>OZ017772.1:12213049-13466313 GCA_963969385.1 Philonicus albiceps | reverse complement strand
ACTTTAATTTTATAATGAAACTTTTATTTCTTATTTCGTGTTATTTACTGCAGTTTTATCATATTAAAAAGCTCTTCATCAGAATATAAGCAAGAACAAATTTAGAAATATAAAGTTATAGTATGTATTATATTTAAAAGATTGACCTTAAGATATTTTAAAAACAGAAATCTCGACTGTAAGCGTAATATGGCTATAATTTTATACTATATGCAGTATCAAATATTCAAATCACTTTAAAAAACTAGTCACGTGTAAGATTAATGAAATATTTTACTAAGAAGACTCTGAAAATTAAGTTTTTTTAGTAAATATAAGATTTTGAATTTCTCAATTTTTATTCTACTAACTGATTTACTCGTCTCCGCAAGGCGCGCGTAAAGTTCAGTAATGCAGTCTATCTAGTATAAAGTAATTTTTGCAGAACACTTTTGTAATTGTGGTATTGAGTTTCGTGAAATTTCAAATTTTCCGTAGCTAGTATGAATTGCAAATATGAAAAATTGCTTAACGTAAAGACGGCTACCACACTAGGTGTGTCATTTTGAATTTTCAAATTTTGGTAACAGATTCAAATGGAACATTGACAATGTGTACCTCTAGTGGTAGATGGTAGTATTGTTGAAATTTTTAGAAAAGAACATTAGGATAGCAAATTTTTAGCGTAAGTTGCGTTGAGTAGATCAAAAGATAAAAATAATAGAGTGATGCGGATAGCATGGAAAATTGGAATTTACGAACCACCCTGTAACTCTCCCAAACGATCGAGATCACCCCCTCACTGCGGGCGTTGAATTTCTTGATTGGCTCGTTCATCCCACTCATTTTGGCATAACCACTAAAAAACACCCTGTAACTTATTTTTTTGTAAATTCAGTATTTTCAGAGAAGTAAATTAAAATTTCAGTGTGTTTATTTATTAATTAATGAATTTCTATTACTCGGAACATAGCGAAGTTACATTATAAACACTAAAATGAGTTCCAGAAACGGTTTTGTTTGCTTTTAGTTTTCAGAATTAATTTTCCAGGAAATGAATTTTGTCTGTACATACATCTGTTAATATGACTATATCCTTAATTATATTATTTTAGAAAAATAATTAGTAACTATAGCTATAGGGTACGAGTTCCAACATAAATTGCTAAATAAATCGCCAAAGAAGCCGAATTCCTATTGGAAACATTTTCGGACATGTCCTAAGTATGTTTGGGCCCCGTATATGCATGCCCCTATTCTGGGGAGGAAATTATAACAACTCATTTAATAATAAAAGCGTTACTCGTAATATTTTTGTGAAAGTAAGTTTTCTTCTTAAAATTCGGGAAATTTTGCCAGTTTTTATACATTTAGTGATTATGGGCATTTACCATAGATATGTGGTTAATAATACAAGTAATAAAATAATAAGCATAATTATATACGACAGGTGTTCAATTTAAAGCAGAAATAGTAAAAAGAGGGAGATACATGAATGATAGGATAAGTGAATAAAGGAGCAAAGGCATATCAAATTGAAATTTTGTGGATTCTTCATTTATTGTTAAATGGACAATTTTTTTTTGTCAATAAAACATGAACTCGAACTGCCAAGATGCTCAAAATTTAGATTTTTTGTTTGAAATGTTTTACCACTTATTACAATATTATGATTATTATTATTGGAAAAATTGGTACGCTAAAGACTGAGAATGGTAGAAGAATAGCTTGGCAGCAGCGTTATTTTAAGTTTATTCTTTGCATTTTATTTATACTTCTAAATATTTCTTTGTAATACCCTCATGTACAGTTTTTGCTAATAAACAAAATTTAAAAAATTACAAGTGATCGAAAGTATGTAACACTGGTTCAGGGTCAGTCATGTGGACCAGGACCGGATCAGACATATTGCTGGAAACATTCACTTAATTGTAGACCGCCTAAGCATAGAATTTAGGCTCTGTGGTTGCATTTTTCGTAGGGGAAAGTCGGGTGATCTGGGATGTTTGGGTGAATAGGGACATGGCTTTTCAAAGGGTTTGTCTTTTTATTAAGTTGGTACTTTTGCGGTTTCCATGTACCCTTTGACCATTTACATACATTATTTCATTTAAGTTTGAGTTGACTGCGGGTATTATTGTGACTTTGGAGATGCCTAAATAAATAATTTTGAAGACTAAATTAAAGGTAAGTTGATGAAATCTATTCGTTAGGAAGTTACCTATTAGGGAGAAAAAAGATTTTGTGATTATTGCAAAATTGTAGTTAAACCATGCGTTTGTTTAACAAAAGTGCATTTCGGGTGAATCGGGACACTTTTTCAAGATCAATCTAGAACTTTGATGATGCGTTATTTAACTTTGTTATTGACCAAATTTGTTAATCGTTTGTAAATATGATAAATAATTATTTCTATTAATTATCTAACCTCTTTTAACCTCTTTTAACCTCTTTTTTGTAGTTTAAAATCAAAAACAAAAAAAAAATTGTTTATAATAATAAACAAAGAAATATTGTTTTTCAATTTTGTAAACAATAATGTCGTTTAGTATTTTTTAAGTAAAAAAATAAATATTGTTCATGAAATATTGTTTTAAACTCAGTTTTATCAACTCTGAAAGTCGTGTCCCAGTTCACCCGACAATTTTTTGAAAAGCCAAAAAGACACGTTTTTTATAAATCAGCTATAAATTGTTTAAATATAATCGTATAACAAAATTACGTCACACAGTCAAAGTTAATGAACCAATTAAAGGGAAAATGTATTAACATATTGAAAAAAAATGTTTATTTCTGATTTATAACGTTTTTATAAAAGTAGTCCCGAATCACCCACCCGATTTTCCCCTATTCTATAAAAACAAGGGTTTATTAAGATTTGATATTAACACGCTTGTAAGGTGATTACATTATTGCCGGTGATTTTAATTACTGTAGCTTGCATTAAGCGAGCTGAATAAATAAATAAGTTTTTAGGTTAATTTCTCTCATTGAGTTTTTATAAATTTTATTCCCCTAAAATTCTATATATTCCCGTGTATAGTAAATAAAGTAATAGTCCTTCACGTACGCCGATATTTATATGCTTCTCCTGGCTATAGATGCTGTTTAATTTCGTTTTAATGATTCTTTTATTTAGGTAATCTCCTAATAGCTGAAGCGGTCTTCCACTTGTACTACTTAGTTCCTCCAGCCCTCTGAGCACGCCGTTAACTGTTAATAAATTGCATAACTTTTGGCTTACATGGAATAGAGTGGTTAGGCTAAACCATAATTTTTACAAGCTACGCTTGAGAACATAATTAGACAAGGAGTGTAGCAGTGAAGCATAATTAACCATTTGCAATTGTTTTATATGCAAAAATATACAAAATATAATGAATATTCTGTGCGGTCGTCTAAATAAATCGCTATATTTTCTGCTCTCAAAAGTTTGTCCTGACTTTCCACCATGGCAGCACTTTACACTTTTTTTTCCCTTCTTTTCAGCGAAGTGGTAAGTCTGGTAATTTTGTAGAGGGAGAATATTCAGCTCCGATTCGATTTTCTGAGAAACAGAGCACCTTTCGTTCAGTTTCCAGTTCGACAGCAGCGCTTAGAAGGTTTGGTGGGTTCGTTCGTGTTGCACGCAGAGTGGTCGTGTTGTTGGCTGTTACCTGCTTCTCTTTTATTTTTGTTCTTCCAAATTAGTAAAAATCATAATTTTTTGTTCCCTCTCACCTGGCCAGTGAATACGATAAAATTAAGGAAAAAAAAGGAAGCAAAAAAAGAAAAGAAAAAAATTCTAAACAATCTTTGTTTTTATTATTTTCTTCTGTTGTTTATTATTTTGTGAGAGAGACTGCTCCGGATCGCAGCTCGTCCTTCTTGCTGGATAGTGGGGCCCTCCGTTTCGCAATGTGAGGTTATGTGCTTCCAGTGAGTTTGTAATAGTGGCAAAATATCAATCCAAACCATTCTCGGAAGAAAGTATAAATTTTTTGAAACATGCATTTCCCCATTTCGCGTCTTGAGAAGTAGAGAAGTAGCTGAAGTCCGGCAGTGTGATTTAGAAAGTCTACCGTTTGGAGATTTTTTTTTTTTTTTGGTTTCGTCTCGCTAATTTTTCTCGAGTGCTGAGTTGGTGAAGATTTTTGAATTGTGCTGGAAAAGAGGAGAGGTGCTTCTGTTGGGTTGCAGTGTAGTTATTATTTTTTATTATATTTGCTTGGGGATCACTTAAACTCCCGGCGGAGTATCAAGTTAAGAATTTAAACGTGCAGTGAAAACTTTTGCTAGACGATTTGCATCCAACAGTTGCAAACTATGCTGCATGGAAAGTAACCAATCGGGAGCTTGTAGGTAAGTTGCGGTGGGGAACTTCTTTAGGTTTTTAAGTGGGTTTCACAAGAACCCGAAATACCCGTCTGGAATGCGAGAGGTATTCAACGAGCTGTCATCCTCTGACACCATTAGTGACCCGCTCGGGCCAGGTGAGTTTTGAGCGAATTGCATAATCTCTCACCTGTGCAGGTAGCGTGGTAGAGTACTGTTGTTAGTTAGAGTCGTGGATAACATTACCTTCGCCGTCTAGTTACTCAGGTTCCGAAAAATGTACGTCTGGTCGTTTTTCTTGTAGCGGAGCGCCACAACACAGCAACAGTGTCATCGTCGGGACAAGGGGCTGTGGGGGCCTTCTTTTGCTTTCTTAACTTTTTCCTCTCCGGGTTTCATAATGCCCCAGGTGAGCAGTTCCCTGCGCGTTGTGGTGGCCCAACACAACACTTTGATTTTTTTTTTTTCTTTTTCTTCAACCACAATTCTGGGAAGTAGTGGAGTTATGAATTGTGGAGGCATTCCTCGCCTATTTCACGAGCGCGCACCGCTAATAATGGGAAAAAAAAATCTGAATCCGAAGTGTTGTCTCTCGCTTTTGTTTCCCTTGCGCAATGAGGTAATTAAGACCAGTCCCGCGCACCTTGTTTATCTTCAATTTTAGCTTCAAGAAAGCGGGAAACGGCCGGAGGCGGCGGTGGTTTCGATTCCCCCGGAGTGTGCATGGCCGGCCTTCACCTGGATGTGCGGTGTGTTGCACCTTGTGGTCACCGGTAGCGGAGCCTCACAAGAATTTTTACCTTTTTCCGGCTTCAGCGGGAGCCCCCCTTTTTCCTGGTATCTTAGTATCTGCGGACAGTGGCAGTGCGGTCACTTTTGCTTTGGTCAGTACAGCTCTCAGCGAGATCTCCAGGCGGAAGGGAACTAATTGCAGTTGCAATCAAATCGACAGTAAACCGTGGTTTTAGCTAACTTTTATGCTTGCCTTCTTTGGGCAACAATTGATCTGCGGTGCTTTGTTAAACGAGATAAAAGAGTCGAGGCAGGCTGTCCTAATCCCTTAGGGATTCTTGAGCATGGCGACCCTGAATGAATGAAAAGGATTTTCAGAGCGCAAAACATCTGTTGCCTTTTAGAAAATACATCGGACACAAAGAGTCCCTTTAGACCTCCCTGAACGGAATACTGAAGGAAAGAGTCTTACATGAGTTTGTCATAATTTCATTTTCAATGCCACGTGAGATTTTCATGGATTTATGCAAGGACTATTTCTACCCGTGTACTTGTCAATTCAATTATTTAAATATTTTGAGAACTCGAGTTTAAGGATCCGAAGGGAGATAGAAAATATTAGCGAACTCAAGTTAGGAAATATTTGAGTACTCAATTAAGAATTCTTCGAATGTATGGGACTAATTGAGAACGGAGTAAAAATTGGAGTCCTGTAGAATTAATGCTTTAAGAAGTAAAAATGCAACGTAATTAATTTTAGGTTTTAATAAATAAAAAACTGCCTTTTAGTACAATTCACAGGAATGAGGTTGATTTCGTGTATTCCGAATTTTTAGACAGATTTGTAACTCCTTCAAAAAACCCAGCCATTAGAATAAATAGTTTATGGCTCAAAACTCAATGTATTGAATTCTCCCTAAATCTAATATTTGAATACTACTCAAATAGTTCAGTACTTGAGTTTTCTCCTTAGTACTGGAGTACTCGGGTACTCAAAACCAAAGATGAATTACTAGATGGGACACTCTCTATACAAGCTTAAAGCTCTAACCCATATGCAACTTCTAAAACTGCCTGGGGTAAATTTTTCCATTAGAGAAAGTAGCAAAGAACTACTGCTTTCTATGCCTTATCTAAATTCCAATAAGAACGAAAGAGATAAGAATAGGCAGCCAAAAATTCTCATCTACAGCACTTACAGTGTAGGTAATAAAATGCAGCGTTTTCTTACCATGCATTTTTAAAGGCGGGCCAATCTGTCGGGCTCGCTGTATGCCTCTGCGTGCATGGTGTTAGTGCCGTCCCCAGGCAATGTTCCAGCATAGGGAAATCCTGAATTGAGAATGGTGAACAGACAGGTAGAACACTCAGAGCATGTATACGGATGCGGGCTGCTTACATTTTTTCACTGTGCATTTTTAAAGGCGAGCCAAACGTATTCGAACGTGTGCGCTGCTTTGGGTGGTGAAAAGTGATTTTAATTTTCGTTCCGCCTTCCCCTAAATTTTTGTCTTTCTCTCATGCGTGAGCCCTTTATTACTATCCACTTTTAGCAAAATCTGCAAGGTCGGTGGACTAAGGGGACCAAGGTCGAAAAAGATAAGGGAATACATCACAAGTGTCCCATCTAGTAATTCATGATCTTTGCTCAAAACGTCCTTACTCAAACTCGGTTGAAGCTGTTACGAGTATTTGACTATCCGAGACGTTCTTATAAGTAATATTAAGTTAAAGAGCTTTCAAATACTCCTGCTGTCACTTAGTTTAGTAAGTTTGGTAGTGTTACTAAAATCTTTGAATGTGGTGTAGAACCATAGTCTAAAACTTATTTTCCTATAGCACGGGCAAAATCTGAAACCTTTTTTACTTATGATTAAAAAATTAATTAACTAAATAGTTATTGAAGAGGTTTTCCATCGTTTCATTTCACGAAAACGGTATGCTAAATATCTATTTGTGTACCTTATCATTATTGGGTATTAAATCAAATTAATTCAATTCTAAAATATTTTCACATTACATTACTTTGATTAGTGAAAGAATGTCCAATTCTTTTATCTAATACGGGAACCTTTTACTACATAAAAATTGAAAACCAACCAGCATATCCAAAAGTAACCAAATACCAATTTTCATGGCAGTCCCTTAAAATTTACAATTGTTGGCTGCCATTTTGGAGCCCTATATTTCATGCAGAATATGCGAAATCGGAGCCTACATATTAAAACGATTTTCAAAGCATTTTGCCATGCTGAATCGGGGAAAAATACAAAAACAAAAAATATCCATTTCGAACAGTTTTCTAGATATTCAGAAAAATGTGGAAAATGTCTTGGAAATCGTAAAAGTGCCCAGAAAAGTGTCAAGAGTTACTACGACGATAACCTTTTATAGCGTTCTTCCACTATTTCAATTACTGTTAAATCAAAGTAACCACTTAAATTACAAAATAAAACGAAATGTGCAAGTGAAATTTAGCAGTGGAGATAAATGGAGAAATTTATTGTCATCTTAGTAGTGGGATTTGATGTAAATGAAAGAGCAATATAAGTATTTTCTGAAGCTACGTAGAAGGGAGATAAAACAAAGGTAAATTTGGAACTTTAAAGGTCTATACGACATCTGTAAAAATCACAGTTTTCTCTTTATTCTTGATTTTTACGCGTCAATCTTTTTGGTGTAATTGTAATTATTAAGTAGTATTTATAATATTCTTTCGTTTTGAGCCTCGTTGAATGCATCTACAAAATAGCCGTAAACTACATAAATTTTTAAATTCGAAAATTTATTTTCTGTATATTTTTATAATTCCTGTTAAAAATGGTTTCACCTCTATATTATAAAAAAAGTTTAATATACACGAATTAAAGGCATTATATCTTTATCAAAATGGACTAGTACGCATTTGTATAGTGAAATGACAAGTCGAAGTAATGTAAACTTTTCTTTTAATCTGTTTATTTGTAGGACTTGTCTTATTTTTAGAGAGCAAGGGGAATAGAAATTATTAAAATTGATTCTTTAATTTCATCATATTTGTAATTGTAGAAGACACTATGGAAATTGCATCGATTACCTTTAGGTTACACTATGAGGTAAAGAAAACCCCTCTAACCATTACGATTTTTAAAATTTCTTAATTTCAGAACTGCTTACCTTTGTTTTATTACTAAAGGTTATCAAAATTCCAAATTGAATTGAATGAAAGCAACCTACATATATCGAACCGCGATTGTTTTGGAGGGTACTATTTTTTAAAACGCTAAACTATGCGCACAATTTTGAATGACATCGTCTTTTTAGGTGCCGCTCTTGCACGAATGCCGCAAGTTAGAAGAATACTCATTCTAGAATGGTTCCATTGATCTCTTCCCGGCCATGCATAATAAGAATAAATTGTTTCCCCGAAAGGCTATTGACCTCGAAGGTTGAGCAGGTATTCAATTTGGTAAACATTTCGTGCAATGTTTGCGTTTTACCCCATCACAATTCTTTCCGGGCTCGCATTTTTGCGCTATTCAAAGTTAAAAGAAAAGACCTTTTACGAATCGACAGCACAATTTCGAACTCGAAATTCTGTCTGCATGCCGTCATGGAACGAGTTCGATACGGCCGTCGTGGCTGGACCGCAATAACAACCAGACGAATCCACTTATCGCGAAATGCGTCAGAGAAAATGCTTTTGTCTATTTCATTTTATTGTATTTTATTTTTGTTGTAATTCCTCACCGGGGTATTGGAATCGCCGGTAAACTCCCCGTGAAGGAGAAAGACTAGAGAGGCCAGCTCTAATGCTGCACTATAGTGTGCATCATAGAGTTAGTGTTGCAAACCGTATTAAAGCGGACACTATCAGAAACCGCAGAAATTGATAAAACAATCTTACCTGAAGTGCTGTGCTCATTTCATTCAACAGGCATCTGGTGGACTGGACTTGAGGTCGGCTTGGCTGTTTCAGAAATCGCGCATTGATCGAACCCGGTAAGGTATGCTATGCTGCAACATAACTTGGCAGGAGCAATATAAGTGCAGAAAACCGCGTTCTACAGCGCACTATAAGACTTCAAGTTCAGTAGCCCCAAATGACTAATAAAGAATTGAACGTTGAACGTCGAAAGCGCACGGCAAACCTTTTCTTTTTTTCATTTATTATTTTTAAACAGCCACCCTTTTGAGCGATCCATCGAAGCTGGGATCGTCGTGATCGCTTGTATCTAGTATCTGATTTTACCTAGGCTGCTGATTTTTCGAACAATAATCGCATTTTACCGGGTCTAAATTGTGGTCATGATCCAATTTTGCGTAATGCCGCCGCCGTCGACAGCTCGAGTCATTCGAGAGGTAGTGGCACGAGTAATTTATGGACTTACCGCCGTCACATGCGAAAGTTTTTATTATAAATGAATAATAGCAACGGCGACAGAATTCGTTTCAAAACGAAAACAAATTCTCCATCTGTCACAGAAGCGCCCGCAGCAATAGAGCGACCCGTAACTTTTCGTTTCGCAGTGATTTGCAAGAATTGAAAATTCGTTTGCTCGGTGAATAAATATCTTTTGGAATTTCGAATAAAAGGGTTTTTAATCGGAGCTAAGAGTTGATGGAAACGTTCGGATTATCCGAAAGTATATGCCAATTGATGGAGACATACGTTTAAGCTTCTTTATGTTGATAACATAAAAATTAGGCCATCTGAAAACCTCTACGGGTATTACGATTTCACAGCTAAATCTGTTGGATTATTTTTAATGGTAGATATGTGATAAAGGTCTTTCGAAAGGTATCAACCGAAAATAGGGGATGAAGGCGGGATAAAATGTATTATTTCAAAGTAAAACACTGACTTCAAAAACAGGAAGAAATAATTTCTGAGTAAAATTTAGATATGTTTACCAAAAATCTAAATAAAGTTGCAAATCTTAATGATGTTATATACATGATTGGTGAGTACGAATGTTCGTTTTCCTTTTCGATAAGAAATATTTGAATATTTGGGCATAACTTTTTAGTTTTAACCTTGGTTTATTGAAATTTATTTAAAAAAACTTTTGCATAAAGTTGTTATATTAATCGATTATATCTTTTCGATATAATCGTTGGAAAATCGCGAGCCTTTTCACGATCCGACAACGAAAAACAGGAAGGGGGTTCGAAATGATAACTCTGATGGCGAGTAATGAGTTCTTTATTTTTGTAAAATTGTTACACTAGCTCAGATGGTGGGGTAGGCGACGATTGCTAGAATGCGACTAGCCTCGGCTCAACTCCTCGGAACTAGCTAACTGGCTAGCCTCTCTGGGTACCAAATTGTCTGACCGTAAACGAACTGTTCAATCGTCGTGCAATTATTCCGCCTCGATTAAACAAATAACGAAAAATGTATAATAAGTTCGAAAAAGTAATTAAACTAATAAATTATTTTCGTTTTGGAATAGCAAGAATTTGTTTTTACAAAATTATAATACTAAACCGCACCTTGGCCTTAGGTACAACCTTTTTGGGTGTAGGGCAATATGGGTTCATTTTTCATGCTAAATATTTTAGTTATTTATTTTCCTTAAATGTTTTTATTATAGCAATTAACACGTTCTCGCCGGCATGTACCACTAGTGGTACATAGAGAATTGTCCCATCGGATGGCTTGTACCACGGGTGCTACATACACAACAGGTGGAGAAAGATTTTTAAGAATCGAAATATCATATATTAGCGCTCTTACTTTCAAGTTGATCGCCGCAGGTTTATCAATGAGAGCTATTTGTTTTTCTAAATTTAAAGAAAATAGCGCTGGTTAAAGTGAATGAGCAATATATTCATAACAACGTTGGCAAATGGAAAAGAATATGAATTAGAGAATCGTCAGATACCGCGAACTGCAAATAAGGCCGCCGGCGGGAACGTGTTAATAGGAAGACTGATAATCAAAGGTTTGATCAACAAGATACTAGTTTCCTATATATTAAATAACGTAGTTCTATATATAAGCTCAAATAGGACATTCTGAATTACGGTTCAAATAAGATTTTGATTTTAGTGTTTAAATTTTAAATAGGGCATTTTTGAAGATGGCTAAGATACGAAGTTATTTATCCGGATTAGATCAGGTAAAATAGGGTAGACCTGAAGAGCTTTTTTTGTCTATAAGAAACCGGTAGTTGCTTTTTCAAAAATTCAATATTTGCTACCGCTAGCGCAAACCAAAGTCTTTTTTTCATAATGCAAAATGCTTGATAAAATCAAAGAATTATGTACTAACTTTTGTAATTTATGGAGTATGCCAATGGAATACATCCTTAATATTCGCGGTGATTGTAAAGCCATAGTACGTTCTCTAATTACCAAATTCGTACCTTCGCTGCATCAGGTGTAAACCTGCAGCATTTAACATTAATTAACAAATGGCTGCACGCAGTTATGCATGAATGTTTTGCTTGGAACGTCAAACATACTTTGCATGTTCCAAATAGGCAATGGCCTTCCAAGCCTGGTCAGCGATATAAAATTTCTGTGATTTCTACCGACGAGTCCACGCCGCCGTGCAAAGTAAGTGTGTAGTTAGTAAGTAAGAGTGATCCAGAGTCAAGTGCAGCTTGTAGGCGAGAGTCGTGTTACCAAAGCCGACGGTCATGCATCATGATCTGTTGGAATTTTTCCATTTCTTTAATCACATTTTCAATCCTTAAGCTGAGCCAAGTGTGGATTTTGCTGAGAAAAACATCTTGTTCCCCACGGCACCTTTCGATCGCACCTACTATAAAATAAATATTTTTTTTATTCCCAAGATAGCTAAAATACCTCCAGGAGGTATTAAGTTACAAAGAGCTGTTCAGATTCGCTACGGTGGAATGACATGTTTACCTATATTATTTCGATAGACAGGTAGATAGATTTCACACTATCCTCCTATCCTAGCTGATTTAAAAAATATATTTTTTTTATAATTAACAAATTTAACTCTAATATTTTGTGTCACGGTTATGACATTTTCTTGTTGCTTCATTCGATTCGAATCTACTTATGCAGTGCTGGACACTTCTAAGTTAACCTTTCTGAAGTCTGGTGTTGGTCTCACAGACCGATGTTATCGAATATTTCTTTTATTATTTTATGGCTGATTCATAAAGTTGATTATTCAAAATATTTTATTTTTGCCCTATTTTTAGTTTTATTTTTACATATAAAAAACTGTTATTTAATAAAATAAAATGATCACTAAAAAAAACACTGGTATATTTTATGTCAAAGTTATCGTTTTGACGGACTGACGCGAGTATGTGTGTCATATTTTCTATGACTATGGCGAGAGTTCAGAAAGGTTAACGAACTTATTTCAAATAATAAAGCTATAAAAACTGCATGGATTGCTGAGAATTGAATTGAATTAAATTTAAAGATGTTGTATGCTTTACGCCTGTTTATTTTTAAATCAGGGGTCGAAGAATTTCCGACTTAACTGTTGAAGGAAGAATGATATATGTACGTTACGTATAATAGTTGGTTTGGCTGGCTCAATCCTCTGATTTAAACCCAATCGATCATTTATGGGTTAATTCTTGTTCAGGGAATTTCACAAACTTCCATAATAAATTAAAAAGAATTGAGTTTTTTGTTTACTATGTATACTTAAAATCTAATAAAAGCATATTGAAACTTCATTTATGGAAATATTCAGGTCATGTAGTATATCAGAAAAATTTGGAATTGTAAAATTGAACGACGTTTATTTGGAACTAAGCAAAATTACGTGCGTACTTTCTAGAAAATACTTTATATTTGGATACCTTTCAAAGAATAAGACTTTAAAACGTTATTCCAGGAGTCTTATGTCTAGTTAAACAGCTGAATTTCGTTTGCGATTTTTCATATATCACTTTCTTGAAAAAATAACTGATCAGAAATAAAATATGATTGTAGGACCGAATTAAAAAAGGAGTTTAAATAAATATTCCTGGACATAGTTTAGGTTGCTGTGGCTGCCTAGAAAGGCACACTTAGGCCAATTTTGGCCCATTGTGTTACCATGTAGCGCGTGAGACCATGGTTATTCGTGGGATTCGAACCCACAGCCTCTGGGACGGTAGGACAGCGCGCTAACAACTGAACTATCAGAGGCCCCTTCCTGGACATAAACAAATAGGTAAACGTAATGAATATACCTTACAAAAGGAAGAGTAGTATTTTATGATATAATCGTACTACTGTGTCCAGAAAATAAGGTGAATTACCTATTTAAAATTCGTGGATATTATGAAAGCATACAATTATTATTTTTTATAGATTCGTTGTACTGTCCTTGATGCCTATCAAAAGTTTCAAATCAATATATTCAGTTGCTGGAGAGATATTTGTGTTTTTGTAAACATACGAAAGTGAGTTTATCGATTTTGTTTGATTTTGTTGAGCAAAAAATTTGTGTTGAATTTGCGGAATTCGAGACCATTTCGCGAAAACTTCAGCTCATATCTTTTCGTAAACGCAAAAAACGTTAGCATAAGTGCATTGCATCGGGTAGGGATTACTTTAAAGGCGACGTAATTGATTTCGAAGAATTGATAAAGATTTTTCATTTTTTTTTTTTAACAAATTCACTTTATTTTTTAGACACAGTAGGGTCTAGAGAATCCAGAAATTTTTAAATATTTAAGGCTTTTCGTAATTGCATAACAAAGACCACTTGTTAACAAGAAAAATGCGCTGCTTGTCGGCATCACCTACAACTTACATCGGATTTAGACTAAATGCGCTCTAATCTGGAAAATCCTATCTCGGCCCGTTTACCTTTGTTGGGTAATCGTTCAAACAGTTTTGCGATAAGAAGGCCAAACAAATTGTTTCTTAGTGGGAGTGTAATTTTCAGAGAAAGCAAAGTTTATTATTTTCACATGTCTCTCAATTCATTATCAGCCCTGATAATGCTCTTGAACTTATCTCGGAAGAGATTAATTTTACGACAAACCTTATAAAAGTTGAGGAAGGATTTTTCGCTTTATTCTCATTTTGAAAATGATTTTTAATATAAACTTTCCTCTGGATTTATACGTTTTGTTTTTTATCTTGTGTGATGTTGGAATCAGTCAAAATTCATTCAATTCTATCTGTATTTTAAATATTTGACTATATTTTATTACATTAATAAATAGTAAAACAAACTGTCTACAATTTCAATTTTAAATATTATTTCTTCGTTTTAATTTGAACACATAAGAACATTTCTTAAAACAATTTTCATTATTACTTATGAGCTTCTTCGAGCGACCTTCACTAAATTTAATGGACATTAAATAAAAAAAAAACAGCTTCAAAGAGAAAAACAATTAACATTTTCTTTTTTTCCTGTATATTCTCAGTCCTATTATACATTTGCAAAAATTGCCTCTTGGCCATTACGTTGCACACTATCTCTATTTTTATGCAAGCATCTGAAACATTTCAAGAATTTCTGTGTCCCTCTCTATTTTCTCTGTCCCTCTGGCTTTTGAGACTTTGTAAATTTATTTTCCAATTGCGAATTCTCACATTTTTCGACGCTAAGGGACACGCGTGCTTGATGATTATCATCTTATGTCTTTTTAACAGATTTAAAAAATCGATTTAAACGATTCATTTATTGAGAAGCTTAAGTTTTGCGAAAGGTACAATTAATCGCATAACAAAACTATTGATACAGTGGGCGCCACAGCAAAGCGATAAAAACCCATGGGAGGGATTTTAGAGGTGCTGATTTCAATTTGTTTGATCCAATTAACTGATATTTTGGGAAAAATAATTATATAGAGGTTTTCAAGTCCGTTTTTTTCGGTAGTAAACTTAAAAGCAGCTTTCCGATGCTAAATTGTACCAAAAACTAATGCTGACGATTTTAAAAATTTAATATATTTGGTCTAAAATTCTAAATATATATATATTGATTTTCAAAGGTTAGCACTAAAAAGAGTGGTTTAAAAACGTTTCTTATACAGAAATAGCACTTCTTTACAAATATCAGAAGTTCTCAAAAGTATTTTTCATTTTGGAATCTTCCGTTGCTGTTTACATAAAATATAATATCCTATGATTTTATTATATATTTATAGTCGGCATTATGCGTAGTTTGAAATTAGCTAATGGATATACCCTTACGATTAGAAGAATATCTTTGTTTTAGTAAACAATTAGAATTGTGCTTAGGCCTATTTTTAACTATACGAGTATAGCTGGCATTGAAGTGGCCTTTAACAGAGTTAAGGACTCATTTTGTAATAAAAGACCTACATTATCTTATCTTGAAAATTGGAATATTTTATCAACCAGACTTGCATCAAGTATTATCCTATTGAGCTACTTGATGTTGAAATGTAATTTATCAAAGGGAAAATATTATATTTTGGTCACTACAAGTGATTTAAAAAATAAAATATTGTAGATGAAGATCTATACTTTTACTTTACCTTTTACTTGGATAACAATTTCCTAAAAGTCTTCCAAAATAGCTTTTGTTGTCTTTGATTTGAATTAGTTTTTCCACACAAAACGAAAAACAAAATCCAATTCAAAGTTTCATGTTTTATTTACTATTTATCACATGCAAAAGTGTGTGGTAAGTTATACTTTCCCACTTCCATATCCCACATATTTACAGTAGGTACATTTGAAATAAAAACAACTTTTGTTTGATTTACTCGAAGAGAGCTGAAAGAAAGATTAAAATATAAGAAATTGTCACTTGATCAAATGTGTGAGTTTACCTGCAAAAGAGTTACTACACTATTTAATATTTGGTATGACCACCTCGGGGATCCAAAACAGCCTTGACTCTTCGGGGCATACTCTCTGCGAGGATTTCACAAATTGTTTTAAGAATATTTTCCCCATTCTATTGCAACCTTTACCATAGTTCTTCTAATGTTTTCGCTGGATGAGGATAGGCAGGAATCCGACATTTCAGGTTCAACCAAAAGTGTTCTATTGGATTTAAGTTTGGAGAATGAGGTGGTCAATCTATTGCTTTAAATCCTTGTGCCTGGCCGCATGCTTGGGGTTATTATCATATTGGAAAATGACATCCAAAATATTATAGCTGCCCCTAAGTCTATCCTCCAAAATAAATGTGTATGTATGACTGTGTTGTTACGTTCTACGATTTTCTTGCATATCCCAATGTCCTCTGCCATCATATATCCCGAAATCATTAAATTTCCTCCACCGAATTTGACTTTGCCTTTATCTCTTGCTCTGGACGTTGTTCTCTTCCCTTTCATACTCATTTGCGTTCATCGCAATCAAATTGATTGATTTTTGTTTCGTCTGAGAAAATAACTATGGTCCAATTATGAACACTGAACGATTTGTATTTTCTTGCAAATTCTCTATGAAATTTTCTATGATGGCTTGTGAGTAATGGTTTTTTAATTTTTACTCTGTTTTTTAAACCTGATTTACGGAGGACGCGACGAATATATTCTGTGCTCACATTTATATTGTCAGCTCTTAGCGATCGTTGCATTTGAATGGTAGTAATAAGCTTTCTATTTGTTATAGTTCGGATCACTTTGTGCTGCATCGATTCTGATAGTAAAGATTGGGGACCCTTTTATTTTTTGATGAAAGATCCAAATTTAGTTTTTTTCTAATATTCGTTACAGTGGCTATTGAACATCTGCGTTTGGAGACAATAGAACAATGAGAAGAACTATCCTTTTTACAATAAAATACCGAATTTTTGGTGGATTTTTTTTTCAGAAAATAGCTTCATTGTTTGAACTTAAATTATCATTAACAATGCAGAAATTCACAACGTGAATATGTTTAAAATTAAAAATAGAAAGGATCTTAATAAATTCTTTTAGAAGGAAAAAGCAAGAAAACCTTCAGCTTGTTTTTAAACTCACAAAATTGATCAAAAGAATACTTTCTCTAAAATAACTCGCATAATTTTTCCTCTCTGATTTATACGGAATGAAATACTTTTAAATAATAAAAGCCATCACTGACTTACGAAAATAAAACGGATAGGTCATAAGAAGATTTGTATTAACAAGATTATGAAAAAAATTGTATAAACATGCAAGCACATCGACCCTGAAAGTCACCGTATATTTCTTTTATCTGTAAAATAAATTACGTGTACTTATACTTTTTTTTTAAATTTATATTCCTGTTTTAAATTTAGGATCATACAAACCTATATTTAGTGCAATAATCATGCCTGTATTTTACGGTAATGCAATTTAGTGATATCTTATTTAAATTTCTCTGTTTAAGGCTTGATAATAGATAATAACTAAATAAGAAGTTCGGATGATCTCATGAACTGTACTCCACAGGTTTTCCATTTATTCAAAAGATTATATATCGAAAATGCCATAATATTCTTGTGAATGCATTTTAAGTAGGAGTCATCATATGAGCCACAATTTTCTAGACAAACATATTTTTGTATAAGCAATGTCGTTGCGTGTAATATTCAATAATCTGACTTGTTTAACCCGATCGTGGAAAAATATTACTTGTCCTGATAAAATAAGGCGAAAGCAAAGATTTCACATAATTTAGAGCGTGGCTGTAGACCTTTAATCCGCGATAACTATAGCCTGCGAAAAGATGTCTTTGGACGTTCGAAGTTTTGCGTTTTTTTTGTTTTTTTCATAAGATGTAGAGGATGAGTAGGTCAAGTAATCAGAAGATCTTCGAAGCAATAAACTAGTGACATCATGCCCAAAATGAAAATAAATAAAACCCGGACTACACCGACGCAGATTTTTGTGAATCATGCCTGGATCTTTAATTTTGATACTTCAGAGATTTTGCTCAATTCAGCATTTTTTCTTGTTTTGATATAAAAGCAAAAATAAGAAAAGTGCGAAGGCGGAGTTTCCTACATTAAGTACACCTTTAAGGGTTTTATTTTTATTTTTTAATACCTTAGCGGAACGTGTCTGTATCTGCATCTTCAGCTTGTTAAATGTTTTCATTTCGTAAAAACCAGTAGAAGCAGATTGAGAAGAGGCCTTGGAGGAAACAAGGCGAGAGTGCCACACTCGAAATTAGTAGACCTGGCTGGAAAATGGGTCGCAAACAAACATTAGCATCAAATGAAAATTTTACAGTGAAAATCAATTTGTCCAGTTTTCTTCTCCCGTCGGCTGTCTTGGGCTAAACGTTGGATTACACAAAAAGTAATTGGAGCGCGCACAATGCGGTTTGCGCGCGAGAGGTCTAATGCATAGTGGCGTTTTACACCAGATGAATTTCAAGTTAATTTGAGTGGAACTGAGCTTTAATGCTTTAAGGTAAGTTCGACATCTCGTTCTGGCCGCTTTAAACTGTTTTTTCTTTAGCTTTAGAATTTAATAAGATTTCGTCCAAAATAATAAGAGACGTAAACAGCCGCTACCTTGGTGTTAATAATTTATGGGAACAATAAGAGCTAAGACAAAGGCAAGGCAATTCTGTGAAGACAAGTGCTGCTGCGACCCTGTAATTTACTTTATTCCCAGAAATTTTCATATAATTTTTATTACAGGCACATGCGCTTAATTTTACTGCTTCTTAGAGCAATTATCCGTACGAATGTACTCGAGAGCAGAATTATAGGTGCTTTATTTTTTGACTACATAACTTTAGGGAGTATAGATGTATATCTGGCCAAATTTGTGAGTTTATAAGTGGAAAACAGGGATTTTTTTGGTAATCATAATTCCTTTTTATGCGCAATTTCGTGAGCCATATTGCCTCATTAGAAATTCCCAGTTAAACAAAATAAACTACCTATGGAAGAACACCTTAAACATTTCTAAGAAAACATATATATCATTAAAGAACCTTAAGCGTTTATTTTTTAATTTAATTAATTTGTTAATGCTGTTTGTAGTATACTTTAGCTAAAATGAGTCAATCGTCAAACGACAGGCATAAAACTGCGGCTGATTCGCTTTAATGTTTATTATATAATAAAAATAAATCCTCTGTAATTTTTACATCTTACTGGCTTTAGCCTAATATCAAAAGCAATGCTTTAAAGTTCTAGTTGTATATTTTAAACATGACAATTAAATTAAAAATATGAGATTACGAAAAATTTCCAATGAGGTCTAGTTTTCCAGAAAAATATATTTTTGGAAAATTGTGTCTGTTGTTAGGAGTTTGTAACGTATCCCAAATAATATCAGTAACCTTTAGATATTACATCAAAATATGAGAGATTTCAGCACTCTGAAATATTTCGTAAATGAGTTCAAATAATTTCATATAATAGTCCGCCGACTGTAGGAATATTACGTTACCTACTAACTTTGTTTTTTAGAATTTAATTCTTAAATTGCTTTCTTATTTTTCTTGCACTCAGAAATTAAACCCATATGGAAACTTACGGTGTTATTTTATAATTTTTAACCTGAGTTTTCATATGGGAATCGAATTCGAAACCTTGGAATAGCACATTTAATACATCACAGCTAAACCGCTCAGCCAGCTATTCCACTAAAGCTACTAAAATTGGCTGATATTTGATTATAATTATTATAACATAATATTCAACTTTTTTAAAGTTATCGGTGATCTTGGCAAAGGTGAAAAATTGGCATGAAAGCATTGCTAATACATGTTATCATATGATTTTTAACCCCAAGTTTTTGAAAAAATTTTCATTTTAATGAGATTGTGAAGAAAATCGAGATCGACATTTCGAAAGTTGTGAGTTTATATTTTACTTTACTTCTGGGCTTTCACCCTGTTCATCCATCACTTGTTTTTCTAGGTATCAATGATTTAATAATAATTTTGTCCCCAATATTGGATCCGCGGACAGTGGTTTGTAATCAAAAACGCTCTAAATATTTACGTACAAACATACAAAAGTTTCTGGATAATGATATAGCTTGATCTTTGGACTTACCATGAATTTATTGTAAAGAAGTTTATGTTTTTTCTTATTTTACTATTATAAAAATTAATTCAATATTTTATAAATAAATTTAACTATTTTACGATTATTATCGTAATAAAAAACTAAGAAATAAAAAAAAGGCTATCACATATTACTCATAAGTAATAAAAATTTTAAATAAAGCAAATAATCTAGAGTAAGAAATTAGAAAGCATCAGTAGATCAATCATAACTCTATTGCTTATTTTGAAATAAATGATCATTAAAAAATAACACGGGTCAAGAGGGAACCATTGCAGATATCTTTAGGCCTGAAGCAATTTAGTATTATCTTTAATGTTTTTCTGAAATTTGTCGAGGTAAATGAACGGAAAGATTGCCAAAATTTCATCTCTATATATAATATAAAAATAAGATAATTATAAATAATTAAAAGCGCAATTTGCGTTTCTTATCATGCCCCATTGCTGGCAGCTTACCTCACTCATTTGTCTAAGTCGACTATCTCTGCAGTTTGTTATTTTATATGTTTTCTGCGTGCTATTAAATATTATTATGAAAGCTTGAACAAAGGCAAACCTTGGATTCTGGGTGAAAATGTTAGAAAAGTCTAAATGAGACAAATATTTACCTGCAGAATTGGTTGAGGTCTTGGTATGGTGTCCCCACTTTTACACTTGCCATTAGCAAATTAAAATTATTTTTAGTATATTTTCGTTACGTCTCACATAAAACGTGGGGCGCGTATGAGTCAGATTAGCAAAATTTCACTTTTACATTCTCACGAACTAGGCGCTCCTCTCCGCTCATTGTTCCTTATAGCCGGGATCTAGAATCTAGATTCGGTATGCTATTGGCTGCGGGCCATTCCATGAATCATTCTAATAAAATAAAGATGTTTAGTCAAAGCGTGTGAATGACTTGATCTAAATTATAGTCAACTTGGTTAGTGCAATATGTTGAGCTCATGATGCTGAACAGGAAAACGCGGAATTGCACCAAGGAGAGTTCGCAAATAAATAAACTTATTTCGCCAAGAATTTTTGCAGTGGTTATTGACAAATTATTCAGAGGAAGTATTTTGGCCACCTCAAGTATTGTGGTAGGCTTTTATGGTTTGGGAGGATCTCCTAGTTTTGAGGGTTGGGTTATAATTTCGTCGACAAGTATTATTTTAGGAAATTCCTTAACGCTGATTCTTATTTGTATTTGAAGCAGAGAAAGATTAGATAATTTATCGTTAATTGTTTATTTTTGTACTTTGTAACGCAAACTTTTGATGAATGACTGCGTTTTTTAAATTAATAAGGATAGTCACACTTTGCGTTTTTTTATTGTATCGATACTGAGAATGTACAATTTTTAAATATTTAAACATAAACGCAAACGAGAATTAAATTAATACTTCTAATATGTGCTATTACTGATTAGTGATTTCAAGAAGGTAACTATATTCGTACAAAATTCGACTACTTATAAAAAGAACTTGCTTGATATGAATAGTAAGCAAAATCTTTAGTAATTTTTCTTTCTTTATATATTTACAATATAATGGCCGATTGCATAGTGTACTTAAACTTTGTTAAGCTATTAATCTAATGTATTAGATATTAAATCCAATAGTTAAACAAAAATATATAAAGAAAGAAAAATTTCTATAGATTTTGCTTATTATTCAAGCTCATTTTTTAAGTAACTAATTTTTTGTGCAATACATATTATCGTATTGAAACCGCTATAGTGAGTTTTACCTCAGTTTATTTTATTTGGCTTAGTTAATCAAATGTAAACTCATCTAAAAATTTGTTTTGACAAGAAGAATGACTTCTTGCTAGAGCCTAAACTCCGGTAATAGTTTTATTGTTGTATTATATTTTTTTTATTTTATTAATTCTAATTAAAATCAGTGTACGGAAACAAAAATAACTATAATAATGTGCTTACGATCATTGAAAATTGATAAGAGTTGCTGGTAAGAAAAATTAAAAAACGAACTTATGTTTTTCTTGCAATCAGTATGCTGTTAAGTATTAAGCTTAATTTCCAAATAAAGTTACGACAGGCTTAAAAGCAATAGAATTTGACCTCGCATTACATTTTAGTTCACTATTAATTCTTTGACTACCAATAAAAAATGCAGACACAACGTATTAAATACATATATAATAATTAATATGTAAAATTTATCTAAATTCTGTACGTTTGTAAACTTTACATTAAATTTGTAAATTTTATTATAGATTGTGAAAACTCAATCAATTGTGTTCTTACTGTCTATTTATTATGGACAATATACCTAAAGCTTATAGAAATAGTTAAAATCATATAATTCCAAATAGAAAAATCAGCAAAATTGTTTACCAGGCTTGAAAAGCACCTACAAAAAGTAGGTGAGTTGAAAATTTTTAATAATGTATCTGATTTTGTTTACTAATTACATTATTTTTAGGAATGTATGCCGCGAAGGTCGTTATACCCTAGTTTTCACAAACCTATTGGATTTTTTCCATACATGTTTCCTATTAACATTCAAATTATATTACATAAAAAAAAATAACTACACTTAATAAGCTCCCACAGCGCCTCAAGGGGAAAGGTCGAACAGAAAATTAAACCATGAAAACGGTCGAACGCAGGCTGATTATTTTATATACGAAGCATTTTTTCCCTCCGAATTTATGCTTTTGATGATACTTTGAAAATTGCAGTTCGCGAGCAGAGCAGATGAGGGGGATGGTTGAGTGAACATCGCAAAGATATTTAATGCCCAGGATAGTCAGAAAATGCATACATTAAATCACGGAGAATTTATACATCAGTCACGGAAAGGTACTTCGCTCGGCCGTTCATCTCCGCTTATACGGACCGAATTACGGTATGTGCACTATGGAGCTTCTGCCTTTCCGCGGAGGTACAGTAATGGCGGTCATATCCCCATATAAGGTTTTTTTGACTGGCTTTACAGTAAATCAGAACCCAGGGGCTTCTCATCTTACGATCGTCGCATTCTTCTCCTGATTAGAAGACTATAAACATTCGCCTCCAAATGAATCGAACGCATTGAGCAATTCAATTACTTTTTATCAGTTTCTGTCGATGATTTTGCAAAAATAACTGATAGGTAGTAAAATAATAACAAGTAATATATAAAAAAAATTTTTTAAAAAAATTCTTTTTTTTTATTGTTATAAATGATTTATAAGTTAAAATTGAAAAAGTTAGACGAGTACAATGATTTTAGTGATGCGTGGGTGGAAATAAGGGATGCGGGGGTGGATTCGCTCGGGAAACACCACTAACTTGTATTGTCACCGAAGTTATACATGTTCGCCAAATTTCATTGAGTTTGGTAAAGTCTAAGTATAAAAATTTTGCATTGCAAGATTTGACGACACGTAGTGTAAGTTAAATAAAAGAATTTAAAAAGGGATTTTTGCAGTTTGAAATATCTTTAGATAAAAAAGGTATACGTGTTATTTAATTTTTCAAGAAAATAATTTAGCAAGTTTAGGATTTATGAACCAAAAAGAAAGAGGTGTCCAAAATGGAGAACGGATATGAGGAGTTCAAAATTTCAAGGGAGTTGTTTTGACATGGTAAAGTTATTTATTTACATACTTCTTCTAATTTTAGATTGCATCGTTTTTTAGTTATGACTATAATATATAAAAATATATCACTCTCGCTAAATCTGCAAAGTATGCAAGTCGAAAAATTTGATATAATTCATGCTAACAGATAGTTGGGCGAATATTACAAAGATACTAAAACGGTGTACCTGCATTTTTCGAGAATTAAAGTAGAAACAGAAAAAACGACGACAAACAATTTGATGTTTATAACAGATCCTTTATTTATCATAAACGGATTTGGATAGGGTTTATAAAAAATCTATACCAAAATCCGTAAAGTTTATGATGCTTGAACTCTGCGCGAGGATGAGTTGGCTGTTTTATTAACATCTAACAAAATTTGTATACTGAAATAGAAGATATGTTGCGTAGTTGCCTAGTTCTACACAAACGAGATTGATTTTGTCAACATGTTAAACTGAGAAGGAATTTTTATTTAAAAAAAAAACAAAATATTTTCGGTTAGATTTAAATTTGACATTAAAATTTTTGGGTTCCGTACAAAAATGAAATAAATGAGCCTTTATTTTAGAAGGCCACTTTTTTAACATGTCATTTCAATAACTTTTTTAGTTTTAACGTGTAGGTGGCCATTATATGAATATACGTGTATTTACTTCACTTTCAAAAATAACGGCTCTAATATAATCCTACCATTAAAACTCTGTGAATCAGAAGTTAATTATTTTCTTGATTGATTAAATTGATAGAGTTGTGGTTTTAACAGTATATTTTATATAATGTGCAAATGCCGGAAATGTGACGGCACTTTTGACGAATGGATGTCATAAAAACTATTTTCTGGTTATTTAACAGATATTAAAGCTCTATAAATATTCGTTGGAGGAATTTTATGATATAAAATTTCATCCTTGCAGAAATGCGTAAAAAGACAATTAATTTGTATTTTACTGGCGACTACCGTATTTTCATTAGTGTGGACCGCGCAAAATCCGCATTTGAAAACAAACAGATGGAAAAGTGCCGAAATTGACGCCAATTAACATTCCATCTTCTAAACGGAGGGCTCATTAGCTGTTATTAATAGCTGCGCTCATCGCAACACCGTAGCACACCGTTACCTGCCTATTGCATTTTATGCTGCCTCGGTGTAATTAATTTGTTTGGAAGTAAATCACATAAATTGTCCACAAATCAAATCAAAACTCATCTCTGAAAATGAGGAATGGTCGCACGGAAGGTATCCCCGGTGCTATTTTAATATCGACCGTAGGCACAGATTCCACAAGTCGAGATACTTTCACTAGATGCTCTCCGATGGGTGCATGCATATAAATTCATCGGAAAACTCCTGTCCTGATTGCAGCACACTGCACTTGTTGCAGGGATTGCTTTATCCACGTTTATTGAATGCTCAACTGCATTCAGAACTAACCGAAGAACTTGTGTCGTGAGATGGGAGGCCCTGTTTTCCATCCCGCCCTCGAGCTTCCATGTTCTGTGGCATCTTGTATTTGAGCAGCAGAAATTCAAAAATAGGTTGCCCATATCCACAATACTACAATCATGGTAAATCGAGTTTAAGCACAAAAAACGACAGAAAAACAACGCCAGCTGAGCGAAGAGGAGAGTTGTCTTTATTTAAAAGTAATCTTCTAAATTTAGTTCGAATACAGTCGGTGGTAATCGCACCTCCTGCTCGGGAATCTACTTAATTTAGAAGCGCATCAAATTTGGTTTAACTGATTTGTAAACTTGCGGGAGGATATAGTCATTAATTTTGGTGAATGTAGGTCGAATCTCCAAAATCGGTCGTGCAAGTATGTACATATACGTTAAGTTGTTTATAGCCTCACGAAGTCCCAAAAATATAGATTAGGGGTGAATTTATATTTTTGTGCAAAATATCTCTTTGCTATTAAAATCGAAGTGTAATCGTTATTTTAATTTCCATGTCCAAAAAGGAAATTAATATACATATTGAATTAGGGTAAACAAAATTGTGAAAAGTGCAGAATATTCCATTTACAATAACTTTTGTAAGAATGCATTAATTTTATTTTATATTTTCTTAAAAGGTTATCTGAGAATCCCAAATCGATTGATTCGAATGATAATCAGATGAGTAATTTTCTAAATGGCAACATTTCAAATATTATTCATGTTTCTTTTAAAAAATGTATAGAGTTTTTGGAGACGTTATTTCAATCTGTGGTCAAAATTCAAGTCTTTGAGATATTTTACTTGTTTAGAGTGGAATATAAAAGCCAATATATTTGGTGTGCTTAGTTTTACTTTAAAGTAATGGTTACGTTATGCGTTATAAATTTATTTATTTGTTAAAATTGTATGGTAAAAATAAAAGTCTATCAACTTTTAGGGTTTTTGGCAAAATGATAATTACGTTAAATTTTTAAAACTCTATTAGCTATATTTTAATACTATTAGGTTAATTAAATCTTGTTAATATCAAAACTATATTTTTCGATTATAGCTTAAACAAAAAAAATATATATATATATATGTATATATAAAAGGCAAAAAAAAAAGCGATTTGCTAAATTATTTTAAATTACGACTTATCACACAAGTAAACGCGAACTTGAAAATATTTAATAATTATTAATTAAACAGATGGTTTTACAAATTAAATATTGTTTAGGTATAGTATACGAGATCTGTTCAAAAGGTATCTCGAATTTTGAATGTTTGCGGGCTACGTATATTTTTGCCTATTCCAACAAATGGAAGAAAGTATCAAATGTTGGTTTTTACGTCATAACCATAACCATAAACCCATGGGTTTATGATTCGTCCCCAGTTATGACCCTCTGAAGCAAATTTGGGTCGTTGCGGACAGAGTCCAGCAGCTTCTTAGCAATGTTAATGCGATGCCGTTTTTGGTCGAAATTGAGCAATTTTGGCACGAATTTCGCGGCGACCTGTCTCATGCCAAAATCATTGGTAAGAATCGAATAGCACGAGCCAATTGATATACTTAAGACCTCATCAACTCCTCTAACGGTGATTCGATGATTGGTCAATATTATTTTCTTCACTTCTTCGACATTCTCTTCCGTTGTTGACGAGCTCGGGCGTCCGGCACGCTCTTCGTCGTTCACATCTCGGCTCTCTGAGAACATTTTGTACCACTAATAAACGGGGCTTTGGTCAAAGGTAGCTTCACCATATGACCCAGTCAACATTCGAAATGCGTCCGCGCACTAATTTTGTTGTTCAGACAAAATTTGATACAGATTCATTGATCAATTTTTTGGAATAGGGAAAAATCGAATACGAACCAAAATTCGTCCAAGCAAAATAGCTGTCAAAAATTAACTGAATATTCAAAATAGCCGAGCTTGTCAGCATAAGTGAGGGACATGAGTACCCACATAATGCCACAAAATCGAAAATCGAATATACGTAGCCCGCGGATATTCAAAATTCGCGATACCTTTTGAACAAACTTCGTATGATAATAAATTCCAAGTTTGTGTCCAAAAAAAGCGTTGGAGACAATATAACAATTATGACACGGTTTTCAGAAAAACTAAATAAATTATGATAAAAGTTGGAAATTAATTCATAAAAAAATTAAAACTTTTTTTGCATTACCTCTAAAAGTACTTCTTGTCGTAGAAACAACCAAAACCGGCTCATGAAAAATTCGGTACTCAGAATAGAAAAACATTTCGGGATATTGTATAGCGTAGCAGAATAGACAATAAGGTCTTATAGACGAACCTGAGAATCGAGAATTTCTAAGTCTTTGAATCCTTCGCGTTTTGCTCATTTCCTGCCTCGATTAAATGGCAGTTATTATTTTGACAATTGTTTTGTAAAAAATTTAATACACAAAAATTGTTTTCGTAGCCAGAATTTTTCGTTTATGGAACTAAATAATTATTAAATTCGTCGAAGGAATAAAGGGGGATAAATCTATTTTGGTTGTTTCGATCATGGATTGTTTATTAGGCATAATTGCCCTTGTTGACTTGTTGCTAACAAATTGACATATGACATTTGTTTTAATGATTATTGTCGACAATTGTGAAAAACGTTGAAGTGCATTGCCCTTTTAACGCAATCATATCGGAAAATATAAAACATTTTTCTTGTAGAGAGGGGTACAATGACCGCAGAGCTCTCAACTGACGAAACAATATGAAAACTAATACGGAGCTGAAGCGCGGCAAACTTCTTCCGGGAATCAAATCAGTCGATGTAAAACCGCGATAGATATGCTCCGATTTCAAGAGGTTGTACATCTGAACCCTTTAAGGGCCCACTTCATCATGCAAACGACTGATGGTCTTGCGGACCATTCTGCGGGGTGTCAAATGACAGATTTCTTCGGATAGGCGAAACCCACACGATTCCTCATATGTGCGGTACGGCGTGCGAATGCGGCTCGTCAAGCGGCCGTTATTTCCTAACCTAACCCAACCACATAGTCGATGCAATCGGAATGTGCTTTACTTGCAATTAATTTCCGCAAAACGGGATCGATGGTTTATTAATCTGAGACCTTAAAAAAATATGTAGAGAACCACCACACCGCAGTTCAACGGATTGAGCCGTGTAATTAGTCGGTGAAATGAAATGCGATCCATTTTTTATAGTCGGAGACTTCTAAGCATTGCATCGGCCATAGCGCTCTTGCACTTTGCTGTATGAGAGCGTTGATGTGTCCCACCATGAAATAATTATATTTAGATATATATTTTACCAGATTTAAATACTCATTTCAATTAAGGAATACGATGTATCCTTTCGGCGAGGGAGTCCATTACACTCCAGTCCACTTATTCGCAGAAGTAATTTTATTGCATCCGCCGGATGAACTTTAGTGATCCGCAATAGCAATTTCGAAAAACTCAGTTTCGCATTATTTAGGTTCTTTATATTCAAAATACTTTATTTACACACATTTAAGAATCCATTTCTGTTGGTTTTTTTTATGGATTTTGGCAATGATACCATTTAAATTTCATTTGTTGAAATTTACTTTAATTAATGTATTAGATGGACCTTGTATAGTATGTATAGTAAATATTACCATTTTATTAAAATTTAAACAATGTTTTGTTGAAAGTTCGAAAGCTGAATTCAGAAATTTTAACAAAATGTTTAAAAATACACTTCTGTTGAAATGAATTCTGTTACATTTTTAAATAAAATTTGCTGAAAATTAATTCTATTGAAATTCATAGAGATATTTCGTGTTATTCGACGGCAAGGATAACGGCTAGCTCAGTTGGCTACAGAAGCGAAGCGCTAATTCGTAAATCACAAGATCTATCCTTCCTATCCCTGCTACATGTTTTTTTAATTCCTATATTCATGTTGAATAGTCTTGAATAGTCTTAAATAGTCTTTTAAAGGGTTATATGGGTTTGGTTTTGGCATATTTTCTATAATTTTTTTTTTTTTTTTTTAACAAACTAAATGAATTATTTTATTTTCATTAGTAACATTTGAACAATATTTCATAATTGAGGAAAGTAGTAATAGCTTGTGACTGACTTGAAAAAGAATATAATTTGAATTATTGATAGAGTTTTATGCAAAAATTTGTACATGTTTTGTTTTGTAAAATTAGATGTGGTTAACAAAAATTAAACTCATGAGTTAATACAATTTAAAAATAGTATGCATTTCAGAATTATCGATGTAGTAATTTTTGAAATATCATGCCTACCGACTATGAAATCACTGTATTTAGAAAAATTTTCAAAAGTCTTTCAACACTAAAATTTTGCTCGGATTAATTTGAAACTTTTAGAAAATTTTCCTCATTTAATTTGCGCTTAATACAAGCTACATAAAATAAGGACTTAAAAAGAAAAAAAAAAAAACAATTAATTAACTAACAACTAGACTTATACTCATGATGTACTATTATATAAAAAAAATTTTCGTAAAAACGGATTTTTGAAATTTCAAAGCACATGTAATACCTTAAAGTTTAAATTTAGTTGCGTGTTGTAATTTACTACAATAGTAGGTAATCAGTTGCCTTCAATTAATTATTGTAATAATTTCAACAAAAACAACAAATGTAAAATCTAGAAAGATGCGAAGAGAAATAACAAATAACGTGAAAATTACTTTATTACTATTGTTAGTGTGTTCGTCTAGAAAATTGTTAAATTTATTAAAACTATTATAAATCAAATTTATAAATATTGACCTCCGCTTTTTAGGATCTCGAAAATGGCTGCGTTTCTTTCCATGCAGAATTTGCGGCAAACAAGTTTAATCACATCGTCAAAAAAAGTAAATTAAATTTACTTATTTTCTTCATCAGCGGTAGCTTTTATTTCTCTATTATTTTCAGTATGTTTTTTTTCTTAAATATTACCTAAAGTATCAGGGAAGATTATTTTCAACATCTGCATATTGTTTCATTTTCTTTACCAGTGTCTCGAAACGTGCCTAATTTGTTCCTTTTCTATATTATAGCTTAGCAACTTTTATTTCATGTTGTAAGTATTCATAGATATCGACGACATTTTATTTAATGCCTATTACTTATTATATATCCTCGTTATTTTTAAACTCAACAATTTTGAACGGGGTTCGAAACATCACAATTCTTGTCAAGTACTGTTGGTTCGCGTTTTCAATAATGACAAAAATTTTATTCTGAAAACGTTTTAAATAATGCCAAAAAGGGACCGCCGGATTACATAATTAAAATGATTATTTTTAAGATACACATTTAAATAACTGATGTATTTGTTGCTTCTTTCCCAAGTCAAAAAATACCGATTGAAGGTTATTTCGAATTTGATTTATATTTCTGTTAATTACTAAAGTAGGAAATATTAGAATCAAATTCAGGTTCTATTCATATAAAACACGTCGAATGTAATTTTTATCCTGTTAAAAAAGAAGCATGTCTATATAATTTGTTGTACAACAATTTCTAAATAATGCAGTTTTAAAGAATCGGTTATACATGCTTGCAGTATCTTACATCTACTGTGAAGCGAGTTTATTTTTCGAAATTGTGATTTTCTATAGTTTAAACAAGACGTTGCTTTATATCATACAGCACAGAAATAACTTTTCCGTATTGTGAAATATTTGAAATTATAAAAATTATTTTTGATACATAAAACTAAGTCATTCGATCACGCAGTAGTTTTAGTTTCATTTAGAAAACACCAATTTTGTTTATTTGGCATTTGTGAAGAATTAATAATATTCAAATATGTTAGAATATTCAGTCAACACTGTATATAGAGAAAATTGTAAAATTGCAAGCAATATAAACCATACATAGTTAAATTAGTTAAAATAAAATTTTTATACATATTTCAAAAGTTCTCAAAGTTATTTTAGTTGGGCACTTCTAATATAAGTGCATATATTTTAAAATCTATATTTGTTTTCTGAAAGTCTCTACTAAAGGTCGTTGTTCGCATTTAGTTAAGGTAAGGTCAAGTTTGCGTTTAGTTATGAAAAGGTAAATTTTGCGTGTAATTGACTGATGAGGTCGAATTCGATTAAACTTTATCCCAATGTTGTGATTAAAGATTTGGAGTGGCCTGTTTAAAATCCGTGTAAATGAGCCATGAATTTGAAGCACTAGGTCATCTTGTGGTACATTCTTCTCTATTTGGAGAATCACCTACAAAATTTGTGCGGGCTTTCACTGCAACTTGATAATCAAACTTGAATAATTTTGCAGTTTTGGATACCTTCCTCGTATTAAATTGGAAGCGTTAAATAACCTTGAATTTCAAGAGAAACAAACAAAAAAATTTATTGCTAAATTCTTCACTCTTCGGTTAGGTCCGTAAACGATATTTTATGCGATCCATGGTATATAAAATATCGAGAGACTTTTGAAGGCCATCGGTTACCTTGGGTAACCAGAAATATTTAACAAAATGCACATTAAAGGTGACTAAATATAATTTAAAAGTCGGTATAAAAACCGAAGATAAAACGGTTTCTTTACGAAAATAGTTCGAATTGTTAATTTTAAGAGAAACATAAAAATACGATACCTGGGTCTTATTATTCATGTGACACTGTTCATCAGTCCAACAGGGCAGATAATGAGGAATTTATGGGTCTGGGGATAATTTTGAAAGTCAGTTTCCACCTCTCAGCTTATTAATAATAATTAAGAGAAGCAAGGTCAAGTTTTCGCTTTACTTCCTATGTATGTGCTAAAAGAAACAAGTTTTGTGCGCTTTTTCTTTTTTAACGGCATGCAAGTTGTTCTGCTTTTACTTGCAGGCCCGTAAAAAGAAGTCGTTTTCAATGACCACTAAACATTCACCGAGTTGAATGGGTCGTAGATATTATTCGGCTTGTTTCCTTTTTAGCGCATTCCATTTGGGGGTTTTTACAACAACTTCTTCCCCCCCCGAAGGAAAGTAGTGGCAGTCAAAAACTAAGGCTCTAGTCCAAATATTAAACGCACCGAACCCGTTTTTAGTTAGCTGTTAGCTGCACTGTACGTTAAGTTCTGTGTACGTTAGTAAGTAAAATTGTTTTTTTTTTTGGGTATCTCCACTTTCTCTGAGTATCTGTCCGGTGATGGGTTTCGTAGAGGGCCGCATGCAAAATAGGTGGAACCGTAGATACATCAAGTGTGGTTAATTTGATCAAAAACTAAAACTTACATGAACGTAGCCGTTACACTCTAGTAACTCGAATTGTGACGAGTGCTTTAGAGAAGCGGCATTCGAGCGCACTGAAGCGTGCACTTTACCACTGGTGCGGGAGGTTTTAAAGCGTCTAAAAATTCATTCGCGGTATATACACGTGCAATGCACTAGCTCCGCTGGGGAAAAAAGGCAATTTGTATAATGGAAATTGAATAGAAATCAATACTTCTAAACTAAGGGGCATGTATAGACGCAGTGACTGTTGATTACGTTTTTCGTGCGACTATGAAACATTTTTAGGTTCACATGACGCGGTCATTGTAGCGTTTTCTATTATTAATAATAGTTTTTGTTGTAAATACAAGAGCCGTAGTTAGACTAACTCTCTAAAAACTTTTAATTTCATTAGAGCAAAACGATAAAGATAACGCTGCATACCGTTAGCTGTTTTCTGGACAATCGGGAAAAGGGGAAAAGTTAGGGAATTTTTATTGAACTTAGAAAATTTTCTTAACCATATCATTCATATTATTTCTTCCTTCCTTCCTAGGCCAGAAAGAAACAAAAGTAAACCTTAACACAGGTTATACGAAATGTGATTGATGAAAAGCAATTTGTTTTTATTTTTATTTTTAAGAGCATGAATCCGAAAATCGAATATTTATAATGCTTTTAAATTAAAGCTCTCTTAAAATAAGTGTGCAAAAAAAAAAACTATGTAATTATAAATGTTGCACGTTAATTATATTTTAGAACTCTATGGCTGAAAGAGCAAGATTGTGTCTAAATTTCGATTTGGCAATTTTCACACCAGCGCAAATTATCAAAAATGAATAAACGACATTTTTACATATTTATACGTCATTTGTCTGAATCGGATTCGATTAGACGAATTAAATAAAAAGTATATAAAATATCATATTTTGGACATTTTTAAAAATTCGTTACAAAGTGTGGCGCCAATAAAAGTTTGAACCTTAAGCTATTATATTAAAATACTAGAGGCTTTAACATTGGCCGAAATATTTAATTAATTTAATATTTTTCCCTTATCCAATTACTGCGTGTAATTGACAGTGAATCAAAATCACAACTAGCGTACACTTATTAAAAACTAGTTCCCCAATATACTTAGTAAGAGCTAAGGAATGGGGCTAGATAAAGATTAAATTTCTTGTTTAAATTTTTAAACTTGTCTGATTAAAAAAAACAGCCCTGCTAATAAAAATTATTTGGAGAACTCCACAAAAAGCAAAGATTGACGATTTTGATCTTCAAGTTCGGAACAGTCGGCAGTCGGGCATTTAATTAACGTTAAAGTTTGCTCAGAAAATTTACATTAAGTGGTTTTCAGAATTGTGAATAATTTAAAATACGCGTCCCTCAGTTGTTAGTAGTAGTAAATTTTATATTTGATTGAATAGAAATTATTTCTACTTCATTTGTTTAATTGTTCGTTTTGTAGGAAAGTTAATTATTCAGACTAAATAGGATCAGCAAATTAAACATATAATAATCATTTCTGAAGTAATTTTCGATGGTGAATCCGAATTCTACCGAAGAATTGCTCTATAACGTCAGAATTTCGGCATATTCTAACTTAAAGTGTAAAAAACACGATTTTTCGTTATTTTTGAGATTATATAAAAAGACAAGACCATAAAAGCTAATATTGTATTAAATTTTATTATTATATTAAAAGTACTAGTTTTATTATTATATTAAAAGTACTAGTCTTTCCTAAATACTGTAAATTGAAATTAACTACACAGGTCTACGTTAATTTATTACAGGTCTAAATGAAAACGACAAAGTAATAAATTCTCTATTTATATGCCTAAACTAATAAATTTTCTAATTATGTGGAAAAATTTTAAATTGTTCCGATGATAAGGTCTTTCTGGGTGTTGTACTTGGCTACATTAAAAAATCGTGTTTTAGAAAACTGCGTTTTAGTTAGGGTATTCTTAAAGAGAATTCGTTGTAAGGTTAGGTTAGGTTAGGTTAGGTTAGGTTGATATGGTTACCTAGAAAGGGGCACTAAGGCCATTTTTTTGACCCATTGTGTTACCACATAGCGCAGGAAACTATGATTATGCGTGGGATTCGAGTCCATAGCCTCTGGGACGGTAGACCAGCGCGCTAACAACTGATCAGTTAGAGCCCCCAATTCGCTGTAAAGTCCAAAGTAATTCGAATATACAGAAAAAAATTTTTAAGATCTATCGAAATATAAAAGAAATGAAAACTTGTTGTTATTATTTAACTTTATAATAATAATGCAGTCTGAGTAAGGAGTAAGGAATAAATAGTATAAAATATCCGAAAATTAGGTTTACTCGTACTTCAACGATGCTATTGCAATCGTTTGCTTGTTGAAAACAGACAGACAAATGATTCTACGCAATCTGTGTACCTGATACTTAAGATTTAGCGTTAATAATTTTCGAGTAATGGGCAAGTGCCACCAATCAAAGTGGTTGCAAGCGTTCCAATTACATCAAAATAAAATAGGTTGGACTGAATGAAATTTGCTGTTACACGGGGACGTTACGTTGCCATTTAAAAGCGAAGACAAGCGAGAAGAAAACTCTAATTATGGGCAAAACGCTACCTCTTAATTGCACTCTGTGAGCGCAGAAGTGCGAACAACTGTATAATTTCTATGCTCAGCAGCATATTACGGCTTAATTAGTGACCCACAGCTTAAATTTGTTTCTTGTTTTTTTTTTACCTGCGGTTTTCCATATTAGCCCCACAGTTCGGTTCTTTTCCATCAGTCACCTTTTCGTTGAGGTTTCGTGAATAGAATCTCATTCGAATTGCGTCCGCAAAACGCAATTATTCGTCTTAATTCCCGACTGAGCCGTTGACAACACCAAAATCACTTATGCCGCGATTCACTCGGTCAATATTTCTATTCAGGACCGCTTGTCTTATTCTTGAAGACGCAATTATAACGGGTCAAAGTGAATTTCAATTCTTTTTTAACAATGAGCTCATTCGCGCTGTGCATTTTAAACTAGGCGCCAAAAGGCTTTCAGAAGTGGAGTCCGTATATCAATCGCACGGTTTTGGCATATTTTAGATATTGAGCATTATTCTCTATGAATGGAGTATTACGAGTAATAGTAATGAATAATTCCGCCCAATAAAAATAAAAGAAAATAATTAAATCATAGTCGCATTTTAGATTAAATTAAATTTGTCAAATTCTGTGAAATAGACCTCTGTGGTAGTATTGACTTTTTCATTCGATGTGAATTACTTTCCGCTGAATGATTATTTCATATTCGGAAATATGAAGATGTCGAACCAGGCCAAATGGAGAAAGCAGTGAATGCGACATTTCCTAGCGCAATTCAATTTTGTATTTGATTTCTCCGATTTAGTTTGTGGTCGTCTTATTAAATTCTTTTTTTTAACTTACACTACGTGTCGTCAAATCTTGCTATGCAAAATTTTTATACTTAGACTTTACCAAACTCAATGAAATTTGGCGAACATGTATAACTTCGGTGACAATACAAGTTAGTGGTGTTTCCCGAGCGAATCCACCCCCGCATCCCTTTTTTCCACCTACGCATCACTAAAATCATTGTACTTGTCTAACTTTTTCAATTTTAACTTATAAATCATTTATAACAATAAAAAAAAGAATTTTTTAAAAAAAAATTTTTTATATATTACTTGTTTATATCCAATATTTCGTCCAGACTCACTTGCAATTTTTATCATCTTTTAAGCAAGAATTAAGGTATATTTTAAAGCTACTCATATTACATCGAATAATTTGTGTTATAATTAACAGTTTGAATTGCTTCTGTTTGGAATAAATTGATTAATCGACTTCTCGAAAGAATAAAAAACGCATAAGATTAATTTGTATTTGCATACTACTCAAGAATATTCCTCCAAGATTGGTCTGATCAAAATTAGTGCCGCAAAAGTATCGTTCGTAAATATCAGCAAAATTGCTTCCGGCATGCGTCCACACGCAAATTATTAACAGGCGCATTTGTTCAGTCGCCCACCCTCTGATCTGGCTTTGAAGTGGCAAATTAAAAAGTGGCCCGACGTACTATTTTGCTGGCCGAGTCGTGTATCAATCATTTTCAATTCATGCAATGAAACTCATATTTTCTTTTGATTCCTAAGGTGTTAAGGTCGCGGATTGCTAAAGATAATTTCTGAGTCGTACCGAGCAAATGGACCTTTTACACAAAGAAGCTAATTGAAGGTCGCCTTCTGCTTCTAAAATTAGCCATTGGGACGATTAAGAAAGGTAACTGGCGGTACGTTGTCGAGCTTGTATAGATATTAAAGCAAATAAAAACTTGCTTTGCGTCATTTTAACTGACCGGTGAAAAGATTTTGGGCAGAAAAACATGTTACACAATTGCTGCGATGCCCATTTTTTGGACATACCAATTGAAGTAGTAGGGAATTTGCGCAAAAGTCAGCAATTAATTTTTGTTAACTATATTTGATGACCCACGATTGCACCATATGCTCAAAAACAACCGGAGATCAACTCTGAGTTTCGTAATCGGTGGAACTGATCGGAGTCAGAAGTTTGACGGTGATCAAGACCTCGGTTACGGACTATACTTTAATTCGAGCACTTAAATAAATATCAGAGTCGGACTACGTCGTATGGCCAAGGCCTTGCATAATACTGCAAAGTCACTATTCGCCCAGGTGAATTAATCGCGTATAAAAACTGTCTCCCACCTGATTGCCTTCATTGAAAGGGAAATGATGCTCGACAAGATCAACTTTCGGACGATTTTCGAAACATTTTCTGGTCTGTTCCTAAAATAAAACACTGAGGCACCCGTCTGAGCCCCGAGTGGCATGCAAATGACGACGTCGCCGGTATTCTGCCTTACGAACATACCCATTGAATATTTGCATGACTTTGCGTAGTTGAGTTTTTCCTTTTTGCAATTTCAATCAATTTCAGGATGATTGAAGTGTGCTCATTATATAATTATAGATTATGCGCAGGGGGCTCCACATTGATTGGTTATTAGATCAGAAAATTCCTCTTATCGCCTGCTGCTACCGGTTTTCTGGACGATGTAGTTCGTTGGCAATTTTGCGTGCGTTTTTCTGTACTACTGTTTCATTATGCAGAATGATTGAGGAATTGATGTTTTTCAGTTGCTCCACGATTTCATTTCCACCTTTTCGGTACTGCCCACTTTATGTTTTATAACTTTTATGATGTATATCGTGTTTTCCATTCATTAAGGGTCTTTTACTTTCTAAGAAAATAATACGACAACATGTAGCATATTCCCATTCATTCCATAATAGATCTAATTAAGTTAGTTTAAAACTAATTAAGGGGTTATTATACTTTGCGTATTGTAAAAAATCTGATACGGAACCGGAAACTATTAATTTATTCGACATATCTGTGAAATTTGAAGTAAATCTTTTCATTGAAATTTGAGATATTAAAAATATCGCATTGGAAAACTATGTTTTGAAAAGTAGAGCAGTTTTATATTTCGAAATTCATTTAACATTTTGAATGATGATGCTTAAAAATATCCGTTTTTTTCAAAATTTTAAGGCAGCATAACATCCCATAGGGATTTAACAATTGTTTGTCGTAGCTAACCAACTTTTTTTTCGATATTTTTTAATTTATACACTATTTAAGTGTTGGTTACTAATGTTATTTAAATGTACTTGGATATAACAAATTTTTGGCAGCTAAATTATCAAAAAATTTCGCAAATAGGCAAATTGGACAAATATATAGTGTTATGGGATTAATAAAGTGGTATCAACATTTAGGAGGATTTATTGGGATAGTTGTACATTCACAAATATAAATAAATAATGAGTATGTCTTTAGAACCCAAGGATACTGTTCCAGTGCAGAAATTTGTTTTACAGTACTTTTTTTCAGCTATTATAAAAAATGTTAAAAATATGCAGTAGTTATTCAGTTTATGGGGTACCCTTATATGCGTTATCTACTAAATTTTTGAGCGTAAAAATACATAATAAAGGTAACGTAAAAAAATTTCCATCACATATTCAATTGCAATTGTAAAGAAAATCAAAAAAAAAAAATTATTCACATAGTGTTCAAAGTTTCAGAGGTATTGAATAAAATCTTTTCCATTGCTATACTCGTTGAGCGTATAGATCATAATTGCAAAAAAAATGTTGTAAATGACACTGAATGATGCAGGCTTTACCATACCTATGAAATAAATTAGCTGACCTAATGCTTACACAGCTGCGTAGAATAAACAATCTGAAGACAAAGGCATATTCAATCAATTGCAGATAAGTCGTCATTCACGCTCTGAGGAAGGGTTAAATGAGAGTGACGAATAATTAAAGTATTTTGAAACACATACACATTGCAAAGTGATATAACAATGCCTGCACCTTTATTTTGGAATACGATACGAATCTGTTCGTTGCGTATCTTTGAAGAAATTTGTGTTTTATTTTTAATTAATGTCCCTTTCGTATCCTATTTATTATCTTTTCTCGAATATTTATCTTAACATTTGCTGAAATGAAAAATGTATCATATTCGCAAAATAAAAAAAGGTTTATGCTCTAAACCGTCTTAAAATACATTGGCCATGAACATCTGTTATGATGTGAATTTTTTACATTAAAAAAAGCAATCTGTAGGTCGTTCACAAAATATTCAGTAAAATTTGCATTTTGTTATAAATACCTGAAATTTATGGATTAGAAATAAAGTTTTTGTTTAAAATTATGAGCATAAAGCTACAAAAACAAAAAAAAAAAAACAGAAGTTGTAATAACTGTTTCATTCATTCTAAAACATGTTAACAATGCTGTTTCGCACATTTAAAATAAATTTAAAATTCATATTCTTTTCTCATCATTTTGATTCGCATTTCTAAAAAAAAACGCCGCCACTATCAGAGTCTGGTTTTAGGAAGACAACTTTCATTTTTCCGCGTGCAAATTAATCTTTCATTCCCCATTCAAAGTGCGAATCAAAACATAATCTTTTTTTCCCACTGAAAATGAAAGGAAGTTTTTGAGCAAGACGTATATTTGAGAGCAGCTACTTGTCGGTAGCTGAAATGTTGGATCTTTCGCATTGTTTCTATCTGACATAATATAACTTGATTGTAATCTTCTAGATGATCAATAAATAAATGTTGTGGTAAATGATGATATTTTTAGAAAACGAGCTTGCGTTTTTACCAATTATATTCGCCATCCATAATTTGCATATATCGAGGACTGGATGTAAGAAATTGTGCCAATGGAACAGCAACCACAAGAGATCCACTTAGGTGAAACTAGTTAGACCACAAAAGACCGGAAAAGGTTTACATTAGACATCATAATTTTTTAGAGCGAACTGGTTCAAATTGGAAGGTTTCTTTTAAGTGCATTGCACCATTTTGGGGGAGTGTTTACAGTATTTTTTTTTTATTTTTTTTCAATTCGACAGCTTGAGGTGCCGATTTGTCTCGGTTGGTGGAAATAAATTTTTCTTTTCCTTAAAAGATAGGCATTCAAAACAAGTTGCTTCACAACATTTCTTTGGCAAATTACATAAATCAGAAATTGTATAAAACTAATTAAAACGACAAGGAGAAATCTGTAGTTACGTAACCGAATCGGATTACCTTGAAGATTTGCAGTACCTTCCTACTTTAGCACAATAACCTTTTTGAGATGAAGGTGAAATAATCTATTATATGTAGATAGTGCTTTAATTTGAATAATATTTTAATAACATAAGAAAAAGCAAATACCGCATCGAACATCTCCATAATTTTTTTTACTATGGCAATGTTAACTTTATACATTTTCCGGATTTGTTTCGTTACACTAGTGGAATAATTTAATATATTTTTTTTGGGGCAGTTTATTTCTATAGAATTTGTTTCCGTAGATTATTATTTTGTAAATAAAAATTTTCTCTCAGCTTCCGTTCCGTTTTCGAGAAAAACAGAGTTAAAAATTGGGTTAATTTGAAGCTTTTTGTATTTTTATGTTGTATAATACCATAATATTAAAGATGTAATTTAAGAAACATCATCCATAATTGTTTAATGATTTTTCATAACTGGTTTTTTTATTTTTCTAAAAGATGGGAGTTTTTAATTTACGAATTCATAACCTACAGACAAGATCACTGTTTTTGTCAATTCTTCAGAAAAAATGACGGTGTTAAGAGTTAGTCATAAATTGGAAAATGTACTCGTACATTACAGAAATATTCTCTCAAATTTGTATGAAGATCTGAGTAATGTTTACTGACTCTATGTAAGTTGGAAAAATTTGCATGTATGCACATGATAACTAAACTATATCGTGTTTTTCTAGAAACCAAGCTTCTGAAGTTCGGGTACAACATAATTTTAATAAGGATCAACCGATTCCTTTAAAATTTTAACCACATATTTCATTTTGTTATGAGATGATCTAGTTATTGGTTATTATGCAGAATGGCATTTTATAATAGGTAATATCCGCGATTTCGTTAGCTTATAAACATTTGGAGCACATTAGTGGGTAACAGAGAGCCAGTAGAATAGTAAATTTGCCTCTGTATATCGAAAGTTGGCACGAATGCTCTTTCAATTATTTGATTTTCTCCGAACAGAGTCATTTGAAAAAGCACTGTTGTAGGATTTTATTTTGTTAAAAAAAACTTTAGATTTTGGATGGTCTCCATTTAAGAGTGCTTCAAGTAGTTCTGGTAATTTTAAATAGGAGACAAACGTAGCATTCCTGAAGCACAGCATAGTATGCCTTTTGGTCTTTGATCTTTTTGCCATTGCGTCAATATGTTCACGATCGGCGTACTTAATTTGTATATCATAGTTAAAGCTACTTTTATATTTGTTTGACCATGTTAGCTCTTTAATGGTATTCCAGTGAACTTGTAAGGAATTTTACTGGGACTCAAATAGTAAATTTATCGTAGCTTGAGTTCAGGAATGACGCCGTCTATCAACAGCTAGCCAAGTACCACACTCTTCTGTTGTTTCAGAGAACCGAGATATTCTAATTTGTTTAGAAGATTTTGAGTATCGGTAGAGATACCTTCTTTTCTAAAAAGCTTACTTTTGAAAATTTTATTAATTCAATAATCAAAATTAATATAATAATTCTACTTCAATAATACCTTACTGTATTCGTGAAAAACAAATATTACTATCTAAAATGAATAATTAGAAATCTCTTTGATTTTAAATTGAAATTTTCAAAGCTCGCTGAATTTTTACAATAAGTTGAATTCAAAGTAGTGGGTTTTTGGTTCAGAGTTGTGCGAGCGTAGCAAGCAAAATGTATGCTTCTCGCACTGTACACATATTTAGGCGACTTCCTGTGGTCCCATTGCGATTAGCTTATAGACAGCACTAGTCTAGTAGTATTTTAGTGATGCGCGCTCAGACTCGAAGGAAGTTCCGATTTTATTTATTGGGTATTAGAAAAAAAAAAGTTCCGTCTTATTGGTATTATTTAACAACTACATCATATGTGTGGATTATTCAAAGTATGCTCTATCGGAATCTACTCTGTTTGCCCGTATCTTAGGCAATTTCCGGATTCTATTCCTAAGCTAATTTCGGATATTTTCATAAGAATGGAACCGTTCTCCACTAAGGCCTGACTATATCGACCGAAACAGATAGTAATCTGAAGGAGCAATAACTAGTAAATATGGCGGGTGCTGTAACACTTCCCAGTTCTGTTCTTCTAAGTAGTTTTTAATTGATTCAGTAATATGTAGTCTAGCATTGTCTTTTCGTGTGCCATTCAGATCGTTTTAGTGCAATAGCTCGCTTTAAACGAATGATCGCCAGTAATGGTTTCAGAATGTTACATCAACTTATGATATACAATACAATTCATTTTTCACTAGATACATAGCATAATCTTGTCACAATGAATAATCCGTTTTAGGTGCGATGGGCCAGGCTCATCAGGCTTTACCCAAGCTTTTCTACGCTTAAGATTGTCATAGTGAATCCATTTTTCATCTCCTGTAACCTCTATGTCAAAAACCCTTTCTTTGCTGCCTTTGCAGCAGCATTCCACAAAAATATTTTCGCTCTTTTTTGCCTTTCGGTTAATTTTTGTGCAATCCAATTTCCTTGTTTTTGAAGAAATCCCATTGCTTGTAAACCGTTTTTCAACAGTTGATCGTTTAACATTTAACACTGTGGTTAATTCCGCTTGAGTTTGGGATGGATCTTCCTCGAGTAATGCTTCCAATTGTTCATCTTTAAATTTTACGGTCTACTTTTACATTCAGCCTCTTCAACATCAAAAATACCTTCTTTAAATTGTCTGAACCACCTTCTGCACATACCATCAGAAAAGCATGTTCTTTGTACGCTTCTACAAGTAAACGATACTTTCAGTAGCGGGCTTCTTTGAATTATAAAAGTCTTACAAAAATTTTAAAAGTTTTACAAAAATAAATGTTGTAAACACTTTAACTGATTGATAGATAGTGGATTCTGACATTGACATTAAGATCTGTTAAATACATGTTAAGCAAGTTCATACTTAATACATACAGTAGGAGTTAGAAAACGGAACTTTATTTTCTTCATACCCAATATAATTACTTGTATTATTCGAATAAAAATAAAAAAGGTAAAAAGTATTAAGTCTCATGTTCAAAAAAAAAAAACAACTTTAAAAAGCTACTTCTATTGCTGACTGACCCTATAAATTTATTTTCTCGATCATTTCTTGAATAAAATTTCAATTTGAACTTTAAGCGCTGAACGTCCTTGCAGAATGCTTCTAATTATTATGCGGTTGCGCCAACGCCCCTGGTCACGTTTCAGATTTAATTTGCATATCTCACGATTCCTCGGGGACCAGTGCACAATTCTTTGTTGTTTTTAACCTTTGCTTTAACCAATTAGAGCCCAACGTCCCACAAAAATTGATTTTGAAAGACGAGCTCGCGGCTTACTGTTGAAACATTACAAGAATTCATAACTCTCGACAAAGCCCATAGAAGAAATCCGGCCATGTTCGCAGTGGGGCGCAGGTGGGAGTTCTTCTGCAGAGATTGCCACCATTTAAAAACCATCTAGCTACAGTGGTGTTTGCCTTTTTGCAGAAATATGAGTTTATTTTCTTTATTTTTCTGTGGTCTACTTTTTAGTTTTGGAGCAAAGTAATCAAAAAAGGTAATTACAAGATGGGCAGTGCGTGCCAAGTTGTAGCTTTCCATCCCTTACAAGGCGAAAGCGCATAAAAGTTTGTTTTCGTTCTGTCGCATTGCCTCGGTTATTGCAGTCATAGTCTTTCATATTTGTGGGTGGCGATGGCGAATCAATACAGGTCAATGACCGAACCTTTAAGTGCACCGGAATTGTTCCCCGGTGACGATGGAACGTATGCCAAGAAGAAAATCTTGGAAATCTTAAGAGAGGAAAAAACCAAGTCCGGGGTAAGCCAAGGTAAAGTTAATTCCATCATTTTGCGGACGTGTAAGATTAAGCAGAATGTTGCAATTTACTTGCGAAGATTTAGTAGATACATCGCATAAATAATAAAAAATTATAAAAAAAAAAATACTTTCAATAACCACCTCGTATCATGCAACTGCAATGCATGAAAATTTCGCAAGGCCTCATCATGCACATGGCACGAATCATCGCATCGTAGTGCAAATAACCAAGAAGGTCGCATACCGCCTTAAGCCCGGCGCTCACTGTCGTGTCAACCGGGTTATGACTTTTAAAGAGGAAACTGGATGAATGCTGTTTCTGCACTTAAGTAACCAGCCTTTGGTGGAGCTGGCTGGTGATTTACTTACTACAGAGGGGAAACGTGAAGGGTTCTTGTCCCACATGGTGCAAGATTTTCTATGCGAGAAGATTTCTTTAGATATACGGCAGACGAAGAGGTGGAGGGGGAGGGAGCTTTAGAATGGAAAATGTGTTTACATCAGACACTCATTTCCGAGAGACTCGCAGGCACTGGCATACAAATGAAATTTTGTTTTGGACGTTAATTGATGTGCCAATATTACCCTCAAGCACTTCGCTTTTTCTTGTAGCTTTGCTTGATTTAGAAATTAGGAAAGATGCAGTAAAAATTGTAGGACCTATGATGTCAAAGAACCAGTAAGGCTTTAGTTAGCAGTTACTGCAAGTTATTGAAACATACGAAAGACAGAAAAGTAGTTTCAAAACCGTGTCTAGACTACACAACATCCGAAAGAAAATTACACACGTAAAAGTTAATTAATTGGATATTCGATACATCGTTCTTCCTTTGTTCCACATCGACTTGCGTAAGCTTGTCACCATTCAATTTAATTAATTCAATCGACATTTAAGACGGCGTTTATTTTCGATTATTCTTATGTCTATAAGGAAGCTTGTTATTTTTGCGGTTACGCAAAAGTATGTAGGTAAATATAGTGCCAATCAAATCTTTCGGAAGGGCAGGCACTGTAACAAATTTTAGAGTAATGTTACTATTGCTGTATAATACATTCAATTTCCTAATATAAAAGAAATGAAATTGTATCGAAAAGTAATAATATAATAATAATAAAATAAATGCCTTTTATTTAACCATTTCTAAACATTCTGTGGTCCATGGTCGTAATCGCCAGATCAAAATAGGACTGAGCCCTGAACTTAGTAGAAGTGAGTAGCAGCAATAATGGCATTTTTTTCTTTTTATGTGGTAAAATGCATAAATTAAAAACGTTACAGTGTCCATTTAAAATTAAAAAGTTTATAAAAGCAAACATTTGTATTTACGATTAATTTTTTCTAGACATCATAAAAACACTTCAAATTAGTAAACTTACGAGTATATCGTTTTAAGTAAAAGTAATACACTATCTGGTTTACACGTAGTCATGACTTAGTACTTTATAATATCTAGAAAATCTTTTAGATCGGTGTCATAATATCGACAGTCTAAAAATTTTATCTTTTTACTTGCTCATCCGAAATGTTTATTAAGTTTAACTTACGAATGTTTGAAATGTTTATTCTTCTGAAGTTATTGTGATACGATATATCGTCTGAATAGATTTGAGCGTTTGCAATAACATGAAACGAAATTATTTAAAACTGCAGCAATTCGGCCGAATTGAAATATTGTCTGGATTTTTAAAGTATGCGCGATCTGTCACGGATGATGATATAAGGACTAAAAAATATCTTGTTTTTTTGTAAACATTTTCTTTGCGGTATGGCACAAATTTACGAAGGTAGCGATTTTCAAATTTGCGTTTTAAGTTTGAATGAGCAGAATAATCAGGTTTATGCTGAAGGAATCATTGAAAATTTAAAGTCATTTATAAGGTAAAGTTATGCATATTTTAAACTTAAAAGTCGCCCTAGGCTAAATATTAAGTTATTTAAATTAAATTATCTTTAGATATAATTAAATCGTTATGTAATTTATTAATTATTATAATTTTTTTTCTAAATTAACACGGTGGCATTAAAAACTATCCATCCAGCCATTTTGGACACGACTTTTCAAGGGCATTTAACAGCGGATTACAATAGTTTTAGAGAAATGTACTTTGATAGTATGTTATTTATCTATTAAATACGTTCCCTTAATGATTCTATTGTATTGTATTTAAATATTGATTTAAAACGTATTTACATTTAAATCATAATAAGTTTGCTGAACCAAAACGAGTGGTGCTATCGCTATTTAGAAGTGTTAATATGTCATTTAGTAAATTGAATAGTAAGGTGAATATGAAATATTTCTTTTTAGTAATAAAAATAATTTTATTATCTCTATTTGCCATTTTGATTTTGTACCTTATGCCATTTTATGACTTTTTTGAATTCGAAAGAGATATTCAGTTATCGATTAGATAAGCTATTTTTTATCACTACCTAAATATATTTTGAAGTACAAAGGTATTTGCTTGTTAAATGCGATTTCCCGATTAACACAATCGGCATTATTTCAAATTATTTAAGAGATTTTCTATCTTATCAATTTTTTTTGATTTTCTAACTATGTCATTTACTAATCTGCAATTTTTAAATATACTGTTTCGGAAGAGATTATTAATTTGTCTTTCACTTTTCCGTAATGTAACGAAATTTGTACACTTCCACCCGTAATTTAGGAGAAAAATAGCAGAGAGATAGTCTTAAATTAAATGACGATTAGCTTACGCAATTTTTACTTTGTTCAAACAATTTCTATTTACACATTTTAAACTGAATTGGGTTTTTGTCTCACTTAATGTGACCATTAAGGCTTTGTGTTCAACCGTTAAGGGAAAGGCTCAAAGGCGTTCCATGAAAAGGGATCATTACCTAACCGATCAATTAAATCAGCAGCAGTGGGCAGAATCTATTGAAATAGAGTAACATTTTATTGGCAAAAGTTAACATGCGGTGCATTGAGACAATGGTTCCACGTTACTACAGATAATGGCCGAGTATAAAATGGACCGAATAGCTCGTTTGCAGCTCCATCCAAGCTCACTTGTTTTGGGTGCGGATAGACCAGCCCATTTTTGGCATAGTCCACGAAGCTTTTCTTGAGAGTTACGTAAGATTCACCTTGTCCTCTTTACCACCATAGACCTCTTGTGAACTTTTGCAAAAACATTGGCTATCCTCCACCCACATTTACGTTTTTATACTAAGCGATATCGCTTTCAAATCCTAATAGTATTATAATAAATTTTTTCCTTTATTATTTCAGGTCTTTGTGGAACTTTCTTGGAATTAGATGACCGGTAAAGAAAAGTTTTTTGTATTTTTTTTTTTTTTTTAATTTACAAATCATAATTGATAATTTTCGAAGTGTTTCTTCTTTTCTATTCTGTCTTTTCACAAATCTTGAAAAGTTTATGTCCCAGAAATAGGGTTGTTTACAAACAAATTTAAAAATAGGCGGATGCATAGGGAACGTTGATTTCCAGTTCTTTGAGTTAATGATGGAAATTCAATAATAGTAAAAATTAAAAATGTATGACATGAGTAGTAATAAAAATCAGTATAAAATACGTATACTTAAAATTTTAAATATCAGAACTTATTAGATTCTCAACAGATTGTATAAAATTCCAAAATTGCTTAGATATTTTAACTGACTGGTGTTAATTTGATGACTTCTCCCTAAATGTTGCAAAGTGCAAAATCATAACTTTTCATAGGTGCACAAACCTTGTAATATGGAATTATGGGAATAATAATTGTTCTATTGAACGAGTTGATAAATATAAGGTCATGAGTGTTATCTTCGATCCCAAGTTTATATTTTCACATCATGTTGATTGGTATACAGTAAACAAAGAGTTTATTGATAGGTTTTGTTTTATTAAGAGAAGCATCAAAGAATTTCAAAACCTCTTTACAATTAGGACTATCTTTATCTCCATAGTTAGATCAGTGTTAGAATATGCGGCACTTATTTGGAGTCCTCAGCCCAATGTATTAATTAATAACACGAGTAGAATTCGTGGAAAGAAGCTTTACTCGTTTTATTATTAAAGAATATACATTTTAGGAAAAACGGCTCCTTTCCTTTTCCGATTTTGTGAAATTCGCTGTAAACTCTTTACAAATTACAAATGCTCACTAATAGATGAAAATATTTGCATGCCTAATTCATAAAAGAAAATCTTACTAGTCATATCGATTGTCCTAAAATATTAGCTTTACCTAATATTTATTCCCCAGAACGAATAATGTGCACAATATATTTGCAGTATGATCATAGAACGAATTATAAATTTTCTGAAGTAATGACTGTATCCATTGCAGATTTTTATAAATGTGCATTTTTTGAGTTTACTTTTCCTAGGTATAAATTTAAAGAAGTTATATCATAGTTGGCTACGAAAGTTGAGTTGAGTACGAAAAGTAATGCGCTATGCGCAGTACACTTATTCAATTTACTTATTTTAGATAAATAGACGAATTTTCGTAGTTTACAAGATATCGGTATGCTTACTTAAAAAAAATAACCGTTCAAGATGTCGGAATATGAATTTAATCGTTTAAATTTAAATTATTTTAATAGATTAAGTAATATTTAACATACATTAATCCATCATCGGGAAATTCAGAAGCAACTGAATTATTTAAAGAAAGTTATATTAAATGATGAAAACAAATTTAATCTTTTTTGTGTCTGATGGTCGGTAATTCGTTTAGAGAAAATCGAACACGGCACTAAATTCAAAACATTTACGCTCTACGGTTAAACATGAGGGTGGGTCAGTGATGGTGTGGGAGTGTATGCATGGCATATTCTGAAATTGGAAATTTACACTTAATCGATAATAAAATGTGCCACCTTTATTTTATACCGATATCCTGAAAAATAACAGAAAAGCCAGTGGAGAGCAAAATTTAATATAAAAAATTAAATAATTAATAATTAGTGTTTCCAACAAGATAACGTTCCAAAACATACGGTTTCGAATACAAATTCCTCGTTGCCTATAATACACAACATTAACTGCAAACACCCCCACAGTCATCTGATTAATTTTGGAAAGAACATTGAGAAAATAGAACCCGTATAATATTTCTCAATTTTAAGAAAGAATGAAATGGAAGAATGGTATAAATATATCGGACCTTTTGAAACAGGAAAGTTGGTAGAATCAATGCTAAGAAAGCTATGATTAAAGTTAAGGGATACCCTACAAAATATTAATGTATTCTGAATAAACAAAAATGTTCTGCTTTATTATCATAATTTTATTTCTGACGTAAAAGTTCCAATATTTTTGTTAGGAAGAAATCGTATTGAATTTTATTTTTAAAATAGCAACAGAATATTTACTTTTGATTTGGTAATTCAGTTCCTAAGAGCTAAGAGTGTGAGAATATATTATTATATTATATATATAGGTTGGAGGGAAACTTCTGTCGTATTTTAAAGAAAATATTTGAATTAATTTATAAAAATACGTGTTTAATATTAATCAATTATATATACTCCGTTATTTGTTACAATCTGTTGCCATCTTTCAGGTAACCTGTGAATTTCTGTTTTGTAGAAGTTCTCGTCCTTGGAGTTAAAATAGTCAGCAACTGCCTTAGAAATACTTTCAAAAGACTTGAATTTTTTTCCCGTTTCCCGTAATAATCAGATGGTGCAATGTCAGGTGAATACGGTGGGTGACTATGGACTTCCCATCCTAACGCATTCAGTTTTTGTTGTGTCACCATTGCAGTATGCGGTCGAGCATTATCGTGGTGGAACACTATTCCTTTTCTACACGCTAATGCAGGCATTTTTTCTATGATAGCTGCATTCAATTTATCCAGCTGATTGCAGTACAGATCCGCGTTAATGGTTGTTCCCTGTTTCAGCAACTCGTAACTGGACCTTTCCTGTCCCACCACAAACAAAGCAGTACCTTTTGTTGATGGATACTTGGTTTTGAAACTGTTGCTGATGATGTTCGTGGTTTGCAGTAAGATTTTTTTCTCTTAATATTCTCGTAAAGAATCCACTTTTCATCTCCTTCTCATTCTTACATGATCAGACAAATTCTTTTCCATTAATTCATGTGGAACCCAAACACTTTGCTTTAACACAAACCCAAGAGATTTAATGTGATCTCCAACAGTTGTATGATGAATGCCAAAACTCTTCTACAATTTGTCGACTTGTTAAATGTGGATTATTTTCCAACATGGATCGGAAAACATCATTATCGATCTTGGATGGTCGTCCAGATCGATCACTTTCTTGGAGCACAGATCTCCGGAACGAAATTTGCTAAACCATCTTTGACAAGTACGAACATTTACAATATCTTTTCCAAATACCGCACATAAATTTTTACATGCAACCGATGCGTTGCTTCCTTTTTGGAATTCATACAAAATGCAGTGTATTAAATGCACTTTATCTACTGACATGTTTTTCACTTTAAATATCACAAGTAAATGATGAACGGTAAAAAAGGACTACTTTTATATTATACAGCAGCTGAAAAAACAAAAAAAAATCCGAATGACTCACTAGCCAGATGTTTTTTTTTATTTACAAGAAAAATTTAAAATACGACAGAACTTTCCCTCCAACTTGGGATATATTTAATCAGAAGAAAAGCTTGAAAATATTTTAAATATTGACAGGTCCCAGAACATTCGTGAGTCACTGTATGTAATAATAACAATAAAAATAAAATTCTTATATTTTCAGTGCACTATCAAGATTTTTAAAAATTGTTGCAAATATTGTATTGCATTTGAAATTATCTATTCGTAATGTTGGAGGTTAAGGATAGGTAATCATAAATAAATGCTTCAATTTAATTTATCATTAAACTGTTATTCTTTATTTAAAAGAATTGCACTAACAGAAATCGTTCTTACTGCTCAGAGAGTCGTCTCTCAACTAAACTCTTATCCTGACTAAAACAATTTTTAAACCGTGAAATCCTAGACCCTTTCTTTTAAAAGTTTAAATAAATCAACAGATGGTCTAAGAAAAATATTAAATAACAGACATACATATGGCACCTACGTATAGACAGTGATAAAACTATAAAATTAAAGGACTCCTTTCAAGACCTAAGTGTTGTTGGTCATAAACTAGGATTAGAATCCTTTTTCCTTAAATCTCATAAAGCATGTAAAAACTTGTCCGTTTAAAACCAGATGTTAATTTCCAACAGACATGCAAACATAAACATCATATTTTAGAAAACTAATAAAAATAAAATAAATATAAAATATTGAAAGATTAATTTTTGAAGAATTCAACACGTAAATTAATTAATAATGTATGCGCACAAATTTAAAAATAAAATATTGTATACTATTAATTTTTACGATGGAATTTGTAAGTACTAAAAGAAATTTCATGTAGAATTTCGTTGCGTTTTAAATAACAGTTTTAGTGATAGGTACTAGCAATATTAAATAAGTGTTATTTGAAAAAATATAACTAAATATAATGAATATGGAGATTGTAAAGTAAGACTTGACCTGGTTTAATTAAGGTAAAATCAGTTTATCTGGTTGAGAGAGCATCCCACTACAACTTTGGACACTTAAAACGCATTTAAGGCAACTTAAAAAGGAGAGATGAAAACAAAAGACCACGTGTGGTCGTAAAAATGTTGGGTAACATGACCTTCTCGCACAAAACGAAAAAGATCTTCAGAAACGAATTTAGCGCCTCAACGCCACTGCCGTAGCCATAGACTGACTGCACCGGTTTTGATCTCCGGCATTATCCGGTTGTTGCGAATCTTTATTAAAAAAATAATATATATAACATATATATGTACCATATATACCGAGGCAGATACTCGACTTGTAATGAAATCTTCTTAAGATCCACCGCCACCGGTGAAGATTATGAAATTGCAGAGATAAAAGCACGAACGAAAAAAATAATAATAATAATAACAACAACAACAACAACGCAGTCTTAAGGGCAAGCAAGCGAAGTAGCGCACGGTTCCGTGGAGAACGCGAGACCCATCGGACCTGGTTGGAAGTTGTTTGTGGGTTGTGTCGTCGCAATTAAAAAAAAAATATATATATATATGTATCTATATATAAATAAATAAATGACGACAGCGACGAAGATAGTTCCTGTCCTCCGCCAGAATGTGAAAACCGTTAGTTTACGCGCCAGTAAATGGGTGAATTATATTGCGCGGATGTGGATTGACCGACTTTTGAGGCGTAGCATGGGATTCGCGATTTTCACTGATATTCGGATCTATTTCTTAAATGATAAGATGGTAACTATGAACTGCTACTATTTTTCTAGGGGAAAAAAATAATATACCAAACTTGATAGATTTCGTTAAATACGATTTTGTAGCTATTGTATATTTTGAAAACAATTTTGAAAATTATATTTTTAACCATATTAACACGTTCCCTGCCAGAAAGCTTTCAACAAAGCTTTCGTGAGAGACTTACATATAAAAAGTCATTTAGTAAGAGAGAGCTTTCATTTGTGTACTGTTTTCGGTACACGTGGCAGGGAATGTGTTAAACATTAAAATCAATTAAGGTTAGCTTAAAATCTATAACTAGTTTGTATTTAACACTAAACCAATAAATATAGTTATTTTAAGTATTAAAGTGTTAAAGGCACAAAGAAAAATCGGATTTCCAATTTAAACACTTATTTTTTATGAAAATATCGATGTAAGTCGTAAATATAATATTTATATGATTCCGCTCACAGTTGGTAAACTTCATTTGTGAATATTTCTGAATATAAATATTAAAACACTTGATGTAAGCGTAATATTTGATTTTGGAAATTACACATCTTAATAAATTTACGTAAAAATAATTAACAAGCTTTTAAGTTAAAAGCGTGCAATTTCACAATTTTTTGACTAGACTCATATACATAATATATAATTATAATAAAAAATAAATATATAAATTGTTCGGTCCATTTAACATAAAAATTGTACTCGGAGAAAAACTCAGATAGTTCTAATTTTTAGGTATTTTATATAATTGAAGAGCATCTTTTCAAAATGAGATGTTGGAAATGGGGTTACTAAATATTGTTCATTAATAACACTTCTATTAAAGAAAAATCTTTTTATTTGAAATTAACTTTTGGAAGATGGATCGATTTTATAAGATGTTCTCTCTAGGAGAATTTACAAAAGACTAACTTAAAAAAAACCATCAGAGTACTCATCCTAACTAAGTATGTAGCTAAAAATATGAAGAGTGGGCCACAGATGTCCAGCAGCATTTTTTTTATGAATTTATTATCCTTATTGCATTCCTTTATTTTATTACTCTTTGGATTTTCCTTGGGATAATTATTTTATTATCCCTTTTAGGTGTTTTCTAAAACCAAACATGTGTAGACCACTGATCGTATTTCAACAGATTACTTTTTGTCAATTTAATAAACATTTCAACATGAGACAATTCTATTTGTCTTATTGGGGTGACAATACTAAAACCTACGAGTTACTTACAATAAAACTAATTTTAAAAACTCTTGTAAATCTTCAATATGTGATATGGCTGGAATCTTTTCAAATTAGTCGAAAACATCACAAATAATATTTAAAAGTCTTGGAACATAAAATTATTATAAGAATTTAAATTATATTGTTTTTAAACAATTAATAAATATACATAATAATAATATCAATTAAGCATTTTTTCATTTCAATTCAATCGAGTTGTATTTTTCATCCCTGATGTTAAATTTTCCGTTCTAGTTTTGAGAAGTTTTTGTTTAAAAAAACAAATGGATTGAAACATAAGCAATAATTTTATATTAATCAAAGTATGCTCCATCTGAATCTACAACCTTTGTCCATCTTTCTGAAATTAACGTATCCCTCGAAGGAAGAAATCTGATTACTTTGAAGTGTTCCAGTTGTCCAGGGATTTTTGTTTTTTACATCTCCATACGAACTAAACTGTTCTCTCGAAAGTGTTGACTGGGATAGAACTACCCAGTCTGATCCATCTAAATAATTTTCCACAAGCCAAGCAACATATGGTTTTGTGTTGTCGTGTTGTAAAATTACTTTGCTATGTCTATTCGCCTATTCTAGTCGTTTTTGAATGAGAGCTCTTTTTAAACGTATTAAACCCTTTAAACCTGAATTATTTTTTTCTTCAGATTGTACAGAGAAAAGTAGTACCACATAAAATCAATAAGTTTGTCACATTGAGGTATTTTACTATCGATAATGATGAAAAGCACCAAATATGATTTTTCTGCGGAGAAATTTCGATGATTTTATAAAGAAAATCTTTTTAAACATTTGGAGAGATTTTCATATTATTTTTTCATATGATAGCATATGATAGTCTTATTAATGAAATTAATTAAAAAATAAAACATGCTAAATATTATGTCTATAAATGTTTAAAACGCAATAGCGACGAACTTAAATTTAAAAGAAAACTTCATAAAAACAATAAGATTATCTTTTTAAAATTATAATTGTATAAGAGAACCTTATGAATTAGGGGAGGAGACCCTAATCATCATATCATTACACAAAATAACTTGGTGGCGACAGTGATGAATCATTTAAACGAACTAATTATTTAATATTTACAGGAATTACTTTCGAAAAAGGACATATGAAGTCCGAATATGACATACACAAGTGTTCGTTATACGGACCTCCTTCATTTTTGTATGTTAAATAATGGATTAAAGGTGATTCGAAGAAAAAATTGAAATTGAAGCAATTGTTTTACATTTTTGCTGGTTGTTTATGTTTTGATGTTACACAGAAATATATGTATTTATTTTGTGTATTGAAGTTAAAGGCCATTTATTTTTTTTTGCGTTTTCTAGTGCAAGCCTATCGAAATTTATACTTAAAAATTTTTTTGTGTACTTTATGTCTTGTGGAGTTAATTGAGTTCGCTAACGATCACCAGTAATAGTTTTTGAAGGTTGAAGCAGATCATAGTTTCCAATTCTGCAGCCGTAATGTTTTTTCGTATATATATATATATGTTGCTCACTTATCACCAATCATAAAATCCCTTTTCGGTTTGAATTGAAAACTACATAGCTGTCTATTGAATATCGAACAGTAGTATTTTAAATGATATTATATAAGGGTTTTCTAATACAAGTTAAATTATGCACGCTAGTCTAAGGTATAAAATAATAGAAAAGTTGTAATAATTTGCATTAGCCAGGAATGTTCTTTGAAATCATTTTGTTTTTCAAAAACTTGTGATGTTTAACTCTAACAAGAACTTGCAAAATTTTCATGAGTTCTTCAAGCAAAGTTGTAGATCTTCTGGGCAGATACGAGGATCGTGGTTTCAAGCAGACTATTTAGCAACATCCATTGCCTTCTCGTCTTATTTTTGGTATCATGTCACGAGCAGACGGCGGTGTGAATAATCATGCTAAAAGGAAATCAATTATTCCGGGACGGTCGTGTCATGCAATTTTGCGCAACACCAAAAATTTAATTCAAATCACGGCACCGGAGGAGAAATTCGAGTGCTCTAAAGGAATCCCAAGTTGCACTCGAGTTGGACTTAAAATTGTAAAAACCCTAAAGCTACCTATTGTTTGCGTACTTTGTAGCAACTTCATTTTCACGTCTTCTAAGTTTAGAGTTTGTCGACTGTACGTGATTACCAATGTCGGAATGGATTTTTTTGAAATTTTTATTCCCTTTTTCCATTTGTATGACATGTGAGGGAATTTTGCAATCGTGACTGTAAATATGCGCGAAATTTGTTATTTCATAGAAATTGAAGCTGTAGCGAATTTAAATTCTTTAAAGAGGCTGGTAAAGTAGGCGAAAACATTATTTTGGTTTCTTTTTTTTTCTTTGATGAACTCTAGCTAAATAGTGTTTATCAATTTTTTTATGTAATATTGGCAGACTATTTTTATATTCGACGTCCGATTTTTAATTAGTTATTGCGAAACCACACTCACCGATTTTTCTGATATTTCATTAAAATATAGGATTAACCGACAGCTTTTTTGGATTCATCATTTTGAATTTTAAAAATTGGATACAAAATTTAAAAGCAATGTTCACAAAAAAGCCTCTTGCATTTATTATTGTTTTAATGAAAGTTTTGTGGTAAGGGCCAACTTTTTGTTTGTTTGTTACCTCATACAGTTGAAACAATTGAACCGTTTTCAATAAATGAGGTGTTGGATTCGTCTTGTTTTAAAATGTATCCTAGGCTATATAATGTCACAGGAAGTTTAATATGACGGACGATAGGCGTCATGATGTAAAATCGTGGGTCTATTACTGCCACAGCATAACAAAGATAATAAAGAATAGAAAAGTTATTACTACGACTTGCGATTGTAGCAAATTTTTAGAGGTAATTAAATAATAAAAGCAGCATTTAATCAAATTAATTAATTGCATTACAAAGTTATCATATTCGGCGGTGCATTTACTCATATACATCATATAGCAAAAATATACGTTTTAATATAAAAAGTCAATGCTCAATGCGACGTCCACTGGCATATATACAACACTTGTTTAAATAACTATTATCATGTATTATTTGCTTTTTTAATGTTTACCTGCAATTTTATCACCTGAATTTTACATCATTGTTAAATCATATTCAAGTTTGCTTTCATAAGAATCATGCCTTTTGAAAATAACGAATTCATGTTAATGCACTTCAATTCTTAACTTTCTTGTGTTTTAAGCCTTTTTTCTATAGAAAGTATCGCTTCATTATATTTCTTTATTTCGGTGCATTACTCCATCTTTGCTTAAAATCTTGCTTTATGTGGAAAACTATGCACGACTGCAACAAGTGTTTTTAATAAAAACTTATTGCATTCATCACCTTTTGTATTTTATTTTTATACCTATTATAAAACAAACCTTTGTTTGTTGCGCAAGATACGGCGACATGAGCAGAACGCATTCAAGTAGCAATAATAAGCAAACCCCATTCTTGGCACTAATTTGACGTGGATAGCATATGGTCAAATTATTGAAAAGTTCATAATTTTCTTGATCATTTTATTAGATTGGTGGTGTAGCATTTCATGTGGTTCGGGTTTCTACGGCGGCTCGGTGGATTGTCCCAACTTGTGGGCACCTGACCCTCTCAAGGTGGCTACATTCCTTTCAAAGAGTAAATCACCTGCTTTAGTATCACCTTCAAGCTCGAATTATGTTAAGTGCCACCGAACTGAACTTTATGCATTCTTGCATGACTGATAACACTTCGCCTGATAATCCTAATAATAATAAATAATCTATCGAGCGATCTTTCTCGTCTTTTAAGATCTCTATAATAAGAACGACAGTTATGACACTATTGTGCGACTATGGACACTGAAGTGAATAAACGCATTAAATGATGATGGAATGGAAAGAATTTCAAAAGACTGCTTAACTAAATTATACTTAATTACTAAGACGATACCGTGATCTGTATTTTGTGCAGCGTTTACAGTTTTCAGATCACATGAATACTTCTTGTCGCTTGCTTTTAATTGAGACTGGAACTGTCTGGACCAATTACAGTCGCTTATTCATGAAGGCATGGGGCAACTACATCACTTAATGCTTTGTAATTCACAAGGTCGGAGAATGTAGTAAAGCGGCTAAAAGATCACATCTCGCACTTGCTGGGATATTTAAACATTTTTTTTTGTTTTCTTCTTCAAAACAGTTAATGCTATTGCATTACTATTGCAAGTAATAATCGAATTTGATAAAGGTCAGAATCAATTTATTCGCCGACGGCATTAAAAGGTTACTTATGATTACTAATTATTTAAAGGCATTCTTGATGATGGAGGTTAAATGCAATCTTAATGGTGAACAATACCCATTTTCTAGTATATTCGTATTCCATGTGTACACACCTGCAAATTATATTTAGGTTATTAAATCAAAGCAGTGCTTAATCTTTCTCGGCGTACTCCAACTGCAATTCTATATGAAAGCCCAGGTAAATTTAAGCTGAATCAATTAACAGAGATTAAAAAGCGATTTATAAAATCACAAAAAGACATCCACCCACCCTTAAATCAGATGATTATTCATCATCCAACGCCGCTACCATCGCCAATCTTATTGCTGATTTCTTCAGTCAATCCTTTAGTGATTCTGTTCCCGAATCCGACGTTAATTACCTCTGTTACATGCACAACTGCTCTCAAAACTCACTCGCATCTATCGTCATTGATACTACACTAGTTGCTGCCAAAATTAGTGCACTAAATCTCACTTTGGTGTCCCTCAGGGTAGTCACCTTGGTCCGTTGATCTTCATACTATCCATAAACGATGTTGAGATGGTAATCAATTACTCCGAAATCCTTATTTATGTCGATGACATGAAAATTTTTAAACGTATTTCTTGCTCATCTGATTCCTTATCCCTTCAAGGTGATTTAAATATTTTCTTCATCTGGTGTTCGAAAAACTTTTTGGACCTGAACAATTCTATGTGAAAATCAATTACCTATTCCCGTAGACGTCTCCTCACTAGCCCTCGAATCTATTTTCTTTCTGATGAACTCATTCCATCTGTTGCTTGTGTGATCTTGGTGTTATTTGTGATAGCGAACTCAATTTTATTTATAATTAAATAATACCAATCAAGAGGTTTTGCTTTGAACAAGCATTGATTAGGAGACCATGTAGAATCGATTAGCATATCCCCGATCGGACCTAAGCGCAACACCTTGTATATATTTTATTTTTGATAATTTAAAGTAGTAGAAAGTAAAGAGAATCATAGTTTAGTTTTTGTAAATATTTTATAATATCAGAGATATATTTAAAAAAAAATGTTGTGAGGGAATTAGTTTGAATGTCTCGACCTTCACAATGGAATGACTTAGTACAGATTTTTTTTTATTATATCAGTTATTTATTAACAAATTCGGACTTTAACAGGAACAAAAATGTTCAAATTTGTTGTAAACGACTAAAAGTATTCAATTTGTTTATACTTTTAAGTTCGAATAGACCATATAAAAATTTCTTTAACTCTTATTGACTACAGAATTGTGTGAAATAAAAAGCTGTGCTCGTTACGATTAATAATACTTCGTAATTTACGTCGAACGAACGTAAGATCCAAGAGGAAGGCAAATAACGCAAAGATTGTAGGAAATGACTGGAATCTTTCTGCCTTTTTGGAATTCGTGTCCAGTTATGAAATTACGCTGCGGTAGCCTAGTGACTTTGATGGGAAACTTGTAAGACAGATATCGTCACTTATGCGCATCCATTTAATTGATATTTATCGCATTTTTCAACTTCTTTTTTTTTTTTACAACAATTTGTCTCGTTGTGCTTTTCCCAAAGCAAATAAAAATATTTTTTCCCGTTCCCACAGTCTGCAGCATATTCGCATAAGATTAAAATTACCTGCTGATGGAACATCATCGAACTTCCAGCTGATATTTTTCTTATAATTTTCTTTTGTGGGGTTCGAACGCTATCTTAAGATGGGTTCTTGTAAGTTCATAGATGCGCTCAATCTCATTTAAAGTGAGTAATTTTTATGAAGAGCTCTGCCTGGATAGATATATTAGGGCAACTAGCAAGACTGAATCGATCTAGCGAAAATAGCTGTTTTGCTCTTTCGATCCCGGTCCCATTTTAGCGTCGCTTGAGCTCGCTAGATGGCATCTTTGGTACGCAATTAGCGTTTCTCTCTTGGATGTGTCTCATCCGATCGGCGTTTATCATGGTCATGGGACCATCCGAGCTGCAATTTCTGAGGGAATTTGCATTTCAAATGGCGGAGCACCACTATAACGATATCTGACATTGATGACAATGATCTCATTTCTAACAAGGTGGGAGCTCGCAAAAACCCTAGTCTGAATCGGCACGATGAATTCCTCTGAGTCAGTTTCATTTTCCAGGCTACCGCACCGGGACGATCGGGTTATGGAATTTGTTTTGGTTCTCTACATCAGCGGAGAATGCCGGTGTTTAGATATTTCTAACACTCGCAGCTAATTCGATTTCATAGTTCTCTCCAGATGCTAATTTTAGCACAGACGAAACAAACAAACACCCGTTCGGCGGGCCGAGGCACGCGGCACGCCAGGCGCGCAGGCCTTGACATCGCATCCACCATTGATCTTGACGATCTTGACTAACGAATGCATCGGCCAGTCACGGGAATCTGCTCATGATCAGCTTGAATTAACCAGTTATCGGGGGCATCATTCGGTGTGTGCGGAACCCCTCCGGGCCCCGTGCTCCGGATAAGTCTTTCCGGTCATTGTTCAGCGTACGATCATGATGGCCTTTTTGTGTAATTAACGCAACTCCACATACTGTGACCGAAATCCCTGCAAATTTCCGCTTAATCGAACCGCTGAATGGTCATTCTGCGTCCGCAGCGAAAGAGTTAAATGACATCTAAATTCGATTTGACAAAACTATACGACAGTTTAAAAAATTCGAATATTGTGAGATTGCTGTCGTCTCAGTGCGATGCTCCTATTTCGCAGGTATTTTAATTTTTTTTTTTTTTTTTTTTTTTTTTTTGTAATTCTACGGCAATAGCTGCGAAATTTCAGGTGTGGTTGCGTACCCGCTGGAAATATTTTTCGTTGCGAAACCGATTTCTAAAGAGAAGTTTTAAATAGTTTACCAATTCTATGTAAGGAGAGACCACAATCCGTTTTCCATTAGAGTTCGGCATGTAGTTCACCAGCCATTAGCAATCACGTACAATTAGCTTTTTAGAACTTGGCTTGCTTTCGATCTAGAGCACAGGCATGACTGCTTACTTACCGCATTTAGATTTTGCTAAGTTTTAAAGTTTTTGGCATCGGCATTCCTCCTTCAGATGCAATTTCACTAGCTTATAGCAAAAGTGATATTTTTGTATTGTATTATTTTTTAAATCAACAGCATTTTTCCAGTTAAACTAAGATTCCACCTTTTATACCTAGGCTTTACTTTTAAATAATCTTTTTTCTATCCGATAATTACTAATAGGTATAGTAATAATTTTGGTTATGTGTTATATGACAATGTAAAGTATTTGTTTTCGCATTTTTCTTATCATAAATTCCGTCAGGCTTAAACTTTAACGTGATTTTATCGAAATAGTTCTGTTTAAAGTGTCGAGAACGATTCGATAAATTTCGTATACTGTGATTGTATTAAAATTGATAATTTTTTGTTTTATCTACTAATAACTACCACACAAAAAATCCGTATCTGTCTGTCTTCTCACAATTTCTTAGCTGCTCAACTTGAAATTTTGTTATACATACACTGGAGACTAATGTTGAATTTAAATTAAGCTTAGTCTAAATTTGATCAATAAGTTCGAAAAGCAAACATAATATTAATATTATCCCGGTTGAGTCAGATTTATGTCAACTTGAGCATAATTTAATTCGGTTTGAGACTTCATTTAATCCTTACTTACCTCTTTTTGCAAGTGGAGTTAATCAATTTGGCAATGAAGCGATTTACGTACAATAACGATATTTTAGATAGTAGACTTATTAATGTAGATTTTAATTCGATATAGAAATATCGTCTTAACAAAATAATTTATGCCATTTTCGTTGAAACTAATAATAACCGAAAATTTCGAACGTGCGCCCTTTTACTGATTTAATTAAACCAAAAATTAATGTTTTTAATTATAAAAATAAAAATAGAGGGTATGATATACCGGAAATCCTTCTGAAGTAAATTTCTTTAGATAAAGTCGTTGACTTGGTCTAGTGATGTAAGTACTTTAAGAGATAAGGTTTATCATAATCAATTGAATAGCTAAAATAATTCAAGTGCACATTGGAGAGCCCTACAATGTTTAAAATGATATATTTACACGTGTTAATGTTGTTATTACAAGATTATTTAATGTAGGAAATCCAGGTATTATTACAGGTGTTGTTATTTATGTGATGAAATTGAAATAAATGGCTTATCTATTATTCTATCCTGTTATATCCAATCTGGACTCATTCGCTTGTATTATACTCAGTTCAAATATTTGTTTATCTTTACTTGACGATATGTTAAACAGCTTACTTAATATAATATCAATTTGAAAAACAAGTGGAATAGATCGATTCTTTGCAATTCCCACTAGAAATGTAACTATCTGATGGCTGAATCCGGTTTCACTCGGCGTATCTTAAGAATACTAGTTAAAGACTACATTTCACCTAGTTTAGAAGTATTACTAAAAACTGTGGATGTAATATCCATAGAACAAAACAGCAAAAAAAGTCTAAAACTTATCCTGAGGATTTGTCACCTCTTCGGTACTTATGCGTTTTTGTTGTTACGTGTTGTATGTAGGGTATAAACATATTTAAGGCTTTTTTATTTGTATTTGCTTATTTTTTGTATATTATCATTTTGCTACGCATATAATTGCTCCATATTAAGTTATCCAACAACCCTATTCCAATATATTTTCTCATAAAACTACTTTGAGTCTTTGAAAATTTGGTCGTTATATTGAATTTGTATACTCTTGCTTTTTTTTATTAAACGTAAAAATCATTTATATATTTAATTTTCATCGAAATCTTGACAAGGAATAGAGAAATTGGCTCCTCATATTGGATCTACCAATCTTAGATTTCGGAATTTTGATAGTAAATTTGTAAATAGTTCCCACAAAATACTTCACTTATATTCGTCAAATTTGAAAAATTGTAGTTGGATCCGCTATTTTTAACCTTTTGCAGACGGAACACTCTGATGCGCGAGTATCTGCATGGACGAGGAGTTTTAAGAGTATTTCTCTAGCGGGCTAAAGCTAGATGTCCGCGTCCTAAATGAAACGTACATCCTATTTCTGAATGGGTTATCCGCAGACACGCGTCCAGAACAGTAAAAGTCCTTGGGCTACTGTCCGCAGCCAGTCGTTTGCAAAGGGTTAATTTCCAAATTGTGATGGTAGATTCAAAATATGTATGACTTCACAATATCCTAAATTGAATTCGAAAATTTGTGGTCGCCATATTAGAGCTGTTTTCATGAATTTTGATGTTATATTCGGAAAATGTATCACCGATATATGTTTTACACTAATTTATATCAAAATTCTTTCAATTTATCGAATAACAAAAAAATTATTTCAATTAAAACAAAATTGGTGATCATATTGGGTCATATCAATAAATAAATAAATAAATAAATAATCAGGATTTTCAAAAACCCCCAAATACAAATTTTCATGGAAATCCTTTGAAATTTAAGTGTGAATTAAATTGAATTGAAAGCTATTGCATATTTTATGCATCTATGTATAAAAGGATGCATCCATCGGAGAAAACGAGAGAAAAACATATTGACGCCTTAGACTAAAACACAATTTAGAGTTATATTTACTAGAACATAAAATTATCTTTTATTATTTTAATTAACGAAAATATTAAAACATCTAGATGCAAAAATCAGCTCCAGCCTAAGTTAGGCTTATTAGAATAAGATTTATTTTCAATATTTTAATTCGGCAAAACGTAATATTTAGTAACCCAATTTTTCTTAAATTTCAGATGATGTGTTTCTTTGCGGCAATGTTTTTGCAGCAATGTAAAAATACTTTTCACAAGCCAGCGAAGGAGCATTTCAATCCACAGTCTACTCATTTGCACCAGTGAAGGGGAAAATTAGCGACGAAGCACCTTTAGACACCGTCAAAGTTTCCTAAGGATTTTCAGCAATTTACCTATAGCGGATCAAGACAACAAAAATGCCTACCGAAAGTGACACGACGTCTCCAGTGCCGCTGAGTAACACCAGCAATATGGAGAAAAATAGTGGAAATAAATCGGTAAGTTAATCATTACTCATTACATAATGACACAAATTATGCATTGCACCACATCGCCTGGATTCGAGACCCATGTTTAATGTACCTGTTCACAAAATTCAACACACCGTCCGATTTGTTTCGGGGGGTTGTCAGCTTGATGAACAGAAAGAGGTCACTTTTACACGTTTTAAAATTTAGCTGCACTAAAATTTTCTCAATTAGTCAAATCAGCAGCACTGTTTTACCGGAAAAGTCGTGCAATGTTGAACATTTTTCATTTCCCATAGTTTACAAAAAAAAAACCAGTTTCAGTTTTCAACTGAAGGAATTAAAAAATTTTTTTTTTCTTACATGTTTGCTAGCTTGCCATTACATCTACAGCATATCGCACTTTTTGTATTATGTTTCTTTTTTTGTAACATTTGCAGATTTCACTTTCGCAGCAAACATGGGCTTATACCGTGGCTAGGTGAAGATTGGCTTGGAATTAGATTTTATTGATCACGACATGAACAGCAGATGTTGGGTAGATTATGGCAAGATGAATTTAGTGAAAATTACAGGGTTTGCCAGAAATCTTGTTAACATTTTTGAAAGCTGCTTATATTTCACAATTTTCTTTAAATTAAACTTATTGATAAATTTTTGTCAAGGTAATAAAATATGACGAGTTTAAAGGGGATGGAGAAATTAGAAATAATTTAAGGAATTTGGCTAGTTTTAGTAGAATTCTATTTTGTAATATTTTTGGGCTCGTAATAAATAACAAAGTATAATTAGGACTGTTGTTTTAAAGGACCTGCTGGAGATATTTTTTTTGAATCATTTTCGTATTATAAAATCACGGATTTCGTTTCAAATGTGAATAAATAAGGACCGATGGCCTTAAATGTTATTTCTTGTTAAAATTTGCTGATTTTGAAGTGTGCTTCTGAAAATAAACAGCAAATTATGAATTTTCAAAGATATGCTTTCAAATTCTTAAGGGAAACTATAGTCAGTCTAATTAAAAAGGGTTTTATAATACAATTAGTTGTCAAAAACCTTTTTGTTTGTTTGCTTTCTTAAATAAATGCGTAGGAGTTTTTAAAGTTGTATAAAATATTTTATTAAAATGTATGAATTAAAAATTATGGTTAAATTCTAGACTTTATAAAATTTTTGTGAATATGGATACAAGGGTCGCTGATTTTAAGTTAGTTAATGTGCGATTTCATAGTACATATTAAATTTTATTTCGTAATTAAAGTCATTTTTACAATAAAGAAAGCCAAAATCAGTTTAAAAAAAATACAAACAATTTAAAGTTCAGCGCCTTTTAGTTTTCCTTTTATCAGGAAAGATTGAAATTGTCCAGTTTAAAAGTATTGGAAGAAAAACAGATATTACATTTGAAAAAAAATCTTAGATCATTTTAAATAACATTCAGGGATCATATTCAATCGCAAAAACAAAAAAAAAAACATGATTTGAGCCGCTCACATTTTAAACCGTCTAACTCCACTTTTAAAAATTGTTAAAAATCAATATTAAAACATCTAATACAAGCTTGATATTTTATCTTGGAAATAAATCATCTTCATAGTTTACGTAAAGATAATAACATTTAACAAAGTTTATTTTAATTTTTATTCTAAAACGAACTTTTAAATTAGAGGTGTGCAATTTCCTTACCGTTCTTTACTTTTTGATAGTGGAATTAACTGATTTGCCCTGTGAACGAACAGCTTATTTATTTATTTATTTATTTCGCTTAACATAAAGGTTCAAAGTTAAATAAAAAAAAGGTAATTAACTAAATCAAATTTAATCTACTTAGGACTAGATCAGGGGGCGTGGAGACAGGATAGTTCACTGAAGAGTTGGGTTGGGCAAGTATAAGGCATGTTTAAGGGAGCTTCTAGTAAGATAGAAATTTAAGGCGGCAGAGTTGTAACCATTCGTAGCAGCTCGTTGAGTAACACTGTATATCATATTATATATAAAATTATTCACTATTGGGTTAAAATAATTTGTTCTTATTGAAATAAAATAAATCGGTAAAAATGTGAACTGAAATTTAGTAGAAATTAATATAATAATTTATAATCTTTTCGTAGTAAGACATTTTTACAGCAAGCATTTTTGTGTTTTAAATATATCATCTAGTAAGTAAAATAATAAAAATTATTTTGATTTATTTCAGTCAACCACAGCATACGACCCCACACCTTACATACAGCGGGCAAGAGTGACCCGTCCAGCGCCTCCAAAACCGTCAGTTAATCCGCTTCAGTTTGTACAAATTAAACCCTGCAGTCTCTACCAAAGTGCGCAGGAACAGCTTAAAAAAGCAGAGGAAGTGAAGAAGGTTAAAGAAATTAAAAAAGAGGAGCCAGAGGATTGGCAAAGTGTAAGTGATTCAATTTATATTATTAACTCGTAAGTAACTCAAAGAGCTAAATGAAAACCACTTCTTTTCGACAATTGCTTCTATTGCATTACATCATTCTTGCAGCACCCTGCTAATCCCGGATGCATGTGAATTGCATAATTCCCAAATAAATCGTTTATGTGGCGCGGTATCTTTAAGAAACGAATAGAACGTGCTGAGTCATTGTTATCCACCACCTCAGTTTTATGTATCTTTTGCACGGTTCGAAAATATTTATCTAAAAATAAAAATAGAATAAATTAAATAGAAAACCCGTTGTTTAAGGTTACTAGATCAACTTAAACTGTACAACTGCACTCGTTATCTTTCCCATTACCCAAGTAAACGGCTTTAAAAGCTTCAAGCCATGAAATTTTTATCTCTATTCATCTCATAAACAAACTCAAATACTGCGATTTAAATTGTGTCGCGACAAAGCCGTTTATCATCGCATAATTTAAATTTGACGCGCGAATAGAGTGATGGATTAACTTAGCTACAAGATAATCAAACTAATCTGCCAGCTTTCGTTTTGCTACCAGTAGAGCACAAGATTCAGGAAATATAAAAACTTATTTTTTTCAGTCGAATCCGTGTAGGAGCCATAACTTCAAAAAAGAAAAAAAAAATCCCGATTTAATTCAGTTCAACTGAGGTGAATCATGGAAACTGACATTTTATAAAAATGTTAGCGTGATATCATCGAAGGTGAATGTTAACCGGTTTAATGTTTCGATAAGATATACCCCATATTTACACTTTGTAATTGACGCGTTTTTATATCTACAGAAAATCTGAGCTGATTACTTTTAGGATGGCAAAATATAGACTTTTATCGCGTTGCAAGTATTTAAGCTTTAATTGTTTGTTTTCTAATCGTAGTTATCAGTTTTTGTCCTTTTTTTTCTACTTTCTGAGAATTAATCCTTGATAAGCCAACATAGAAAGTTAATATCTAAGTCATAATGAAAAAAAAAATATGTAAAACAGTTTTGATAGCAAATTTAGTCATACATGTTTTTGTCAAAAAATTCAGTCGATGTATACGGAAAATTTACAAATTATGTCTATGTTCAATGTGTATTATTCCTGGACTAGTTTATATTTTATTAATGAAACCATAATGAAATATGTTTCATAAAGAATGTCCAAATTTGAGGTTATGAAGTAAATCAGTTGATGAAATATTAAATATCAAAATGTAATTCTTTAACATGAGATGTTAGCCTTATGTGATCATGTGATCTGACTCCATTAGACTACTTTATCTAGGACTGAGTGTCTAGGCTAATAATTCACAAACGATTCAGAGCTAAACGATTAAATTATTCGTGTTATAACAGAATGTCGATAAAAGCGGGGACGTCTGCCAAAGTACCAATGGTTGTTACTTGGTCGTTATATTGTTTTATCAACAATTCCCAAGCCTGTACTTTACATTTATTTTAATAAGGTTGAACTTTTCAAGGTGGCGCAAAAGTTGTCACACGATGTTCTTTGGCTGTAAATTTTTTATGAATGAAAAACTTTTCTGCTGGTTCTGTTTTTTTTTTCTATTAAGTCGAGAAAATGATATCTTTCAAGTAGCTGCCGCCAGAATTATGGAATTTTACATCACTCTTGCCAGAACTTCCAGCGATAAGTTCTAGTATTCTTGACGCATATTCTCTTTGAGGTCTTCAAAATTCTGAAGCTTAGACATAGCTGACATAGACTCGTGACTTCGAGAAACCCCATTAAAAGAAGTTTGGTACGGTTAAAACGGTTGATCTTGCTGGCCAGTGCAAATCACCAAAACGCGAGATTAGGCGACCCGAAAATGCAGTCCTCAGAATTTCGAAACAATTTTTCCGCGTTCTTGAGGAGTATAGCGATGCAAAAATTGTAACATTTTCCGATAGGGTGATGACTTTTCCGCCACCTTGTATGTATGTTTAAATTTGGGTAAAAAGCTTTATAAAAATGTTACGTTAAAACAAAAGAAATATTTTCCGCAGTACATTAATACCAAATTTCAATAATATGCAAACAGACTGATGCAAGAGTGATATAGATTTGGTCTTAATAGTAACAATTTTCCTATCTATGACTTACTAAACCTGATAATATCGAAATTAGAAGATGAGCTATATCTTTATATCAATTAATATTTATGGAATTCTTAAACTTAGCCTTTCCAAATAACACTCGATACGGATATAATTTTTAGTGGGCTTAACTTACTGAAATTACCATATATATGTGCGCATCACAAAGATCTCTCATTATGCCAAATTTAAAATTTCTGTATTGCGTTATTTTCGAGAAACAGGCAGACAGACAGACGGACGGAGCGAAGAGTGATCTAAGGAAAAAACGAATTCTAAAAATGTTTAAAGAAGAAATCGTACAGAATCATTTCATTCTGTGACCTTGGATTCCGAGCGAAAACTAAAAATACCTAAATTATCTAAAAAAAAAAAGCATTTAATACTTTTTATTATTTTCTACAAAATTATAAATGCAACGAATGAAAAAAAATTTAGTACATCAAAGTTTGACCTAAAAGTGTGTGAAAATCACATAAAAAGTCAATTTTTTTCGTATTTCATCTTTTTCTTTGTTTTATATTTCGAACGAGGAAAATTTATATAATAAAGTTTATTCTAAAGTGAATCATTAAAAAATAAAATCATATTTATATCTCCGCGGATTAAAAATAATGTTTTTGAAGTGTTCGTTTTTAACAAGATTTAATCCCTCTTTTAGATAAATAAATGATATGTATACATTTAAGTTGAATTCTAACAATCTTAAGAGAGTGAGTGAGTGAAAACCGCCTAAAATTAATCGATCTCCAGCCCCTTTCCCTTCGCCGCGATGTAGCCGATATAGTCTTTGTCCACCAAGTCCTTGTTGGCGCTATTGACTGCCCAGACCTCCTCCATAGAATATCCTTCAACACCATCCCCGTAACGTCAGATCTTTCCCCACTTTTCGCCTTAAAACCCACCGTACGAACTATGACCACTTCGAACCTTTTACCCGAATGCTGCGTAAGGCTAACAACTCCTCCACCTTCGACTTCCATTTAAATAAGCCCTCTCTCAAGCGAGCTCTTTATCGCCCCTGCCCTACCCTACCCAGTCCCTAATTCATTCTTTTTCTCAAATATTATAAATAAATCCTACCAAAACCTTAGCTTGCCCTACTCTTGACCAACTTAACTCCCCAATGATCCTTTCTGTCGATTCCCTGTTTTCCTCATAAGTAGGTTTATATAATTTAGTTAATTTGTTCTTCTCTTTGTTGTTATTTATCTAAGTAGCTTGTATTAAGTGAAATAAATAAATAAATAGACTTGTATAGAGTGATAATTTTCCAATAAAAAATAAACAATAAATACCCAGAGGTCGAAGACCCCATTCGAGAGTTTGTTTCAAAAGTGGTTTAATCACTAAACATTTGAATTTTTAAAGCTACGGTGAAAAAATTCGCAAAATTTAGTTTTAGTTACTTCGAATTAAAAAAAAACAGTTTTTGAATATTAATATTATATATAGTATATTACGATCTGCATTTACATTCGAAAGTGACTACTATAAAATAATTAAAGCCATCTTATCATTGAATTGTGCGATTAATTTCTTAAAGATTATTCGTACTCAAATTGTTTACATTGCGTCGTACTATCACTTTATACATCAATTGGTTGTTATAACAACAATAATATTTTTTTTTCTATTTGATTAACGTTATTTGATACTTTTTTCCCCTCAGAACTTGGACAACTGGAAATCGTCAAGAAGAAAACGCGTTGAACACATTATTGACCGAGTGGTGGAGGTGAAAAAATTAGAAATGGAAGAATACGATCGAGCGAGAAAAAAATCAAAAACATTTTCTGAAATGTTGGAGGAACGGTGAGATTAATAAAAATAAATGTAAAATTATTTATTTGATTCGATTTTTAATTTACACAGAGGCTCTCGGAGAAAAATGTCGACACTACCTGTGTATAGTGAAGATGAACCGAATGATCTGAGTGATTTGGGAATTGGAACAAGTAGTGCCAGTGGAAAGAGCAGTCTCTCAGAAGATTGCGATAATCAAAGTGTTATGGTATGTTATCATTTGGAATAGTTTTAAATTAAGCTGAGATGTTAATTTTATTTTGTAATAATTCTAATAACCAACCAACCAATATTTCTTGGTTCAAATTAAAATATTGTTCAGAACTTTTTAAAAGGACAAAATCAAATTGAATAACAGAAGTATTTGTTTTTTTAGTCTTATAAGCTCTTTTTATCCATGTCAGTGGTCACAAAGAGTAGCCCTGCAAATGAGACTTACTTTGAGACTTAGAAATTTTTAAAAAAGTACAATGAAAAGTGTATCTCATTAAGTGGATCTCCTAAAGTGCAAGATGCAAATGTTTTAGGAACTTTTGACCCTTTAGTTACAAAATATTTACTTTTGTTTGCAGGAGAAGTTATTTCCCCTCTCTAATTTCTAAATTATTGATGCAAAATATATGAAAAAAATTCCTCAATGTAGGCTTTAGTTAGAACGTTCAGTGAAAATTATAAGAGACGTTGCACCAAAAGTAGATTCGGATTTTCATTTATAGTTATTGTTTTATGAAACTGAAATTACCGTTGTGCCGTGTTAGGACAAAAACTACTACCTAGCAGTGTGGAATAGTGCGTTATCGTGGTGAAGAATCCAATAGTTGTCCTTTCATAAATCTGGCCTCTTCTTACGGATAGACTCACGCAAAAGCCGCATTACGCCTGAGTAATATTCCCTATTTACTGTCTGGCTCTTTGGCTAGGATTCGTTGTGGACACCACCACGATAATCAAAGAAAATAAGCTACTTTTGCTTCGTTTTCGAAATGCCACTCTGACGATTGTTGACTAGTTTTAACATCATATTTATAAATCCATGTCTCGTTAATAGTAAAGATGCGTTTCATAAATGTAGGTTTATTTGTATGTTCGAGAATCATTTGTACAGAGACGTTTTCTCGGTACTCTATTTGCAGAAAATCGAGGTGTTTCCGTACAAATCGAGCAGTAACACGTTTTCTTCAGTACTTAATCAGTTAACTGTTTCAAACTTTTTACCCATGTCGAATATACTCGTCATAATTCAAAGTTTTGCATTTTTTTCGTGACGAATATACTCGTAAAAACCAGCTAACTGGTTAATGTCGATGGATGTCCAGAACGAGGCAAGACTTCGTCAACCTTATGACCGTCTTTGAATGTTTTGTACCACTCGTATGCCAGTGTTGTAGATATAGAAGAGTCCCCCTAAGCTTTTTGCACCATTTTCGTTCAAAAAAAAAAAATTTCAAGCAAATTCGTCCAACAATTTTATCCATTTTAAAAATCTGCAAAAGCATTTGAGGTGATATCACATAAACAGTTGCCGAAAGAAACAAAAACAGAAAAGAGTCCACAATTTACTTTACAAAATCCAGGTACTTATTGAGCGGAAGTTATATACAAAAATCAAGTAGGAATTTGTGCTATTTTGAAAAACATTTTATTCTGAATTTATTTATTTTTCTTTCAGAGTGATACTGGGGATAATGAAAAACTCTACGGCATTGAAAACAATTCAAATCAGCGGGAATGTTCATCAAACCGTGACTATATATCGTCACCAGGTTATGATACATCCACAAGTACAGCCCCAGCAAGCACTCCCGACCCTTGTGAGTATACCTACGAGGGTGCTATTCAGGACTACAAAACACGGGTTTCAAAGGCCCAGTCGGGATATTATAACAATGGGCTTAGAAGTGCAGAGTCAAATCCACACTCGAAAGATTCTACACCCGAAAGGACCCTATCCGATCATTATGCTCCAAAGAGAAATTTTGATAGCAAAATCGAAGATCGTCTCTTGAATTTTGAAGGGAAAAGTGCAAATCACCATTCTGAAGGCAATACGCTCAAGAAGGATCTTCCCAGGGTTAATATCCTCAAGCGAAGGGAGTTGTTTGAAAAAGAAAACACTGTATCTAACGATATAAATGGTCAGAAAAGATTTTCTGAAGATTTCAGCAATTCGAAAAGTATTCGTGAGCGTCTTTCTAGTTTAGAAAAGAGTAATGTCGAAACGAAGAAACAAAACCGCCTGTCTGGTGATATTAGTAATATAAAGGACAGGCTACAGAGTTTAGAGAAACAACCACCTCCTCCGACTGAGAGGCATCCAAAGATTGAAGTTCCTGTGATGTCTTTAAAAGATCGCTTGTCGAGCTTACAAACTGTTGCAGTTAAGGAGGAGTTTAAAAAGCCTGTACCCTTAATTGGTGAACATGATCTTGAAATGCTTCGAAGAGAGGAGTTCGAAAAACAAAACGCCCTGAAGCGTGAAGCTTTTGAAAATGAACAGCTGAATTGCTCCCAGGAAATTTTGAACATCCAAGATGAATCTAACGTAGATACGGACCGGGAAGATAGTGGAATTCATACAACCGATGTTTCTTGTTCGGTTTCACAAACCGATGAACAGCCGGACCTGGTCAACGAAGAAACCCATCACGATATAAATGAAGACGGACTTTGCACAATCCAAACCGAATCCTTGCAAGATGATCGAACCAGTCTCAAATCCAAACTTCCTAAGGTGCAAGGAACCTTAGCGAAAAATTTGGATGACCTTTCGGCGTACCCTGAAGCCCCTGTCGACCAGGAATCAAGTGTAAGTCTATCTTTGTCAGAGTCTCCTACTGCATCTATACAAACAGTAATTTTCAACGATAAACTAACATACGATGCTGAGGACGGGGCAAATGAAAAAAGTAATGCAGTGTCGCAGCATTTGGTGGAGGGCACTTTTGGTATAAGTAGAAATGTTGATTGTAGCAATTCACCCCGTTCACAATGTAGCACACTAACTTCTAGCAGTAAGTCGGTATTCACAGTAGGACAAAAAGGTCAATTAAATAGTAAAGACAACTCCATTATTTCTCCCATTAAAAAAATAGGGCCTAAATTCTTTGCAGGTACATCAAAAATAGATGAAGGCAATAGACATGTTGTGTACGATTCAAAATTAAAAACTACTATTAAAAAAGAACAATTAAATTCAAAAGCTTTGGAAGAAGTTGTTAAGAAATGCCAAGAATACTTAGATACTACTGAACCAGCTGTGCCCCAAGCAGGCTCTTTTGAAATACCTGGGAAAGTAATTGAATCGAAAAATTTAAAGTCCAATGTTACTTTGGATGAATTTCCCACTAAAGTGGTGATTGATACAATAAAATCAAACATATCTAAAATCAATACTCCTAATCCTGTGAAAAACTCTCAAGTGGAAGAAGCAAATAACATGAAATCAAATGTAGTAAAAACTATTTCACCTAAAGCTCTTGAAAAACAAGATGAGGTTGTTAAAAAATGCCAAGAATACTTAGACAGTACTGAAGAAAGTGTACCCCAAACAAGGCCTTTTGAAGTTCCAGGAAAAGAGATGGAAGCTGAAATATCAAAAATGAATGTAATCACGGCTAAATCTCTTGACCTTCCCGCTAAAATCATTAAGGCAGATAATATAAAAATAGACACCATCAAACCTAATTCCTCTAAAGTTTTTGATAACGTAATCCAGTCAAAAGCTAGACCTAACACTTTAAAAATTTCTCCAATTTCCGAAAATGTGGTTCTACGAAATAAAGAACCTAATTTAAAAAGTAATTCAATTATTAAAAGTGACGACAGAAAATCCGTTGTTGAAATTTGTGAAAAGGCTGATGTAAGAGATTTACCAAAAGCGGCAAATGTTCCAACTCCATTTTTTGACATTGTTCTCACAGATGAGTTCATTAATTCACCACTAAAAGAAACAAGTTCTGTTTTAAATATTGTAAAAGAAGTTGAAACGGAATCAAGTCAGAACTTACGAACTGAAAATCAAAAAAACGGTGTAATCGTAGCTAAATTTGAAATTGTTGAAACAACAATAAAAGTGACTTCTTCTAATGAAAATTTACCTAAATCTCCGATACTATCTCAAACCTCCGAGGTTACTTCTCCAACGATTAATCAAAAAACTCACCCTACCGCAAAACCGAAAAATATTTTTGATTTTTTAAAAAAGAATTTTAGCACAAATCCAGAGGAGGAACAAATCAGTTGTGGTGCTGTTTCTGTCGACAATTCTAAATTTTATGTTCCTCTTAAAGAAAAAGAATCGCCAAACGAAGTTAATATCGAAATAACTCGGACTGTGAAAACTGAAAAAATTGTCGAAGAGACAGAGTCTTTAGATCCGGAATTGACTATAACTTCTGAAATCAGTCAGTTGTTAGATGAAGAATTGGCCAAACTTACGGTGACTGAGGATACTAAACTTTAAAATAGTTGAGATTAAATGTCGTGATCGTTATATATCAAAATTCTACATGTTGTTGAGTCAAAATGTTGTTAGTGTCATCTATTCGCTATTTATAGTCAAGTCCTATACATTCGAAAGTTTTAAATTCCGTTCATATCCTCAGGCAATGCAAATATGAGACGCTGAACATTACCAAAAAGATTATGAACATTACAAAACTTACACAACCTGTATTATATAAGGAGCAAATGTGTAGTCGTTCGCACTTTTCATCACAACATAAATTGTTCGAGAAGGCATCGGTAACAGGGGTCACGGGTAATTTAATTGGTTAGAGCAGCGAAGCGCATGTTCGAAAGCCACAGATTGGAACTCTGTTCCTTGGTTAAAGTACCTTTTTCCAGAAATTCCCATATATATAATAATGTAATTATGTTCTCGAAACCTACTCGAGCGATTTTGATGAATTTTACAGAATAGGTCGGAGGCGAGAAATCGATCTAGGTCTTATTGATTAGGAAATTAGGGATTCAAATCCATATTACCTTTGTCGGAATTTTGCTTAATATTCTTAAAAATTGAAATGTTATAAATCAGTTTAAAGAGTATTTATCTTATAATTTGATGAAAAAATCTTTTTAAACAATTATTAAATCGTATTTGAAAACAATACTCAATTGGTAATTTAGTCTATTTTATAAATATATAAAATTTGAAAGTAAATATATTGCTGACCGGCAATTTTACACGAAACCTATTTCATGTCACCGGTTATTATTTCATAATTAAATGTGGAAGTAAAACGTTCTAAATAAAATTTAATAAACTTTATTTATACTTAATAAAATGAAATTAAACTTTGACCATATTTCTTATAACACGATCATCAAAGCTTTTGAAATATTCTATATCGTCCTGGGTTTCATAAATTGGAATAGATAATGCAAGTGCAATGACGAGTTAATTCCTCATCAGTCAATAACGTTTGGGCATGAAATGACGAGTTAACTCGTCACCGGTCAACAATGTGTTAAAAGAATCTTGTCAGCTGGAAAGTCTTAAAGGTTAAAAAGTGTAGAATGCTAAATTATTTTAATTTCGCAATAATATTTCAGAGATAATAAGGAAATATATCGAATATAAGATTTCTAGAGACATTGTTTTGTCATCTTTAAAAAGTTAGAAAATATCTTAGTGATTTAGAGTAGTAATTAATAAATTTAATTGTATTACCATCCCATTTGCTATAATTAACTCTTGAAGTGTTTAACAAAATTTTTTAATAAGTCATTTTTTACTACATTTTTTGTTTATTTTGTTTTGAAAATTTATACTGATACTGAATCTCTTAAGCGAAATTTTTGATGCAGATATTTTTGAAAAATTTAATTTTTAATATGAAATATATTTAACAAAATACTTACAGAAAAGCACGGTAGACTATCGTTAATTGTTATGATTAATTCGAAATGAATTAATTTATTTTGTCTGTCCGTTTGCCTACCGTCTATCAGGCATCATATAAAATAGAAATTCGGATTTTGATGTAGTTAAATTTAATTTTTGCTCCAATAATCGACTATAACACAAATCAACATATTTTTATACTAGACGTGCATATGTTAATTAATGCCTGTAGATATAAACGGAATTTATTTGCTTCTTTTTTTGGCATCAATCAACAGGGAATGAAAGTTTTAATCTAATAATTATTAATTATTTGTAAGATCAAATACGGCATTAAGAAAAATAGTAGTAATATAGTGGCTCTGGAGTTATTTTTCTTTTTTAAACTAAAATATTAACTATGGAAAATTACAGGGATAGAAAGAAATCATTGTATTAATCTAGATTTTTTATTTTCTACAACTATAGAGCGCAGGCATAAAAATAGTACAACAGAGCATATGATCGGCTTGTAGTCATCTCGTCGTTTATCGTTGGAGTTTATAAAGAAAACCTGTTTCTTTTATTTATATTAAAAAAAATGTTCAATAATTTCAAAAATCGTCCACGATGACGTCCATTGTCATCATTATTTATGGTGATGTATTTTGCGAAAACATAATCACACAGTAACTGCCAAAAGAACATAATCAAGCACTTTACTAATCGAGACGCGGGAAGATGTTTTCTTCAATAAATAAACTGGAGGACTAACGATAACTAAATCCTTTACGGACAATAGAATCTAAAAAAACTCATAGTACTCCTAATTTTTACACACACTATATACAGATAAAACTGCAAATGAGAGAATTTTAAGTCTTAAGTAGATCGTACAGCAATTAGTGATATTTTAGTTATGTAAATAATTTAAACGAGAATTTTGCTAGAGGCCCTGTATCTTTTATCCCTGCTGCAATAATACTGTAAAAAATCAATGTTTAAATTCATGCTTTATATCCTTTAGTCCATTGAGGGAGGAAAATGTACATTAATTCATGGGTTGATCTTAACTTTTTTGGTTGACACAAGTGTAAAAATAGCTTTTGTGTTACGGATGCGATGTAATCGTTAAGTAATGATTTGAAGAATTAAATCGATATATGGATGAATCTTCTTGTTTCTTCTTTTTCTAATTTATTTTTCTGGAGATTATTTTCTTCCTTTTGGGTATTTCTTCAATACAAAGAGGCTTTTCTTTTATGTATGTATATGTTATCTGGACACAGTAAGTGTTTCACAGTGTGGTAATGGTGTGAAAAAGTAAGTTAAAAATCACAGTAAGGTCTTAAATGAAATTTTGGTTAATCCGTTTATAATTAACATTAATATTAAAACAAAATAAAATTACTAGCCTATGTAGAAAACATTTTTAAACTCTAATCCTAGTAAATTTCGTGTTGGTGTTATTTATCTAGAATTAATTAAATTACTAACTTTGCTAGATTAACACGATTCCGAATGAAAAAAAAATTATTTATTAATATGGACTTACATTCATAAAGCATTACTATAAGATTATGAAACTCTCGTTAACTAATCGATTTATTTTACACTATTATGAGGTATTTAAGTTATTCAAATTAGATTTGCTATACCAAATTATGTGTAGCTAATTGGGTGTGTTCACTCAACCAATAAAAGATAAATCTCATACAATCTTTCCCTCAATTATTCGATTTTTGGATTGAGATTAATCGATTAATTAATTTGATTAATCGAGGCGAAATATTTATATTGTGATTAAATTGAAACGGAATAATCTATTAATTAATCGTGAGTAAATTAGACAAATATCGTAGATAGATAAATAATTTTTTTATTGCATAAAATGGTGTAAATTGGAAATATTCATTTGATTTTTCTACAAATGATCGATTAATCGAGAAAATATCATATAAAGTAAATTGAATGTGCCACTCTTTTGGGGGCCCATTGCAAGTACCACTTTTCAGTCAAATCGAAAATTAAGACAATAAAATGTGTTGCACTTTAGCTTCAAAAATATGTGTTCTCTTTCGATTCGAATGAAAAACGGTATTCGCAATAGGCCCCTTGATTAATTGTTGCTATCTTTTACTAACTCCGGAAGTTTTTGACCTACAACCTAAAGTTTTTATATGTAACGATAAGAAGAAAGAGTACCTAAAATCATAAACTCTGCTTCGGAACATTTTTTTACCAACACTATGTAATCGTTGATATATTCCAGCGAATTTTAAATTGTTCCTCAATATTTCTCAAAATTGGAAAATTTCAGTACTTTTCTATAAAAAATTACTAAACCCGTTGAAGCTGAAAAAGAGGAATAAAAATTCATGACTCAATTAAGTTTTCTTCGCTAGGTCAATTATTTTTAGATTTATTATATTTTATTTATATTTGGGGCAAAGGCCACTCAGGAATAGCGCACTTTTAGTGATTTTTTATAATAGTTTTCATTATGATTTTGCTTTTTATTACGCTTTAATGAAAGAAGTCCTATACTATTGTTCGGTATTGTGACTAATGTTTTAATTTAACTTTGTATATATTTTTAACATGTATATCTAAGCTTAACAAATATTTCTTTTTTAAACATGACACAGTAACTGCTCACATATTTGTGGTATTGGCACGTTTTCAAACGAATACTCTAAAGCGACTCCTTAATTCTGAACGGAAGAGAAACTAACAAGAAGACTTCTGTAACTACTCAATCAATAGCCATAAGACGATAGCCGGAAAAAAAAAACAGTTGATTACCTTCACGAAAGCCTCTTACGTTCGGCTCTGAATAAGACTCTCTGTCCATGAATGTAATTTTCTAATTTCTAAATAAGACGTCCTTCCACATTTCAAGCTCTACTTGCAAGAAGATTTTGTAATCCTCTTAGTTCGCAAGTAACTTTACTTAAATTGGTGTAAGATGGAGCCCCGGTATATTTAAATATTTATATAATTTTTGTGGACTATTTTGTTCTTTATTTTTAATTATGGAAAAGATAGATGCATTTAAAAGAAAATATGCAATATCTACTTCTTGGCCGTTTCGATATTTTTAATTGCAAAATGTTAGTGGTATGACCATATTTATTGCGCGCGCAGAACGGTTCGACAAGATAAAAATTTTGTGAGGTGGTTGAAGCAGTAAGGTTTCTTGGACATTAGTCAGATGGAGAAAATTCAGAGCTGAAGACATGCAGAGGAGCATTTAGGTTTATTTTTCTGCTTTATTCGTACAAAGGTGTCAGTCTGTGCTCAACTATAACGCTTATCATTTATTTTGTGGCTTACAAGCACTTTTAAAAACGGAATGGGTCAGTGTTTTTATCCAGCTAGTGTATCTTTTAACAAATTATTTATACATAATTTTAGGTGAACGAGGCACTTGAATTGGCTCTCCAAGCTATTGATAGCGAAAAGAGCTCAGATCAGAAAAAATCAGGTGTAGAAAAAAACAGTGAGGAGGGACGGTACTTGCAAAAGAAGGTGTCTGAACCGATTTATGAAAACGTTGATAAACACACTCCTGAAAATATCCAAAGTATTGAACAGGACACCATTGATCCCGCGCCAATTACCCAAACGATGGAACAAATCTTTAATCCGTCTGAAGACGATGAACCTTATTACCAAATACCAAAGTCTTCTGAGCCCTACTATGAGGTTCCAAAAAAATTAGTTTCGAAACCGATTCCTGTCTATGAAAATGTTGAAATTTTTTACTCGGAATCTCTAACCACAAATGGGTTAACATCGAGACCATCAGCTTTAGAGCCACCGAAAGAGAAACCCCCGCCTCCACCGGTTGAGGATCTAACCGACGATGAAGGAGGTAACGACGAAGCCTACGAACCCACCCAGCAAAAATTCCAGAAAACGAAATTGAAGCAGAGCACATCCCTTCAGGAACCCATCAAGCGCATGAACTCCACCAAGAGGATTAAGAAGGAGCTCCGGAACAAGCGCTCCAGTTTCCTAGGGCTGGAGGGGAGTAATGATGAGGATAGCTACCTGGAGCTTACTGTTGCTCCACCGCCCGACATGGCCCAGCTCCTCCAAGAGGAAAAACGCCTCGAGAAGCAACTCTACATGAAAGCCGGCCTCTACGAGAGCTCAGACACAGGTACGTGTAAAATTTTTAAAACTTTGCTAGGTAAGGTCAGTTCGGGGCGCGTTTAACTTAAAGTTTATTGCCTGTAATTGGACTCGTTTGGTCAGATATTTGTAACAAGATTAAGGGTAACGGATATCTCTAATCCGGCTGCACTTTACACCCCTCCTCTAGTCGATTTCGATCGATTTTTGCTGGCATCGTGCTATCTTGCGAAATAATGAAACACATTTGAGATGTGTTTATAGGACAAAATAAATGCGACATAATTTTGCTATTATACATTGAACTATTTTAATTTTCAGCATCTAATTCTATTTCTATATAGAATGAATTATTCTTGGAATGGATTTACCCCTACTCAATACTATTACAATACCACCAAAACAAATTATTAGAAACATTACCAATATATTGGCACGTAAAGAGTATTGAATTATCACTACAAGTAATGGTATTGGTAATTCATCATTACCATACTAACAAAAGTATTACTTAGCATTACCTGACAATATTAAGCATTATCCATCATCATTATTCGCAATTACACAGCATTAAACTTTACTGCTACGTACTAGCAAGTAGTGTTGTGGACGTCCGAGTGTTGGTGGATAATTTTAAGTAAGTTCAGAGTCCATTCATTACTATAGCAATATTTTTAAATGTTTATAATTTAATTTTGGAGGAGAGACTTTAAAATGATTAGCTTTAACATAGGAAACATATAAAAAGGTAGTTTGTAACATTTAACAAATGTCCGTTTATTCAGAATTTCCTTATACAAAATGCCTTTTAATTGAAGATTTCTCTTTTAATACTTACCAGCAATTGTGATAGTATACCGGAAATGCCTGCTTAAATAAAACTAGCGTTATTGTTAAAACACAATTCTTTCAAAAGTCCAAAGTATCAATTTCAAAACTTCTATAAGAAAATTTAACAAAGTTGTAAAACTATTTTGGCCGCATCTATTACAAGAGTCCAAAACGATATTTATATAATAAATAAAGTTTAACTTAGGGTTTTATTTTCCTAATATAAATTTTCTTTATTTACTATAAGGTGAGAGTCGAGACTCAGGAGTTTCAGAAAATCACTCTCGACAGAGCAGTGAGCCATTCACAAATTCCTCTGAGGAGCAAGAAGACTTCTTGGGAGATAAAGAAAAGGAAATTATGGCAGTTCTCGAAAAAGAAGAGGAGAAGCGGCGAACGTCGAAAAATTGGTCAGAACTGAATGAGAATGCCTCAAAAATGCAAAACATTGAAGACCAAATTCGGGAGCAAGAAGAGGTACTCCGCGTCGAAAGAGAACTCCTTCAGCTGGAGCAGGAGGAACTGCGACGACAGCGAGAAAATTTGGTATTTCGAGAAAATTTGGCTCGCCGTGAGCTGGAGTATGGTGCCAAAATGCTCATGTCTGCCAACAATCATTCGTTGCAAGACTTAAATACATCAACCAACCACTACGCTAATTTACCAAATCAAATTTACCAACTTGAAGCAGACTATCGAAAGTCCATGTCGGATCTTCAGGACTACAGCCAGAAGCGAGCTCCACCTGTACCACCGGCGAAGCCCCTCCGCGCGAATCCCTGCGTAGACCCAAGGCATCATGCTGGCCTTGTGAAGATTGCCCACCATTCCCGTCTTCAGCACTCCCAGTCGACGGATGATTTTGCTCCCCTCAGGAACTATCAGCCGGCTTCTGCGATCCAGCACGGGAACATGAGCAGACACACTCTCCACGCACTCAGCGCAGCCCCTAAGCCCAAGTTCACCGATGGGTGGGTAAACCAGAAAATCTCTGTCGAAGCAAACAACAACTCCTGGCTGAGCTACCAGCAGAAGAGAAAGTCGGTTCCTGAGGAGTTCAACTACAACAAGCACTGGCTCATCCAGGAGGCTGAACAGAGAAGAATCGACCAGCAAAGGTCCTCGAGGAACAGTGGGATAAACGGACGGGCAAACCCAGTAGCTATTCCGCGGAACGGCAGTTCCGATAATAAGCCTCTTCCTGATGCGGTCATCCAAACCTTGACCCAACGAGTGCAGAATAAAGGTCTCGGAGAGAGGAAGAAGTAAGTTTCTTATTTAGTTTTTACTTTAAGAAGGTATTCTGGAAATTCAGTTTTTTGCATATTTTGATTTTACATCCTTTTAAAAATATGCATATATCATATTCTGGAGAACTTTAATATAAACACAATAAAATTCCTTTTTTTCCAGACTGGACTTGTCTTCAAGTGACTCGACACTCTCATCGAACTCCTCACTCAATCCTCTTCTGTTGAACTCGACTGTTTCGGATGGCCAGCAGAAGGACAAGATTCTTAGTGTTAGTGGAAAAAAGAAATGTTCGCACTGTGGAGAAGAGCTAGGTAGGGTTAATTCTTGGCATAAGCAAAAACATAGATGCTTGATCGTTTTTCGGTAAGCAGCAAAATTTAAATTAGGATCTCTTTAGAGGAGCGTTGTTGTTTTCTTCAATTTGAGTAGAGAAAATGGTCTATAAGTGGCTGTATCACTGAAAATTGTTCCAAATCGCTAAAAGACTGGTCAAAACATAAGAATTAAAATCCATTCGAAACTTCAAGGATTTAAATAAGGTCTAAACGTGCTTAAATTTGGTCAGAATTAAGAATACTCTAGAATATACACTTTTTTTATAGCGTGCATCAAAAACGATTCACTGATTCAATGATGCTTAAGTTTTTGATGTGAACTCACGGAACACTTTCGGGTGTGACTTTGAAATCTTCTCATGGATTTTGATGTATTTTGCAACCTTTTTAAAGGATGAATCGAAAAAAATTTGTCAAGGTTCAAATAAAGCCTACAATTGTTTTATTGTGGTTGAATAAACGCTCATCTGAGAAGCTAGCAACAGCAAGCTGACACGATTCTGATAGTTCATATACTTTAGAGAGTAGTAACTAAAATGCCAAAAGAGTTAGTTATTTTAAAAAAAAGCTACATACGCTTCTGCTCTGCTTATTAAGCCGCTAGAAAATGAAACCTTGCATTCCCAATTAATTATTATAAAGGCTTTGTAGCAATTTCAGTAGATTGCGTTATTGATAAAAATTTGCGATTTAAAATTTTCTTTATTAATGCATGTACCCCGTCTTGTGGACAGAGTGTGCAGTAACGTGTAAGAGTCACGAAAGTAACGAAATTGAAATCTGGGTATAAATTGGGTCTGAATAGAAAATAAGAAAAATAAAAAAAACTTACGTAACGACCAATCAAATTCGCTAATAATTGATTGTATCTGCCAGGTCGAGGAGCGGCTATGATCATCGAATCCCTGAGACTCTTCTATCACATAAACTGCTTCAAGTGTTGTGTGTGTCATGTCCAACTTGGCGACGGATTGAATGGAACCGATGTCCGCGTACGGAACCACAAATTGCACTGCCATAACTGCTACTCCAGCGACGATGGCATCAAATTTAGTTGTGTCTAAAAGCATATTAATATTATGCTTAAAAAATCAGCGATCCCCGTCTTCCTGTTGTGTACAGTTTTAATATTATTACGTAGAATTTAGGTTGAATCTAAATGAAGAACACAAGAAAATTTCCGTTTTCGGTTTGAGCAGTTTACGTTGTTATTATTATTATTATTTTTTTTTTTACTTCTGTAACTTATGTTTTAAAGGAGGAGAGTTAGAGCGTTGACTTAATTTAGGTGGTAATGTAAAGAGGTTAATTGTAGTAAATAAAACATATTGTAATGATTTATTTTGTAAAATAGATAATTTGGATTTGAAATTTCTAGTTGTTTGTATTCCTTAATCTCCTACCTGTCCACTTGAAAAAAGTAATAACAATTCCAAATTTTTAAAGAAAGCCGTGGGGTAAGTTTGAAGTTGGGGATCACGTGCGACCTTTGAGATCCACAAAAATTCTAAAAATAAAAACAATAAAAACAGGATTTCCACAAATTCTAAAATATAAATTTTTTGTATAGCCGTTTAGTTAATGAGTAAGATCACCATACAATTGGTCCTATAGTGCAAAAATAATTTCAAAGGGTTCAATTTTTGATTTTGCCACAGCGCTTTTGATCTTTTAAACGCGTTTTTCTTGAAACCACTTTTTTTCAAACTGGGAGGACATATTACTTTAACACCGGATCGATATGTTATTTTCATAGTATTTTCATAATTAAATTCTTTATGGAATTACGTTTTTTGATTTAATGTAAACTGTGCCAAAATGACTATATATTTTTTTTTTATTTTTTGTTATCCAGATCTTATACTTTACGAGAAATCCGTCCTCACATGCAGTCTCTGTCGGGGAAATTTTGTATCAGAGATAATAAAAACATTTTTTTTCTTACTTCAGTATGTATAAAATAAACCTTTTGAAAAGAAATCGTATTCCCTTTTCCATTCTCTCAAAATAAATCATCAAAATTAGATCGCTAGAGCCGAACTCTTTAAGTAAAAAGAACGGTTTGATATAGCCTGATATTTTTTCAGATAATTTTCTAATTTTCACGTCAATACGCGAAGCGTATATGATTTTTTATATGCAAGTTTTCGTGACCGAAAAAATACCTACGCACAGATAAACCCACATTTTTTGAAAATGGGTCAGTTTCAGTTCTATTTTCAACCTTATTAGAGTAACTTTCCCTATATACTGGCAAATGAAAAATTCTTAAAATACGATTTATCTTGAAGAGCATTTTTGGAGTTGGTTTTTCCGAAAAACATAAAAAAAATAATATAATGCTCTCTGTTGGCATGAGTCTAGGTATCTTAACACATTGCGGACGGATATCTCGTCTTTTATATTGCGTTAGAGACTGTTGACGACATATCTCTTTTTTTATATTGCTTCGTTAGAGGCCGTTGACACAGTTCCTACAAATTATTGAAAAATATTGAAAAATCATTCATTTTTAAAGCTGAAAATAAATATTTCACTTGACAATGACTTTTAACTACTGACAAATCATAACTAATTTAAAAGTACTCGTATTTGACGCAAAGAAATATCCGGCCATTGGGTACGGTTAGCAATGAAATATCTGATCCGCAATGTGTTAACTAACGCATTTCAGGTCCTTTATCGAAAATAACTTTAAAAAAGTAATGGGGGTAAGTTTTGAGGGATTTACAAAAGACGGCGTAACTAACATTAAATCGCATCATATCATCTTGTAACTATATATTCATGTTAAAGCGTCATCAGTTCCCTCTAAAAATCAGTATGTGTCTTTTCGGTGAAGTGTAAGCAACATATTTTCTTTGTGGTCTAACCCATTAAAGTTTGTAGACGCTGAGTTGCAGGCGTTAGACCAAAATTCATGACAAACTCAAGAGGAGCTCACTGAAACCCTGGGAATGACTCAACAAACGATTTCAAACCGTCTCAAGACCATGAGTATGGTGTATAAACAAGGAAATTGAGTTCCGTATGAACTTGGAAGACGGAGACGCTCGACCACATGTTGCAACAGTTGTCAATGAAACTTTGGAGGCGCTTAAATGGGATGTTCCATCCCACCCGAGCAGCAATTCATTTACAAAGAAGCCAAAAATTGAATCGATTCTTGGATCACTTCAAAAGAGGAGGAATTTCTTCGACGCCGGTATCTGTATGCTGCCTGAAAGATGAGAAAAATCGTAGCTAAATATGGGCAATACACTGAATGTGCTTGTACCAATTTTTCTGAATAAAGCTTCAAAGTTACAATAAAACGCTCAAAATTTATTTTTTACCCCCAATAGTAATGCATGAAAAATAATTAAAAATATTTTAAAAGCGGAGAGATGTTATGCCGCAATATTTCACCTGATCTAATCCAAAACTCAGAAAGGAATGGACCCGTCATACTTACGTTGTAAGTTTTGATGTTCGATTTCTCGAATATTGCTAAAATATGTGAAATCATTAGGGTATTTTTTGCATATCGATATTAACGATTGCAACTGAAATTAAAACGAATTTACCCAATGCTCTAGACATGGAATGGTGTGAATTTCTCGAATTTATTATTTCAATTAACCTTTAGTTTTTTAATTAAGACTATAGCCAAGAAAAACCTTGATTGTCTTGGAATTCGTTTGAAAATGTTAAGAAAAAATTGTCTAAGCACATTTTAAATAACTTTTTTTAAGGCCCGCGAAAAAGCTTTTTACATTTTCTCTGGATTTGAAATTTATTTCCGGATTTTAAACGAAGTGTTTTAGGAAAATGTTATGGGTGAATGTTTGTACGAACATATTTTATTGATGCATAGCATTTATTTTATTTTGTTTTGGTTCATTGGAATGTAACAGCCACGTTTGCAAATAGCTCGCAACAATTTTTTGTTTCAAGTTCTTAAATGGAAAAAAATCGCGGGTTACAAGTTTTACAACAAAAATAAAATTTCTTAGGTAAGAAGAAGCAATTCATAATAATTCAAATAGATGAATTTGAAATTTATTTTCAATTTATGTCACTTCCTTAGTACAGTAGTAATTTTATCACTTTGAACTTAAATAGGACAATTGTGTGTTTACAAATTGCTTAGTAGTTTCTTCGTATTTTTTTTTTTGTTTGTTTTTACTTTCCCTCTTTTATGGTTAATTTTACATTTATTTTAATATCTCTTTCAAACAAGAAAAGGAAAACTTCTTAAATATCATCTTAAAATATTCTCTTTAAAATTTTCTAAACACTACTAACTTGTTTTGTTATACTCTAAGACAACAAATTAACACTTCTTTTACTTGATTAATATATCTTTTGTCTTTTTATAAAATATACTATAAAAAAACAGCTTCATTTTATTTAAAATTTTTATTAAGAAGACTAAAAGGAATACCGTTCTGAGTAAAATATCAAAAAGATTCTAATTGGGGGAAGTTAAATTAAGTTCTGCTCCTTTAATTGGTTCCCCTTTTAAATTTAAATTTTCCTGATACAAAAGAGAGGAATCTACAAAACTTCGCTAAGATTATAATCATGTTATTAAAATTCCTTTATACTTTAAATATATTAATTGATCCTTTCAAAAAATTCCTTAAATTTTGGTCCAATCGATATACAGCAGCGTATCGCTAGCTCCGTTAGTATGTTTTTTTTTTCTATTTAATATTATTTTTCACTTTTTTCTAAATTTGTTCCCTACAAAAATACATTATTAATATAATTTTTTTCTACGCGTAAATTTTGTGTATATATTTTACTAAACAAATTTTCTGATTCTGTTGATTATTTTAGAAAAATCCCATAATTTGAAAATAAACGAGAAAAATTGGTCTTTCATAAGAACTTCGTTGCAGTTAAATATTTTGAATGGGTTCCCTCTCGTAGTTACTTACTATTATTATTTGAATTTCTAACGCGTAGAGGGAATCCATTTACCTCGTTCGAGGGATTTGCTGAAAATTAAGTGGTAATTTTAGCCTGCTGAGTCAAGTGTGAAAGTTTACACACGCGAAAATTAAAAATTATTATTTAACTTGTAGAATTTTGGAAATGTATTACTTGAAATTTTAGTGGATAATTTTAATTCGTTCTTAGAAGTTTTATATGCAATTAAGTTGCTGAAAACTAAATCTTAACACATTCACTATCAGAATTTTCGTGGGATATTTACATGTAAAAATGCATATGGTAAAAGAGTAAGCTTTCAATTGCCGTGAGCCGTTTTCAGTACCCGCGGCATAAAACGGAATAAAGATTTGGATTTCCAAATCTCAAATTTTGAATTCAAATATTTTTAAGTTAATGTTTTATTTAGAATTAGATAAAAGTCATTGGTATGCTATAGAAAATTTCTAATTTTTACTTTGGGTCGGTTTGTAATAAATTTAAAATTCAAGTAAAATTTCCTTTTATTTTGGATTGGCGGAAAAACGCACCTATTAAAATAAACGTTTTTGATAAAGAAATCTGTATGCATAAAAACATTTTAGTATTGTAAAATGTGTTAGGTTTTTTATTTTTGAAAATAAAGGCATTATCATGCAAATTTAGGTGCATTTGTGTTAAAACAACAAATAAACTTGACCAAAATCTTGAAAGTCAGGACATTTTCTAGTCTTATTTTACAACAAATTTGTAGCTATATTATTTTAAAATTGTTGGTGAATCCTCTTAAAATTTTAAAAACTATTGAGATTTACAAAATTGAACTTAACTTGAAGTTTGCAGCAGTAATACATTTCCAAATTTAACAATTTTAAAAATCTGTTAGAAATTTCTAATTTTTTGGCTGAAATTTAATTTGTTTGGTTCCACTTAAATTTTCTAATGCTAAATTACATTTATTATACCTTGAGCGCTTTTGCACTTGATTAAATATTGTGGTTTAAATTTTATAAATTCATTTTGAAAAGTTTTACAAATTTAGCAGTAATAGAAATATTTTCCAAAATTGAATTGCTTTAACTTTTAAAAACTATTTTGAGGCAATTGATTAAAGCTTTCATTAGACATACATACCCTTCCGTTTTCCGATAAAAGAAGATAAATATAAACAGTGTAAATTGGGATTAGACTAAAACGATACAGGGTACACCAATCGTGAAAACCTGTTTATCGTTTTAGTGTAAGATCGAATTTGTAAAATCAAGACGTTGTTGAAAAAGTAAAAAACTCCAACTGAAAGAATAAAAAATTCCTTAAGGAAGGTAGTAAATAAATAATGTGAGCATGTACTTGAATATTATATATATATATTTGTTGCAAAACAAAAACAAAATTTTTAAAAAGGAGAAATTATTGTAAATTGGAAGTGTAAAACAAACACTAATTCCATAAAAACTAGAAACGTAAATTAACATGCTTAAGGTTGTTTATGTTAAAAATTATTGTTAAATGCGAAATAATTGTAAGGTGTTATTTTTATAAAATAGTGAAGTCATCTCAGCGGGTACTGCCCTCATCGTAACTCGTAGTTTGCTTTACATCATATGTATTTATCGTTTGCTCTAATGTTCATGTTTTTTTTGTTTTCTTATATTACCTCTAAAAATGCATTTTATGAAAGGAATATCTATTTATAAGTTTTATCTCTTTCTGTTTAACTTTACAAAATACATATTCTATGCAAGGAATACTTCTGGCTACATTTACTTTTCCTGTTTTTTTAAGACAATGATATATAGTTGCCATTTTTTATGTATGTCTAACATAGTCATATTTATATTTATATTTATAATTCTCATTACTTGCAGAGTTAACCATCAAAATATGTACAGGAAACGAGAGATTAAAGAAAATGCAATAAAATATAGTTCTAAATCTCCACATATAAACATAATAATTGATTTCTACTAAACCCCTTTCAAAATATTAATTTTTAGTGGACAGCGTCGATGTCGCGCTGTGCTCGAGATATCTTAAGTTTATCTTTTGGTGTTTGATTTTCTCCGGACTCTAAGGCAAACATTTTCATTTTTTCTTTAAACGATAGCTTTTCTGGTACGGCATCGCTTGTTTTTTGCTGCTGTTTTTGTTGTTGCTCCTGTAGACGCTTTTGTCGTGGATCGCTGTAAGAAATTAGAAAATTTAAATATAATTTTTAATATTTATCATCAACAAAATTACTCGGAATAACTAAATATATGTATTCATTTGTAAATAATGAATTGGCTTGGAAGAAACATTTTAAAAAATGAATAGAGATTGATTCATAAAAAAATGTGCTTAGTCAAGGTCCTCGATTCGATTAGTATTTTATTTATTTAACGCTTAATACAAGCTACGTACAATTAAATGAACTTAAGACTAGCGCTAACCTAAGAGACTAAAAATTAGAGGACAAGGCAGATTAGGGGAGACTATTTAGGTGGTGCCTGAGAGAATTTTTACTCAGATGAAAGTCGAAGGAAGGGAAGGAGTTGGCTCTTCGAAGCATCCTAGTGAGGGGCTCAGAAAGACCGTAGTTGGTTCGATGGTAGGGAATCTGAATTTTATCTGAATTAGTGAAACGCTATCGGGTTTTTAGGGCATATACTCTGGCTTCTAACCCTTAGAAATATAAAGGGTAACGAGCATTTGGACGAACTGACTAGGGCAGGTACATCTCTCGACAAGTCTCTTGTAGAAATATTTCATACTCCGTTGGTATCCGTCGAAAAGGAAATCCAGTTGCACTTTCTACCAATCGCAAATAATTTCGTTTCGAGAACGATCAGCAGATCATGCTTACAATGTGAGAAGAACGCGACTGCAGACTCTTTCTCACTTCCTGTGCAGCTGCCAGGCATTAGCTGATTTAAGGCACCGGGTGTTGGGTAAAACCATTTTCGATAGCCTCAGGGTTTTATCTATGCCCAGGATCGGGGAGATTGTTTACTTTTTGAACAACACAGACTGGCTTTGGTCTATTGGTGTTACTACTTCCAGCAATAGCCTGATTTTTTTTTGGATGATTTCAATTGTTTCAAAATACCTCAGCCCTATTTGGATGCCGCCCAATATGTCGGGTCACTACCCAAGCCAACCAACTAATATAAAAATTTGTAGAGATTCTAAAAACTTATTTCAACCAAAAATTCAAGCCAAAAATAAAAATAAAGTATGAATGGAATATTTTTTAGCAAGGGGCAATAGCTGTAATTAAAATTGGTAAGAGTTTTATATTAAAATTTGTAGAGGTTCTAAAACTGCTTTTGGAATATAGAATTATGTATATAATATAAAATATCTTGGATTACTCTTTCATGGCCGCAAAATAATTTTTTTTTGAAATTTTGCGTTTATAATTTAAAACATTAAAATGAGTAATTTTAAGTAAAATTGAGTGGACATTTAGAAGGTCTGTCTTAATTGAATTGAATTAGAAGGACTAAAAAGAAGAAAAAGTTTATGAGGACAAAATCAGAAACTGGAGAGAATTTTTGTAATTAAAAAAACAAAGCTACTAAATTAAATGAATTGTAGCCTTAATAATAGCAGAGCATCGAAGAAATGTAATTGCTTCAAAAATGGTAAAATTAAAAACCTACCGATATACTTCCTGTGCACCAATCACACCAGGTGTCGATTGGATCGTATTATTCCAGACATCGGCTTCAGGTGTTGTGGGAGTTTGTAGGATAGCAGTGGTTTCTTGAATAAACCGCTGAAACAAAAGAAAAAAACGGTGCAAACCAAAAGCCAAAATCAAATTTATAAACTTTTTACGTTAGGATCCTCCCGGATAATCTCAAGATCAGCCTGTTCCGGTGTGAATTCTGGGGACGGAATCATGTTGTTTTCCTCGTCATGGAACGACACACGTTTGTTGTCTCGGGTCATTCCAATCGAGTTGGTGTTTGTCATCTGGCTGCTACTGCTGCTGCTACTACTACTACTGATGATATGCGAAGATGAATTTGGAAGATTTGCAGGATTTCCTCCAGGTAGTCCTCCGATAATGTTGTTATTATTTGCATTTCCAGAGTTATTATTATTGTTGCTATTTCCACCAGTACCATTTCCTAATGTGGTCCTTTTATGGCCACTGGGAATGTATGCAGGAGCTGGATTCGGTGGCTCCGCCTTCAGCACCTGTGGATTGCTATTTCGAATTTTGTGTTGTTGCTGAGACATTACCAAATAAGAGCTTCCGCGTTCTGGAGGAGGTGGAGGCGGTACAATAGGATCGACAGTGTCCCTAGATACTAGAGGAGGATTTATAACTTCACTGTTCAAGTCGACACCAGCAATTTCCTTGGTAATTTGTGATATCTGGTGCTCCGTCTGCAATTTGTGATCATCAGCAAAACTTGCTGATTTTTGCGATTTTGACGGAGACGATGGCATTGTCGTACTACTTCCATCGTACCGATTATGTTTTAAAATACTTTTCGGTTGTACGGTCGGAGTTGGGACTATCTGACTCTGTTGTATGGGATAGCTTTGATAGGATTGATGAGGATCAGCCATAGTCGTTGTAATATCGTCGGGAGGAGGAACTGCAGTTGGTGCACCTTTAACATCGACTTGGCGGAAATTCGTTATTGGTGTTTGGATGGCATTGCCCTGATTGGATAGTCGAATCACCTCCTGGACATTGTCTTTGCTGTAGTTAGTTTCACTGTCATCCTCTTGATCTTCAACCTCTAGGGCGCGTCTTTCGAAGTCACGTTCCAGAACAAGGGTTTTGAGCTGCTCCTCTTGCTGTGGGGTCCTGTGCTGAAGTGCTGAAAGTTCAGATATTTGTTGATCACGCCACTGGCGGATGTGCTCCCTTCGAATCTCATTTTCTTTTTCTCTCTCTTCTCGTTCCCAAGGGTTAGTACCAATAAAATTTTTCGCTTGATGGCTAGATGCTGTCGTCGCTGTGACAGGGTAGTAGGCTGCTTTAGGGGGGTCAAGGGTGCTAGCTACATAATTTATATCTGAGCTGGTGTTGGTTGTTTTGAAAAGGGGATGAGTTGTAGTCGGAGGAAGAGGAGGAGTCGATTCTTCATGACCATGAGGTTTTTGCATATAGGGCGGTGCTTGAGACCGATTAACTTGGGGCTTCGGGGCCGTCGGTGGCAATTGCTTTACAGGACTCATTCGCTGCATATTCGGGTTATGCATCGGAGGCATTCCAGGTTTTGGAATAGTTCCAGTGCTACCGGTAGGCGAGATCAACTGACCATCCAAAGTATGCATTCCCATATCATGTCGCTGGTTCCTTCGGTTTACCAACTCACCCATTTCCGCTAGCTTAGCCTGAGCCCGCATTTGTGCATTTCCTGGATTTTGAATCCTTTGCTGGCTAGCAAAATCAGATGGATGTCCAGTGAGCATATGCAAATTAGGCGGAGTGTTCGGATACTGATGAGATAACCCGTCCGAAGTTCCCTGTCCTGGGATCATATTCACATTCTGCATACTCTGGCTGGCGGATATGTTCGAAGCATATCCGCTAGAATGGGCAATGTTGGGCATTGATGGTGCCATCATTTGGTTCAGTCGGAGACTGTGCTGATTTTGAATATCACGAGCGAAACTGTTGGAATTTTTAGATCTACCTCCCAGACCCATCATCCCTTGTGGGGGCGGCACGTGAGATTGTTGCTGCTGCTGCAAGTGCTGGTGATGCTGATGAGATGCAAGCGGCGGTGGACCAGCTGCTGATATGTTACCATTTGAGGCGGAATTATTGCTTACAGTGTTACTTCCAGGCGATAGTAAGTACGATATTGAGTTTGCTGAAGGCATAGTGTTTACGATGTTATTGCTATTATAGTAGGCGGATGTTGGACGGCTTAGTACAGATTGATTGATAGATGTCGTTGTAGCTGTTCCTCCAATAGAATTTATTGTCGTTTGGGATGCCATCTGAGGCCTGTAATAGAATATAAACATTTTTAACATTGGTATAAGCTTTTTACGTTGCATCGAGTTAGTAAGAAATGTGTTCGACAAAAAAAAAATGCTGCGTGAACGTGTTTTTTTTTTGTTTATACTATTGTATGCGTGATTTGTGAATGTTTGCATTCTGCATGCTGTGGAGAGCGGGAGTTCTATCCGCACTTTAACTTACATATTTCGTTGGCAGGGGTAAATACACACGTCTGAAATGGACTATTCCATTTTGAAAAGATTTGAAATGTATTCGACTGCTAGAATATATTAGAAATTACAGCATTAAAATTAACTCACGATCCGTCTCACACATAAGAAACAAAACTAATAACGAGAGCATAAACTACAAAAATCTTTTAAAAACGGCAATGTTTTTAAAACTTTTTGTTCAATTCTCTTATTCTTTTTGCTTCAAAGAGTCATGGTCATGAGCAATAATTTTTCGTCGAACACAGTTCTTTATGAGTAACTTGGGCTATTTATTGCCGTTTTCTGCTTACCTTTCATTCAAAACTGGTTGACTTTGATTCTGAGCTCTGTATACACTCAAATTTTGATAAAAACCTTGTTCGGTGTTATTCACAAGGCTGTGAATGCTACGAGATTTCGAGCCGGACATACCTGGAAATAAAAAATAGAATATATGATGTAAAACTTTATAAGTTATGCCTAATTTTCGAAATCGAAAAAAGTAATAACTATGCAAAGTAATTTGGTATTTATATTTTCTATTAGTTCCATTAACTTTTCATTTTGTGATTTTTATTCTGCTGGGAATGGTAAAATTAAGACTTTTGTTTCTCAAATTCAGAAATTAATTTAAGCATTTATCATCTGTAAGGTTAAAAAAAAGGCCTCATTTAACAATACATCCATAATATTCCCATGCACTGTAAGCGATATCCAAAAAGCTTTTGGCTTAAAGTTTTAAATTACGGTATAAAAAATAGTTGATATAAATTCATTTATCGGGACAGATCTTCTTTAAAAAATAGTGTTCAGAGGTTTATTTAACACAATATTAAGAAAAACATGTTTTGATTGAGTATACAATTCTATTAAAATTCGAAACGACCATAAAACAAGACAATTACTATCTAAAACCTAGACTACGACAGTATTTAATAATTGTGACAAGATTTTTAATCTTAAACCAATTTCCTATTTGGTTTGTGTATTAATTTCACAAAGGCTGTAATTTATTTTTGAATTTGAAAAATGGTGATCAGTGAAAGAGACTTACCAATATTCCCAACGTGATGTAATGCTGGAACAGATTTACTATTCGGTAAATGCTGGACTGGTCCTCCAGATGATCCTAGGGGAGTTTTTTGCCCATCCGCACCCATTCTGCTAATGTCCCTTTCTGACATCCTTCTGTTACCTGTGTCAAAGAGAGAAAGGAAATCTTTTGAAGAAACAGTAATAAACTCCAAAATGGTGCAAAACTGCCCGTGTCATGGGGCGAACAGTAAAATATAGCTAAGGTCTGTGTGTTTCGTGAAGAAACAAAATATAGAAAAATAAAATAACTGCAAGAATATTGCGCATGCAGACAACAACGAAACTCTGTGCTTTTTTCCTAAATAAAAAGGGCGCTAAAATATTGAGAACTGAACAAATTATGATTGTAAATATATTAAAAATATAAAAATTAAAAAAAATAAGCAAAGAACAAGAAGTCGCCTATGAAGTGAGGGGGTGGAAGACAACATCTATGGGTCCATACTCTGTCATCTCGGTTCGATTTCGTCGGATTCCATGGTTAGTAACGATGACAGGGAGCAGGATAAGGTCCTACCTCCCGACATCTTTTGCTTTTGATTTCTCTTAACCTTCCTGGGCGTCATAAATTTCGACGAATGAAATGGACTATACGATGGTGAAGATTGCTGATGCTGGTACTTTGGCGGTTGATAGATCTCGGGGCAGCTTTTGTAAGAAAAAGTCGTGCTACTACTAACCAGAGGTGTACAGTTAAGTGAGGATTTTAGCTTTTGTGCAGTGCGCAGAAGACACTGAGACGAGGTGGATTCGACTTTAGACAGATTCACGTCATTTGTTGCAGTAAAACATAAATCAAATTGATCTAGATTGGGCTCGCTCCTCCAGCAGGATTTAGATATTGATTTTAATTTCGGAGGCAATTTATCGATTCGATTCAGGATGTGCTTGTCCGTTTCATTTACAGTAACCACGGTATAATAATGGTGATGATGATGATAGTGAGTATCTTTCTCATTTGTATCTCTAGTCGTATCTTTTTTCCCAGTGGTGCCGTACTCGCTCCACTCCTTCAGTTGCCTTAAGATTTCCTCCTGTTCGGTGGGTGTTAATTTCTTTTGGTTATCTTTAAATTGATGAAGTTCTGGTGTCGATTGGCTCTTCTTTTTCGTCATACAACGCGGTTCGACAGAAAATTTTTGCCGTTCAAAGAATTCGGCGAGTTCTCTTACCTTGCCTTCACCAAAATTCTTAGGCTTTCCATCGGTGCGCCTCAGCGCTGGTAACCATCGAACTTCAAAGGAACTTTCACACTTTTTTAGAGGAACTTGAATGTTTGTAATTCGTTCTTTTTTGAAAACTTTATCAGCGCTTTCCTGCTGTCCTAGTTCTTTTTGAATATTATTATTATTATTATTAATCGAGGAACTTGTCGGCGATGATGACAATGACCTCAGCCCTGATAGGTCCAAATTCAGTTCAGACTGTTCAATAAGTTTTATTGGCTGAGTCTGAATTTGCGTCCGGCTACTGTAGGTGGGCTGCTCTATATCACTTGTATTCGTTGTACTAAAACTATTGTTGGTCCCTAAAATATCAGATCTACTAACATTCGTAATTGCATCACACGTTTGAGATTTATAAAATGCTGTGCTATCAACAACACTGCAATTCTTCTTTTCCTTGTAATCGATAAGATCGAAACTAACTGTTTTTCGGCAACCAGATGTTGATCGTCGACTTGACGAACTTTTATCAACCATAATACCACTAGAAGATGCTGATGATTTTAATGTGCTAGTTATATCCTTCATTGCGGTCACGGGAACATAGACTTCATCTTTTTCATCCGGTGAATTGTCATCGATGAAAGGAATATCACCTGAATCAGCACAAGAAGCTATACCGTCTTCATTCAGCGGCTGATGTGCATCTGCGTAGGAAACATTGTTGAATGACTCTGTAGAGTTATTAACTTCTTCAGCGTCATTATATTGCTCTATATAAATTGACGGATTGTTGTCCCACCTCAATGGACTATCTGTCCTTAATAAGTTAGAGGTACTTGCGACAAACGGTCGATTATCTCTATATCGCGGATCCATGGGAAGCTGGTGACCCTGCAAACAGAGTTCTTCTTGCAATGATGATGAACTACGTCTTCTTCTATTGTAGTCGTAGTTATTTGGCGACATAGAACGTTCTGTGTACCGCGATAGAGGGTACCTTTCGAATCTTTCACTCACATAGCGACTTAAGCTTTCTTCAGATCCTGAAGCATAATTTTGTGTTAACACGTTTTGTTCGCATTCTTTTTTCAGTTCTTCTTCCACATCTTAGCAGCATTATTGGGTTTGATTGAATCAAATTCGAAATTAGTCTAAATTGCTAGCTTCACAGGGTTTAAGGCTACAACAAATGTACAAAATTAGAAGGCATTTTACCTCTTTGAATGATTGGACTCGGTTGTTGGAGTAGTGTTGCTAAACCATGATAAATAGCTCCTTGTTTTGCCACTTCGAGAGTTACAACTGGTCCTGTTCGTACTAAATAATCTGCAGCTCTGTAAATAAAAAAATCGAAATTAGTTAAAGGAATTTAAAAATAAAAAGTAAAAACAACCATTTTAGGTGTAAAACGAAATGGCAACTTTTTGTTTTATATTTGTAAATTCAACACAAAATTTCGTGGTATAAATAAGTCTGATTTGTGTTTTTAGGAAATGAGAATTAATTTCGTTTTTGTGAAAGTACCAATTTTAATTTTTGTTGTCTTTTGTATTGGAATTTTGGAGCTACAGAGTGTAGAATTCGTTATAAAGAGCACTCTCGAGGTCAATAGATGCTCGATATTACTTTCTATAAATGGAATCGTAAAATTTCTTTATAAAAATAGCATATTTATAAACACAAACTAAATCAATCGACGCTGTCTGCCGTCGACAGGATAAATGCAATAATAGCGCCTTATTATTTTATAATTAGACTAGGAAGTTTATGCTTTAAATTCACCTTTTTTATACATATTCTATTGGTTATATTCAACGACCAGCTAATTCCAAAAACGCTATAAGGGTAACATCTTACAGAAGTATGTCAAAATTTCCAAAAGGAATGGTACTAATACAAATGAAAAATAGAACATTTTAATGCAATGATCTTCGAAATCCTACAAGAAAAAGTTGCCAATGCGTTTTATAGGAAGGATATTTTTGATTTTATACCATCATAATGATGGTGAAATGACTTGTTGACCCTTTTGTTAGGTATGCGCTGCTTAATGATATGTTTTACGATATGCAATATAATGAAACGATCCTGATCATGACAATGATCTATGGAATATTAACTGGAGCCAGATTAACAAAGTTAAACGAGAAAAAGTAGAACGTAAAAACGACACTCAAAAATTAATTTTCACTCGAAGTCGCTAACTTATCTCTGATGTTTTAAAATTGCCATGTGGCTCATCTTTGAGACAATCAAATGATAAACGTTTAACTTTAGATTACGATGCAATAGGGAGATCTAGAGAAAGCCACCACCATTGCTTCCACCGTAATTTCAATATATACGATCTAGGCGAACTAGATATTTTCTAACTTACCGACACTGTATGAGAATGGCATATCGATTTTTAGCATCTCTTACTCTGCTTTTTAACAATGAATTTGCTTTTTTATACAACATAAAATTATTTGAAGAATTGTGTCGTTTATATCGCCTCCATGTTTTGTTTTTATCTTCTAAAACTGTTTGCATATCTTCTGTAAACCATGGAGGTCGATTTGTGAAGACTTTTGCATCCCTGCAAGCGTAAAAGCGGCTTATATTTTTATATTTTTTTAATAGAAAAGGGGAAATGAGAATGGCTTATGTCATGTTTTTCTTTTATTAGTTTGATTAAAATATAGACACTTAAATTGTTTTCACAAAATAAGTTTTTTGATATTTTTGACTCACTAGAAGCAATCCCTATTTCTTTTTTGATGTCCATTAAAGTGCTGCTTTTATTCTGTAGATCGTTTTATCTTTTCACCCTCCTCAAGTTGTTTCGTTTCGTTCTTATATGCATTTAAAAAAAATAATAATAATAATAAATCTTACCTTTCTTGAGTGATTCCGATTAAACTCTGTCCATCTACTCGTAGCAATTGATCTCCAGCTTGAAGCCTACCATCAGCATCGGCAGCACCTCCTGGCACAACGGATTTTATGTAAATCCCTAATCGTTCCTGCCCAGCACCCTTAGCAGCTACAATGGATAGCCCCATCCCATTAGAATTTTTGTGCAATTTAATCACCTGAACCTCTGGCTGCGGCAACTTATTCGACATAGCACTTGGAGATCGAGTCTGGGATTAATTTTAAAATAATTAAATTGATAATTAAACTTAATCAATTGTTTTTCTTACATTGAATTGATGCATATAAACGGTCCAAAGTCCAACACTAGACGGTTGTGCTGCAAGCCTGCACATTCCTGCGGCTTGCAGTGGATTTAGAAAGTCCACCAAACCCGATGGAATGCCTCGAACAACATCACAGCTAAAACCATCATCAGGCAATAAAAGCGCTAAATGGAGTTCTGGAGATTCTTCCAGTCGAACTTCTCGCCCATCAGCTCGAGTTAATTCATCGGCTACAGATTCAGCCATTCGAATCACAGTATCGACAAGATTTCGGGGAATTTGCTCCTGTTGGAGTAGAGCTGCCATCTGAAGGGAATTCAGACGAAAACAGGAGCAGGCTAGTTGCTGGATCTCTTCTACTGTTGTTTTAGGAGCCTATAACGATTGTTAAACTGATTTTAAGGCTATATAAAATAAAGCTTTTCAAAATCCTAAAGCTTTTTAAGTTCAAAAACTTTTTCAAAAATCGAAAATACTTTAATAACTTCAAGTTGTAAGCTTTAAAAAGCTTTAGTCAAATTCTGTCCATGGTTATTGCTTTGGAATCATAAAAATCAAATTTTTTAAACATTTGTGTTTTGTTACTGCTTTACTCTGCTTTTGTGCAGTTATTATTGCTAAACTAAGATTTTTAATTACCTGTAAAAATTGGGCGCACTGGTTCATCTTCGCCAAATGGCAATCTGCTGCAAGTTCCAAACCTTGTCGTTCTGCCCACAGCTCAAGAAGTTGTAGTCTTTCCGACATGACTCTTCCCCATTCTGCCGTACACATATGCGAGTTCGAGACAATTGTATTAAAGCATATAACGTTGATATAATGGAATAGTTGCGAAAATAGCTGTATTGTAAGGGCAGCGTTGACCCTACACCGTCTTAATAGTGCCATTGCACCACCAAGGACTGTAAGGACTAATCCAGCGGCTGAATCGTGATCGATATTCTCTGATAGAAACTGATTCAAGGTCTGGGATAATTCTACTCGGAAGCAATTCACCAAATTTCTGAACGCTGTCTGAACGCATTCAGCAAGAACTTCTTGAGCTTGCACACTGAAGGCAGATATATGACGATCTGATTTTAGAAAGTGCAAAAATTCAGAACTATTCGCCATCCAGAAAGCGAGTATTCGGGGATCTGTGTACTGTTCTTGAATCACTGAATAAATTAAATTAGCAACATGATGAAGGAATATCGTCAATTTATGGGCACGTTCTGTTGGCTGGAGCTCAGGGCGGTAATGCGTTGATGCACGATATCTGAAAATACAAAAATTAAAATTAAATTTTCAGATAGCTATAAGATAAAATAAGGGTGTAACACATTTAAAAAATCAGGAGTAGAAACAGAACTTAAGTTTCGCAAATGTAGAATAAAAGCTCTCAAATGATGATTTAAATTTTTAATTTTTGATCTACGAAGGCAAGAAGCCTTGTAAAAAGCAGAAAAGCTTTTAACTGATAATCTGTTGCAAAGATCTCAAACTGAGTCGTTAAACGATGATCTGCCATAAAGGCAGATCAGAAGACTTTATTTCACCATTTGACGGACAGAGCAAAACCTTTTAGGAGTTGAGCTTCTCTTTTGATATTTCTGTAACCTTTGTGGTAGTCCTGTTTTTACAACTGCTATATTTTTTGCACTACTGCTTTTAAATTCTATTAAACGCTGATTTAGTAAAATTAGTAAGGCGTTTACATCGAGCTATACTTTTTTTTTCATGCTAAAAACTTGCCTGGCACATAAATAAAGTGTGTAGACTGGAGCAAGTTTGAAGTTTGGTGCATTTACATCCAAATCAGTTATGACTTGGCGTAAAAAGTTTTCCTGGTGAGTTTCGGGAAACTCAAGAACTGCTGGTAAAATAGGTTCCTGTCCAACCGGCATTTCTGGTCCCGATGCGTGTATGGATTTGTTATTCCTTTAAATAAATAATAAGAATAATTAATAAAAGTAATCAAGTGTGGGTTTGCTGTTCAACGGTTTCTAGCGAATTAATTTTTTTTACAGCGTTACGTTAACAGATCACAATTGAATCGAAGAAATAAATTAAAAAAGAAAAGTGTGAACAGTTTGTGAACATTTAATGAATTGCCTTACCTTGTCGCATCTTGATTAGATCCACTTGATCTTATACTTGAAATTGACTTTGTTTCTGTTTCCACGGTATTTTCAGGATCGTAGTTAAAATCAGTTTCTTTAGGTCTTCCAGCTTCATTATGCGTTATAACGCCACCATGCGTTCCAGCAGCTCCCCCAGGGCCAGGAAGTGAGGCATGTCTACTATTTTTATCATCATGCATCGACGTACTTCCCTGATCGTGTCCGTGTAATTTTTCAAAATCTGTTTTAAGATTCTGCTGTGATTTAACGCAATCACAGGTATAATGTTTTTTTTTATAAGTATTTCTGTTCTGATGCCTGCTTAAAGGTATAAAATTGCTTACCGGACTTAGGGCACGTTCGTCATCATTCCAAGATGTTGGCGAAGTGGGTGAACGACTGTTTTATTGGTGTTTGGTGATTTCGTGGTGTTTTTTTTGTGTTTTATTTTTCGGTAGTTTTAGTTTTATGTATTTTTTTTTAGTTTAGAGATGATTTGAATTTTATAAGGTGCAGGAACGAACAAAAACACGAACAAAATTATGAAAAAGATTATAAAAAGTATAAATAATAATAAGAAAGCGTGATTAGAGCTTACATACTATGCTGCAAAATATTACGCTGAAAGGATTGAGTTTATTGAAAGTCGTACAGAAACCCTTCAGTATTGCAACAAAATTATGTTTGCTAAATACGATTAAAAGCAGTACAAAAAACTACATCGCACATATAGCAGCAACGACAACATCAACTTAGTTTAGTTTAAATTTTTTTTCCTAAAACAATTTTTAAAATTTCATACCTTTCATAGAGACACGCTGAGTCTAGTTGGGACTGAGACAGGGCTAAGTTATAACGTCCATCAGATGGTGAATCAACGAAGCGATATGAAGCAACTCGTCCAAACATAACAACAGAACCGTTCTGAAAGTATAAATCGTACATTTATTAAAATAGAGATTAGATACGCCGGCCCAGTGCAAATCAGTATCTGCTCTTAAATTTATTCTAAGACGTAAAATAAATAATAATATGTATGTAAAAAAAGTATATGATTTTTTATTTTTTTATAATTATTATTTTTAGTTCACGCGTTTTGGTCATTGACATCAACTAGAGACTAGACATCGCGTTACTTCTAACTACAAGCTACGTGCTGGCAAGTAACAAGTAACAAAATGCAAGGAAATCAATATACACCCCAAAAACTGAATTTCACCATTCGCATTTGTGTAAGACACGGAATGATCAAAGTTCCAGACAAAAATAACTTAGTGTCAGCATAATGTGATTAGATACGTGCAGAATGGTTAACTCAATATTTAAATACTCTTTTAACTTAATGTTTCTTTTGCTGATATATATATTTTATGATATTATAAAAAAACAGTAAACATTCATTATTAACGAAAAACGATTTTATTCTCTCGAAGAAAGAGCTGAGAAAGGAAAAAAAAATGGTAATATATTGATTTGTATGAACTTTGACAATAAATATTTGATGTTTGGTTCTATAAATGTTTTCTTTTCCTTATTTCTCAAAATTGATTTTCCTTTTATTAAGTCGGGGAAAGGTGGTGTGAAAATGTTAAACAAGTTTTCTTTTATTAACTCTTTCTTTCCTATTAATTAGGTTGCAGGTGATTGATTTTATATAGCTTAACTTCTTTTTAAAGATATTTAATAAATTAATTGTTATTCAAAGCTTTGTGGCTCCAAAGATACCTATTACTTTTTTAGTCCACTTTATTCACAATTTTAATACACCTTTTCACTGATTTAGGCATATTTCCTAATAAACGAAAATCATGACAAATTAAATCATAAGTTATGTTGGCGATATAATGTATGTTTGTGTATTTTCTATAGAAACGCTAATAATAAAATTGTCAGGTTATTTACACAACACTGAAAATAAGTAATGTTTGATGATTTTAAAATTTGTTTGTCTTATCTGTCCGTCATCCCTTAATTTCTAAATCTGTTCATTTAAGTATTATTTTGAGACAATTACATCTAATGATAGTTTCTTATTATTTTCTTATCTGTTGTACATAACTAACTCACTTTTTCGTATCTTTTAGTCTTGGAGTGATATTCAGCAATCGACATCTTTGATATTTAGTTTCTATTTACAAAATTTAAATTGTAGACTAAGTATGAAATTCTTCTATTCTCGCGTATCACATCAAATGCACTGGAGATCACTTCAAAAAATATTGACACAATTATAAAAATTCCGATTCAGCACCTAATTTCCGGCTAAATATTTCGTTTTAATCAAGGTTAATGCTTTTCGACCGATAAACGAAATTTGCGGAGCAATAGAACAATTAGTAGTAGTAATCCATTCTAAGAGTTGCTGTATTATGTGGTATCTTTTTTTACACATCGAGGTCAGTAATTTCCAAATTAAGAAAAAGTTAAAAATATCCAATGATTGTTGATTTACCTTATTTTATTCAGTACAAAATTAGAATTCACTATTTTAATTAATAAAAATAAGCTCTTCTTCTAAATTTCGATGAGAATTTTTAAGAAACTGGTTACTTTCACTGCAGGCAGCTAATTGAATTTAAAGCATCATAAAAGAGGGGCGTATATGCATTTATCCAATTGAGACAGATAAAAATGAAGCGATATGAAGAGCTTAATGTATTTCAAATTTTGATTTTAAATAATCATAACTATTTATGATTTGATAATAAAATCTTTAAAATGGATATTTAAACGTTTTATTTCATTTTGTAATAACTATCAGAAATGTAATTTAATTTACTCTAAAACTAATACAACTTCACTAAGTTGCACTAGATTTTACGAATAAAAACAACGATTTACTGACCTTAATATAAAATAAATTGGATGGGAGAATACGAAAAAATATGAAGTTTCGAAATTCTCCAAGGATATGGAGTAATAGTTGAAAATAACATCAATGTTTTAAACGTAAAACCAGATATAACGCTAAATACACAAACACAAGGGGATAAAATTACCAAAAAAACAAAATAGATAGGGGAAAAACTAGATAACAGCCATCTGCTGCTTGAATTGCTAACAAAACACACAATTAAAAGGACTAATTGGTCTCAACGGAATAGGTTAACGTCATTATTAGCTAAAAACCGTCGACAACCATTCCTAAAATAGCCAGCACTATAAATTCATTAAACAAAGTCAAGCACTTATAGCTGATGAAAAACTAAAAACAGTCATTAAACTCTTCCCAATGAAGGTATCCACGCAACACAAGTTAGGTAATGCCTTTTAACGAACGTCTTATCCTCATTACTTATCCTAAACGATTTTATTTATTTTAATTTCATTTGAAATTATTTTGTGTGAATTCTAAAAGCTCATTTGATTAATTTTTACTTACATGAAGGATAGTTGGCTGGGTTATGTGGTGTCCATTTACGAAGGTCAGCGCATCCGGATGCAGTGGGGTTACTGTGCACACACCGTCGAGCAAAGATATTAAACAATGTCTGGGCTGGATGGAGGGACCGAACAGTTGTAGAGTATTGGTGTTAGCAGATCCAACCTGAAGTAAAACGTCTTTTTAGTGAATTTTGCTTTTTTTTGATTTTTGTTTTGTTTTCAATATTTATAATAGTTCCTACCTCGATTGGATCACTTCCCAATTTAAGTCTACGTCCACCATCACCGCTGTGTGTCACCTCAACAAGCATTGGTCCCTCCCGTTCACTCGAAATGTTATTGGTCCCATTCGAAACTCCCAGAGGTTTCTTTTTCCTTCGTCTTGGCTGAGAATCTGCTGGCCGTCGTCGTACATGGAACATGATTGAACCTATCACAAAAATAAATGAATTAACCATTAAAAGTCCAAATAAACAAACAAAACCTAAACAGTTTTCAATGTTCTTTTATTTGTTTTTTTTTTTTTTAAATAGCACTCAGAACAATAACAAATGTTGGATAGTAGTAGCCAAGTAGAGGCAAGTAGTAGTGCAAAATTTGGGTTGGATTCAACCGTACAATTATTCATTGAATTTTCAATGAGAAATGGATCTCAAATAGTTTCCGTTGCCGTTCTTAAATCAATCAACCGTAAAAATGTTTATAGGTTCGAATACCGTCGACAGATGCACGGAAATTGCTTAAAATTTGTTTTGATATCTTCCGTTCTGCAAGATAGGTGTATACGTAAACAGAAAATGCGCTTACTTAAAAATAATTAAAAAGAAAGTGCGTTAGTACAGCGTTCTATAAATCAAGCAGTAGTTTAATTTGTAGACTCTTCATGACTCATAAGAACGTTTGCCTTGCCCTAAAACATTTCTTTTACTACAATTTTGTTTCATTTTAGATTTTCGTTTATATTATTTCCACTTTTTAATTCATTCTCATTAAGGTCTGACGTAAATTGGAGTTTTTTTTAGTATTCTTTAAATACTCTTCATGTCGTTAGAGGGGTGAGAATTTAAGCAAGGGATTAAACTTTTAAAATTTAATCTCAGACTAAATTTTGTGTTTTATCAGAGATGACAAGACGGTTTTTCTTGTGTAAAATTGTGCTAAAGTGGTGCAATGAAATAACGAATTTTATTGCAAAATTACTGACTGACAATATATTTTTTAGCGAACGGCATACATTTTATTGCGTGACTTTCTTAATATGTAGCTGGAATCTTAGAAAAGGAGACACACAAAGCAACGACTGCAGATAAACGTAACGATCCTTTGAAATGTAAGTAAAATTTCATTCTTTTATTGTGAAATAGAGAAAATTTATCATAATTATATTATGGACAAAATGTGCTATCGTGAACATTGAGGCTTGTTTTTATTGTCTTCAACAGTGAGTTTTCTAAGATTCTGGAACAAATTTCTGTGTCTTGACTAATGTAATTGAAAGAGGCTACATTAATTTATGAAATATACAGAAAATACTGATTTGTTTATGCAAGAGTAATAAGTGATTTGATCCACGTTTTGTGGATTGGTGTTTGTATAATTGTCTTCTTTTAAACATGACCAAATGCTCTGTTATGTCTTTTTCACGTGGGATTTTGTCAATTGATTTTCGTTATACTTTGGGTAGATCCCCTCTGGCGGCCGTGGATCACATTAAGGACTTGGGATAGATTTTGGACCGTAGATTAGACTTTAGGCGGCATATTGACTACATCATTAGTAGAAGTAATTCTGTTCTGGGTTTTGTTCGCCGTGGGTCTAGGGAGCTTCGAGATCCCTACGTTCTGAAGGCATTGTATGTGGGACTCGTCAGACCAATCCTTGAGTATTCTTGTGTTGTATGGTCTCCGTTTTATTCTGCGCATATAATGAGGATTGAGTTAGTACAAAAGAGATTTCTTCGTTTCGCGTTGAGGCATTTGCCCTGGCGGAACAGCTTGGACTCACCGTGTTATGAGAGCCGATTAAAACTAATAAACTTACAAACATTGGAACGTCGACGTGAGGTATCTAAGGTTATTTTTGTTCATTTGTTGTTGATCGGGGAAATAGATTGCCCCGAGCTTTTATCGTCACTGAAAATTAATGTACCAACAATAAATCTGAGAAATTTTCATTTTTTGCATGTTGATGCGCACCGGACCTGTTATGCGACTTTTGGACCCATTAATTCTTTATTAAGATCCTATAATGATCATATTTACACCTTAGACTTTAACTTAAGTATTAATCAAATTAAAAATATTTTAAAATAGATAGTAGATAAGTCATTATAATAAATAATATTGTTATATATTTTTAGTTGTGTACAGTCAGGGCAGTTGTCTGTTGGCTTGTATAAATAAATAAATAAATAGGTTTCTAGCCCTCCGAAAGTTAGACACAATATTAATTAGGCGATTTTGAGAAATGGAAAACTAATAAAAACAATTCTTAAGAAAATATTTATTATTATTGGAATCATGATGTAACATCAAATCCAGGTCTGTTAAAATGGATATTGGTGTCGTGAGAAATCGCATTTATTATTTCCTTCCTGGAAAACGAGTATAATTATTTTTAGTATGCTTTTATATTTTATGCGGAAAACAATTCATCTTCATTAAAACAGCATATGAAATAAAACAAAGCACTTCCAGAAATGTTAAAGAACTCTTAACATAGTAAACAAGTAATACAAAATCACGAATAACCCCACCATTATATTCATTCATTTTGCTAATTATCTAGGATGACAATTATATGACTCAGTTTACTCTAGTTAGGAGATTGTTCGGTTCGTAAACATGATAATTTTGTTGTTTTGACTGAGACGCAAAATATGGATTTTAACAAAATTACTCAATGACTCAAACAAATCGAGCTATTTTACTATCTATGAAACCGGTTTTAGTGCTCGTGGTAAATACTGAAAAACAGTGACGTATCATCCTTTTGTAACAAGACCAGAAAATATCATTAAACATTTAATTGAGCTTTTTACATCTTTTTGCTTTAAAATATGGTTCCCATTTTAAATAAGCACCGATCTCTGGATTTGCTTATGTTATTCGTTCTTCGGGAACTTTTCATTTTAAGTTGTAAAATTAATGTATGATTTTTACGACAAAAAAAGGGTTCTTTTTATCACGTAAATATGTATATAGTACGAAAAACGACACGATAATTATTAACTCATTTAATTTTTAACAAAACGAAAAAAATTAATGTTAAATTTATTGCTTGGGTTTGTAAAAAAACAAACTCGATGATATTATTGAACACGTTCGTGGATATGAATGCTGTTTTAAAACCAATTGTTATTGATTTAATTGCATATAACCTTAAGTTTTTGTAATTATGTATTATGCATTTCATGTATCATTCGTAGATGATATAGCATTAATTGTATATAACAGTTAAAATATGATTAATATGATTACTATTACTACTCTTACAAAATATCTCTAATAAGATTTCGGATATAACAACTAATTTTTAGACATATTGCCTGTCTATGTTTGCAGCATACTGAAAGTTTTACTTTTCGCGAGCGTGTTAAAGTATTTTCTATTAATTGATATCAATTAGTAAATAAAACTTAAGTGTTAGAAGTGATTATATAAATAATAAATACTTTTTTGTATAAAAGTAACGTATAAATGCATTTCCTGCCTCATAGACACACTCCACTTTATAAAACCTTTTGCTATGAAAACATTTCATTCTTTACTCTGAAAGACAGCAGCAATTAAGAACGAGTTATTCACATTTTCACATTTTAATTATTCTTTTTAAATCATACCATGCTTGCTTGTTTAGGTCTGAATACTTCAAAGAAACTATCTTTTTCGGATTCTGAAACTAAGCAGCGTGGGAGTGTGAGACTGTTTGGGGCATGTTTTCCCCATTCATGGTTCTACTTTTAAAAGGAATACAACTTTTTTAATATAAACTTACTTTACAGAAGACTTAACAACATGCTACAGGAGAAGTTAAAGATTGAATTATTGGCTTTTCTCCACAATTCAATCTTAAGTGCATCTTGAACATTTTCTTTAAATTGATTTTCTTTACTTTGAGGAGGAAATCCTGGTTAACCGGAAAGTAAAATGTTTTTATTTATTTTTTAGTTTCACTACACTACTCGTATAAAGCGTATATTTCGCAATTCATCTTATCGAGTTTTTGTTGTTCAGAAACACATGTACATATTTTTTCTTTCTTGATCCTATATGCTATTTGCCCACAGTATCTTTAAGGAAATTTTTATAAATTGAAGTTATGGAATTTGTACGTCTGTTTTTGTTTGGCAAAATTAATAAATTAATGGTTGTTTAGGAAGCTTAACAATGCTTTTTTTTTGCAAAATATAAGGCTTCTAAACTTGTTCAAACTATGATAACCAGGATAAATGAATGTATTGTTGGGACAAGAAATGTCTTAGTAATTCCCTAGTGTCCCTAGTAATATTCAATTTTATCTAACTTTCCCAAATGGCTTTGCATGTTCATGGCTCGTTACTAGAATTAAAAAAATACCAATTAATTTATAAAAACTATCCCATTATACACTCATTCAGTGTTTTACATAAAATATATTTTTTTATTCATAACATTACCATGGGGAAGTTCTCAAAGATTTTTCTATAATTTTGTGACACTTTCAGTATCTAAAATATATCCCTTAATCCCTATAGAATTCCATCAAAATTGTTTGTAAATTAAAGGAACTGGAATTTTATGGTTTCAGCTCCTTTAAGCTACTGAAATGAAAAAATTATGAAATAAAATTTGAACCAGACAAGATAGGATATGTAGAAAACTGGGATTGTGAATGTTTAAAATTACCGAAATACTTATACGAGTCGCAATTCTGAAAATTAGAAAACTAAAAATCTTGTTGAGATATGTAAAAAGCTCCGTGTGAAATAATTAACCAGTTGATTTTACTTTTATGAAAAGCCCTTATTTAATCTGGGAGAAGTGTCGATTTTATTTGATATACTTATTAAAATGCCAAATGATAATTACTAATTGAAGCAAAAACTAAAATATTTTTAAAATTTCAAATGTAACATTAAACCGAAAAACAAACTCTTTTCATTTTATTATCACTTTACTTTAAATATAATAGTAACGCAATTTTTTATTTGCAATTAGTTTTTTACTTATTCAGCTTAGAATCTGGATCAAGAAATTTAGTATGTATATTTATGGTATATGAATGATTATTTTATTATCAAAAAACACTTAAAAAGCTCATTTTTGATTTACTATCATAGTAAAAACGATTGAAGCTTGTTTTTGAATTTTAAGTGTTTTTATTTGAGTGCATACCCTGCTTGAATTTGTGTATTTCTAAATTAAGTACAAATAAACACCATTTCTATATTTTAAGAGTGACCTGATTTCTCTTTAAAAATACTAGCTAAGAGATAGACTCTTAAAATTGAACGTTAAAAAATAGCCTATGGTAGACTCTATCCCTATAAGTCGCAACTATGTTCAACAATATCATTTCGGACTTAACACGTACCTGAAAAGCAAAGTGAAATTAATTGCTCCCTATCAGTAAATATTAAATCAACTTAAAGTTTCCTCGAAGTTTAATTAATAGTCAGCTTGATTCCTTGACTGACTGAGTGACTAGCAGGCCACAAATCTCCATTGACCTACATTTCATTGTTAGGGTTTTCGAGTAATTTTTCCCATTGGGAAAATGTCGACTAATGAGGCACTGAATGATTTGGATCTTTTTAAATGAAGAAGTAATTTTAATTATACCCCTGTGTGATGCATTATCTAACAGCTGAAAGGGCTCTAAATGGATTTTGATGCACTAACAAGAGGCGTTTTATTTGCAATTTTGCTCTTTATTTCGCATGGAAGTAGACACTTAACATTTAGAAATATATGAAAAGGAAAAAAGGTCAAATGTTAATCGATTGCAGGACTATCTTACCGGAACTGGTGGCACTCAAACAACCTAAGAATCGACTATTCCAGTCCCCCAAAAAGCCACTCGCCCAATTTAGGGACAGCGTATGTATGCTTGTTTGTTTTTATGGTATCTTGTTTTTTACACTTATCTCTTATATTTATTCCGTTTGTATCTTCTTCCTTCCGTTTTTGCGGTTCTTGACAATCGTCGTACATAAAGCCTGTGAGTAGAAGCAACATTTATTTGCTTCGATGGGCATCACCTTCAAAAATGTGAATGTCGTCTCATAGACCAAAAACCGGGAAGACAAATAAAACTACGGAAAAACTAAGCTATTCTGGCCTCCTTTTTTATTATTGTCCTTTTTACACGACCAACTAAGCAAAGTATATCCAAGATCCATTTATATGGAACGTTCCTTGGGGGGTGGGCACCGGGGATAAAGACGAAAAACAGCTCTTTTAATACACGTGTACAAAAATCGAATACGGCGGATAACCAACCAGTATCGATTGTCACAAATATTTCACTTAACAAATTACAACAATACTAAGAAGAAAACGAGTACGATAGTGACGAACTAAACTACTAACGACTTGTATCTTATGTGATTTAAACGCGGTGCAGGAGTTGGATCCTTCGACAAAAGAAAATATAGTGGGCACTCAAAAATATGAACAAAAATGAACTTTCTAAAGGGCCACACCGCAATTTTACTCGTCCTGCAAAGACCAAGGACAACAATAAGGCATGAACAAAGGAGGATAATGAGGATAGTCATAGTTTTTAAGAGCGAACAGACAGCGGTTGGTATACTGCGAGAAAATAAGAACAGTTTCGAATAGTACATATATTTTTTTTCCTACACTACTGACCAAAGTCCTTTTAAATTAGAGCTTCTGAAGTGGAGGATAGAGAGGACTACTCTAGTTATCTTCATTGAGGCAAAGAGTTCGCGCTAACCCAATTTCTCGGTAATATTTTTGCTGCTGGAAGACTCTCTGGCTTTAATAATTTTGTTTGGGGGGAGTACGAACGATTTTTTAAATGTCAAACTGTCATTCTTGTCTGTATACACAGACCAATTGGTTGACTGATTCTCCATCTTCCATCACCACCTTCAGGAATTTATTAAAGGGTATATATATAAAAAAAAAATGAGATTGGCACCTCAATAGAAAGGGTAAAATCACTTAGTAATAATCGGCCAGTCGAATACACAACAGGAACTAAATCTAACAAAGAGTCCTTATCTCTTTTAGATTTTGAATTATTTTTTATATAAAAAAATTATATCTGCGTACGGAGAGCACTTTTTCTGTTTCGTTTTTATTAAGAACAAAAAAAAATATATATACATATACTTACGACGAATGCCCCAATCCATCATTTTTCGGGTTAATTTTCTGTAGCAGGCGCATTAACTATAGGTAACTAAAATAAGCACACTGGAAATGAAAGTAGCAATAGTGGCGATGACGATGAAAACAAACTTCTAGCATGACACTACAATTTATCGTTAAGGTATAGAAGATATTAAACTACTATATCTATTTTGGCCACTCCATTACGATGAGAAAGTGTTTTCCAAAAACGTTCTTATCACAACGAGCACCGAACGGAAACTAAAGAGAAAGGATATCGTCGTCGACGACAACGACGACAACTACGACAATAACTATGAGGACGACGGCGGCGAAGATGGGTGAATGTGAAATTCCTTTCATTTTTGAGACACCGCGGCACTGGAGGTATAAAATAAAATACTACAAAAATTCCTCGAGATCGAATAGATAGATAGATAGATAGATAGACTAGCACAGGGGAAGTGAGATAGAATGCGAACCTTTTTGTATATTATATATTTTTGGTGAAGATTGCTATCACAAATTAAGGGGTAGTTAAAATACTCTGAAAGCTTTATATTCACAGATGCACAGCTTACATAAATGTCGCACTAATGTAACCCTTATCAGTCCTCTGGTTCGGCACCGAATACATATGGAGAAAAGGGCAAACTTTGGCAAAGAACAAAATAAGTGCCGCTTCCTCCCTGCGAATGGAGCTCGACAATGCTCAGTGATAATAAACGTAGAGAAATTTGATAATGGGCCAGCGATTCCCGCCCACGTTCTCTTTGAGGGGAATCAGTGAACAATGCTGGACAAAAGTTGTGCTGAAAAGCACAAAAACGAATTTCCTTTCTACAAATAGGTACATATCTAAGCTTTGTAACAGTTCAGTGAAAAGCTCAGGAAACTTAAATTGTGGTTTGGAACTAGAAAGTCCTTTTGAAAATTCTCTCTACACTGAAAATACTGAAATCGCGATTAAAATGCAAACTTACTTACTATCCGTAAAAATCTAGTCTAGTTAAAAATCTATTTGATACAACATAAAATTAAATGACCTTAGCAATTATGAATCATACACTGTAGGAGGATCTGTAGTGGGGGAAAACAAACTTTAAGATCTAAACTTCTTTAGTAGATAGTAGGTATAACAATTATAAAAAAATAGGACTAGATATACCGCGGGATAAATACCGATTTGTTTAAGGAATTTTGGGTAATACAATTGCAGACACAAGTTATCATTAATTAAGAAAGAAATGATGAATGAAATAATTTTTCTAATTTATTTAGTGCGAATATATTACTATGATAAAACTACTTTTACGACTTATTCTTGACATGTTTCAAAAATTGTTTATTAGATAAACAGGAAGAAAATAAGCCTCAGCTCAACTTTCCATAATATGTAAGTTACGAAATATTAATTTACTAATTTGAGGTCTTCCCGCTTATACTCGTCTCATTAATAAAATAAATACAATTATCTCTTCAATAATATTTCAATTTGTTTTGCTATTCTATTGAAGCTGGAATTTTTTGGGCTATTATGAAAATATTCTTGATAAAACAAAGTAAAAATGAATATACAAAGATATTCTTCAATTTAAAGGACCTCCACTTTTTGCACTGCTCCGGACCTTACGACTTCAAATTCGGCTCTGAATATGTGAATAGTTTACGAAATTATTAATTATGTACTCAGTGAGTGGAATGGAATCCTTGAATAACAACGGCGACTACAAAACTTTTCTATTATTTATTATGAGCATGTTCTGAGGATTAAATGCTTCAATTTAAATTATATGATCTTAAAATATCCTAAAAATGATTATTTAGGACAAATTCATCAAAATCGCGACTAGGTCTATAAGCTTTCTCCTTAAAAATTGACCTAAATTATTAATAGTATTAGAAATTGACCATTATAAATATTATTTTTCAGGGAAATTGTCAAAGACATATTTTTGAGACTGAAATGTAAAGCTTTTTATTCGATTGAAAAACAATATTTGAAGCTTTTAGTGAAACTCTCCCTTTAACATTTATTACAGAAACAAATTGTTGGCGCCTTCAAACGAGTAAAGTAATAAAGTAAAAATTTTGTGTGCAGATATTTTTAATTAAATTAATTAGAGGGCAAAAGGTAACATATCCAAAAGGTGCCTCACTAAACATGAAATTCATGAAGATTATACAAATATATATATATATATATATCTTTTAATATTTTCTACGGGTGAGATCTCTCATTTAAAACATTTGCGGACAATGTTTTCAGACTTCGTCTGCAGGATTTATAAATTCTGACTCATAAGGTGCACAAAAGTACGTACATACTTTTAATACAGTCATCCCTGAAACTAGGACAATTCAATATTTGGCTGTTTGAAAAAAACTTTGTCTTTAATGTTACACATCTTAATTAAGATTTAACGTCAGCTGCAAATATTCTTCAATATTAGAAAATAGTTGTTTTTTCGAATTACTTAAAAAACGTTTGCACTTAAAGTGTTCGTTTATTTATATTTATTGTTTAATTTTATTATTCATATTTGCTGATATCAACTTTATTTAAATATAAATCTTACTGGACTTTTTATATAGTATGCCATTATACAATACTACCAATGCCACAAAACTAGGTAAGAACATAATATAAAATAATGCGATTAGCTCATAATATAAAATAAAAAATCACCCACGTGATGAAGCACCGAAAACAAAATTATCACATAAATTCCACCACAGTTTCTGATAACTTTATTCTCAAGTAAACAAAATAATTCCAAAAAAAAAAATACAACTTTCTCTTTATTTAATTTTCAACCTGCTGAAGCACCTTACAGATCACTGAAGGAATTCAGACGACGGTGGTATCTTATCACGTTCGAGTTAAAGGAGTGCCTTGTTGTAACTTCGTCATAATTTTTTCTTAACGCAAACATTCTCATATCGTACTGGATTTGAACGAGGAAGTAATAACCGGATTCTGGACGAAATTCCCCTTTTTCGAGGTGTTTTGTTGATAAAATCAAAATTATCGATAAAACTTATGTAAACACAAATTGTCGGGAATAAATCAGGTAAATAGGTCACAGACACACATCAGACACGAAACGTTAAATCAATTAGGCTCTCAAAACCGTGGGTTATTTACTGCCTTTATATTTTCGGATATAGTTTAAAGAGTGTACTAATGCAAAAATAATTAATGAGAAAATAAGAGCGTCTCATTAAGAAAGTATTATTGATCTTTTTAAAGCTTATTATAGCCACATATGTGAATTTTTATATTAAATAAATCTAAATCTAAAGGATACGAACCTCTGGATGTCGGATGATTCATTAAAATCGACAGTGGACATTCGTCATCGTCAAGAATGTACTCAGTTCCGTCGCTATTTACCTGCAGAGTGATTATCAGCAAATTAAGATGTTTATTAAAATTCATTTTAAAATTTTACTTGTACTAAACAGTAATGCAAAGGATCCGCTTTATCAAGGCCGTATTTTGATAACATTTCTCTAACCACCGCCTGGGCACAGTCTCGAATTGATAACAGTAGTGTTTTATAAGGGACATCTCTACATAAGCTCTCGCCATATATTTTCAGAGTTCCGCCTTTCATAAAAAATAATTGATTCCAATAATCCTTAATTTATTTTTTAAATGTCAACCCAATTACCTGTATCTGGACCTCCGTCCTTCGATCGAAATTGCTGCAACTTTTTCTCCAACTTCTGTTGTCGCCTTCTTCGCATCACTGCCTCAGGATTTGATATTGATCTTGTAAATGATGTTTCTGGTAATTCTGTGTACAATTTTTCAGCAACATGATTTTCACTATCACCCCCAGCATCTGAATTAAGTTTAGCCAGTTTTTCTTTTTTCTTTTGCTCTTTTTTCTCACGTTTCGATAATTTCCGTTTGAAATTGTTATCTGTACTTTCGATTGTCTGGAAAAAATAAAAAAATTGTTTCTATTTGAAAAGGACTATTTAAAAATTTTAGAATTAAATTTGACTTACATGGCTTTTTTGGTCAACATTCCTAAGTAAAAACCTGCCTTCCCTATCATCTATGTGCCAATTTAATTGTACAAGAAGTGGTTTTTCATCTGGATTAAGTCTGCGTTCCTCACCGTTTGCGTGGACCTCATAGAGGGCATAATTTGGTACAGAAAGCATTCTCATATCTGGACGAAATTTTTCAATAAGGGTTTCTATAAATTGAACAATTTTTCAATGTTAAAACGATTATACAAAATTATTAAAAAGCACTTACCTATCACATCGGAAACTGTAGCATCTGATGCCACACGTATGCATTTTGTTGCAACCTTTTGTCCTTCGTCTTGAAAATAAAATCGCATTACGCCGTGGAAGAGTAAATTCTGTAAATATAAAATGTGCGCAATAATTATAAAACAAATATTTTAAAAATGCAGTTATATTCAAAAGTTATTAACAATTTAGAGGTCGAGAACTGTGATACGTACTGAAGTCTTTAATTTCCACATATGAAACGCGTTAATGGAAATAAAATTACAAATTTTAATCAATTACTTTTGCAATTTTTGGGTTTTTTATTTTTCTTTACACACACAAAGAAAACATCTTTTAGGTAAAAGTGAAAAATAGAATTATATAATTGCAAATTTGTTTTAAGAACTACAGTAATTTATTTGTACACGAAATTTTAGAGTTTTTAAAGTAATGTGAATTAGAAGTAATGTGTGCTAATGGTGCAATTCTGAAATAGAGAAGTGTTATGTTAAATTAAGAATCATTTTAAGTATATTATTTTGCTTAATTTGCAACTTTTTATATGGCAATGTGCATATTGGAATTATATTGCTGCACCATATAACATAATACTAAATTACTAAGTGACCATTCTCGAAGATATGGTTTTTGGAACATTCTTTATTTACGGAAACTTAGGAAATTTTGGGCAATTTAAATTGGAATTGACTTAGTTTGATTAATTAACTGACGGAAATTTAAATTGAAATAGATTTATTTATTTTAGATTAACTTTTAAAATTTCTAGGTATTCAATGCAACTCGTTAAAAGCAAAAATAAATATGTATGACTCACTTCATCCGGTTCGGATAATGCGAACAGATCAAGACGATTTGCATTCCATTGCTGTATCACGGATCGCACTGCCTCTCGGTCTAACATCTTTTTGTCCTGTGATGACATTCTGGTGCTAATCTTGTTCTGTAAATTGAAAATAAATCACTTTTTTAGAGCTCATTCATAATCCACTTGGAAGTAATTTGAATCAATACTTAAAACTTAATTATAAACCTAAAAAAAAAAAATAGTAATGATCTATACGCGTCATCCTGAGGTACTTCTTAGTTGCAAGCAATAGCCTCTTTGATTCTGAATGTCGTAAAACTCTTAATAATCGAGAAAAGTGGTAGTATCAATTTTCTCCCAAATATAGACCCATTTAAGAAGTTTTGCTGGAACAAATGGCTTTCTTCAAACCAGATGTGCTTGTTGGCTTCGTCTTATCATTACAGCACGCTCCTCTATTAGGAAAACGCACTCTAGATATCGATTTTACTAATTCCGGAACGAGACTAGAGGACTAGCAACAAATCATTTCTTATTTTTGTCCGGTGGCGGCGCCCATAGGCCTCCACGTTGTTTTGATTACCAGGCACGATTCTGAGAATATTGCGAAGCCCCACGTTCCGGGCGGAATGCACCCTACCATGCGATCCAGTCCGAATTCCAAGTCGTGTAAGTCTTCCTGACCAGCGGATCGCTAGCTCTAACCATTGCCTCCAGTCGAATACAAATCATATCCCAGTAGCAGCGGTCGGACAAAATTATCGAGTGCTAGAAGATGTCATAGAAATGGTAATTTGTGAATTATGTCAATTGCTGCCGCATTGCTAATCGTACCAAATCAAAATTCTGGGCATGATCGCATGAGTTATGAATCTTAAAAATTTAGCTCCGGACCTCGGTCTGTTAGTTTCTTGACGCAGGAACGGGGGAGGTGGAACTGTAACGAGGAGGGCAATTACACCGATGAGCGGTGGTGCATGAACCCGTTCGTCTCTCCAGGTGTACGAACCCGTTTATCGGTTGACACAGGAAGACAGTGACCACGACGGTTATTAAATATGATTGTGGTGTCCATAACATAGTCATAGACCCACTGGACCATAGCAGAATTTTGAGAAAAATAGCGGCAAAAACTTATAAGTTTGATAAAAGAAAAACAAAAAAACAAATTGAACGTTTATTATTGTTACTACCTTCTTATTCGACGTTGCAGGGAATTTATATAATTAACTAGTGGTGGCAAAACTCTTCAATACAAAATTGGTTCTTGGCTACTAAATCATTATTATCGTTATCAAATAATACAAATATAATCAGAGGTACCGAAAAAGTATTCACTACCATTACAAGGTAATTATCAGCAATGGTATTTAAATAATTTGAATTGCGATTACAAATAATGGTACCGATAATTCGCCATTACGCAGTATAGTAGATAGTAATGAAGTAATATCTGCATCTATTCTAGATTTGTAAGATGTTTAAATCGGTCGACTTATATAAATAAATAAACAAGTAATGCTAAGTAATGCCATGTAAAGATAGATCATGTTACGTAATGCGGAGCAATTTCTTAGTGAGTAATAATTTTCTTTATATGGTAATTTAACAGTATCATTACTTGAATGATAACTAAATTTTTTTTAAATACCAATATTGGTAATGGTGAAAGAAATTGTAACATACGAGTCCTGCACCCCAACAGTTGGCACAGTCGATTATCAAAATCAGTCAGCTTAAAGTCCATCTATTGCGTAAATGAGAGCGCTGGCGCTGACGATTTCGGAAACTTTTTGATCTTTGATCAAGGCACATAGTATACCGATATGCCACTTTATAAGCATCGAGATGCTGTTAGTACTCGTACCATTATTTATAAAGAACTAGCTAATACAGAGTAAACTGGCCAAACAAAATGTTTTTTTTTTAAATTTGAATTTGAATATCCAGAATTTGAAAGTATATGTACAGGTAAAATATGAGCTCAACCGGCCTAATAGTTTCAGAGTCTATACAATTCAGACAAACAACAATTGCAATATGAAGCCGTCTAGAGTAGGCCAACTGTTTTCAACTAGGAACAAAATATTGTTATTAATTGTTTATTAATGTTGAACTGAATTGTTTTCTTTTATATTATGAGAAATGATAGACTATTTTTTTGGGTTTAGTTACAAAAATATTTTTTTTTTGATTTTAGGTCTTCATGTACTTTCAAGTTGACTGATTTTGAAAATAGCTTTTGAAAAGTGACTGGCACAAATATTGTGGTAGAACTCATACTACACTCATCGCATGGTATATATATATATATATGGCAACTTGCTCTAATATTTTATTTCCAGCTATCTATTTGCCGATCGGGTTGAATTTCACCGAAAGGTGCAATAGATATTTTATTGATTGCTTATTTTTCATTTTTAATATTAGGCATTATTCATTAAAATATAACTATTTCCTTCTGTTATTTGATCTTTATTTTAACATTATAGTAGTTTCTGATTAAATGCTTATATAGAAAGAAATTAATCTGATTGCCCTAAATAATATAATCATTAAATTATTACTTTTCAATTATTTGTGTGTTTAGTATTTCAAGGCTTTGATAAATATATAATAATATATAATATTCCTCCAAAAAGAAAAGGTTAAAGAGTAAATGTGTAGATTTTTAAAACAAAGACTAGAAAATTCATTGACGAGCATTTTAGGTTTAGTTCGATATAAATCGGAGCACTAGTCTATTCCACTAGTAGTTCGCTCGTGCGCTCAATTCGGCTGTCGTGTGGAATCGGCTCCTTTCTGCTCTTGTATATCGTAATATACATAGATATATGTATGGGTATCTTCGGAACGGATAAGAAAAGAATATTCTGGAGAATATAAAGAACTGAAATATGTAAAAAGAAAAATTGAATGATAAAATGTCCTTAACGTAGCCTTAGACCGATATTAGGTAAGTGCACGTTCTCTTAAATTAAAAAAAGTAATCCACGCTATGAATCCTTAATTCCTATCTAAGTAAGGTGACTGTACGACTGTATACATTTCTTTAAACTAGGTCGAATTTCTTTAAAGTGAATGCAATTTCGATAAAATTGAAAGACAAGTGGCAAAGAAAAATTGTACTGCGATATATTCCGAAATGGTTAACTTTGGATAGTCCACGAAAGGTGGGGAAAGTATGGCTATTAAAAATAAAAACATAGTGTGGTACTAAAGTTAAATAGCATTTCTCTATTACTTTACCGAGTAGGTTTTACGGCACGTTAGTTTCTTATATTTGAGAAGGAAAATCGCATTTAAGCGTCTCAAGACTATCTCCGGCAACGGTTTCACTTAAAACGCCAGGAAAGTAAGACCCCGTTCACATGATTCTTGGAATCGTTGTCAACTTCCTTTGTGCAATCCGGTCGTTGGTCTTGTTGTCTGTCTGTCTTCTTAAAACAAAACCAGTAGCCTCTACTTATACTTTCCATTCACCGCTTATTTCTATCTACGTTTTTTTATTTAGCTAAGCTAAGCTAAGCTGTAGCAAGCGAGCCCCTTAAGAAATCTTCGAGCAAATTGCCGGAAATCAAAAATCACCTCATTAGTAATCCATGAATGAAATTGTACGGCCTAAATTTTGCTACATTTAACATCCTCCCATTCTCCGGCTAAAACTGTGCCCATTTGCTGCTGTCCCCAGCGGCGGTAGTGCGGCAGCGGCGGATGGCTAGGGGCACCATCAAACCACAGCAGCGCCCATTAGACGATATAATGGAAAGCCTCGGCTAGAAAATTGAAAAGATAAACAAAAGTTGGAAAAAAAAAGCGATAGATTCGTTCAAGAGTAATTTTCATGTTGATTGCAGACGGAGCACCGCCTTTTCTCGTTGACCCCAAAAACATTACAAGGAAAATTAAAATTCCGAGAAGAGTTGGGAGTCATGTCGTTCGGTAGGCCATCTACTGCGCCATGGAGTTCCAGGTAGCCCCCTGCCAACTTGGACTCGTGCAAAATACACTGGAAAATGTTTCAAATTCGCAACGAGTTGCACGTAGCTTAAGGTTAACGTAGCATAGCTACCAGCTACCGTCGACGTCTCCGATTGAAATGGAATACACCTTGCGTTCATGTCGAGACGATCTTTCCGTTACTACGGATGAAGATACTTCTGTTTCTTCCCAGCAAAACTGTTAGCTCACCGGATTCGCTTACTTCGAGCTTCTGCATCCCAAGCATCGAAGAGAAAAGTGGAGCATGTGAATGAGACTTTGAAAAAATGTCATTTTTACAGAAGTTAACTATTGCGCTCAAAATAGTATCGATATTAACAAAGTTATACACCAGTAACAAACAATGTTTTTTTATTATAATTTTAAGCTACTACTTCACAATAACAATTCTCCAGATCGGAACTTAGAAGTTAATTTTTAAATTTTTTAACCTTTTGAGTGCAGATAGGATCACTTTGATCTCAAATGTTTCTGTCTGGCATAACTCTATAAGGTCTTTAAAATAGTACGTTCTTTAGACCTTATTTAACTTATTTTTGATAGTCTATCGAAGGGAATGTGTGTCGCAAAAATATCAACTCAAGACTTTTCCATAGTTCAGTATCACTATTACTTAATTGCTGAAGGATAGTGTGTTTCACGAAATTTGTTACCTTTTACTAAATAAAGTGATAGCATATTGCAAACTCATTACCACTAAATATGCGGTTAAAATAAAATGGATTGTAAATTCACTATTAGTAAATTACTTAATAACACAAAAGTGTTTAGTACTAAGCTTGTTATTTAAAATGCCTCGTGGTGTTTTATTAAATGAAGTCGAAAAGGGTAACATTTTAGCGTATAAAGACGGTGTTTTGAATGTTAGTGAAATTTCAAGGAAACTTGGTTGCAGTCACCGTGTAATTAAAAACTTTTTAAGCAATCCGGAATTGTATGGAAAATCGAAGCGGACAGGAAGAAAAAGAAAGCTTTCCCCGCGGAAGGAGAGGAAGATTTCACGTACAGCACGTAATTCAACACTAAGTTGTAATAAAATGGCATCTCTTGTCCCAACAAAAGCATCAAAAAGTACGGTTGGATGGTAACATCAGAAGAGCTAATATGAAGAGTGCCCCACGACTATCGCCCATAGATAGCTCGGATTTAATTCGCAGAAAAAAATATGGTTACAGATTAGTCTTCTGTAAGAAATACTGTTTGTTTTTTTATTCCCTCTTTGTTAAATTCAATTCGTTTTCAGGTTATTATTATTTTCGGATGAAAAAAGTGGAATTTAGATGGACCTGATGGATTAAATTCTTATTGGCGCGATCTGAGAGAGGAACCCCTGTATTTCTCGAAGAGGAATTTTGATGGTTTCATTTGGGCGCATTTTCTGCATTTGGATGCTTGGATATAAAATTTAATTCATTGTGGATGAGCAATAGAGATTATATCGATGTACTTAAGAACAGTTTACTGCCATTTCTGGCAGCACATCCTGAAAAAAAACTAAACCTTCCAGCAGGATAATGCGAATATCCATATCAGTCGTGAAACAATGGGGTGGATGGAGACAAATTCCAATAAGGCAATGGATTGACCGGCGTGTTCACCTGATTTGAATCTCATTTGGGGAGTTCTTGGGGTATACGCTCAACATCGCCAGTATCATTGGCGGAATTGAAAGTTGCGATTCTGAATTGTTGAATAAATTGATCAAATCCTTTCAAAAATGGATTTTTGATTTAATAAAATAAAAAGGAAGCCCTATCAATTATTAATTTTTTTTTTAAATTAATATTTAATTTGAATAAATACTTTATTTGGGTTATAAATATGAAACACACAAAAATGACGAATCTGCAAGAACTGCAGTAAAGAAATAGGAAAACGGGAAATGATTCTCAGAAAAATCATTGCACAGATAGTCTCAATCTTTTCTGTAATATACTTTTGGTGAAAAATTATTTTAGACGAAAATAATTGAAAATTGCTAGGTGAGTTATAAATACAAAATGAAATGTATTTTTCATATTTATTTAGTTGTTAGTAGGTTGAAGATATGTTTTTTTTTCGAACTTTGTATAGTTTGCAATACCCCTACATATTTCTTACCTTTGTACTTGGTAGGAAATAAATTCAAACATTAGTGCTTCTCATTTTATAATTTTCGGGATCTTTTTGTTCGCTACCCGATCGCTTCTATTAATTTTTCTTCATATTTTTTCTATTAGAAAATCCTTCGTCTTTCAGCACTTTAATTTTCCCGATTTCTTCTCGAGTCAATCTTTTACCAATACCCATTTTCTAATTTCTTTTTAACCTATTTCAAGTAACATTGACTTCTCAACAATTAATTTTTAAGGATCCAACTTGCACGAAACACAATTTAAAATTGGTGAGGTCAATCATGTGTCGCACGGTTTTTATACCATTTTTCAGGTAAAAATTCGTGAAAAGTGCTCAACGCATCGAATACGGAGAATTGGTGCATAAAGTAATTAGGAATTTCTGACATTAATAGGCAATTATGGTCAGACTTTACAGAAATAATTATTTGTCTGGAAACTTAAGAAAATGAGGGTGAGGTCACTCATGTGTCGACGAGTGTATGCTCCGATCAAGAAAAAGTGTTGTCAAATGATGCGATCAAAAATAAGTTTTCAGCTGATGTTAACTATGTTCAATTGGGCTATAACTTTTTAAAAAAATATGCATATTTTATATATGTATTATTTTTACTGACAACATTCCTTTTTCTCCACTAATATTTCACCAAACACCGAATGATTTGTTTTCGTTTCCGCTTCTGACATCGCATACTTACTTAGCATTAAAATGCGCTATTTGTTTAAAATTTGTGTTTAAATAAAAAAAATAACACATTTCTATCTCTCCTTCTTAGGCTAAATGCGCCCATACCCCCATGCATTGAATGCGAAAATTCGCATGGATTCACTAGCTGTATTTGTTTCTATGTTTCAATATAATACATTATAATTCACAAATATCATACAATAGACAACTCCCACTTTACAATGTTTACAAAACACTCTTTCTATACAAAGAATCAGCTAAATTAATAAAGTTAACAGTTGTGCATGTGTATGTTTGTTTAAAGAACAGTAGACTGTTTCTTCTAAACGATTTTTTAATGTAATATATATTTTGAATTTGCTATCGATCTCTACATTTCAGTGATCAGTAGTCACTGGACAATTTAGTGATAATGAATTTGCACATTTTTATTCAATTCAGTAATTTGCTTTGAATAAACAAATACTTATTTTCCTTATTGAATGGGTCTTTCAATACAAAGTTTTAATATTTTCTAATAAATTTCATATAAGTGACTTATACGCTTATATAATACTTAACCCTTTGCCTTAAAATAACGAGTGGGAAACATAATTTCTGTGACTAAAACGTGAAGTTCGTATACGACACGTAATGTCTTGTTCTGGCCAAAAGTGAGAAGCTCGTATCAAAAACATGGTTATTTTTACACGATAATGTTTATTGTTTTTACGTTATTATTATTTGACACAGTTGCAATATAAAAATGTTGTGGTTTTATTAAATAGTCAATGTCCATTGGTTTGCGTAAAATTTTTCCTGTGATGAAACTGCTTCTGGTCACAACGAATGAGAAAAGCTTTCATCGAAAGTCACACTCATAATAATCGCTCAAATAAGGTAAATGGTTAAAGGTTGGAAATGTTAATGAACGCAAAAACGTACTTCATTTCACTCACAGTATTTTCGGAGTTTTTAAACCAGTCCTGCGGGCTCATAATTGCTCGATTTGGAAACTTATTTATAATAAAGTTATTGCTTTATGAAATATTTGCCATGAGGCACCATCCTATTGAAATTTAATATCGTGATTCATAAAAAAAATGGAATTTAATATGCGATAAAGTACGAGCCGATGATGCGAAACATGTAAAAGAAATTGTGAAAGGTATAAAAGTTTATCGTAAAGTTTATGCTCTGAAATTCCTTTTAAATTTGTATAAATTTTTTAGCGGACTAAGTACGTAAGTGAATTATTAAATTAGGCATATCTGAGTACATGAGTATTTCGATTAAGGTTAAAATTTGAAGCACCAAGGCAATATTATCACAATGGATGCATTACCTTATTTCTGGGTAGCATCAACGCTTTATTTTTTATTTAAAGTTATACTGAAACCATCGTGAAGCGGTAAAGGTCGAATAATAATCTAATAATAAAAAATCATTGTTTCAATAAATAAAGCATTTCCCCATTACCTATCACACCTATGTCTGCCATTTGAGACAGCAATTTTCACACCCTTTCATGCTTAAAACAACACAGGGAATATTTTTCACATAATAAAAAATAGCAATCTTTACATTTTCCAGAGCCCTATATCGCGTTCTAGACGACGTGACAAGAAAATTATTTGCAGGCCGGAAGCCGTAATTATTTTTTACCTGTAAATGAATGTTTCACAGGTGAGTCATGGAGACAAATAATGCACAAAACGTAAAACAACCGAACCCAGGTGCGATTGCGGCAAGTGCCCCTTAGTAGATAACAAAGAAAGAGCACACGAAAAAAAAAATAACAGCGTCCATTTCAGTTTATGCGGAGCTATGCTAAGAAAGTGGCTGTTGACGCTGTTTGGACTGTAGAAAATAACGTACAATTGCTATAGTATGTTAACCTTTAAGCACTATTTATTCAGAGGTTCTGCAGTAGCCATTTTTGACCACCTATGTGTGTTTTTACATAATATATATATATATATATTAATAATTAAACTCTCTTGATACTTTCCTAAAAGTATCAAAAATCAAACGAATATTTAAGAATATAATAACAAAAACTACGAACAATAACAAACATTTAATAATTCTTTTTACACTAAGTACAGATACAATTAGTCTATTGATATTATTATTATTATTAACAACTAGTTTAGCGCTTCCAATATCGAATCGTTTCGAGCGTATCGCTCAGAATTCAATAATGCGATAAAAAATTAAAATATTACTTTTTCCTTATTATTAACTTTATTTTCTTTCACGCAATACATGAAGTCACCATTATTTTCTATTATAGCTGTACATCTATTGTTCATATTTCCAACTAATTTTTCAGCATATTCTAGTGGTAGATTCTTCCAGGCTTTCTTTACCGATGATTTAAGTTGTTGCAAAGTACGGTGTTTGGTAGAATTTTCCCTTATTCTTTGGCGTATGGTATAGAGATACCTTTTTCTGCTAATTTGCTTCTAGCTCACCTCAGCGTCATTTGTGAATCCTTTTCAATATGCTTCAAGTAGCGGTCTTCTTTTTTTTAATGTTTTTTTTGTTTTACCGCTTCTTGGCAAGTCGTTGAGGTGTTTCAGAAAACTTCTTACACCATTTCTTTACAAAAGACGCATCCTTTCTAATATATCTCGCTGCCTGGACATAAGTCTATTTATATTTAGGTCCTTTCGGATGAAGGCAGAGAAACACAGCTTCAAAACGTTTAAGGCACTTTATGTTGAAAATCGATCTTAACAGTAGAAAGTTCAACAGAAAATGAGATTTTAAGCATGACGCGCATATAGGTAATATAGGTAATACTCATTCTCTCCACTTCAAATATTTCTGTCTCTTTCTCTTTATTTCTAAGAAATCGTCGATACATTTTTACCAAAGAGACAGTATATTAATTTTTAGTGAAGAATGTTATTTTTAATTCACACAATAATACAACAATATGTTTTTTGTGCATTTATTGTGCCTCGAGCACCCCATTTCGAATAGAGATATAAGTTATTATAATATAAACTCAGTTTTCAAAATCTCTACCAATCATGCGAGAATCTAGTGTTAACAATTATTTGTTGTAATGGGTGTTTTTTTAGGTGCATGAGAACTTTCGACGGTTGTTCTTTATGGTTTGATAGTTGAGAAAGTAATACTGTGTTGACACTTCTGTTCAGTAAGGTTTGACAATTCATCATGAAACGCTAGATTAACGCTTCCAAATTGTAGAAATTTACTTTGAAAAAAATAAATCTGTTCGCGAAGTTCATAGAGCACTTCGTCCATTTTACGGTCAACATAATCGGCCTAGTGAGCAAGCAATTCGTGCAGTTATTGATCGTTTTCGCACTAACTTTTACTCTTCTCGATTCAAAACCATCAACAAGACAAAGAAATATGCGTACCGTAACGCGAAGTGTTGAAGAAGACGCCGTACTGGGAACCAATTTTCTTAGTTTATTCAAAAGAATTTAGCCATTATTGCATAATAAATTAATTTCTACAGAAATAAACAAATAGGCAGCAATATAATATGGATCTTATTCCATCCATTAGGTGGATTTAAACTACTTGTTACCCGAACTATGTTACTTTAATATTTACCTACATAGGTTCGTAGTGTTATATCTGGTCTGGCTCCTTATAATAACAATAAGCTATGACCGCCTCTTAAGATATGGTTTCATTTTTCGTCGAGTCCAAACACAGGAAATGGTTTGTGGCTCAATTGCCGTCGATCTACCATTGGAACGAGCTTAAGACCTCGCGGACGTCTTAAGACATCGCAACTGAAAAGGAGATGGAGAAAATAAAAACAATAGTTTTTTGTTTAGAGCGGGACTCAAATTGCTTATGCGGGCAGTAGAGCCATCAATCGTCCGATGAGGATGGGAGGAGGAAAATTGAATGAGTCCGACACGGAGATATTATTTCAATATTCCAGGAGGGAGCAGTACATCCACCCGTACATTTTGCCATCCATCCGGCTGGGTGTCGCGTCTTCCTGCGAGCAAAGCATCTTCATCGTTGGTTAAAAAGAAAACTATTGATATGCTCTGGTGACAAGATGATGCCATGCCCGAGATGAGACTGGCCTTGTCTGGTCTCTGGGACCATATTCTAGAGCACGAATACGCAGTGCAGCCACTCCGTTTAAATCTTTAAGATGCCCAGACTGAATACATCACGCACGCGGCGGGCAGACGAGGCATGTCTTTGATTCTGACGATGATTCAATTTGCTGCCTTTAACCTGTGGCGTTAAACCTCGTCAGTGCAGAGTTGTGTGACCTCGGACATCAAGTTTGATTGACTCAATTAATAGAATTGTCGGAGCTATTGTTAGGTCATTAGGGAAATTGACTTAGTTATGGGGACCGAGTGGACGATGGTCGCGTGTGAAGCTTGGTGGAGTCTAGTTCTTGGAATCCCCAACCGTTTTTAAAGGGTAATTAAAGCAGACAATTCAAGAAGAAAATATTTATGCAGATATGCCCATTTGAAAAATCTTCAAACAAATATAATTCTCTACGTCTTGAACAGCCATCGGCTGTTTTGGTATTTACTCTTCGTTTTTTTTAAATCTTATAATTCTGTGAAGAACTATACCTTAAAGTAGACGTAAAATGTTCAATTACTAACTATCTTTCAATGAAAAAAGTTGCTGAAATTTAAGTTAAGGTAGCTCCTAGTACAAATTTAATTTACAAGTTATGTAAAAGCAACGACTTTTGCGCGTTTTACGCAGTACTTAAGGAGAGGTGGCAATAGGGTCCAAGCTCTTATTATCCCAATAATCCGAATTTTCTTTATGAATATTGACCTCTTGAATTTAAATTTCGAGATGGAATGCTCCAAAAATGGATATTTCTATTTACTAGTCAATGCCCAGTGCTCTCTGCTGCACCGATACAAAATGTGTTTTTTATCAAATTTGAATTTGACCGCTTTCTTTTCAAATTGCTGAAACGTTTCATGTCGAGTGTCATGTGTTTCATGTTATTCGTCATACCATGTGGCAATATTCATACACATATTGGACTAATTGCGTACTTGTTACAGTGAATAGCAAAAATATTGGTTTCTTTGATGCGCTAGCTATCGGAAATTTTTTCAAACCTTTTATTAACCTTAAATCATCTATATACTGGCAAAATTCGTGCTTAAACATGAAAAAAACAACGACAGGGGCAAGGTTCGAATCAGTGACCTTGCCACTTGCTGCCGATGCTTTTCGAGTAATTTTTATTTGATGAAAAACACAATCGACCGTTTCCACATGTATCTTTTAGGTCTATATTACATTAAAAATAAGAAGTTAATCTTAATTTACCCCAAAACTACCAAGTTTATTTATTTATTTAACGCTTAATACAAGCTACGTACAATTAAATGAACTTAAGACCAGCGCTAACCTAAGAGACTAAAAATTAGAGGACAAGGCAGATTAGGGGAGACTATTTAGGTGTTGCCTGAGAGAATTTTTACTCAGGTGAAAGTCGAAGGAAGGGAAGGAGTTGTCTCTTCGAAGCATTCTAGTGAGGGGCTCAGAAAGACCGTAGTTGGTTCGATAGTAGTCAGTTAATCAGTTAATGTTTGCTAAAATTATGCATAATTACACTAATTTATTTTAGTTTATTTACTACTATACTTTTCTCGATCTATAAAAATTACGTTCTTCAATCTAAAATTACTTGTGATACCTATAAAAATTTGTTTCAGACTGCATATTTGTATCCAGCTAGCATCTAAGAAGACGCTAAGTCAGTAAAACAACGCAATTAATTATTCAACATCCAATCTTCTTACATGCAGACCCGATAGAACCCATTTTCTTTCTCACAACGCAACTGTTTCCATTATGACATTATTCGCATGTAAACCACTCGCGGTAATAGACCGTAAAAAAAAAGGAAAAAAAAATGGGAGCCACACATAATGCGGTTAGTTTACTCCCTCAAAAGGTTAATACACCTTCGAGCGACACCTTTCTGCCCCCGGGGCAAAATCAATAAAACGTTGAAATGCCGGGCCGAGCTGGCATACCAGCGCGAACGAACCCTCCGCCGCCAAAACCAGCAATCGACGTCATTCATTAAAGCCAGTAACGAAGTCGACCGGTGTCAGGCAGGGCCGGGAGGGGCGGGGGCACTTGTAAGTAGTTTGCCTGCAATGTTGCAGTTGCATTTTGCCCCGCTCCTAATGGGATTGACTCAAATATAATTTTCCCGCTCAATCGACCAGTTCGGACTGAAAAACAAATGCATTAAATACTTAGATACATTATTTTCCTTTTTTTTCGCTGCACTAAGTCTGAGAAAGTTCCCTTGGCTCGTCACAGTGACTGATTATGGCCTTTTCCCGATAAGGACTGATGGAATGTCGAAAACGAGTCCGTGTAGCTTTGAATAAAATTTCAAGCACAAAAACAACCCCTGAGGCCAGCAGGAGTGCATGATGCATTACTTGCATGCAATTGAAGTTGCAGTTGTGATGTGGACAAAAAATCACACGATGATCGTGTCAATGTCAATGGTCGTGCGACCATTCAGACTCCGTCCCAACCCATCCTCGTTCCCGCTCTTTAGACGTACTAAGGCAGGGAAGGTAGAGAAGGGATGGGGAGGGGAGGGGAGGGGAGAAGAAACATTTCCCACAACCAGGCGAAGTGCATGCTGCAACAGGGTGCAATCAACCGCATCGTTTTGAGCAATTCTCTACCCTGAAACTGACGGATGATGATGATGATGATGATGACGACAGTGATGAGGTGCAGCACCAGAGGAGTTGCTCGCGTGCATTTGCATTATTTTCCTGGTGTTATCATGCAACTCAACTCGTGTGCAAGTTACCTGGGCTTAGCCTCCACTACCGGCCTATTTGGTGGCGGGAAAGACAGGAAGTCTTCATTCATCCGCAGAAGCCGGTTGTGCTCTGTGTCGCTCCACTTTGCCCTCTTCCCCTGTGTGTTGAGCTTCTCAAGATGTAACAAAAGAGTTAAATTGCCTTTAGGCCCTCTTCAGCCGAGTTGCACTTTATTTGCGCAGGGGGCCCCGCGGAATACCAACAAATGGAACCGTACAACTGGTGCTCCTCAGCTAGAATTGCCACCTGTACTCTTTTCAGCTGTAATTTAGGGGAGGAAGATTGTTGGTGATTTTGAAAAAAAGGAGTATATAATATACATAAATATAAAACATAAATACGTTAAGTAAAATAAACTGGAAGAGTTCTTAAAATTAATGAATTAAACGTAAATTCAATGTTTTATTGGCAAGTCGAAGACAATTAACAATCCAACGAAGTTTTATCAAAATCCGTTAAGAGGTCTCAAACTAATTTAAGCCAAGAAATCTGTAGAATATAAAATGACATAACAAAATTTGACAAATTTTCGTTGAAATTAACTGACTATTTAGCAATTATAATTGACTTAACAATATTTTCTTTTGCTTTAATGATTCGCATTCATAACTAATAATAGTGTCTTCTGAACATTTAATAGTACTGTTCAGCCTTTAAGATTTTTATTTAACAAAATTATTAAAAATCTTCTAGTAATACTACCTTAACATTAATAAGATATCGAAAGTTTACAATAGTCATTTTTATCTATTATTAGATCCAAATTGGGGCCTCTGATAGTTCAGTTGTTAGCGCGCTGTCCTACCGTCCTAGAGGCTGTGGGTTCGAATCCCACGAATAACCATGGTCTCCTGCGCTACGTGGTAACACAATGAGCCGAAATTGGCCTAAGTGTGCCTTTCTAGGCAGCTACAGCAACCTAACCTAACCTAACCTAACCTAGATCCAAATTCAGCGCAATACACTAAAAAATTAGAGATATCAGCAATTAATGAAATGGTACAGTAATCGATTAATTAATCGAATAAACATGTTAATCGATTATTAAGATATACGTCTATGTTTTTAAAATATCATGCATATGGAAGAGAGAAGCAAGTATGTTATGTGCTTTTATTTTGTGGTTCCATATTTTATGATTCTGAATGTCACACTGGCAATTAATCTTAATCGATTATTTGTTTTCACGGTTCGATTAATAAAATTACTGATCTTATTCTAAAATATTTTTCATCTTTTACAATGCCTACAGAACTTTTCTTATACTACTATCACAGACATACATATATAATGGATCGTTCAATCTCCTGTCTCAAGCGTTCGCCAATTTGATAACCTAATGCCTGAGATAGACGAGAAAAGATATATAGAAATTTATATAGAGCTGTATATTTTTATTTCATTGCATGGATAGTTCGATTCCGCAGATTTTTCGAATGCGGACAATTATTGTGTTTTAATTAAAGAATTTCGAAATAAAAGCGAACTTTTTAATCTTTTAAGCACCAAATTTATGTAATGAGTCCACCAAATTTAAAAGTTTCTAGAAATTGTTGACTGAAAGTGAAAAATAAAATCTTTAATATTTTAAAGCGAATTGTTTAGCGATTTCTCTGGCGAAAGGAAGAAATGGACTCTTGTATCATGCCAGGATCACTTAATGCCTTAATGATTAACAGTAATTTGATATAGGGAACAAAAATCGCACCGTCCGCTTCTAGAGGAATCGTGCACATTAGCGGTCCATTGCATATGTATGTCTGTGACTACTGAATGCTTAAAACTACTTCCAAGAATATACGCCGTTTTTGGCTCTTCTACCTTAGCGAAATTGTAATAATACTTGCAATTTGGAAAATTGAATTTCTTGTCAAAGTATTTTATTCGAATATCTCAATTGTAAGAATGGATCGAATCATAGTAGCATAGCATCTGCAAATCGTACTAGGTTTGAACGTATGTTAATATATTTTTGAGCGGGCAAAGTTGGGTAAAATTTTATACGTTTTTGAATTCATCCTATGTTAAGTATGTACAAACACTATTTTATTCGGTGCTACTTTTGGGGTCCGATTTTACCCCTTAGACAAGTTCATACGTTAAGAATTAAAAATACTTTTCTTCTAGATTTTGATGGAGAATAATAGATTTAACCCATTCGCTGCCGAGATCGTATTCAGCCACCCATTCAGCTATGCCCACTATGCCCGCTACGAAATATCTCGTCGTTGGCAGTGAATGGGTTAAATGATATCTCGCGACTACATTTTCCTTGTAAGCTGCCGGTGGCAACCCTACTCTCAGCGTCGTCAGTTAAGGCGCACGGATACGTTGAACGGGAACATTGCGGCGCTCCACCATGGGCCTTTTTTCTGCGTTAATCTCAGCATCAGCGCGAAACCACTTGATAATATGAAATGGATACATCTTGAGCCATAGTCGAGGAGATGAGTGCCTTTTGTTTTTTTTTTCCTTGTTTTCTGGAAAACCACACTCGCTCCGGCGAAATATGTATCTTTGCATCTGAAGTATCTAGACTATGAAACCACTTGACATTCCTCTTCCATTCTCCTCAGACTCAGATTCAGGCGGAGCGCCAGACCAGACTATCCAATGGTTGGTGATAGTCGTCGTTTGGGACGGATGCCTGCCTCTTTCGAGTTTTTGAAGTGCACAAGTGCACTGAACTGAGAAGGTGGAGGCGTAACGGGGCCAACTGTGTTAAGGATGACGCCGCCGCTACCGTCCACGGAAGAAGACAATGGCAATTTCAAAATTGTGGCGCTCCGGTGATGAAAATGTGTTTGATCGATAGTTCGAAAACACGCAAATATTTTTCAGGAAGGAAGTGTTCCATAAACTCTTGTGCTGCTTTTGCCTGCAGCAGACAGACAGAATGCCAAGGTAAAGGGGTGAAAGGTCAAATGGTAAATGCCAGTTATTCTGGTTCTTGTTGAGTTAATGTTTTCCTGGGTTCATGGGAAGTGGGAGGGTTATGCTGCAATCGGTGCAAATATTTGGAGCAGTGGCGCTGGCAGTTTTGGTAAGTATGCTGAATATAAAGTACATCATCAAATTACTTTTTTATTTACAAAGTACTAACAATAATGTGGTATTGCTATATGCACATGTATGCACATATTTCAATTATGAGAATAATTTGGAATTTATTCAAAAAATCACAAATACGACAAAGAATTTTTTGTATATATTTTTTTTTTTGTTACTTTATTTATTATTTAATATTAACAACATCGCTGCAATTTTTGTAACCCTTTAAGTCTAATGTCACCTCTCGAGGAAATACAAATTAAAAATTCCCGTGCAAGGTATCTTTCGAGAGTTTGTTACGAAGCATCTTAAACTTAGCAACAAGTCAGGATTTTTAGTAGGGTTTTCAACATCTGTCGACCGCCTTACTTTTAACAGCGAGGTTACATACTAAATTGGATATATTACTCTATTTAAAGTGTACTATATATATAAATAAACATGTTTGTTTGTTTCGCGTAATTTATCACTAACCTGTCATCACTTCCTGGCATTCATGCTCCATCCTAATATGGGTCAACTGCTCCATCCTACTATGGGTCAATCTATTCAAGATGAATTGCCAAACAATATTGAATAGAAGTGTCTGAGTTAATGTCAGTGAACAACGTAATGCCTTTTCGAAATAAAAACCGTTTAAAATACATTTTTTATTACGAATCTTCGATCTAACTAAATTTAGTCATTGCTTTTAATTGTTTCGAAAAAATAGTGATAATATTTCTTGGGATGACATGTTAAGGACATATTGCTGCCATATATTAAAACTTAAAAAGACAGGTGAATATTTATTGGATTTCCATTCCCTTTTTTCATCTCTGTTGATTTTAAAGATATTTAAAAAGTGATTGTTCCTACATTTAGTACTAACGAACGAGATGTTTTAAATATAATAATAATGGAAAAAATCCACATGCAAAGAAGACTGACTAGAGAGGGTACATATGTCGTCCATTGGAATCACTGCTGATCGCATATGTGGTAACGTAATTTCCGTGCTTCTCGCTGATCTGGTCACGTTTGCAAAAAGTGCAGCAGTACCCGCTAATGCCAGGGTGTTTACGCGTGTGCCAATTGCTATCAGTCGCCGACCACCTGAAGGTGAAATAAAATCCACGTGTCGCTGAGTTCCACTTAATTAATTCAAAGCTTTGGCCCATTTTCGCGCCTTCTCCCTGGAAAACGTGCTTCCTAAACATAGTAAAGAACTTTTTAAAAAAGTCATTTAATTCGTCGAATCGTGGAAGCGGCAATTAATCGAAATTTCGCCATTCAAATTGCCTATTTCAGTTTCGCGACACCACCGTAAAGTGAATTTCTTGTTGTCACATAAACAAGAGACTTGTGGGGCGGAGATGGGTGACTCACAATTAAAACAATGCGGCAACCGAACGAACGAAGTTTTATCGCTTTGTAAAAATCTTAAAGCAAACAAAGTCGAGAAAACGAGCAAAACGGGGCAAAAAAAAAAAATTGAATCGATTCGGTTGACTTTCCTGGAAGAATCTGCCCGCGATTAAATACCGGTCGCGCGGTACGACGGTGGTCTAAGGCACACCTAGAAAAAATTGTGTGCATGGTAAATTCAACTCTAGAATTGCAATGTTAGGCCCAGAAATATTTTTCTCATGTAGGCATCGGGAACAGATTTAATTTAAAATAAGATTAAGTTATCGATTAGGTCTAGAAGGAGCTTCTCAAATTAATTAATGAATTTTCGTAAATACCAAAAATACGTCTTAGATTTTTATATAATCTTTCCTTCTTTCATATTTTGAAAAATTCGAATTTTAATAAAAGCAAAATATAAAATTGCATACCTATTATGAGATATTAAATTAAGGAAATCGACAATACACAATCGATAATTACAGAGTGAGGAAGGAAGCAAGAAATGTCGAGTTTATTTATTTTGGAATTGGAAATATGACGGTGAAATGGGTCAAACATACTGAAATTAATTTTTTCTTTGATAGTATTTACTCATTAAGCCCGGCTTAGGAGAACTTTAAAATCGTTTTTCTCAAAACGACACCTTTGCATCTGTCGCAGGTCATTTCTTAGAAACTACTTTGCTAATCGGTTTGAAATTTCAGAAGCATATTCAGAAGACATGGTTATGTATGTACGTACATTGGTTATCGTTCGTAGTTTAATCATGAACAAATTTAACATTCAACTTGTTGTGTTTTCGCCCTATTCAAATTCCTGAATTCATAACGATAACACTAATTTGCAATTTTGAAATATGGTCTTACAGTCTTAAAATTCAAGATTGTGATTCCAATATGGTGAACAATATATTTTTAGATTTCCTTTCTTTATTTCAAGTAAATTAGCCTAACGTAAGAATTAAGATTAATTAAAAAAATAGAAAAATGGTAAAGATTAGCGTTTGTAATTTTGGTAGATGTTAAAACTGTGTGGTAACATCTCGAATTTGCAAAACTGGCAGGGTCCGGTGGTTTATCATACGAATGTTGTGGGGTTGAAATGTACTAAATACTTAAATAACTTTTTTAAACCTAATGTGCTCAAACACAAAAAACCCAAAAAGCTACTAAATTTGAACATGTACAAATTTCATAGGTAGAACTTCGCTATGTGCGAAAGATAAAAATGTTCCAGACCAAAATGAGCATTAGAGTTTTATTGCTATTTTACAGTGCATTATATTCATTTTAAATATGTGATTTGTTAACTACACAACATCTTTATTCACTTTGTACAAAACTTCGAGTAGAAATATATTTTTGAGTGCATTTCGATACGGCAATACAGATTAATGAGTCACTTAAATCATGATCGCTTTTGTTCAACTATTTGTTTAGCATTTGAAAGCAGATACATTTTTTTGGTTTTTAAGGCTTCTATAAAAATAATTAAAATTTTTATAACTGATTTATTTATGATACTGAATTGTGCGGAAACTAAATAATAGAAAACGTTGGCAACTCATAACTTTTACAAAATATCATCCGATTTTAATTTTTCAAAAACTAATGTACGAAGTGCATTTTTTTAATTTTGTTTTCTGTTATAAATAGATTCGCTTAAATGTTTTGATAGGGATTTTCATTTCTTTATTTTTCCATCAATAAAAAAAAATTATAAGTGGAGGTAATTTGTTCGTACTATGGTCATTAATTTTATTTGCTAATTATAAATTTATTCAATTTGTATTAATTATAGAAAAATTCAGAGAACGAATATAAAAAATCGCCACTAAATTTCTTAAAAACGAGCAAATTAGTTTGAAGATTTTAAATCTGATAAGTTTTACAAAAGTTACAATATGAGTTGCCTATTATTTGTTTTCTGCAAAGCTCAGCAATATACTCATTTTGGGTGTATTAAAAATATAACACAAAATAAACCATGTATCAAATTAGATTACAATGGATACATGGACTACGTTAATTACGTTGGTCTTTCAAAATGCAATAAAGAAATAGATCTTTAATAGTCGCTATCGTTAAGCGTAGCATTTCTTTCTCGTTTTTTCAAATGTGATCAAAAAAATATAATTTTTATGAATAAAGAAAAATAACGGGTTACAATGGACACTATATTCCGACAAGTAAAGTTTTTGGCGCTAAAACTTTCCAAATCGGATAATTCGTTATATACCAGCTCTGAAAATGTTATTTTGAGAAAAATTCAATTTAATGCGACGCCAGTAGATTTTGTCGTGTACCAGCGCGGATAGTTTTAATTTTATCCAGACTTACATTTAAATTCTACCATTATCGAATGAGAATGGGGATCCTGGAAAATTCAAATATTTTTAATAGAATGCATCTTTATTATGTAATCTAAAATATTTCTTCCTTTATATATACGAAAATTAAAAACTTGAAATGTTTCCATTTTCAACTATCAAAAAGAATAAAGTTAGCTGTGTGTTACCCCTAAATCCAAAATATATATCCGGACTAAATTTTTGAATAAAACCGTTTTAATGGACCGAGTAAAATTTTATTAAGATTACATTTCCCGCATTGGACCGGTGCTTTTTAGTTTAATTTCAAATTTGAGAATTGATGTGCCGCTTTCTTTCGCCAACGACTATCGTGAACGGGTTCCTCTAAATTCTCATGGTGAGTTCTCTGCAAATTTTTTCGGTAATGTGAACGTGTCTTACCTTCTCTCGACCGTTCTACGGCAATCATTCATCTGCAGTAGTGAGACTGGAGCCTAAGCCCAAGCCGAAGCCGAAGCCGACAGGCATGCCAGTGATTCTGGCGAAAGGAATTCGCCGGACGTTTGCCTTATCTCCGGGTCAACCGCCAGCAGAGGAAATTCCGATGTGCTGAGAACCGCGAGCTCTGTTGCGCACCCTCAAGGAATCAGCCGAAGGACAATGTAACTTTTATGTAAGAAAGAAAATAATAATAGAAAAAAAAACCATGCAGCCAGGTAAACGGGAGGGTCAGGTAGCACAATTTTATCGAAGGTGCCACTGTGCTCGTGGCGTGACGACATAGGGGAAGAACGCCGAAATTCAAAAAGATAAGCGATTTAACGAAATTTGGATGGAAAACGGCAAAGTACAAAAAAAAACAAAAAAAAAACAAAAAAGAAAAAGCAATTACAACTTTTACCTGTCGCAGGTAAAAGTGAAAATAGTGTTTACATCACAGCACCATTGTCTGGTGGAACGAAAACCGTCGATTTTTGACGATCACTTGCACCGCGTAAAACGGCCGTTTTCCATCTTAAAATTCCTCTCGAGCTTCGCTTAAATTTTGAGAGCAAAACGCATTAAGTCGCCCTCCACCTCAATTAACGTTACCTTGCGCACCTAAGAACAAGAAGAAGGCACTCACTTGAAGAAGACGTTGTCGTCATAAATCCAGTTATGCATAGTCCAGTGGTTGTGCGATCACATATATAATCATCTCTTTCGCACAATCACCAATAAGGGGCACTGCACGTATTCGTTATCTCGCTCATTCCCATACGAAGAAATCACTTTGCGACCAACACTTGCACGTTTGTGTGACACGACCCAATACACACACACACGCACACTGCTGCGAATGCAGCGATTTTTACTTTTTTTTTTTTTTTGATTAAAGGATCTTCAAAACTTGCTATTTTTTGCGAATTTCTCCAATGAAATGGATGCAAAGTTATTTAAATTGAATTGATTTTAATTTGTTGCACTTTTGGTAACACTTTAATAATGGTTAGTTCGATTTTAGGGCAGTTATTTGCCGTTTTTTTGGCGAAAAACAACCGAACGATCGCGCCCGCCCGTATAAACACGACGAAATTCCAGTCTCGACTGACGGACGCGACGATCGTCGGTAGCGCTCTCGTCGGCTGGTTGCTTGGCCAGTCAACTTTTAGTTTGCTTTGCTCTGCGTTCTGCCGCCAGCGAACCGCCTCGGCAGCGGGAGGGGAACCTAAGCTTATCGCTTCGCCCATGTGCCAGTGGTTGGAAGTCCCCCGGTGAAAGCCTTTTGGCTATTTTGTCGCTAATGGCATGGCGATGTTTTGCTTGGAAAGAAGTTTGTCCAGACTTTAAGTGGGTTGTTTGGTGAAATTGGGACGAAGGCTTTTTTTGTTATTGCTTTAATGTGGTTTTAAAACATGACAGAGGTGGGGTCATAGGTGGTTTTGGAATTGGCTGAAAACATAGCGACTGTGGAACGACTACAGTACGGCCTAAAACTAGCGAACAAGCTTTTAATTTTAGCAAATACTCAAATTTTTTGATATTTTCTTAAATTGAGGCGAAAAAATCTACATGCAGCTTTTAAAAATATTTAGTAAAAATAATGAAATTTTAAGAGAGCCTTGTTTGATTCAATTTTGTTTACCCTGATCTCAAACTTCATTTCATAGTGAGCTCGTTGCGATTTTTAAAAGTTAGTTTCATGACGACAATATGAAATTAGAATTAACCTTTAAGTTAGTCAAATTTAGATTTATAATAAAAGCCTAAATTTAAAACAACAAAATAACGTTTTTTATTCATAAAATGTATAACAGCTTAAGAGTATGCCACCAAAATTTCAAAATTCAAAGTTCTTTTGATGTTATAGCCTATGAATGTGACTCTCCTATGCCACTAAAGCCGTTCAATTTTCATTTGCCCAAACTCTAAACAAAATTTTCTTAAAATTATGCTTTTTAAATTGGCGGAAGCGAGAACCACAGGCAGAGAAGATATATAGAAATTTATATAGCGTTATTTATTTTTATCACATTACATAGATGCGTCGATTCCGCAGATTTTTTGAATGCTGACAAACATTTTTGTATTCAAATGTTTGGGGAACCAAAAATTTATAAAATATTTGCTTTAAATTTAATGAATCTTAATAAAATATTAATGCCATAAAAATGCTTTTAAAGCCTTATCCCTGCCAGATTACAAAAATGCTTAAAAACTTTTGATTGATAAATTTAAATTTATGAAAATTTTGTAATATTAGGTATACCGGAAAGTTCTGTCCGATAATTTCGGGTCAAGTTTGAATATACAGTAGAACCTCGTTAAGTCGAACCTCGATAAGTTGAAAACCTCCAAATCTCGAAAAAATGTTTTGTTCCCTTCCCTTCAAACACCAAAATCTCCATTACTCGAAAACTCAACCCTCTATTAGTCGAAATAATCAGTGAGTCCCTCCAATCCATTTTGGTACATATTTTCCCTCCATAACTCGAAAAATTAAATTTTACCTCTGTATCTCGAAACTTATTACCTCTATAGTTCGAAGAAAAATAAGTTACCGACTTTACGGAATTTTATAGAGCAAACCAGCAACTCTGAAGAACAAGAATTTTCTGCTCTTTGTACATTAGACAATGCTATAGATAGAGAACAACCGAATTATCTAAAGCAAAAAAAAAATTACTGACTTTTTTTAATGCCATATTTTTTTATTTTAAGGATGTTTTGAAATAATGTTGATTTATAATAAATAAAAATATGTGTGTCACCTCTGCTATTTTACCTCTCTAACTCAAAATTTATAAGAATGAATCTCAACCTCCTTATGTCGAATCAAAATCTGCCTAAGTCGAAATTCTCTATAAGTCGAAAACTCGAATTTTTTGGCGTCTCCCTTGATGTTCGACTTATAGAGATCCTACTGTATTTGGATATGTTCGTTTGAGTTATATGTGGCTGTATATTTTTATAATTGCGTTTATTATGTGCCCTTCGAAATTAACTACAACAAAGATATCTCATGTTATTGTCAGCGTGTCGAAATTTGTTAAAAGTTTTTGGTGAAGAAGCTGTTTCGGACAGAACGTTTAGGAGAGTTCGAACAATTTAAAGCAGATGATTTCGGCCTTAGTGATAAGCCACGCTCTGGGCGGTCATTTGTGGTAGATGACGATATTTTTAAAACCATGGTAGATCAAATGATGAAAAATGGATTACATATGAAAACACCGTGAACCCGGAAAACGTGCCTTCTTCACCTCTACACCTAGCTTGAGCCTTAAAAAGAAAATACTGTGTATATCGTGGGAAATCATACTGCATCACGATAATTCTAGACCACATGCTGCTTTGGCGACCCGCCAGAAAATCTCAGAGCTATGATGGGAAATTCTTTCGCATTGACCATACTCCCCAGACCTTAACCATCAGATTTTCACTATTTCTTTCTTTACAAAATTATTTGATGAGAAAAAAATTTAAAAATGAAGAAAACGTTTACGTTTACAGTAGTGCTGCTGTAGTTTATCGTATCCAAAGATTTTCTTCAAAAATAAGTTTTATAAATTGCCAACCTGCTGGAAAGAAGTCGTAAGGAACGATGGAAATTATATCGTACAATTAATCTACTTAAATATGTTAAAAATTGTATCATTTTCTTCCTCTCAAAAATGGACAGAACTTTCCGGTAGACCTAATACATGAGTAGATATATACCGCGTTGCAAAGCTATAGACGCCCAATGCGATAGCGCAGTATTACATTTGTGGAGGACGGGAGAAATATTTTTGTGATACCAAAATACAATTCTCTTTTTCGTATCACTCACAAAAAAAAAAAAGATTTACTTTAAGAACTTGTACAGTAATTCGATAAAATGTAGTAAGACTCTACAAAAACGCTGTTGCATTATTAGAAACGCACGTTAGTTTTCTAGGTTCATCAGTTATAGAAATGCACAAAGATTGATATAACATTTTTATTAATAATCAGTAGCTTCACCATTGTTGGCCACTATGTCCAAAACACTTTCTGGCAACGACTCAACATAAGGCTTAAGCATATCTGGACTTATCGTTTGCTAAGGTGAAGCAACTGCATTTTTTAACTCATTGATTGTGACCTGCATACACTTATTTAGCCAGCCATCCCCAAATATTTTCCATTGGGTTAACATCAGGAGAATTAGGCGGCTAGTCGAGAATGTTATAATTATAATTTGAAAACCAGGTTTTTGTGGATCTTCTTTAATTGATTTTTGCATTATCTTCCTGATAAATTAAGTGTTCTTCCGGAATTTTATTTTAGAGCGCTAGAAATGGTTGATGCACAGAAAATCCACATGTAGCCTTAATTTTTGCTAGAGAGATCGTCGAATTAGAAGCAAGTCTATCAATTCTTCTCAAATTCCGTTCCCCTAAAACCTTTTTTCTCTCGGTATAGGTTCTAAAACCATAGATATCACGGTCTTTTAAAGATTATTTCATGTAAATGTTAGCCACGACTAAGTTTTAATTGGCCCATACGAGAAGTCCAAAATTTGACAAATTTTTTCGAGCATAGCCGCTGGTATCTCACCGATAATGATGCTTTCTAGTGCTTGAATCGATGTTGGTTTATGGGCATAAACAAGAGATTTGACGTACCTCCACAAAAAGTAGTCCAACTGTGTTAAATGGGATGATCTAGGCGGTCAAATCACTGCTCCAAATCGAGAGATGAATTGCTCACCAAATTCATTTCGCAATAGGTCCATCGTTTCGCGGGCTGAGTGGCATGTGGTACCGTCTTGTTGAAACCACATTTCAACCAGATTTAGCTCGTGTATTTTGGGTAATGAAAGGTTGGAAATCATTGCACCATAGCGAGCACCATTGACAGTAACGCTGTTCTCATCTATCTATAAATCACTGAAATCCTGAATCGAGATTCTGTGAAAATTAATTAACATATAGGGATTAAAGTCATAAGAAATTGCGTCTCTTAAACCTTCGAGGCACAAATTTTTATAGTTGATGAATTCTCATGAATTTTTATATATAGGTGATTTTTTGGGGTTTGTTGAATTCAAATCCGCTGTTAAAAAAATTTAAATTCAAAATTACGGAAGAAATTTTGAAAAAATTGTTGGTTTTCTCTAAAAATTGGTATGCAGGGGTTTCTGAGGTTATTATAAGTCTAATATCAGATTTCCAAAATTATATTACATGTTTCTTTATAATTATTATTAAGTAATGGAAGATAGCATTAACGCGTTGACTAGAAATTAAATAGCCAAAATTCAAAGAAATCGAGGTGGTAACGTGGGTAACTTTCGGCATCTCTATCCTATATAAAATGTACGTATGTAAAAGTTCGGTTGTTTAGTTGTATGTTGTGTGGAGAGCTAATTTAAATTTTGAAATTGAGAAATTTAAGGTATTAGGATTCGATATAGCGACCAAATTTTGTTCTAGTTCAAAACCAGGCCATCGGACCCAATAATGATGACAAAATGTAGAAGTTTCGAATTCAATTTTGTAGCATTGTTGTTTTACATATTTGATAATTTTTAAAGTATTGTTAAACCGAGAGTCTGACTTGTTTTTATAAAGATTGAAAACAATATTCTTTTCTTTAACATGTCGTCGTTCTCTCTAGATATATTGATAAGTGTTTAAATTTAAAACTTAGGTGCATGCTTTTTAGTTTGCATGTATTACAAGATTTTCTGGATTTAAAAATTCTTATAAGATTTTGATATCACTGTGAGTAGAAAAAAGGCATTGGGTAAGGTGGTAGAGTTACATTAATACACTTTTTTCGAGAGAAACAACAAAATTTGAAAAGTTTTATTAACATAAACAAGAAAACAACATTCACTTTAAAATATCTTTGTATTTACAAATCCCTCCAAGCTGTTAGATCAATCGAGGGAATTTTTTCACATGGAATAGGATGATTCCTATTTTAAAAGTGAAGAAAAAAAAATATTAGTTGCATACTAAACGAGAAAAAGAATAAAATAATATCACTCACCCTTTAAAATCGCTTCTCATAAAAGCGAATGGTGAGGCTTCATTAAATGTGATGCGATCAGCGTTATTACACAAAATCCTGGCAAAAGTAATTTTGCGAATTTCTTGTAACTGTTCATGGGTGAAGGAGCCAGGATTAATATTTGGAGCATATTCATAAAAATATCGATCGCCATGGCGTAATCTTGAGAATTGATCGGCAATAATTTCAGCAAAAGTAACCCCAACAACGCCGTCACCGTGAGCGGGTTCCAGTAATCCACCGATCCAGAGGTCTATGTCGTCTGGATGTTTGTATACATGGGAGAGCTTCCGTCCAATTTCTGGCTTAAATTCATTAAAACTTTGTATTCTGTTATGACCCATAACTTCTAAGTAATCGTTGTAAGGGCGGAGCCCTTCATCACGCCCTCTTTGAATATTGAGCGATGCTAAATCTAAACCAAATGGGTTATTGCCTCGGAATAGGAATCTACTTAGCTGTTGAAAATGTTAAGAAAGTCAGACGAATTCCATGATTAGTTGGCAATTTATTTCTCTTACCCCATGGGATATTGAGTCATCGAACTTTTGCATTGGCTGCCTCATAAGACCTCGAAGAAGATTGTCTAGGAAAGACTGTTTCCTCATTCTGCTGGGATTGAACATAACATCAGGAATATCTATCACTTCTGCGTTACCATGACCGTGTGGGAGTCTAAAAATAACGAAATTTTGTTTTAATAATGATATAAAAAAAGTTTTAGGATTTAATTTAAATCTAAAACAGTCTTGTAGTTTCTATTTTATATTTTCATATACACAATCCAAATAAATAATGCTTACTAAGGTATAATTTGATAAAGAATACTTCTCATGTTCACAAAAGGAGCCCTCAATCCAATTACCTCTTAGCTGCATTTTAAATTTAATTTGTGCAATTATAGTTGCACAATTTTAGTATAATATTGATAACGTGCTTAACAAAATTACTCAAAGTCGAACGAATGGTGGAATATTCACTTAATTATAAAAAATGTGGGTCAGTTTACTTTTTCACTTCAACAAGTATAAATGATTATAACTTTGAAAAAAAAAAACAAAATTAGATTGGAAAAACATTAGTTAGTTCAGTATTGCAATACAGTGGAAGTTAGTTAGTTAATAGATTCTATAAAATAACGCAAAATAAAGAACACCAGGGACCAAAAATAACTGGTACCTATTTTTGAATTTTTGTACAAAATAACCCAAGGAAAAATTTGGAAAATTGAAAAATTCATGAACCATTCTGTTAATTTCCGACAAACATTTTAAAATTGAGACTGAGCACAAAATAAAAGGTATACCTAGGTATAAAAGGTATATAAAATTATTGTTATTTTTAAAAAAATATTTGATTAATTTTATGACCAAAATTTCTGTCTGATGCCAATATTATTTCAATTCAATTAATTTTTTCATTCAACATTTCTCCTCGCAATGTTATTCAATCAAACGTAACAATTTCAAGATAGATATTAAAAATGAAAATATGTTAATTGAATGTTTAATTCAAAATTGAAATTTTGCTTTCGCTAAAGCAGTGTATCTGGTCAAAACTTAAGTCTACTTTAACTTTGAGTCCGCTCAATATTTGATCAGTTGTTTAAGGCGAACTTACCACTTGTATTGAGCGATGAATTGAGTCAAAATTTGAGTTTTAAACACACACATTTTTTATAGAAATTAAATAATAATATCCTCTTTTTCAAAAATAATAATATAGTAGTCTGAAAATAGCTTTTATTTTTGCAAGAAACAAATAAAGGATATTTTTAGAATTTTTACCTCACTGAAGAAATATAAGTTCAAAAATACCTTTTATTTTTGCCACAACAATAAATATCATTTTACGATTTAACCACCTCACAGAAAAAATTACAGTTTAATTGGGCCTTTATTTTATTTTTAGAAAAGTAAAACACTATAAATGAGATGCAATTTCAATGGAATATGATTTCAGATGTAAGTAAATGATATGCCCATAAGAAATACATAGAAAAGAAGCTATTATTGTTGTGGCCTTGCTATAAATTGAAAATTATTCGCCTTGTATCGATAGCGGACCTCTTGACTTTGCAGGCAAATTTAGTAAATGGGATAATATAGGAAAATAATAGATTTTTATATATTAATGCTGAAACCCTAAATTAAAAAAATAAATCGACACTTACTCAAATTTCCCGTCTACTGTCGAGTGTCCAAAACGGAAGGCAGCGGCTGTGAATTCATTTGTTACAGCAGGATTAACGTTGGCATCGTAATCCTTTGCATATCCGTGATGTTTTACATTCAGTCCAAACCTTTTCATGGTCACAGAACCAATAATCAACGGAAGGTATTCGTTGTATGTGATGTGCTGGAACTCCGCTACGACGATCCTACGGGCTTCCTGGAATAGTACCTCATCCGAAAAATGGGGATTCAAGTGACTTAAAATATCTGCGATGTGGTTATGCTCCCGAGCAAATAACGTATGCATTGCAACAAGCGAAATAATTTGATTTGTTCGACCATCACCTGTGCAGGTAAAACGAACGACTTTTATTGGATTTTTTACAAATGCTATTTATATTATTATTTTTTTTTTGATTCTATAATATTTTTAACGAAGAGCAAGTTAAAAACAATTGGAATAATTTTAACTTGTAATATTTGTAGAAAAATAGGCAATTAAACTGCTTAAGATTAAAAACATTTTCCTTTTCTACATAAGCTACTGCTATGATGTTGGGGTGAATTAATTAAGGGGTATTAACATCTTATGATTACTTTCCTTTTTTTTTGATTGGTTTAAAAGTTCCTTTAACTATCCAAAAGGTTTTATGTAGAGGAAAATTATTTAAGTGGTCCAAAAATTCGATTTACCGTGTGAGGTCATGGTGTTTATACTTTTTAAATTTTGAGGTCTTCGGGGTAATAATTTTGTAAATTCAGATGTGGTCACTACTCGAATTTTCAAGCTAAAATTGCATGGTTCAGCCATTGCCGATTAAAGGTAAACAATAAATTTCCATGATACAAGGCTGCGTTAAACCACGTGCTTTTAATCTCTCGCTAGAAAAACTTTGACCTTTTGACCAGTAAAAACTACATTCATTACTAGTTAAGATGTCACCAAGATTTATTAATTAGTTACCTTGTTGTTAAAAAGGAGGGAAACTATTGAGAATAAATCAATTTAAAAAATGCAAGCAATTAGGTTTGATTTGCAATAAATATAAACCTTTTTTTGAAAATATCATCAAAGAGCAAAAAATCTTTTTATGGGGCTTAAATTAAATTCTATATTCTTATTTATCTATAAATCGTGGCCAAAATCCTGAAGATGGGACAAGAAAGGTATCCTAAATTGTGTTTCCATCGTTTGAGAGCACTGGAATCGAATGGAAATTGCGACGCCAAGTATAACTGGTGCAAGCAAATAGAAGATATTTTTCAATACTGTGGCCTTGAGGTCCAGTGGAGAAATTTGTCGCCATCGAACGTGGAAACCATTGCCAGATTAGCCACAAACAAACTCACCAAACTTAAGTTAGAAGAAGATTATAACTCGTTAGTAAATACATCCGCAACTTTTGTTCATAAACGATTCTATATCAGAGACAAATTACCACCGTATTTATCTCAGAGAGTCTCGATTTTCTTTACTCGCATTCTAGCCCAGATTAGACTTTTTAATGTATACGCACCAAAAATTATAATAAATGGAAAAAGGTACAATTTTTATCCGAATGAGAAGTGTAAACTATGCCAAACAGGCGAATCAGATGTGATTATGCACCTCCTTGAATCCTGTTCTGTTACACATGATCTGCGAGTATCTTTATTTGAGAAACTGCATGTTAACTTGATCAACGAATACGTATGGAATAAATTATTGAATAGCGATTAGATAGCTGTGATTAAAGCTCTAACTATATTTGTAATAGAGTGTCTGAAACTGAGAGAGTCCTTACTGAAAAATCTGTAATTGACTATTTATTATAATTATTTGTATGTAAATTTATTTATTTTCTTTTATGTAAATGTCATAGCGTGAACGAAACTAAACCCTTTGTAAAAAGCCAATGGCTTATATAGCAAACAAAGAGTTTGAATTGAATTGAATTTATCTATAAATGTGAAAAATGTAAGATCATTTGTAGCCAAAATTAAACATTTCAAGAAATAAATTGTTTGTGTGTGCCAGTTGAAATTTTTGGTATATGAAAGAAAAACCAAATGTAGTAGAATGCAAACATATTTCTAAAACCTTTAAAACATTTGGTATGTTAATATAAAAATTTAGGGTTCTTACTTTTATTTGGACTATGCTTTAAGCTCATCAGACAATTCATTAATTTTTAAACATTTTAGCAAAAAGGCTAAAATACAGTTCTTTGTAGGTTTACATCTCATTTTTCTTTCACCAAGTCGTTTCGTTTCATTCATTGGAAAATATTCATGAATTTTTCAGGCTTTGAATTATTATTATTATTTCGGAATAGTGCAAATATAAAGGGTAGTATTACGAAAATTATCAAAAATAAAAAAGTTGAGACAATTTTATACGTTTCCTAATCTGTATAGGGTTAAAAATAAGATTTATAAAAAATATTACTTACGTTTAATAATGTTAAAATTAAATGTGAAAATATTTGTCTGAAAAAAACTTACCAGATTTAAAGCAAACATTATTTCCTTGGTCAGTCCCACAAGCTGATGGATCCTTATCCAGAGGGAGGAGATCTCTCCCGAAATCATCAAGCATTCGCAGTTTTCCCCCGCGAAAAGTTCGCAATTCATTTTGGGTAGCTTGATTAGAACCGTAAATAGGTGACCCATCTAAGAAGTGGGTGACCTTGCTCAGTTGTTTTCCGTACCCAACTCTGCATTCTCTGCGGGGTGCCAGAGATAGTCGCACAAAGTTCATGCATCCCTGGCCAAAAACCTTGTAAAATTCGTCATCTGGCTCAATGGGGATGGGCAGACACGCAAAATGGCTCAGCTCCGGAGGCAGGATGCTGGACCCATCCTCAGTGCAGCACTGAATTGGTTCACCGTTCGCTGCAAAATTTTAATATTTGCATATTTCAACATGGAACACAAACCGTGGAATAGTTACCTAATGTGATGGAAGCCGATTGGGTAACATCATGAGCGATAAATTGGCCGAATTGCATGGTTAGGAGATTGTTCCGCGGATGAGGTCTGTTCGCGTCTGGGAGGATAATCCGCGAAATACGGCGGGCGCTTGTTAATGGCAAGCCGTCGACGCTATGTAATCTTGGAGCCCATATTCCGTCCTCGTAAGCGGGGGGTAAAAGACGTTCCATTGGCTGACCCGCAACACCCCATAGACCCCTGTCTGGTAAAGGGTTGTTGCAGCTCCCATCGGCGGAGCGGTAGGGAATGCCCGGATTCCCGCAGACCGGATGTTTTTCACAATGATGTCCCAAAGGGCTCTTCTCGAAGTTACCTATCACATTATTCAGCTCGAATTCTTCCATTGGAATGTGTTCGCTTTATGATAAAGTTAAAATCAATTAAACAAAAGCCCTTTTGACCAGTGGTTCGAAAATTGAAATCGAAAAACAGTGAACTTTATCCTTTATTTTAGAATTGTGTTGGATAAGTTGATGATAAACAACACCTCTTAGGCTTTCATTGAAATAAACATAATAATCATTGAAAACGATCCAATCGAATCGAAAGGAACTTATAAAAGCTTTTTTTTGGATAAAATTTCCTTAATAAAGTTCCTAAAATTTTCATAAATTCATATTATTAACGTTTTCAATGATAAGGCCCTTACTTTAGACATTTGTACTTGTAAAATGGATTTTCAAGGTTTTTTTTAAATGAACTTATTAAACCAAAATTCTTTGATAAGTCCTTCATCCAGTCTCTAAAAGACACTATCATCATTAATGATCGTAAAAATTTATATTTTATAATACTAGTTCCAAGTTGCAGTGGTCGCCGCAAGATTTAATGATAACATCAATTTTATGCAATGAGGACAAGCACGCATTTTTGTGTTCAGTCGAAAAACGTTTTGTAAAAGGAAAAATATCGAAAAATAGTAAAAGTGAAATAAATGAAATGTGGCGAAGAAATTTAAAATTAAGTATATATTGTATGCATGTATATTTTAAATCACATCCAAGATTATTGGATTTAAATTTAATAAATAAACTTATCTGACTATTAAAACATTAATCTTTAGAGATTAAAACGAATGAAAGTTTTGATTGAATTTTCTAAAAAAAATGGTGGGTTAAGGTCCATCCAAATTTAATACCAAAAATAATAGTTAAGTTTGCCCAAAATGATGTAACTGTGGCCTAAGAGCTGAATATAATAATTTATTAAAATCGAGAATATTAATTTAAAACGTATTGTAGTATTTATAATTTTAAAACTTGGCTTTGGTTTCATTTTTGCTATTGATCTGTCTTTAAACTCATAGAGAAAAAGCAGCACTATTAGGAATTTCTTCATTGTGGAGTTCAATTTGGGTTTTTATAATATTTTTATAGTATTAATTTTAGCTAACTGATTTTCATTTTCAAAATTGTCAAGACAAAACAGTTTAAGTGTAGTAACATCAATTTCTGTTTTCAGATTTGCTTTGAGATTAATTTAGATTTAGACGTAGATTATACTCAAACTCTAAGAATAAGGCAGAGTTCTTATTAAAAATCTCATATCTGAGATTAATTTAATTTTTCGTGAATATCGTATTCTCATTAATTTATAGTTGCTATTTCAATAAATGCAAAATCAAAACATGAAGAGGTTAATTATTTCTCAATTCCCTCGTTTTGTGTTGCAGGGAAACATAATCCACACTTACTGTTCCTTGAAAAGCTGAGTGGCGAAAACCTGCTCCATTGCCGTGTTGGAGAGTTCCAGATTTTTAAGAACGTCGTTTCCAGATGAGTGAAACATTATGTTATGGAAAAATTCGGGCTGACCTCGGTGCACCACTTCGCTTGGATGGTGCAGCATTGCAGCGAACTTAGCACGCGCCTCCTCAATAATTGGCTGAGTTAGGTGAGGTATAAGGGAAAACACTCGTCCATTGTGATTGGGGGCTGAATAAAAAGAATCGTTTTTTTGGCATATCGTCTTGGTAAATTTAAATAAATAAAACAAAGCAAACCTGAGTGATTCTGTCCTGTTGAGCAACAGTAGCCGTGCTTTCCGGCGGCCAAGTCGCAAATTTGCGGCCGCTCATACGGCGCCATCCGCACGTGGGCTGGACACTGAATTTGCGGCACACACCCAATGCCCGGTGGACATGGGTCACATTGCTTCAACAGGCCCGACGTTGGTTTGTCTTGTAAAACAGAGCAAATTAGAAGCAATCACGGTCGGATTTATTAAAATATAGTGGTCACTTACCTGAAATACTGTTGCCATATTTTGGGGCAGCCGTAGTCTGATCGTTACGTTTAATGACTATAGGAGTCCTAGGGCTCTGTACGGAATAGGGCGAAATTCGACCGATATATACTGCTAGAAAACACATTAAAATTTTAAATATTTTAAAATTCGCCATTTTTAGCAGGTCGGCCTTGCTAACTGGAGCTGAGGCTGACTGCAGGTTGACGACGGATCGTGGACTAGTAGTTGGCGGTGTGGTTACTACTTTCCTAAAACGGATGGTCCTAGATTACTGTAAAGATATTCATAATGCATCTAACTTCAGCGCCACTTTAAGTGTTTCTACAGTACACTGTTTTTCGAAGTTTAATATTTGTTATAAAAAGGACCATCTGTAAATATTCTAAATAAAATCAAATATATAAAACTGATTTTCCGGTAAACCAGATATAGCAATATTGATAAATTTCAATGAATTTCATATATATAAATATTTTTACCCACTGAAAGAAGAATTTAAAATCTAGATATATTTGGGCAAATTTCATGCTAGACGCTTAGATAAAGTAGTTAAAAATTTCTATGTATTACCTAAAAATACTACAATAATTTTAGTTTACGTGCATTTATTAAAAACAGACAGACAGAGGAATTTTTATTTAAAGCTTGTAACGAAATGTACTAGCACTTGGCTACTTGGTCGTACCTTGATAAAGATAATTAAAAAGTTATTTATATGATTATAAAAATCTGCTAACTTTTGTTCGACTCACTAATAAATTACAAAAAACAGCCTTTCAGCTGGCCGGTTCGTGAACAAGTTGTGCGCGAATGGTAAAAATCCAGTACTCTTTTAGCATTGGAGATAAAATATAACTGCAACTATAACAAAATGTTCGTTCGATTCAAAAATATTGGGCAGTTATGAAGGAGGAATTAAAAAAAAAACAACGAGGAAGTGTAGGAACCATTGATGAGTTCAAAAGTCGATAGGCATTAGTGTCAAAAGCAGCTACTAATTAAAATTGTGAGATAAAAAAAGGCAATTCAGCAATAGAAGCATTCAATTCGAAGGAAGTTTTACCTAAGCTTAAACATCTATATAAAATATTTAACTCAATTTTAACTAAAGAAGCTTATACATTACTCGAGATGAAATTTTAGATTTACTTTCATAGAATTTATTCCTATTAGAACCAAACTTTATAATACTCAATACTACAGTTAATAGTTTTATCCTCTTCCTCCTCCTTAGTAAAATTCAACTTTCTATTTTGTCACTTCAGTCACTGTCAATCTTCAGTTTCTAACCGAGTCGAAATATTCAAAATACTTTAGACGTTTTACTCTTCACCTTTGGAGGAGATGAAGGTAGTAAAATAGGTGTAAAATCAATGTAAAAATAAATCCTACTCCGAATAAATTGCTTCCATTTGAATTATTTCAGACGTGCTAAAATAAGCAAAAATATGCATGAATGGTTACAAAAAACGGCGAGTACCTTTCGGTTTTGGTCCTTGTTGTGTTTTAATATTATTTTTGTATTGTTTATGTTGTACAATCCATATCTGGTTTACAAAAGGAATAATTGGATGTTATATAAAACCTTTTCCTAAGCATCTGCGTTGCTTACTGCAGGTCCAATGGTCCAAATTGCAATAATACTGTGAATTTTGATTTACTTTCCCCCTTCACATTCTTTCGCAAGGTCCACATGATTTTCCAAAATACCGATTAGTATTTCTCATTTTTTAATAATCATTTTTTGTACCATTAAAATTAATATTTTCTTGATTACTTGGTTTAAATCCTTACGAATTTAAATAAAATCGTGATTAATGATGCCATATTTACGAATTCCGTTTTATTCTTATCGAATTATACTCAGTCTTCGGCCCCAAGCAGTTCAAGAAATAGTACAATATAACTTTAAAATAATAGTTAAATAACCTCTACAGTTTTGAATAGATGAGTTGTTGACTTTTGAGCTAGAGAAATGTAAATGAAAATTGGTGAGATTGCCTTCTACAAAATCAAAGGCGATAAAAATTGCCACTCAAAAAACTCTCAAAGGAATCTGAACCATTCCTTGTACTTAGATGGAGGAGCAGAAAACATCCAATAACGTCATGTCTGTGGGGAAACACTAACTGAGCTGAAATGGCATTTGATGGCATTTGTTTGGGACAAACTACATCAAATTTGATATATTCCGCCTGCATCAGTGATAGGGTCTAATTACGTCTCCTGAGACGGCAGGAATACTATCAGGTATAAGATAAAACATCGGAAAGGAGGAAAATATCTATGAGAAATTTATTTTGAAAGGTATTTGCTTTTGTAGTATTTCGAACTCCCCGCAGACAGAGGTTTGAATAATTCAAAAGGATGGAAAGCGTGAGGAAAACTTTGATTTCTTCTCGATATTACCTCTATTTACTTATTTTTGGTAGATGCACTTGAGCGACTTCGACACTGAAAAGAAGGAACAACAAAAGTAGATTGGTCCGTTTTTCAAGTAGATATGTACACCTTAGAGCATTTGATTTACAAAAAGACGCTTTTAATGAGCTCGATTCGACAAGAAGTGTTTTATAGTTTCCCATTATGGAATTCCAGTTTATTTTAAAGCTAATAGCCCATAGTTTGTCAATCATTAATTCAACATTTTCTACCACCTTCCCTTACTCTGTGAGGGATGAAAGAAATATTGAAAAAATGATTTCTTATTTTTTGTTTTACTTTAACGTTATCCTTGGGTTGGGAAAAAATATTGAGTAAATTCAATAAATGAATTTCAAAGCACGTACATTTCTTTAACAAATTGTATTTCTTAAATTCTTGTGGAATTTTTTTGTTGTAAGAGTTAGGAGATGGAAAAGGATAATTGTGATTTTCAACTTTAAACGCTTATAACACCTACGCGAAGGACCGCACACAAATTTAACCAGTTAGTACGAGTGTTCTCGTTCTAGTTATATTTTGTGTTGGGATGAGCATACTCGGCGTATACACTACGTGAACAGCCATTGTCTATTTATTTAAATTGTGATTTTAGTGAAAACTTGAAGATGTGTGGTACATTGTGCCTAAAATAAAAACATAAAATATTATGAAAAAACTATGTATTATTATATATTATGGAAAAACTGGATATTACAAAGCCAGGGTTTATAGGTTGTTTTAGCCACAGCAAATAAATGGGATAACATTTAATAAAAAGTACATGGGTACTGTACACAGTCTCTCAATTCTCTGCAAATTTTTGTTTAAATTTTATCATTTGGTGAAAGATTCATTTATATAAATATCGTACTGCCATATCGTTACTTACTCTGATTGTATTCTAATAATCTACGCTGCGATCAATTTTTGTATCCGTTTTTTCATTAAAAATTAATTTCATATTCTAACAGGTACGACTTACTCTGTGTTGGACGAGTACACTCATCTTCGCTTAATTTGTGTGCCGCACATTTTCATTTTTAACATAACTAACCAGAATTTTAAAAAAATTTAAAATTTATCTACATATGTTATTACATTTTTAGAGTTTCGGAAATCTTGTAGGATCATTTGTGTATCTGTCTGTCCATCTGTCGCAGACAATTTGTCCCGAATATACTGGACCGATTAAGTTGAAATTGGGTATACATAAGAATTTCTGTGACCCAAACACGAACGTGTAAAATATGCAATTTTTAATAAATGAATTTTAAATATGGGACTCACTTTTGGGGGGCAAATTTAGAAATTTAAAAATAAAAGTTTTGCAAACTGTACCGTGTTACATATCAAATAAAAGGGCTTAGTCTCAAATATATTTTTATATGTAGTTTTAAAATAAATAGTTTTAAAGTTACTAAAGAAAATCGATGAAAATTACCCTTTAAAGATACTCTTCAAAGATTCCCAAACGTGCAAGTTGCTGCAATTTTTTTTTCTTAGTTTTCCAGACTGTCTAAAGTAGAAAAGAATTAAGAGATAATTTTTCTAATGTTTGTTTCACATATTAATTTTTGATAAAGTGTAAGCATTAAATTTAGCTCCGGATCATTCGGATGCGATAATTTTTCGCGGAGATAATAAAAATCGTTTAAATTTTTGACGATTTATGTGATCCCTTAATTCTTTTGAGAAGTTTAATTCGCACGTTTTTTGTATTTTTAACAAATTTTCTAAAAATATTAAGCCTACATTTTTATTATTTATTTTATTTTTAAGTGTTTTAAGAAGAAGGCGTTCAAAAGAATATTGCTTATAAATGATGAAAATATGCTTTTAATTCTGCATCATATTTTTTCATGCATAATACAAAAAAACAAAAACATCGAAATACATCAGCTTTTCCTCTACTTTATAAATAAATAAATTAATTCATTTTAATAGCGACGCTCCGCGCGGACATGGCAACGATTAATCAAATAACCGATTATTTTTATTTAAGTATGATACTTAACCTTTTCATTAATCGATTATTTTTCAATATAAGCATATTTTCGTAAGATTAAATATGATGTTTTTTATTTAAATTGTGTTAAGCATTAGACGTAGGCATAAAACCTAAGATAAAAGAATTTTAAATTTCAGTTCATGCACTCTCAGAATTCTATTTTGCACCAATTTAATCATGATGTAGGTTCTAGGTTCTAGGTTCAAGTGGCTGCCAACAAAAGAAGGCACACTTAGGCCAAGGTAGGCCCATTGTGATACCACATGGGACGAAGTCCCAATTACTACCGTTCGAACCATTTAGACTCTTTAATGAACTGCTCTAGGCTTCTGATCCTGACGGACCTCAGCTCCGACAGGTCATTAAAGAAAGTAGAGCCCAGGCTCCGATTCCTCCGCACCGCTAGTGCTGGGCATTGACACAGGAAGTGAAGGATGATAATAATAATCATGATGTAATTATTACGGATTTATTTTCAAATGTACGATAAATCTATAATTAAAATGTTTTTATTTAAACTAGTTTCATGTTTACTGCTTCGACAATTTTACATTGTATTTTCCAAATTCAATTCCGAGCCCCGAGGACCTATTCATTTTCCTGAAATAACTGGACGAGTCACAACAGCAAAAACTAAAATAATTAAATTTTAGTCAAAAGTTCAATGCCTATAATTGATATAAAATAATCCCATCCTGTATTCAATCCATGAATAGAAAAGGCATCGTGCATTGTGCTTGAAATAAATAAAAATTATATAAAAATGAATATAAACGCTACGATTTATTGCAGATTTTATAGTTTGACTAAATCTTTAGCTTTCCTTAGTTTTGTCATATCGGAAATTGAGTTCATTATGCACCAAGTTTTTTGTACTTTGTCGCTCTAGTCTTTATTTAATATGGTTAACTTCTTATGATTAAATGCATTCTTAAAGAAACTCACGTAAGCACTGTCTGGAACGAGATTGACTATAGCGAACAAATAATAGATCTGATGAAAAGGGACGTGACATTGAAGAATGCGCTTACACCCTTCGATTTATTTAGTTTAGTTTTTCAATTCGCCCTCTGATTTTATTTTGATTCGATTGTTGTTTATACGCTTTGTCTTGTGTGATACAATTTCTCTTATTCGATAAATCTTAGCGTGACATTACAAATTAACCAATGAAATTAGAATTCGAGAAAATGAAATTGTATATAAAAAAATAGGAGTATGAGAAAAATCAAAACCAAATCGTATTCTTGAATAAATACATAACGAGACATTGCATTTTATTGTAATTAATAAAAGATAAATAATAAATGTAAATGAAATAATATAATAAGGCAAAGGTTTACGTAAAGTAAAGTTGATATAGAAAATCTGTATTTCGGTAGTTTTTAAACATTTCGTAATTTCGACCATAGATAGAGTTCTTTGTTATGCTATGGTAGTCTTCTGTTATAGATAAAATCTCTAGACCAGTAAAATTTTGCTGGTCTATCGATCACTGCAGATAAATTTTAATCAATGAAGCCACATTAAGAATTCTTAATGGAAGTAATATATTGGAAAAATTATCGGTTTTTATATTTTTTTCGGCACAAATACATGGGAGAGTAAGATTATTATAACGGAGTATGATTAGTAATCAAGTCAAGTTTAAAATTTAAAAGTAAAGTAAAAGTTTAAATTCGAATAATCGATTAAACTTGAATAATGTTATAAAGCCAATGAATCATAATATAAAAGTCGCACAAGATTTCTCTGGTGACCTTAGATTTGTAATCCATGATTAAAAGTTCATTGCCGTGTGCATCGAAAACGGTCCACAAATCAAAGCTCTCTCCCTCCCCAATTTTTACATGTAAGTATCTCATAAAAGCTTTGCTGGTTAATCCAGTCCGAAATGTGTTAAACGATAATCAAGACGATGGACATTACCGCACAATTGGCACGCGAATTAAAAGAAAAAGTAAACAAACGCTAGCAAGTTTTCTTCTGTCGCTATTTGCCTTTTCAGGCTTATCAAATTGTCTACATAATGGCATCACATAGTTCAAAGCTTTTTCTTTTTCAATTTTGGCCACTGATCTTATTGTTAGTAAATTTTGCGTGCTCTTAAATGAAGTGGTGTTTCTTATCGGATTAAAGTGTTACTTCTTGCACTGAGTCATAACGCATGATATTAAAATAAAGCATCGATTATGTAAGCTATAAGTTATTTTAATCCTATTTATTTATGGAAATGTACATTACTTTTATATGTATTTATGCTTACATTTTTTGCTACTGCTTATTAGATTATTCTGGTAAACAAAGATTTTGCGAATCAGAGATTAACACAAATATGGAATTTATTTTGCTTTTTGGAATTATATTTTATTTATTTAAAGGAGCTAGATAACAAGTCACTTAATATTTAAAATGGTGTAATAGTCATGTAGTTTGATATATTGCAACAATCGTAAACATCAGACATGCATAAATTTCTTAATTTAAATAAAACTCATGTGTTTTTAATGTAATATATTTTGAATTGCTCTAGTCCTAGATAACTAAAAATTCGTATGATAGGTTACTGGACACTGCCAGTTTTGCAAAATCGGGATGTTCCCGCACAATTTTAACACCTGCCAAGATTGCGAATTAAAATATTCTAAACTTAATTTTAAAAAAAATTTGCTTGAATTAAAGAAAGGAAATAATAAAATATAAATGTTTTTACTTGTAGTCTATAAGTCGAATTAGTTACAGAGTAACACTTAGTTAAGTTTAGTTATCTACAGCAAATCTACATACATCCACATACGATCCAATAAATAGTCAGCGTCGTCCTCGTCGCAGACGGTAATAATAATGAGTTGGATCAATTTCGTTTTGAACAAAACTTACGTTTTCGTCATTACTTTCATTTTGATCTCAGAATTAAATTGGTTTTAGGTTATTATGTCATTTCTTTGGAAAATATTCTTGCATTATTTTACCCCTTTTAAAAGATTTAATACCCAGCTGAGCTAGATGAAGTTCACAGCATATGTGCTTCTGCAGTTGTAACTTTTTACAATTGGGTAAATGAATATATCCTTATATCCACAAAAGACGGACGTCGTTCGAGACTTTCAGTGAAAGGACTACTTTCGAAATGATTGACAAAACCACGGAATGGTTTTGAGTAATCGACGAATCAAAGTTCCTTTTTCATCAAGACAATGCACGGGTGCATACCTGTGCAGTTTCGATGGCTAAAATCATGATTTTAAAGTTCGCATTACTACAAAATCCATCTCATTTCCTGGCGCGGCGTCCGCCGATTCACGTCGGAAGAGAATGTCATTGCCTAAAAAGATGCCTAGTTTGAGGACCTTACGAAATCTTATGTTTTAGATGCCTTAAAAAAGTTGGAGGAGCGCTTCAAATGATGCATAGAGCTAAAGGAGATTATGTTGCAAAATAAGAAAAAATCTACATAAACTAATTTGTTATTGAACGACCTTTGCGATTATGCGATTAATTTAAATGCATTTGTTTGAATCAAGATTTTTTATTCTTAAGGTTAGAAAGCAATGCGTTATTTTAAAAGAATAAAACAATAAAGTATAACTTTAAAATCTACTAAAGGTAAATAATTCATGTTAAAAGCAGTAATGGAACCATATTCAATTAAAAATAGCCTATTTTGGCGCCTTTTTAAACACAAAAATATTTATAATAAAAATAATTTATTCATTTATGCAGCATATTTCTCTCTGTTTTCTCAAAAATGTGAGATGATTACACATTTTTATTTACAAATTCATAATCTACAGAGAAAATCCAATAGAAATAAAGTACAACTTGTTCGGCAACGTCGAAAAATATTAAATATGTTCACCAGTGTGATTTTTCTATGTTCAAAGTAATTCTGCTGGCTTATTCGTATTTTTCTGGAATATTGGAATCCGTAGGAAGAGTGAACTTTTGAACTTTTGTTATTAAGTGATCACATCTAACCTCTGTATACAGCGCACCTATGAACTAAGTAAGTGCTTTCCATCCCTGGATGCGTTCGTACTATTTTTAATTTTGCATATAAAGCTCGATCGATTTCTGTTACAAGTTCCAAGGTTATAAATAAACGATGCAAAATGCAAAAACATCAGGTGAACTGTTTTTCTCAGTATTATCACTTAGTGCTTAAGTATTTTTATTCTAATTATTTACCCATGTAATTGTACGGTATGTAATTTGAAAAGAACGTCCAATTATCACTATTTTTATGAAAAATACCGAAAGAATAATAACCCAAATATAAAACTGGAGAAATTTGTATATCGACCCCATGAAATTATTAACGACTCCAACGATTCGGTACTAAATTTTATTTTCATTAATTTATCTCAATTCGGGATAGAGATGCCTACCTCCATTTAGATAATCTAATTAATGGACTACCGCGAAAGTTATACGTAACGGCCAGGTGCTCAAAAGTTTGGTACACATTGTTCCATAATAATCAAATGTGAGTTTAGGGCTTAGTTTTGGATTTATATACATCACCCATAACCCGCTTGTACCTTTTTTCGGTGCATCTGCAATACAGCTGTACGTTGCTAAGATATTTCGAAATGGGTGCGGTGCGTAGAGATGCACTTTTCTGGAACAACAGGTGCTCCCAGGAGAAAGCTTCTACCGATGTATTTTGTTGTCCGGGAAATTGTGGGTGGATTGGACTCTGGAATAAAGGTAAACTCTAGAGAAGAAAGGTGGGGGGAGGGGGAACCTATGAAGTCCAAAAGCTGTGCGCGTATTTCTTCAGAGCTTTCGATTCATTCTGGCGGCCGTATCCAACAAGTGGCTAGAAATTTTATTACGCGATCTGTGCTTTGGGATTCAATTTGTTGAACAGTAGTGCCCAAAGGTTCGTCAGGGTTCTATGCTCTGATTTTCGGTGCCACAATTGTGAGGGAGTGTTGCTTTAGTGGGATCATAAAAATATATACGAAATATTTAAATACTTCTACCGCTGGATGGACTTTGATGACAACTGAGTGTTTTGTGGTAAGAGTTTGAAAGACCATATAAATTGTATATATATATATATATATACAATATTTATATATATATATACAATATTTTTTTTTATTGGTGGGCTGTTCTTTAATGCAAAGTGATTGTGGATTAATAAGGCATCATTATGGATTATTTGTTGTGTTCCAAAAATAGTGAATTCCTTTAAAAGTTCCCTCTGCAACTAGTGCAAATTTGCTTTTCAAGGATTACAACCTGCAGGAATCGGAGAGTGCATTCAGGTAAGGGCTTAGGTTTCCAGAATGCTACTGAGCTATTGTCCAGGGTTTTGTTTTTTGAATTTCCCACAAAGTACCACGTCTGCCTGCGTTTAGTCTACTCGTAATTCTTATTTATTTTATTTATTTGTAAGTGCATTAATTGAAAAGTTCATAGATATTATGTACATACATATATTGCGGCGCAAATATAAGGAAGTAGTATAGTTCTCGTTTCTTGTGCACAGTGTGCAGTCCGAATGATTGATAATTGCATATAGGGCTAAAATAAAATTTAAAAATGTCATGATTTAATAATTGATCATAGAATTCTTTTATTGGTTAGGTGTTATATATGCTGCTTTTTTGGAGCCTTAATAAAAAAAAAATTGAGCTCTGTACGGTCTGAAAATAAAAAGGAGTGTCTTCAACTTCAAAGCTTATTCGTTTTTAAGTGTCACTCTATGTTAATAACTTTCCATCTTATATGTGACATGAAAAATGAGAAAAGGTCTTGAGTTTTGACCTTTTCTATTTTACTTATTGAACGGCATTTAATTAAATTTAAGAAAATTTCCAGAATAGAATTCTTAAAATATAACACTAAACACTTTTATTTTTTAATTCTAGCAAATAAATAAATAAATAAATAAATAAATAAGTAATAATAAATAAATAAATAATAATAATAAATAAATAATAATAAATATAATATAAAATAATCATCTTAGCAATTTTTCTTTAGGAAGGTAGGCAAGTGGTATTTTGGATTTAAATAGCCCCGAAATAATTTAAGTTATAGTTTCTACTATGTGCATAGTTTGTATGCAATGTGTACCAAGTACTTGCAGACTGATTTCTTCTGAAGTCACTCAAAGATTTAAATTTAATGCAATGCCAAAATTTAAATAATTATGTTATAAATATTAAAACAACAAATCCACATTTAAATTTAATGAGAGGAGTTTATTCGGTTGTTGGGTAAGAATAACTTAAAATTTTACTAATTTCTGAAATTTCGAGTTTTAAATTCGTAAGCTTCATTTATTCTAAGCGACAATATGAAAGAATAACAGAAGAAAATTTTTAATACTCATAATTATATTTTCACACAGTTTTTATGAAATAATTTTTTAGATATATCTTGTTTTTCTTCTTTATTATCAAAACATATACGGCGAAATAAAATTTGTGTAACTTTATCACATTGTCTGTTTTTTGTTGCAGTTTGCAGTTTACAATAAAGTAATGTTTACTAATAACTTGCTAACGATCGATTAAATTGAATGTTTAAAACTTTGAAACAATATCACCTTCCGATTGTCCGACCTCAGTCTTGAATTCGTCCTTAATTTGTTTTTTGCCAAGTTTTGCCAATTCCACGAAGAAATTTACTCTCTCCTAGACGACGCATATCTCGTTATATTTATAATAATATATTTAAATCTATAATATGTATAATATAGTGGTCAGAATTTATATCTGCTCAATATTGTAGAGCATTGTAGGATGATATTTTGCCAATTTAAAAAATCGAACTCTTTGCAATATGGAAAATTCTGATGACAATATCATGAATAAATAGAGTTAATCATAGGATTAGAAAAAGTTCTTAGATGTTAACATCCAATCGATGTAAAGCTATAAAAACAACAAGAAGATAGACATCCACTATTTTGGACATTAGTTGCCTACTTAATATCAACCACAGTTTCAGGGGTGGAATTACGTATCTCGAATCGAATCGTCTCAGTTCGTTTCGACTAGAATTCGCATCACCAATTTCGAAACGTTTTCTATTCGTCCGTCAACTGCACAAATGTACTAGTTTCGAGTATTAATTGGTATCACGTAGCCGTCGATTCGAGCATTTTGACAGCTCGAATCGTTAGCAAATTAGTCGACAGAATTTTGTTTGTCGAGTGCTTCGAAAGCGTCCTTACCATAGCCGTTGTAATTTTAACAAAAATGTGAGTATTGTAAATTTACACTAATTACATAAATAAATAAATTGGTAAATTTAAATTACCTATAAACTTCCTTCTTATCTATAAGGGAATCTGAAGAAAACAAGGCACTGGGTATAAGTCAACAGCAAGTTGAGGTCCTAAGCAATTTTATGGAGGTGCATCAGGATCTCGCAAAAGGGTTGTTAAATTCTGCGAATGCAAAAATTCTTTCCAAAAAATTATGGACTAAGTTGAAAGACTCTTTAAATGAAAAAGGACCGCCCGTCAGGCAAGTTAATGAATGGAAGAAGGTAAGGTTTTCGTCAATTTAGCTGCTTCATTTAAACATTTCGTACTTTCATATAAGGTATGGGCTGATTATAAATACAAAGTTAAAAGAAAATTGGCATATAACAGAACATGCATGAACAAGACAGGAGGGGGCCCGTTCAAACAAAAATCTTTAAATTTTTATGAACAGAGCATAGTAAAGTCAGCGGGCCTTGAGGCTGCAGTAAACGGTATTAAAAATTCGAGGTCGTTTGGAGCTCCTGTTGCAAACAACTCTGAAAAAGAAGCGCCAACTGAAGTTAGTTTAGAAGAAGTTATAATGGAAGAATTTGCATTGTCCGATAGAGAAACTGATGAAGTCCATGAGGAAAGCGGCACCTCACACCGGGAAAACATTGATTTGGAATTATCGCGTGAAGAAACGCAGGACATTTTTTCCCATACACCACGTCGCAGAACCAATAAAGAAGAAAGACTAAATCTTTTCAGTAGATACGTCTCTGCTGTAGAAGAAAGCAACAAAATACAAAGAGAAATACTAGAAATTAAAAAGAAAAATTCGGATATAAAGAGAAAGATGTACGATTTAGAGGAAAAAAAGAGATACACAAAATAGAAAAACTAAAATTACAAACTATGCTACTAGAACAGAAAATAGAAAGCAATACTCTTAAACGGCAAAGGTTAGACAGTATATAGTTTGTTTGTGGCTATTAACTTTTGTAAATGAAAAACTTAAATTTGATTAAATATATATTTGAGTAAAATAATGTTTTCACTTATGTGGGAGCTCGACTCCGAATAACCCTGAAAAAATAAAAATTCTAATTACTCCAAACTGTGCAACAAGTATCCAAAATCTCTAACAACCTATCGGCGTAATAAGGAGTCCCTGATGCTGTCCCTTATTCTTTGCGCTGTCCTTGTTATAGCATCGTCTTCAAAACTTGCTTCGGAGTTTATGTAATCGTCTGGAACTACCAAATCCGCAGGTGTGAATTCCACGTTGTATGCGATACAGATATTATGTAGAGCTGCGCATACGTTGATTATAGACGAAGCTTTTTCTGGCGTAAACCTCAATACCCGATCAGATGAACAGCACCGCCATCGCCCTTTTAAAATGCCAATAGTTCTTTCCACTATGCATCTTGCAGCAGAGTGGACTTTATTAAACACTTCTTCCCGTGATTCAACATTCGCAGAGCGATACGGCGTTAAAAGCCACGGGGCTAAACCATAACCACTATCACCTGTGAAGAAAAACCATTTACAAACATTATTCAATACTGTTGTACATATTTAAATCTCTTTACCTAATAATCTTGAACTAGTATCACCGTTTCGATGTAATTCCTCAAAAAAACGTTTCTCATTGCTCATATTCCATACAAAAGAATCGTGAGCTGCACCACCATAGCAAGAATTAACCGCAATAATGTTATAGAGCTCATCACATATCTAAAATTAATGGTATTCGAATCATATCAAGTTTCAAAACACATTTACCTACTATCATTGCATTAATGCTATGATATCCTTTCCGACTAAAAAACATTTGTTCATTCAGGGTTGGCTTAATAATTTTTATTTGTGTTCCATCGATGCACCCAATTACCCCTGGAATCTTATATTTATTGTAAAAATGCTTTTTGGTCTCATTAAATTTCCTTGTTTTTATTGTAATCCACTCAGGACACAATTGTGTCTCTAAAGCATTAATTGTTTCATTAAATACTTTAGAGACAGTTGATTGGGCCATACCAATAAAAACATTGGATCCAACATTGCTCTGATATGATCCATTACCTAACATATTCAGTGTAGCAGCCAATTTTAAAATCGGTGGTATCACTGTGCTTCTGTGCCCATGCGGCAACCGTAAAGCATTCAAAACAAAATAAAAAGCATCTTTGCTTAGTCTGAATTGCTTACGAAATCTGAAAAATAAAATGATCTTAAGAAAACTCCAGCCAATAGGCTAGGGGTGGCCTCGCATGACTTCCATAGAAGCATGTCTAAGTATCAATTTAGAAAATAAATTTTGCAAAATGCTTACACTTTTTCACAAAGACTTAAAGGATCGCTTTTATCCCTCACTTCTCGCCGCAGAATACACATATTGGCATCCTCATCACTGCTTTCATCTTCCATAAAAAACATTTTTAATTTTAAATAACAACTAGTTGACAAATTGATTTTTAAATAACAATAATAATAACTGTCACACTAGTTCATTCATATACACTCTTTTACTACATTCTGATCATGTTTCTACGTTAAAAATGACTTGCTCGAAAAAGTTACATGATACCAAAATATATTCGAAACGAACGCTAAAAGTGACGAATCGATTTGATCGATTCGAGATACGTAATTCCATCCCAGATTTCAATTTTGGATGAATTTAATACTTTAAACGATAGTCCAATGGGACTTGTACCTCTAATAGTACCGGGTGTGCCTAAAAGAGTGATAGAATTATTTATTTATGTATTATTTGAGTTAGGATGAAAATATCCTTCACTTGAATATATTTTATTACTTTTATAATCATAAATAAAAAATATAAATTTTTTATGTTATTGTATTCGGAGATTTATGGAAGCTTTGTTGGTAAATCCGGGTTTAATACTCTATAAGAATATGTTTTGCTTTCGATATCATTCCGAAATATGATTCTTATTATTAAATTTTCAACTAAAGTATAAAAAAAAAACAAATAAAACCTATTAGTCTGACAATAAATGATAATATTAATCTTCTTGTTTAATTTCGTTGCTTGAATAAGAGTGGTTCTATTTATAATTTTTTGCATATGCCACAAACATTTTATGCAAATCATTGGAAAATTGGTTTTCCACTTTTTTATAATCAAAATTCAGGCAATTTGAAAAATCACCGCTTATTTAGGTCAAGTAATTTTTTAAATAACTCCAGATTAGAAGCATTTTCTTATAATTTGTGAGGTAAATTTAGAAAAGTTGTTATTTTTTTAGAAAATTAAAGCTCAGGTTTAACCGAATTGATTTTCATTAAATTAGTAGATGAAAAATAATAATAATAATAATAAAAAATACATGAAGTGTAAATAATTCCTAAAAAAATCACGTAACAATCTCTTGTCAAAGCATCTATATCTATGTTAGTTAAAAATATCTCTTTTTTTGATATTGAAAGAAAATTAAATGAAAATAAACTTATACTTCTCCCATTTTCTTTTTAATAAATATATTTTTCACACCTTTGGGGTAATTAAAGCGCGTATAGTAGCTTAAAGTGAAAACTTTCAGAAAATTTTTATAAAATTTATCATTCAACATAATATGGTGAGGAAAATTAAATCATGTCCGTCGCTTAACTCATGAAAAGCAATTTAAATTGCTTCAATCTGGGCGTGTCTTTTATGTCACCACATACCACATTCAAAGTGGGAAGAAATCTCCACAAAATACATATGACACAAGAACTTTCTCTTGCAGGTTATCAAAGTCATATAATAAGGGCGCTAATATTCGCTTGCAGAGTAAGTAATTGGACGTTTTCGTACAGAAAATAAATTTTAACTTTGAAAATTGGATGTACTTCGAAAATAGCTAAAGCGCACTCAACATCGGGTATCAAGGGTATGTTTCGAAGGATCAAAAAACCTTGTTAGATAAACTCTACGAAACAAATGTAAAGTGCAAATATTACGTGTTCCCTATTAGGCGCTTTTAGGCGCAGAGTTTCCTAGTAACAGGGACGCATATCAAAAGTTACGGTTGTATTATTCGGATTGGGACCACCTGGTGTTATTCCTGGTGACACAATTTTGGTGATGATATAATTGGACTTATGGTTTCTACGCTGTTCTGCGTCCTATGAGTTTCATATCTCAACTACATTGAATACAGCTGTCCTCTTTAAGGATAACCGAAAGATTTTAAAAATTCGTTAAAATACAAAATAACTATGTTTCCCAAACGATTAGACTAAATGTTCAATGCGTATTTTATTAACCACATAATAGAAGTAAAATTATCTAAAGAAACATATTACGAAAGAAGTATTATATATCCGAAATAAATATTGGAGAAAGTACGGCAGAATGGGGGTATATGGCGGGTGCCGACGAAACACGATCAGGATCACATTTCGCTAAATTTTCAGAATTTAAATTTTAATCTAATCTAAGTTTTAAAGTATGGAAAAAAAATTATAACTCAACACATTGCCTAAGTATTTTAAATCTTTCAACGATTTTTATTTTATGTCTTCTATCGACTCGAAACGTGTTCTATGAAATGGTAATTTGAGTTTGGGGAAGAGAAAAAAATCAGCATACATATATCCGGCAAATACGGTGGCTGGTCGATGACATTCGTAGAGTTTATGATCGAAAATTCATTCAAAATTATTGCTGTGTGTGATGGTACATTATCGTGGTGTAAAATCAATTTGTCTTTCCATAAATCTAGTCTTTTATGGGGGTACTCCCGTTTAAGCGCCTCATAACGCTCAGACAATATTTTTTGTTACCTGTTTCTCCATCTGGAAGAAATTCTATATGAACAACACCACGATAGTCAGAGAAAACAGTCAACATGACTTTTATTTTTGATTGACTTTGGCGTTTACTTTTTTTTTTTTTTTTTTGCTTTTTGGATTTGAGCTCATTAAGAAAGCCCCATTCCGAAGGTTGTTGGCTTTGAGGAGATTTTCATACATTTTAATTCAAGTGCCAACCCAAATTACTTGTATCGAAGAAGATCAGTCGTCGATCAAACAATCGGTCATAACTTTGAATGTAATTTTTTCAAAACTATATTCCCAAATATGATTTGCATGATAACTCAAAAATGTTTAAGCTGATTGACTTCAAATTTTGCATAATAAGATTGTACCAGAAAATGTTGCCAATATTTCAATTCAATTACACGCTTATTATTAAAACAAACCAAAAATTATTTTTCATACTTAAAATATGTATAAATAGCTTTGTTACCAAATTGCCATTACCATTTTAATTGTTTGTTTAATTGTTTATACAGCTACTAATCTGTGATAATATATACAATAAAGATAATTAAAATTAATAGTTTTTGTTCAATAGTTCGGCCACAAAAAGTTTGTCAACTGTCATAACTTTTTTAAGGTTTCGAACGGTTTTAGCCCTTTAAACAATTGTTTAAAATTTAATTAAATCCAGAATTTTTATTTTGTATTGTGCATTAAAATAGCCTTCAAAAGATTTTGAATCATTCACATCTCATGTGCGTGGCCGTTCAGTGTCTATTTATAACTATGCAAATTACAAAAATCTGTAGATTAAATACGCCCAAAAAGTCGCACTTATTTGCTTGCTTAAAATACGATCTTTCACTGTTCTGAAAAATATCTACAGCAGATTGTGACATTTCACGGTAAATTGATTTAAACTTAAGGACAATCGATTACCAAATCGAAATTAATTACATCAGAGACGAAAATCCCGAACCATAAATTGTAATGTTTCAGCCTTATCCAATTTTGTTCATTTATTTTGTTGTTGGTCATATTATGCGGATTTAGATTGATTTTCTTCGGGACCTTTTAATATTCTTTGATAAATTTTAAATTTACTGCTCGAAAATAAAGAAGTCATGGTTCTATTAAAGGGGAACATTATTTTACGACGTGTCTACCATGGGATGGTTTTCGTCTTCAAGATTTTAATCGGTTATTACGACTATGTACAGCTGCTGTATTTGTTTAAAATATCTGTTTCTTGATCTGAAGTAAAATTAGAGTAAACAGTTTATTAAATATATACCTCAAAATCGCACTATTTACGGTCTAATTACATGATTAATTACATCGCTATTTTATTGATTTAAACTTACCAATGATTGGCAAATTGGCTAAGTAATCTTTAAACTTTTAACCAGTATATGTCACTGTGAATAAATAAGAAGAAACATAATTATTGCTCGTTGTATTCTGAGTGTTCTAGAAAAAGTTTTGAGTATATGATTTATGTAACTTAAACTTTAGCAATACTAAATCTTTAAAAGAATGAAACTCTATTGAAATTTATTCAATAATTTCTAAGAAAATCTTATATATGCCTTTATTTTTAAGACTTTAATATTCAGTAAAACATCTGTTTTATTTTTAAAATAATATAAATAAGTCAATATTAAAAAAGAAAGCAATATTTATTTATTTCAAGAAAAGGAAACTTGTATGGTTGCTAATTGTATTAAGAAGTCTGTTTTAAGCGATCGTAAGCATTGTTTTTACGTGAAACTCGGACCAAACTTTAGTAAAACTCAGAGAAGACACAATTTGAATTTTTTTTAGCCCGTTGCATGTTGAAACTTAAATGGTTTTAAACTCAAAAAGACATCGACTTACTTCACTATCAAAGACAGTTAGGTTAGGTTAGGTTGCTGTGGCTACCTAGAAAGGCACACTTAGTCCAATTTTGGCCCATTGTGTTACCACGTAGCGCAGGAGACCATGGTTATTCGTGGGATTCGAATCCACAGCCTCTGGGACGGTAGGACAGCGCGTTAACAACTGAACTATCAGAGGCCCCATCAAAGACAGTACTGTGAATAAAAAAAAAAAGGTTTTGTCTGAAAGCTATAAAATATATTTCTACGATCTACAGTCGAATCGTACTGAACTCATATATACAACCCCTCCTAATTAAATTAGACGTGCCGGAAAATATTCCAATTATGACCACTGTCACAAAATTTTTATTACCTACAAAAGTTTTATAGACCTACGTTTTTTAAAATTAGGAATCTCGGGGTAGTTTCCAAGAATTTTATGTCTTGGGGATAATAGGAAAATAAGCAAGGCAATATCGTAGAGCACCAGCTCGTACATTGGTAGAGTACCTTTCGGAGGAAGGAATCAATATATTCCTTACTACATTTCGACGACGAATATATCACCAAAATTTAAAATGTAGACGTGTTGCCAAAAAGTCTAAATTAGCAGGGAGAATGAAATAACGACGTCTATTTAGGCTTAAATGGATTAACACTATAGTATTGATGATTGGCAAAAGGCAAGCTTAGATTTTATTTTTATTCAAAATTTTTTTGTTTGCTACTTGTAAGTAAAATTTAAAAATTAAAAAATTTTAGGTGATATTCAGCGACGAGTGCCGCTTAAACGTTGTTACGGAAATGTTTCAATTTGTGAGATGAAGATATAAAGAAGATTGTGTATTTCAAACGGTTAATTCGTTCTAAAATTGCTGGGCTTTCCTTACATCAAAATTGTACAAATATAGTTTTTCTAACCATACAATAGCTATTTTAAAAGAGAATATCGTAAAAGTATGGTACAACGACGATGGATTTAAAAATGTGATTTGTTCTTGAATTTGTAGAATGATAACATGTGTGCACAAATTCAAAGAAATTAAAGAAAAAGAAGATTTAATTAATTTTTAAGTGAAATACATAAAGTCTAATTGAATAAGTAGGGACTGTAGAGTGATTCAAGGAAACGAAATAATATATTTCAGGTTTAATTTAAGTTTATTGATAAATGAAGAGCTTTCATTATAAAACCAAAGGGAGTTATGCTTCTCTTAGTATTTAAATAGTTCTTTTTTTTTAACATTCTGTTGAAATTTAAATAAGGACTTTTGACAAAAGTTCACAATTCGAAACTATTATTAGTATTAAATGGGTCTGCAGTGAATTTATTTCCAAACAAGTGACAGATTTAGACTTTTTCTGTTGATAAAAATACTTGATAAATTCTCACTTTTACAAAAACATTCAGTTAAAAAACAACAAATATAAGTTTTAACCATTTATAAAACATACAAAAATCGTGGATTGTCCAACTTGTTCGCCAATGTGAAAAGAGGGTTATTAATGGTATTATTCAGGCTTAATAAGTCACGCAACAAGTTTTTTAAGGTAAACATTAATATTTTACTGATTTTTAGAAATGCCCAAAATACGGTTTTTTATGTTTGTAACTGAAAAATGAGAGATCCTTGAGAATATTTATTTACAAATTCATAATCTACAGAAAAAAATCCAATGGAATTAAACTTGTTCGGTAACAGCGAATTATATAAATTTTGTTGGTCAATGTAACGAATTAAATAGTAAATGCAATAATAATCCATCCACTGAAATCAAGAAACCTCGTAAATGAGTCTAATGACATAATTTTAAGGTGTAAATTAATAATATTTTAGAGATTAATTATCATTAAGAGAAGAATCCTTATTTAAATGAAGTATGCAAATATTTATATTGATTTAACTATTAAAATTGTTAGTTTGTTGTCTGATAAATTCAATATATAAGTAGTTGATTTAACAATTCAGCAAATTTTGATATCCAATTCCTTATGCGATTAACTGAAAATCGTTGATTTGATTATCAAAAGTGGCGGTAGTTTAAACAATCTCATGCATCTCTCTATATTCGCTTATTAATAAATAAAATAAAATTAGGAGAAAGCTAGTGTGATCGAGTGCCTAATTGGAAAACGCTTTTTATTTATTTTCCATTTGGTGTATATGTATACAGGGTGTCGAAAATTGATTTCATGAACTTTGGTCCTTTAGTAAAAAAATAAGTATTAAGACAATTCTTGATTGTCTGGTAGGTCACCCCTCAATCTATCATGCCCTTAAGTTTGAAGTAGTATTTACGAATATATTCACCATTCCTCCACTATTCAATGAGATATTTAAGTGAAGTGAATCCTAATTCTTGCACAATGAAGGGTGCTGAATCGTTTTGTTAGATAAAAATTGGCTGAATGGCCCATGTTAACGTTGAAAACTGGAGTGCATGGTGCTGAATGTGGGTTCATTTGCAAGGATATTTTCAGACAAACAATAAATTCGTTGTAAACAAGAGTCAAAATTGAGGATGACTCGATGCCTTGTCTTATAAGCCAGAAAAGTCATTTTACTTCAGTCTGTTTGTTTGGAGTGTCATAACTCTTGATGGGTTCCCTCTCCATTCGAATTCAGTAGACCTGCTCCTTTATCATAATTAAAAGCCCTTTGTTTGATTCTTTGCCAACACTTTAGATTTATGCTTACTCCCCCTTGGAAGATGAACCCAGGACACATATATGTACATATGCCTCGAGGCAGTCACCAAAATTCCATTATTTTCTTCAAAGGACTTAAAAACCACACGTTTAATAACTTCAGCTCCTATAACGTTAACTGTTCGTATGTCTGTCTTCTAAATTTTGAGTACGCTCGGTTGAAGGAACCGCACTGACTTGACCTAAGTTTACTTTTTTGCAGTTGCTTAGTCCTCGTCTGTTTCTCCATTTATTTTGCAGGATGCTACCTTTAATACGCAATAAAGGCAGAATCTGACCCTCTTTTTGTATAATTTTTGAGTTTTTATTAATTCCTGAAAAGTTTCGGGTGGAATTTTTAAATTTATTCCACTTTTATGTCGGAATCCGCAATCCTTTTTTATATGAATACATAAAATATGGTAACTGGGTGAAATCTCCTTTAGATTGTACTTGATACAATGTGAATTAAGCATGCAAATCAGGTATAAGCTCAGAATAATATTTCTACTAATTATGACGACTGAAGTAGATTTATTAAAAATTCACGAAAGATTTTAATATCAATAGGAAAAAAATGTGTATTTCTTTGTTATCAATTATAAACCATATGTTTGATAGTTTGGACTATATTATTTTCCGCATAAACGTCAAGTTCTGCTGCGTATTTGGTGTTTTTCATGATCATCAGATTTGGATTAAATTAATAGCCATGATTTTCATTCATCAAATTTTTGAATTGAAAATAATATAAATTTCTGCAGTAAATGAAGCAAAAAACTTCAAAAACCACATTTCTTATGAACTCGAAATATTTATATTAGAAAAAAAGGCCAGGCAGGAATTATTATTAAAAATTGACCGCTTTTTTTAAAGTTATTTACATTTCAAATATTTTATATATTTCAGATCAAAACCTTAACCAACACAGCGATGAATCAGGAGATTTAGAGTGATTTAGTTAAGGAAAACGATTTTCTTTAAAAAAATTCAAAGCAATTAGACAAAGGCGGTTTATTTAAGTATATAAAAGTTATAGAAATAACAAAGGTAAATATGTTGATTTCGATTTACATATGGTCCAATCGAGCGTAAAAATTTTTTTTGAAATATTCGCTTTGAAGACGACGATGTTTTAACAGTTCCATAGGTTTTGAGGGCCAAAACAAAGCATATTTTCTCTAATTATTTTTTAACAAACTAAATGCATTATTTTGTTACTAACTTATGGCAGTGAAAAGAGTAAGATATGAACAATATTACATCAATTTTTCATTCAAATATATTAAAAAATGACCCGATGGGAGCTGATCTGCGGAAGCGCCTTTGAAAGCAAGACTACCTTCGCGGTAGGCAGGATAACTCGCGGAGGGCTTATCTGAAACAAAACCCCGAACGCTTTCTGTTTAAAAAATAAAAACCGCTCACTCATACAGTTCTGCTCAGTTTCACTGGAAATATTTCTATGAAGTTTTGAAACTGATGTAACCCCTTAAAAACTTCTCAACCGATTTTTACGAAATTTGGTACATATCTTATAATAATGTTTAAATAAAAAGTAACTTTAGATCGGCTAGAAAGAAATCACAAATACGTGTGCCGTCAAACTTTTATAAATAAAAGGTTTATAGTTTTAAGGTAATAAGTTTAACTTCCACATGCTAGTAACTATGTTTTACAGCTTCCTCATGAACAGAAAATTCTGTCTATGGTGGGTTCAATTAGGTCAAACTCCCAAGAAATTGTGGCTGGAGTCCCCTGGTCAGTCCTAAGAAAAATAGATCCTACAGCTTATCTACAGCAAATTTTCCTAGAATTGAAAATTGCATCACGTCAATATTTGCTAACGACACCTCCATTGTGCTCTTCAGACAGTAACAGATTCATCAGAATTCTTTAATTTTTTTCAATCAAGATTGAATAATCTTGAAACTATTTGCACAATTAGAAAATTAAGTTAAATGCCGGGAAAATTCAAACCATTTTCTTTACTAGACGGAGAAAATTGACTCATCTTCCATTTTCAAATCTTACACTGTGTGGAAAAGAAATATTATATGATGATATTTGCACATCGATAGGGTGACTACAAAAATAAGCCTCCTGACCAGGATCCTGTGTTCCTTTCGTCGTACAACTAACTTAGTCTGGGCAATAAACTTTACATTGATAAAATTCAAGTTGTACAAAACAAATTGTTAAAAAATACGAAGCTGGTTCTCGACGAGTCATTTTCTAGTTTTATATGTCTGAAATGCAGCGAATAGCAGACAAAAATTCAGTACTGGCGGGAAATTTTGATTAGAGCTGGACATATTCTGAAAACCCCTGGATAAGGCAATTAAATGTAGAATACATAAGTTAGATTCTAGGTAGATAGATAGGAAATACTAAGAGTAGGTTAGTATTTGATTGGAGGCTTTTAAAATTTTTTTTTCCCTCAATTGTTAACTCTTAGGAGGGGAACTATTTTTATTAGTTAATCCTAAATCACAGCTGAAATATGTGTTTTTGCATAAAACTCTCTATTACTATATATGTACCAAATACGAGCAAGTCATAATATAGCAAATAAATGAATAAACACAACAAAAGTATGCTTTTTTTACTTACCATCGTTGGTAACATCCTGATAGTTAATCATGCATATTCGTGTTTAGCTTAAAAGATATATAGACTATAATCCCTATGAATTGCAAAAGTCTCTATAGTGAGCGCATTTCACTGCACAAAATAATTTATAATGTAGTGAGTTTCTAATGAAATTATTGCCTTAAGATGATTACCACGGGAATAAATTGGAACGCAAAAATCACGTTAAATAGAGAAAATCACCTGCTCAGCAAAACATTGTCCGCTTTTTAATTAAATAAGCAGTTTCATTACACAAGAATACCGCATAAAAAGATCTAAATTATTACGCGTCGGCGAATACGTGCCACAAAAGCTGGGACAAGGTGCAATTGCACCATAAAGTTTGGCTTACTGAGGCGCTAATCTGGAAACCATTTTCCCTCCTTTCCCTCATTTTAAACAACTCCTTCCAAAGAGTTTTATCAGCACGAATTAACACAAATAGTTTTCCTGATATGTCGCATAAAGGTCGCAATTCATGTTACCGCGCCGACCAACAGTGTAAAAAGAGGTAGAAATAAATAGAAAAAAAATACATTAAAAAAGAATTTTCTATAAAACGGGGAAGCAACGTTCTGCAGTATCGATGGCGCTAATTAGTATGGACAACGTAACCAAATCAGCTCCATTTAGCACCTGCCGGCCCAGCATTCTCTGCACTTCCAGAGGTAATCCATTTTAGCACATAAATATATAGAGCAGCGACAATTCTGCTTTTTTATGTATCTTAAGCTCCGTGATACCTGAACTGCAGGGGCCCCATCATATAGAATTATCCATTAGCAAGTTAATTTCGTCTTCGGAGCAATACAACCGGAAAACTTGTTCAACAGTTTTGAGATAAAAAATAAAAATTAAAGAGAATCTTAAAATAGCCTCATTAATAATAGGGTTAGATAAAAGTATTTAGTTTCTTTTTGACCGTAACTTGATACATTATCAAATTTTAACAGAAGAAATTGGACATCAACTTACAAATAAAATTCAATTTGGAAATTGTACATAATTATAAAAATATGATATGAGATCCCGGTGTACGGTGTATAACATGTTGGAGTCTCCGAAGCTAAATTCATTTGTGAGATTTTTAGTGTTTTAAAGTTGATCCTCGTTTCGAAAAACTCACTTTTGCAGTATTCCTCAAACATTTTTTAAATCAGGTTTGTAAGCGGGCCAATCCAAAAAGGGGACGTTATGGTTCCTTAAGAACTTTTTGGTAAAATTTGATGAGTATGAGGCAGCATTGTCGTGCTGAAATCTGATTAATTATTTTTGAAGTCATTACAAATCGATTAACCAAAAATATTATTTTAGAAACAATAATAGGAAAGAATTAAATTTAAAATATTGTTATGCACTCTCTTCCTATTTTCAATATTAAAAATCATTTTAAATAATTGAAGAATTTCCTAATAGACTTAGGGTATTAAAACTAATGGTGACCCTGTAGAGGTTTCTTATAATAATTAACATTTGTGCTAACAATTTAAGCTGGTAAATAAACAATTTCTGGAAAATAAATATTAGTTTTTTTCAGCTTCAGATTTTATAAAGCGACACTTGTTTTGATTAACCCTATAATTATAATTTTTTTTTGTTTAAAAAATTGACGCTATCAAAATAAATGGCGTACCGGGTAATAAAAAGTTCAAAGGTATACACAAGTAGCTGCGTTATTGAACAAAGTCTGCTATTGAGGCATAGTCAAACAGACGTGCCCTCATATTATATTAGTTAGATAGGTATACATTTTGACGAGTTGTCCCTTAATTTGTGCGACTCAATTCATATTCAAAATAAAAGTAGACAACTGCTTTATTCTGTTTCAAAAGCGGTTAACTGCGATATGAAATTTTAAATAAACAATATATTAAAACAATGTTAACCAACTATCATCTGAAATTATAATATCTCTTTTAAAATCATTAAGCAAAGTGATTTATAAAATAACTATACAATATTACAAGAATAGGCTCCTGTTTGGATTTATAGAACTTTTATCTAGTGTGTATATTTGACTGTTTTATTTGCATTTTACCCTACATTGAGGATCAAAGGAAGACCATTATTGGTTAGTTTTCGAAAAACCAAAAGTTACATACTTGCAACATAAATTTAATAAAAGATCTCTTCAAGATGCGAGGGCCGTAACGTAATACACCATCATTAGCAAACAGCAGGATGAAGAAATTTACCTCTCTGATTTTGTCCTTACTTACAGCATCCTCTATATCTGGGCGATAATTGAATCCACCAATGTGGCGTGAGTGTTCAATAAGAGGAATAAGCAAATTGAGCTCTACTCGGCGTTCATTTGCGGGTGCTAAATTCTAAAATTTGATTATTCATATAAGTCAAGTGGCTTCAAATACCTATTATGCTCAAATTCCCCGTACTGCACAATGGTGGCCAGGAATTTCAAAGTCGCTTCTTTGGTATGTATTTAAATTGGGACTGGTGCTGAGTCGAATTACGGGCTTATTTTATTTGCTATCAAATTCATATTGACTTCTTGGGGGCTCAATACACCTAGATGCTTTTCATGATTCCGATTTGAATAAATCTTCTTGATTGACATTTTTTTCTCAATTATTTTGCTCCCTTCCAACCTGCGATATCTATTTATTGTGATTTTGCGGGCAAGATAAAAATAAATATATAAGAAAACCATTTTCGATGACTTGGCATTTTGATCTCACTCGGGATAACTGAGAATTTCATTGAATAAAATGTAAAGAGAACTGAAATGTGTTGGGACAGCGGCAAGATTTTCGAGTATTTATATGATTTGTGTTCAAGGTACATCCTTTTAAATTTAAGCCAAGAGATTCTAGTTTACACAAAAATTCACTTTGCCTAACCAAAAGGAAAGCAAAGAAGGAAAAGTATTTAAAGGATTTTCGAAGGGACGGTGAAGTTTAAAGTCAGATTTTATAAACAATTTTCATAATTTGCCAGTATATAATGGGTGGTATTTATTTTTCAACTTCTCATATTTCAGTCTTAAGCGTAAAACTTGTGCTGGTCATCAAGGACTAAGTTAAAAATTTTACTAATATAATTTAAACTTTTGAGCGCATCTAATATAACCCACATATTCTGAATAGCAAAAATTATATTGGATAAATTTTAAATATCTCACAACTTCTATTCCATTAAAATCCGTTTATCCAAAAGGATCTAAAATAATAAATGAGGGATGATTAAACACTTATTTATTTTTGAGCCAGTAATGAATAATCATGACGTCATTTCAAATCAGCGACTCCGAAAACATGTTAGTTTTTTGTTGAAAACCTACTGTATAATATTTTAACATTCATTGAATTGAATGCAAATATTTTATAAAGTTTTGTTCCATAAATATTTAAATTCAAATATGTTTGTCAGCATTCATCAATTTCGCATTCGCAAAATCTGCGGAATAGACCTATCCCACATTCATGCAATGCGATAAAAATAGACAGCGCTATATAAATGTCTATATATCTTCTCTCGTCAATCTCAGGCAGTAGGATGTTAAATTGGCGGTCGCAGGAGATTGAGCTGTCTATCGTATGTCTGTGAAGTTATCACAAAAGTCGTTAGTATATTTTTATGAACTTCCAAAAGAAATTATTACGAGAATGCGAGACATGTTTACAAAGTTTTTTGTGGGACCTTTTAGTATCGTTGATTATAAATACGGTGCGGATATGTAAACAGTCAAAATAATGATCCATTAATAAAAAAATACTATTTAAGGACTTTTAAGTTCATTGATTTTAAACTTAGTATGTATAGTAGATTTAATAATAGATTTTTACATAAAAAATGCTGTTGAATTTTTAGGTTTTGATGGGCATTTTTGTTTCGCTTAGAAAGCCATTCCATTGTCAATCTGTAAACGTGAATGACTGTATTATCTTGTTGGAAAATCACTTAGTCTTCCATGAAGGGGACTAAAACGCTGAAGCTCGTGAAGTTCTTTGACACAATCCTGCAACAAAACATATAGGTGTTTTCGCACAATGATGAAAAGTTAACCAAACCATAACGTCTCTATGACCAAAATTTCGATTCGGACGAATATTCGTGGCATAAATGGTGCCAGTAATAACTATGTGTAATAAGTCCATCGGACTATCTGAATTGAAATTTTTTCATCTGTAAATCTGATTGTTGCCATAATTCTAAATGTTTTAGGGCTTGTAGCTGTTTGTGTATAATGTATGTTGGTAGCTCTAACTCTTTTTTTTTAACTACTACAATTCCCTTTCAATAAATAAATAAAAGTATGTACGAGCAAATTGCTTGTCAGTTATTAGGATGAGATATGAAATTAATGTCAGGGTTATTTAACCTATTGTAGGAAGGAAGAAACCAAAACAAAGAGAATAAACTTTGTGTATAATAAAATGCCCTCTTCTGTGAATCAAAATAGCTGAATGTCGCATTCCTTATCCGAATGTGAGGGCTATACATATAACATTTGTTTAATTTTAGTTGTTGAAATATAATGAACTGATTTCTCTATTTCTTCTGGCGCGCACAAGTTCGTTCAATCGAAGTTTCTTCCCTTTATCTTTTCTAATTCTCAAAGTTGATAACATAAATTGTAACTAATTTGCCCAGACAGTTGGTCTGCAATCTCGTAATTGATTTTATCAGCAGAGTCGGTGAAACTTCTTAAGAAGAAAGATTTTGGTTGCTATACATCTACAATAAAACTGATTTATAAATCAGCCAAACGTAAACATTCAAAGTTTTAAAGTTTGAACAATAGTTACCAGGTATTAATTCTACTCTAGGATCGTTTTACCAAAGTTATAAATCTTCTGCGGTTTAAACTGTAACTTGAGTTATCAGAAGATGCCCTCGTCAGTGTCCAGAAAAGGTAATGGACATTAATCGACTTTATCTATGATAATGTTTTAAAAGGGTATTTACCTCATCCATCATCTGACCGTCCGAAGGTTGGAAATTTCCCTTAATTTGCGTCATTTATGTTCACGGAAAAGTTACCCAATTTGCCTGACCAATGTCGGTAAACACCTAAAAGTAGGTAATTCATTAATTTCAATGCAAATAAGCTTACCGCGTTATCATTTGAAATAATTTAATCTGAAAAGTGCGCGGGCAGGAAGCAAAATATATGCCTTCAATGTTTTCATGCAATAATACTCGGCATTTTAAAATCTAAAATTAACTCATCAAATACTACATTCACCTCGTGGCTTTGTTATATTTGCTGAAATAATTTCAGGTGCACAAAAAGCGCCCAATGTTTTCTCAGACTAATTTTCGAATGTCTTCGTTTAATTTGCTCGCGGGGTTTGGTGCAGTGAAGGTTGGCAAAAAATGTGAGCGGGTCTGTTTGGTGGATGGGAAATTTTTAAAAAGAAATTTTATGAGAATACAACGAGGACATAGATAAGGTTTGTGGATTCTGAATTTCGATTGTTAATTATATTTCCTGTTTTTAACTAAAGCGAATGAGACGATTGTCGTTACCAATTACCAGTATACCTTATGCCATTTTGTGGAATGTGTGCTAATATTTAAAAATCAGAGTATTTTAATTAGGGTTCTTTTTCAGCTATTATTGTTAACTTGTTATTTAAATTTAATTCATTTTTTAAAAACATATTCAATGTGAACATTTTTCTACCATTTCATAAAATGCAAATGCAAAATGATTTCCCGATTTTAAAAGTCTAGTGGTTGGGAGGTGATGACATTTTGAAGGGATGTCTTTCCTATTAGTCAAATTTTTATCCTTTAAAAATGCTTGAAGACTTCGGAATAAATGAAAATCTGAGGGGTCGATGTCCGGTGAATAAAGAGGGTGCATCATTCCTTCCCACCCAGACAAACTCCATTATGTTTTCCAGGGTACGATGAGAAACATGAGGCCGAGCATTATCCTGATGAAAAAGAACTCCCTTTCTGTTTATTAACCCTGGCCGCTTATTCTGTAACTGCTGTTGTAAATGCTCTAGTTGTTGACAGTATATGTCTGTCGTTATTGTGGTAAAAGTTCAAAGTGAATGACTACTCGAATATTTCATCAAATAGAAAGCAATACCTTCCCCGGATGAAGTTCAGGACGAGGTTGAGAAATTGAGGGCGCGCGACGATCCACGCAACACCGTTTTTAATGAACATTGTTGTAAAGGGTCCACTTCTCTCTTAAAAATGTCTTGTGACTAAACTGTGAGAATATTCCGCACGTGTTTAGAGCTTGGCTTCGTTAAGCTTATGTGGTACCCACTTTCCCAGTTTATTCACCTTTTCTAACCGTTGAAGGTGGCGGTGGGCAATAGATCGCGATGAATTGTGGACCTCAGCTAAGACTTCAACTGTTACCTATAGTACTGTGCAGTAAGTTGTCGTCGAAGTCCGAAGATCGTCCAGAACGTGGCTCATAGTAAAGGCCAAAATTAATTTTAAAACTAATGAATTGATTTGAATTTTCCGAGCCATTTCGCTAGCTGATTCTTTTTTTCTGAAGAAAAACAACATCAAGTTTCGAATGTGCTCTTTAGATGGTTCCAATTCTTGTAATTATAACTTTGTTCTTACTTTGCCTAGCGACTTTAAAACTTGCAATTATACTAACTAACTAACTATGACTAATCAACCTGCGTTATTGACTGCATAGCTACGCTTTCATATAAAAACACTATTAAGTCGCGAAGGGGGTAGCAGTGCAAATTTTCGCATTACTTATGAGATGACCTGATAGAAGTGTGTGTCAGATAATATTTTGAAGAGGTTGCACTTTTGGCAAACAATAAATGTAAATACAAATAAAACTGGTGTTTTGGTGATTTGTACACTCAAATATCAGGAATGTTCAACTTTTATGGTTCACCCTGTATCAGAAGAAAAAGAACAAAATAAATAAATGTATTATTTAAGGTATCAGACTCATTTATAGTAGTAAAAGATAGTGCATTACTTTCTCATATTTTTCGTAAAAAAGTTCCAAAAATGTTGTTCGAGAAACAGCGATCAAAAATAAGTTAAGAAATTTTCTTTTAAATAATTAATTAGAAAAAAAAACTAATTTAAATATGATAAATAAATAATTAAGGCGGTTGGTCCAATTACAGAACAAAAAAGGATTTTTAATTTAAAATTATTGTATTTAAAAATATGATATAATTTTGCCTGTACGCAATTATTGATTACTTACGTAATTAATTAATTACTTTGTCTAATCTGTGGAACTACGTTTGTGCATTTTGTTTTGGTTGTTAGTAACAACTATTCTGTAATTATACTTTAGTAATTAAGAAATAATCTTTAAATATTCTGGATAAATGTACGTTATTACTACACTTTAGTGAAATAAAATAAAAAAATTCGTTAGAAAATTAAGCATTTAACTTTTTTAGCAATTAGTCTTTTGAAATATTCGCTTATCTTTTCAGGACTACTTTTTTTGGAACTCTGACCTTTTTAATTTTTATTGTTTGGCAACTAAGGCATGACTGCCTGTCTGTAAATGTGTTAGTTACAGTCTTAAAACTTTGTTTTATTTTAAATGAAGAAAACTCAAAATAAAAAACTTTTAGGACACCCTCTTATATACATTAAGAAATTAAATAAATATTTAAAAATTCGTCTTTATATAATAATAAAAATGTGTCGGGAACTTTTTAAATTTTAACCCCCTTTTTGTTGCAAGATATTCCCTTTAAAAGTCTCTGTTTTAAATACCCTATAAAATATATATAGCATTTACAGATTAAATGAAACCATTTTCATATAAAATAAAACTATTTCCAAATAAAATCAAATCTCAGAAAGTTAAATGACAAATTGTTTTATATTTTTATTTTTATTTTTGAAATAATTTGAAGATACAACAAAATATTCATGTAAACGTTATGCTTACTACGCTACTAGTGAAGATGTTGACTATTTGCTGTATTTGGGATTTGCAAAACCATATCCATTACATAATTGGAGTAGTTATTTTGGTTTAATTGTTGAACACTTTGCTCAATTACACCTGAATTACATGAGGACAAACAAGGTGGCATACTAGAAATTTACTTAATATTTACATTTTGCAAACTTGTGCTATATGGCCTTGCACTTACTCCCGAAAGAATTGAATTTTCTAATAGCTTAGATAATTTATTACCATTATAGATAAATAATATTTTGCAAACTCGGTATTTTCAAAGAAAATGTATTTAATCTTCATTCGCGAGGTTTCATATTAATTGAAAATATGTAGTTTCATTTCATTTCAAAACGGTTTCTTACTATTAAATTATTTAGCTTCAAATCGATCAACGATTTATTAAATATGGGAATCAATTGTTTTGCTTCCAAAACTCATGATATCGCTTATGGTTTTAATTTGCCCTTTTACACTTTCAGATCACGTACTTCTGCCGGAGCAGCTGGGAAGGATTATAAGATTAGGAAACCTGACAAAAGACAGAATTGGCCTGCGCTCATATCCACATTCATCTTACCGAATCTAAAGTGTGGAGCCATGCTGTAGGATTTCCTGTTCCTTCGCAACCTGAGGATGCCGCCGATTTCTCAAAATGATTACGTCTAATGTGACAAATTTAGGCATAGAATGATGAGGGCGTAATTTAGCCATCGCAATCGGGGCTGCGTAGTCAATAACGGGGCTTGATCTAATCGTTGTGAAAATGACAAAATCTTCCGCTCAATTTAATCCGAGTAAAATTGATGTTCAGTGCTTGTTTCGGTGTTGTAGAAATTTTCTCATATTTCTGGTTGCTATGAGTGCGATGACTGTGCAGATTACTGCAAATGGTTTGAAAAGCAGCAGTTTTGTCGTTGAAACACCCAGCGACAGTGCCCCTGTTGTTGATAATTTTTCTTCTGAGCAATCAGGCGAAAATCTTCAACATTTTTCAAGTGATCGGAATGCGTTCGGTGAGACCTCTCCGATGAAGGGCTGGATTTGCCACTGTTGGAATTCAACACATGAATTTGAGGTGAGTCAATACCGGGATAGAACATAATGATCAATTTTAAAGAAACCAAGTAATAGAAAACATTGGCAACTCATAAAGTTTGTAAAAATCATACAATATTAAATGTTCAAATATTAAGTTAATCGTTTTTAAGTAGTAGGGCATCATTTTAGATTTTTTATATTGCCTAAAATGGCTAAAAATAGTTATAGTGGAATAAGCAACATAAGGCAGACAAATTTCTTGCCTCAATTATATTAAAGCAGATTTTATCAATAATCAAATAGAACTTGTCTGAATTGATAATTACCGACTATATTTTTAACCATTATACTGAAAACAAGTTACTTCCACTTATTATAATTTTTTCTATTGATGAAAAACGAAAGAAATGAAAATCCCTATCGAAACATCAGCATAAGCACAAGCAAATATTACACCCTAATACGTGATTCAAATTTAGTGAGGAAAGCATAAAAATGTTGTCAGTAGCCCTTTTTTCCTAGGATCCTGGCACAGGATTAAATAGATAAAACACACTTTTATGCACTTCCACGTTTTACGCATTTTATGAGTATCGATTTCCTAGAAATAGCTCACTAGAACAAATGCTTCCCTTCAGCTTTAGGCAGATCTGCCACCCTAAGCAAAGATTATGCATCGTTGAAACATATTAATAACAAAATACACACGTATTTAATTGAATAAAGTGTTCAGTCAATTCACACTGTTCCTCATGTTCTTAATGCATTTAGGGTGAAATTTGGCTCATCGATGCTCTGATAATGTAATCCAATTAAAATAAGTAAAAAAATTCACTTTTGGCACATTTTTGAAATTTCTTTAAAAATTAGATAAATTAATTAATAAATTTCTTTTATAGTGTGGAAGCTTGCAATGTTTCACGCAATTTTTTTATTGAAAAAAGGTTTTATATAAAGAATTTTTTCTAAGAGCTGCTCTGAATTAGGAATATATTCAAATCTAAGATGATTTTAATTTTATGGAAGAAAGCTCCCCGTTAAATTTCAAGATATTTCGTGTTTTCTAGATATCATTTAAAATTTGAAGAATTAATTTAAAAATTGTTTAAAATTTTTAACATGAATTCAGAAGTGCTCAATAAAACCTTTTTAGTTATTTGCTTTGTTTTCTGTTATTTTTCTCATAATTCTTTATAATTGTAACTATTCTATAAATTTTTTGGTTTTGAATTATTTATTACTTGCTCAGTAATGTAAAAAAGTGTTGATCTGTGCATTTTTTAAATAATAAATTAAATAATTGTTCAAAATTTGTACATAACAATTACACAAATCAATAGCAAAAATCATTGATAATTCAATTAAAATTTGCTTAACTATTTTGGTATCGACGAAAGTTTGAACAACTCTTACCTTTATTGTATAATATTAGAGATAAATCGAGGGATTAGCGATTAATTAAATGTGCATGAATACAACTTAATAATATCCTGATTTGTAACTAAGTTTTTTCAATATAGCACCAATAGATTCTATACCTTGTTAAATAATCTTTATTAATCATTTTTATTAATAGCACAAAGTGTTTGTTTGTTGTACTGTCTGTTTGGTAAGAGCGTATCGACGATTTTTCAGAAAGAAAGAGAAAGAGGCAGAAATATTTGAAGTGAAGCGGATGAGTATTACCTATATTACCTATATGCGCGACGTGCTTAAAGTCTCATTCTGCGTTGCACTTTCTACTGTTAAGATCGATTTTCAACATGAGTGCCTTATTTTATAAACGTTTTGAAGCTGTATTTCTCTGCCTTCATCCGAAAGGACCTAAATGGACTTATGCCCAGGCAGCGAGATATATTAAAAAGGATGCAACTTTTGCAAAGAAGTGGTGTAAGATGTTTTCTGAGAAAAAAAAACGTCGACGATTTGCCAGGAAGGGGTAAAACAAGAAAAACATCAAAAAAAGAAGACATCGCTATTTTGAAGATTTTAGAAAAGGATCCACAAGTGACGCTGAGGCGAGCTAGAAGCAAATTAGCGGAAAAAGGTATCAACGTGTCGTTCTATACTATACGTCAAAGAATAAGAGAAAATACTATTTAACACCACAGTACTGCAATCAAACCACTTTTATCCAAAAAGCAAATCAAATCCCGTTTGAAATGGGCTAATGAAAAATTGAACCGCGATTGGACAAGCGTCGTGTTCACTGACGAATTATAATTTTGGGCATATCAGAGACATAAACGAGTAATGGTTAAAAAACGACATTACAGCATACGTACTGTAAAACACACAATAAAAATGTGTGGGGATACAAGGATTTGGAAAATTGATTACTCTTACTGGAAATCTGAATGCAGAAAGGATGTTGCAAATTTACAAAAATGGGTTATTAAAGTCTACAGGTTCTTGATTTGGAACAGGAAACCGATTGTGGGTATTGCAAGAAGACAACGAAGTCGTCTTTGTACCGAATGGAAAAGTCAAAAGCATATCAATATCATGGAGTGGCCCTCACAAAGTCCTTCTGCTAATCCAATTGAAAATGTGTTTGCCTTTATGAAGGCAAAGCTGCAGCGGAAAAATGCTTTCACTTTGCAACAACTGAAAGCATCGGTAAAGAAAGCCTGGAAAGATCTACCACTAGAATATACTGAAAAATTAGTTGAAAATATGAACAATAGATGTTTAGCTATAAAAGAAAATAACGGTGAGTTCACCGTAAAAAAAATAAAGTAAATAATAATGAAAAAAGTATATTTTCTTAATTTTTTATCGCATTATTGAATTCTGAGCGCTGACCGCTGAGTAGGTCAGGAATAATGAGAAAAATCTACATAATATAAATTTCAATTGAATAGATTTTCAGCAAAATTGATGTATAAATGGGACAGAATTTTGTTGAAATTTTAAGAGGAGTGAATATTTAAACATTTCGTTTTTAAAAATTAAGAAAGTTTAGAAATTTCAACATATTTTTAATAAAATTTTGATATTTACAAAAATCACGTAATATAACATATTAATTGAATTAAATTTCAATAGCTGAAATCTATGGATTGAGCTAAATCTCAACTTATGTTTTAGAGTGTATAACAAAATCTTGTGTTATTTTTGGGATCTCTGCTGTGAGTTTTTACTTTGTTTTATAGAATGGCTATAGGCTGGTGCGTTGCCACTTCCGCCAGAAGCTCTTCAGTTTAATAAAATGCGGCATCATAACGCAGCGCGACATTTTGGAATGGGGATTTTTTCGTTTTTGTATCCGGCAAAACATTTATATGATTGGTTCTTTTGTTTCCACCCACATCAGGTGAATTCCAGCGAAGCTCTGGTATTATCCATCGATGAATTTTCCCTTTGAAAACAAATATGAGTTATTATCGAGCTAACAAAAGAACAAACGTTTGTGGCCACCCTTCTCAGTGATATTTCTTCTGAAGAAAAGCACTAAAATATTTATTGTTTCCTCCGTGCGGTACCACGTAGAAGTCATTAATTTTTCAACTGCTTTCTGCCAATAGAATTGGAAATTATTTTTTATTTTGGTGTTTCCGAAAAGGTTTCTTCTCTTGTATAATGTTAAAGTGGGACATTTGCCAGTTTATATAAAAGAATTCTTGAATATGTAATCGCCGGGTTAATGTGAATTTTACGCAAATTTCTGGGGATTTTTAAGGGTTGATGTGAGACCAGGCATAAAGACTTGGAAGATTTGGTTTTGGAAATGTTGTTTTGAAATATACTGGATTTAGGGTGGTCTGGACTGGTTTATTCGCTAAATAAGATTATTGTCAGTCCAAGATGTTGTTCAACTTAAATAATAAAATTCTGAGATTAATAACACATAATTGTACGTTTCTTAAATTAAAATTAGTCAAATCGAAAATTTCACAGTATAACAGGCCGAATTATATTTTATTTCAATTGCAACTCATTATTTAAAAATATTTCAACGTTACCTTTGATGTTGCAAGGATTTGATAAATAAAATTATTGGTTTTTCTTTTCTGTCAATATAAACTAAAGTAATGCGTAACCAAACACAGGATTCATCCTTTAAAAAATTCGTACCTGAAGATATTAAAATTATTCTTAACCCCTCTCTGAAATGACTTCTTCCCGTTCAAAATTAAAATCAAAGCTTTTTACAAGGTGCGCCCTTAAGTCCTTACAGATCCCTTTTAACAATATTTCAGGACATGGAGCGGGAGATCATTCAAAAGATGAAAGTATTTTTAACGACATTTCACTTATTAGGATCCGTTTTTAGATGTAAGAGTTATGGAGGTGCAAAGTCAAAATTTATCGAAATATTTGTTGAAAAATGGCGATTTTTGTTAAAAACGTTGTATGGAAAAGAATATTTTTTTGAATTTCATATCGATTTTGAGGGGCTAGGAGTGATTTTACAGGGAGGGGTAACTAAGAAAAAAAAATGTTCCTAGGACATCCTAAGGAATCGACTCGAATAGCGTTTCCTTCATAAAATCCAATTACCCTATATGTATTGTGTTTTAAACAATATTAAATAATATTAATCTTTTGTAATGTTGCATTTTCTACAAGTACAAATATAAATATAAAAAAGGAAAATATAATGCAACTAGGTTTCCGAAGAATTTCCACAAAACAAAACAAAAAGTAAAAGACTTCCATTTAATTTTCTTACAATCTTTACTTCCGGTTTACCGGTAGATATGAAATTTTTAAAATGGTGCTAGTTACTTAGACGATGAAGATAAAAGAGGCTACTTTTTCTTAGATATGGGTCAGCAAATTTAGCTGATAAAAGCTTTAACTTTTTTTTGGGTTTTGATATGAAACTTTTTGGATTTATATGGTGTGTTTTATTTCTTATAAAAAGATTTATTCTATGATACCAATTAAATTAAATATAATACGACTTCTATCGGATCGCATTCAGTAAAAGACGTATCAATACCTTTTTATGTTCCTATGCGCATCAAACTCCTTCCACTAAATTTGAATCCGAGAAAATCTAATGTTACAGAACATTGCCTCATTTAGAATATTCATTTTGTAGCATTTTGACGTAAATTTATTAAACATTTATAAATTTCATGTATGAGCCATGGTATACATGGACATACTTATAACAATTAAGTGGCATACAAGGTCTATTGAGAATGTAAAGAAGAAATAGCTTAATGAAAAATAATATTTTGTTAGGTACCTGCCGTTAAAGCTGTTTTGCAGCAAACCGAATAATACTCCAGGGATTAATAGTGATAATGCAAATATTTACAATGGCCTCTGCCTCGATGATTTTAATTCTTATTTCGTATCTGCGCAGACGGAAAAAATAAATTCCTCCCTAAGCTAATTTCTCTGGGGAAGAAGTTGGGCTGGCTGTCCTCACGGTGAAATTAAATGTTGTAGGCCTCAGCGACATTCCAATTACATGGATGGACTAAGCAATTAAGATTTTTTCAAAAGTTCAAACGATTATTATAATCGTTTTAATCTAAACTAAATTAATGGAAAATAATTTATATCTTAATAATTATTTTTTTATTAAAAGATTGCTTTTGTTCAAAATACAATAATTATAATAATAATAATGTTGAAGTTAATTCATATACAGCAAAAAAAAATGTAAATCATAATTTTTATAGTTAATTTTGGTACAAAAAAGCATAATGATGATGATCAAATGTCAGGGATTTGTTTAGAGTAATATTACTTTGATTATATTTTAATTATATCACAGCATATAGTCCTTTTAAATAAGTGACAAACCTAAAAAACTTCCATAAAATTGAAAATCTCATCAGATACAAGATGAAAATAATACCTGCAGCATTTATTATACAGGGAAGATATACATTAATTTAAAACTTTGCAGTAATCAATACCGAATTTGTAGAAATTCCTCGTAGATATTGTAAAGAAGTAAAGTCTATCTAGAAGTAAAATACAAAAGGATTGATAGGATCACTTTGGAGTAAAGAAAAGGAAGAAGGATTTAAAAGAATTTAGTAATTAGTAAAGCATTAAAATCTTAAACTTTGTGAACTAATTTACCCACAGAGCTTATAATTTCTTTTAATAGAAAACTCTGCGTACAATTTTGAATATTTTTTCTTACTCTCTAAGAAAGAAAGAATGAAGGTACAGGAGAGATTATCTAACAATTCTATTCTAATTATTTCAGGAATGCGGAGTTTTATAGGTACATAGTTTAAATTTAAAATGGGTAATCTGTCTATTTTAAAAGTTGACAGACTCATTTAAAAGCTATGTTGAATTTTAGGCAAATTAATTTCTGATGTGTATCGATATAGGTTACTCGTATCACAAATTTAATTTTGGACCTACCTAAGTTTCATATATCGCTAAAAACCTTAAAGTAAAAGGGTGCACTTTCGAATAAGCTTTATTTCATAATCCTGAAATGGCCTTGCAAAAATATATTTTATTTATATTCCAACTAATACAATCAGTGAATGCCTTACGGTTAAAGTGATTATGATCAAATTTTAAATATATATGTATATCTTCGTAATCATATTTATGAAATACTTACAACAATTAAATATGTATTAGTGTAATTATATAACTAATTTTAAATGTTATTAATCAAGAAACGTAAATTTTTGCTATTAATGACTGGTTGAATTCACATTTCAAAAATATTGACGGATAGGACCACCAGATTATTGTAGACTATTTAGATATTCGTGCAGGTATTTGACAATTAAGTAGTGTCTCTATTATTTTCAAAGAGATTAACTTGTGTTTTTATTCTATAGAAATTTTCAATGATTCTGATTACAAAATGAGTAAATAAAACGTATGAGTTTGAGGTTTCTTCTCTGGTTTTAACTAAACCTTGTACGAATTGGACGTTTCTTTGGAGTCAAAAGTTAGTACTATTATTTAACTATTAGTCAAAATTTGTTGATCGCTTGTCCTCAGATATTATTATGATATATCACATATTGATATATATATATATATATTATATGTTGTTAAGTTTCCGTATTTTTATTCAAAACAATTTTTTCTCGAACCTTTGAAATTAACGAATTAAAGATAAATATATATATACATATATATACTCTACCGACAAAAAGTTTCCGGGCAAACCTTTTATTCGCATTCAAAATGAAGGAAAAGTCTGAAATGTAATGTACTTCCACAATCAGTCTAGTGAGTGTGATCCTTTCCTCCACTTAACTATACCAGGTTACTAATGCCTAATAATTGACAAATTGCGCATTGTGTGCCAACGTGTCTGTATTTGCCAACTATTGTTTGCTTATTCAGTCGAAATCCGAGCATATTTTACCGTCACGTTAATTTCTGTATCTACATATGCATTTACGATATTTAACATAATTCCTGGTAAGTGTATTTCATTTTATTTTTCATGTTAATTTAAAATCTTCACATTTTAAAGTTATCTAATTTTCTAAGAAAATGAGACATGGCCCTTCTTTGAGCTTAGAAAATCATGCATATGCCCTTGCACTTTACAGAGAGGGGTTTAGAATACGGTATATTGCGGAAAGACTAAAAATACCACTTTTTACAGTCGGAGATTCCATGACTCGCTTCCAGCAAACGAAGCCTCCTAAAGCAGAGGACTAATTTCTAGTTATATAATGTCCAAATTGAATAGGAAGCTGGCTGTACCCGAAATTCAAACGCGGTTTAATCAAAGCCGTCAAGGAATACTTGTGCAAAGCTGGCTTAAACGGAAGAGTTTCCGTTAAGAGACCACTTTTACGACGCGGAAATAGGAAGGAAAAATTAAAGTGTTAATTACATGAAAACTGGACAATCCCAGACTGGAAACAAATTTTATAGACTGATGAGTCTAAATTTGAAATATTTGGACTAAAACGAAGAATTTATGTTCGTCGCGCTCTTTGGGAAAAGACGCATCCTGATTGTACAACATCAACTGTTAAATACGGCAGTGGATCTGTGTGGAAATGTTTTTGTTACGCTGGTGCAGGAGATCTGTTCAGGTATGCAATTCCATTCGGAAGACTATTATCGGTCGTGGATTTATTTTAGAACAAGACAACGACCCTAAACATACATCGAGACTCTGCGCTAATTATTGATCTATACTCTCCCACTCTTGTGGGGTGAATTAGATCGGCGAGTTAACAAAGTACTGTCCGCTAAAGGTGGTTTCAGATTATTGTCAATATCGTGCAAATTATAATTAAAATTTGGTAAAATATATAAGTAAAAAATAAGTAATACTCGTAAATATGAGACAACAATTTTTTAAACGCCTCAAATATTTTGATTTTTAAAAATTTCCTTTAGTCGCGTATTTTAAGGGTTTAAACAATGGAATAAATGAAAAAAAACATATTATTTTAATTTATTTACTTCATTAAATAATGAAACTTGTTAATCTTATATTTCACTTAGTAAATAAGTGGATGAAAACTTTGTTTTTGTTATTTTTAAAAGGTTGCACTGTAATTCTGAATTCAATTACATTTTAGAAGTTCTTAAAAGTAGCTAAAGTAAGATTAATATCGAAAGGGTTGAAAGGTGTTCGTTAACACGGACAGTTTATTTATTCAACCTTCCTAAAATTTAATTTGACTGCCTCATTGATATTTTAAAGCCACTTCAGCAGCAGTTATATTATATTTGTACGACTTTACATAATACTTAATATCTTATCGTAGCGTGCCACGTAACGTAATCATAAGAATGATTTTATCATAAAATATCAAATGCCGCCAAAAATTTCCTTGACTTTTTGCTTCTCTTGGGTACTTACATAGGCATCCCGAATGAAGGACTCCCAGCCTTGATGATGTGTAAGCCTGTTGAAGTTTTATTGAACGTGAAATCAAATTTTGTATTCACACTCCATCTCCTGACGGATATGTTAACATTATTTAATTTACATAGAAACCGTTTTTAATCTCATATGAAGGATTGCTTTTCCAGAAAATTAATTTTCACTTTTCGAACACAATTTTTCACTTCGTTTCATATTACTTCTACAACAATCCTCCTCTGTTAGCTCGTCGTTTCAAGTTAATTTAGTCATTAGCAGTGGTACGAAAGCAACGTACACAATTAATGGAATTTAGTAAACTTTCAGTACAAGCGGAAAAAAAGTGTAAACAAACAACAAACAACTAAAAAAAGGCTCACGTAATGTTTATGTTTATACGGAAAACACTTGTAAACTTCAAAAATTACAAGAAACCCTCAGGGAATTGTTAGTCCTCAAATAAAAGTAAATAATGAGCGTATAAAGGGCACACAACAAATAGTAATGGTTTCAACTTTCACCACAGATCTAGCTGGAGGGTGGCGGTGATTGTGGCAAATTGAAGTGTCTTTAAGATTTCATTCCTTTTACGGTCAACGAGCTTTTAATCGTCTTGAATAATGCAAGAACACGTTTGCGAAAGGGATGCCGTACATTCATCAAATCTTTAGGGTTTCATCTTAATCAAAAGAAAAATCTGTATTTCTTCGAAGATTTTGGTGGACGAAAAGTTAAAACTTGAACTGTTTATTTTAGAAGGGTTTGACTGACTTATTAAAGTAAAATAATCCCGCTTCTGAGAAAATGTAAATAAAATCGGTAGATGATCGACTTGCAAACTCTGAAAATCGGTTCTTTGGAAATTCGTATATTTTATGGTATTAGGAAGAAAACATCGAGACTGGCAAAAAAGTTATCATTGAGGGAATTAAAAAAGTTTGATATTAACTTTATGAAAAATGTTTTCTCTAAGGAAAAAAAATACACAACAATTTTAAATAAACTTTTTAGGTTTTTGGGTTAATCTATTAGTTGAAACCAGCTTGGTATAAAACGAAAATTGTTTACTATTAAATATTGTATATTGTATATGAAAACTGAAATTATGTACAGCAGCGAGTACCTACACAAATTATTAAATTTTGCTTAATTCCGCATCAAAGTATTTCATTTGAAAATATATAATTTATTAAATACATTTATTATATGTATTACATATAAATGTACGAGTATACATAATGAACTCATTTTATCAAGACCTTTCAATTGATACCCATATTGGGGTAGTTGGAAATTTCAGAAACAAATACGCATGCGACAAAAATAGCGGTCATATTTAATTTTTAAAAAATTTATATAGCCTATAACTCTCCCACGACTAAAATGAATTTAACGACATCTCATTAATTAAAATCAATCAAGCCGTTTAACTGCAGGATGCATACATGCATACATATTCAGTAGTGGCCAAATAAAAGGTACCGTCTTGAAAACATTGAGAAATCCACGGTTGTGGTCATTATTTGCTTCAGGCGCCCTTAAAATGTTATGCTTATTGCACAGCTTAACATTCCTAAAATACATTTATTACAATATATAGAGCTTACTTAACAGTTGTTTGTCAAAATGTATTGTTGATCAAAAAAATGTTAATTGCGTATTAAGCCAGGAAGAATAATCGCCTAGGATTATTGCCGGTTAAGTGGGATGTAGCCACGTTATAGTTCTCAAAGTTTTAGGGTTGTTGCGTGAAACTGTATCTAATGACACGAATAAAGGGATAGGTCTGTAAAATCGAAGAACGGGATCAAGGGAAGATCGTGTTCTACAAAATTTAAGCCTTCGAGATCGAATACGATGCAATCCTGTAGTATATTTGCACGAAGACCCAGGAGAAAACCGACCCTGAAGGAGTGGATGAAGAACGAACGCTTAAATTTCGCTTTAGCGCATAGATCGTGGGTTGAAAATGACTGGAAGAGAGTCATCTTCATGGACGAGTCGAAGATCAACCTCAACCAATCCAAAATAGGCTGCGGTACGTTCGTCGACGATCTTTGAGATGACTGCGTTTTGACCAGGCAGAAATTTTTGCCCAATGTTGTGGTTTGCATTTCCTATTTCGGTGTAGGGGATATTAATCCATGAACTTGGATAATTAAATCAAGATAATTAACGATAATTAACCCATCAATAGAAAGACTGTTCCTTGCGATTTATTTATTTTAAAAGTTTTCTCTTAAAGGTCAAAGAATTTGTTTCATAGTCCGGATTAATGACACTGGAATGGCCAAGGAACAGTCTGGATTTGAATTCTATAGAGAACTGTTAGGCAAAGCTTAAGATTTACACATCTAACAGATATCCAGATTTAAGCGTTATTACTATGTAGCTTGTATTAAGCGAAATAAATAAATAGAACAAAAGAGAAACTCAACACTGTCGTAATTGAAGCGTGAAACAACGATATTAGCTTAGAGTACTACAGACCGCACAGCCATCAGCCTCTCAGTGCCGAGGAGGATCGAAGCCGTTATGAAGGCTCGTAGAGGTCAAAAAATATTAAAATTAGGCTTTAGAAGGTAGAAAATTTATTTAGAAGTTACGTAAAAATATCATTTAATGAATATTTTTGAGAATGTCGTTAACCTAAGGCACGATGTCTAAATTTATAACGTTGTATGATGGAAATTGTGCTTACAATAAAATTTAAAAATACGTCACTTAAGAAAAAATCGGTCATGTGTGAGTCTGATTGTTACACAGATAGTTTTGATAGTTGAGGTACGGAAACCTAAAAACATAGAAAATCCCTCTATTTTGAAAATGGAAAGCAAAGAGCAAAAGATTTTCTTGCGCACATCCTGCCAATATTGAATGATTTTTGTTAAACCTATTTTTCTTCATATTTGTTGTATAAAATTGCAGATAGAAAAATATAAACTCAGAACAAATTATTAGGAACAACTCACAAAATTTGCATGTTTGTTATTTATGAACTAGCAATTTATAACAAGAAGATATGTACCAAATTTCATGAAAATATATTCAGGATGTTTTGAAATATCGTGCAATTTTTAGTTTCATTGATTTAAGCGTTTAATATATCTAATAATCAAGTTTTAGAACAAAATCTGCAAATGAAGTTTAGATCAAAACATAATCAAATTTTTTTAATATTCTGATGACAAAGAACTGCCTTAAAAATCATTGCCTAAACTAAAGCACCCGTCGTGAGCTTTCAGATTCCATGCCGGTAAGATTAAAGCGACATATTTAAATAAATTTTTGTTCGATTTTTATGAAACGTAAAGAAAAATGTTCTTAAGATTTTTAATACTAAAAGAACATGTAAAACTTTAAAAATTGATACTTTCGAAGTTCATTTTAATAAGGTAATTGCAAATAATCTTCATCATAAAATATGTAAAATCGAAGTAATGGCAAGTGACGGTGGCTGTAACATACGAGCAACCGAACGTGATGATACAAAGTTTTTGCAAAATCCGATATTGATTTCAAATGATGAAATATTATAAAAGATGCCCCCAAACTGAGAAATATGAAATACTGACCATATGGTCTTTTCAGATGAAATTACTTTTCAATACTTTATTGAATATCGGCGGAGATATATTAAATCCGCCATTCACCGTCCACACTAAATTATTTGAACTATGAAATATGAATGAAAACAAAAAATTTGCGAGGTTTATCAGACCGTTTCGATTATTTGGAAGCATTCACCAACCATAGTAGGTTCTTTTGCCTGTTTCGCAAGGATAATAATATTTACGTTAATAACTAATTTATATTTTTTCGGGTGCTCTGGTTATTTTTCCTGGTTGCTCAGACTTATTCTTTATGATTAGTAAACCATGCACGTTATTTGAGAATTAGGATAGCTTACGGGCATGCCTGACTTTTTTAAGAATCCTCAAGGTTCATGGATTAGGATTATTCCAGTCGCAATCTCCTGGCACAGCAAAGTTTCCTTCCTCCAGGAACGTACATGCTGGAACTGCTTTTGAAGGAAAAATATGCATTCAAGAAATTTTCAAATATTGTGGAAGTTAAAGGCAATCTCCGATTTTCAGCACATTTTCCTGCGTACATATGATGGAAGGGGAATGAAAATGTGTCGTATAGAATAAAGTCGCCTTTAATGTTATAAAACCGGGGAAAATCTGCTAATAAACAATTTTGATAAATCTCTTTCGAGTTCCAGCAGTTCTATTACTTTGATATTATGTAAGTTTTTTCCTTTAGGAAGAGCTTGAGTGCCGGTGTGAGGGCGAGTTCCTCCTTAGGGTGCCTCAAAAGTTACACAAAGAGATGCAACGACTGACGATATCAGCAGCAGGTCTACCACTTTTAAGAAGTACAGGACTAAAGATTTATGCCTCATCGCTACGAGACATGTAAGTAAAAACTTATTTATTTATTTATTTTTAAATACATACATACTATTACATATATTGTGACGATAAACGAAATCCTCTTCGATCGCCCTTAGAACGCTAACCGATTTGAATCAATTCGAGGGAATACAGCCAGGGGCGTTTGAGTCGATAAAGAATCTTCGGACAATGTACGTAGTCCTTTTTTTTCTCAATTTTTCCACGTAGAAAATACTGTTCGATATTTTTTTCCTCCAAACCCTAGCAAGACGCTATTATGATATTATCTGTAATAATGTTTATCTTTTTATCCTCAGATATATCTCGCACGCTCCGAAATTGACACACCTGTCGAAGGATGTCTTCACGGGTATATCGGAAAGTATTAAGACGATGTAAGTATACGAGAAAACTGGCGTGTATTCGCATGATTAAACACGTTATGAGGAAATTTTGTCGGTTAGAATTTAATAATTCTTTTAGAGAGCAACTTATTTATTTGAAAAAATTTCAATTGTACTTATAAACAAGTAATCAGCTTGATAATCATCGATGATTTAAGATGTTATATATACTGCTTTAAAATTTAGGAACTAAAACCCAATGGCGAATTTTGCAATAGTGTCAGGTTCTGAGTTAAAGCCTTATCGGCATTCAAATTAAGAATATTATAGTTGAAAAAAGCTCAGTTATATAATGATAAATTTATAGATTTATAATTAACTAGCTTACCCGCTTCCGGCGTTGCTTGGAATGCCAATTATTTAGTTTATGCTTCATCAAAAATTGCCTTTTTACTGATATTCATCGCCATAAGTTAATTTGGACAAAGCATTCATCAATAATAGTTCTAAACATTCCTCGCGAATAAGCTTGTTTAATTGTCAAAACAGGAGCAAAATCGCGAACAGACAGACAGAGACACGGTGGAGAACATTTTACTATCAACCGAGCACAAAACATACGCAGGTTGAATTTTTATATATGTGTATAGATTATAAAAAAAAACAAAAAGACTATTGGATATCTCAAGTGATAGTCCAACAAGGTATTATTTAAGCATCATAAATAAATTAGTTTCATTTTTGAACTTTCAAGTCTATATGAAGATTAAATATTTTATTAAGCGAATATAAAGAAGACATCATGCATATATCGGACGTCAAAAATTAAATTAATTGTGGTATAAAAGGCAGACAGAGTTTATATCTATTGTTTTGATAACATTTGAATGTTGAACTTTGAATTTTATTTTAAACAGGCGTATTGCCGTCGTTTCTATGATCCTATTTCTTATAACAAACTGATACGGACCTGATTCGGGTGTATATCGGGCGCTTCTTGAATTCTAGAGCAGACCTATACATTTTTACTGGGGAATATAAAACTTATAATTCAACACCCTATTTTAACAAAATATTTTTTTCTATAGAGATTGAATGCACTTTGCCTATATGCGCGTAAAAATAAAATAAGTGTACCTAATTTAATTCAAAATTATTCTGCTGAAGTTGCTATTCCCTATGTCCGAAAATATGGTATACCTACATGTGATAAATATTCTTAGATTATGCAGAGTTTCGAAAGCAATTGGTAATACTCATTATGTTGGTGTTGCTAAATACTGGACCATACCTTCTGCTCAATAAGTACCCGGATTTTGTACTCGTTAAGTAATAGGCTTTAAAACAAAAATTGTCTATGTTGTTATATAAATTTGTTATGTTGGTACATCTTTTTTTGACCTATGGCATAAATTAATTTGTTTACGGCAGCTGTTTTTCTGTAGAATATAAATCAAAAAATAAAGATTTTCTATTTTGTGAGAAAAACAGATGAAACGCATATTTTGCCTATTGTTGTATTTTCATCATCTAAATTTTTCAGTTCGTGCTGATCTATATACAATAAGTATTCATTTTTTGATTTTATTGCAATTAAAAATGAAAAAAGGCCAAGTTAATCCAAACAGTTTAATGTTGCTAGTATAGAAATACTGCCAAAAGATATTTTTCTATTGCATTATATACCTAACCTTGAAGAGGTCCTTTATGATACCGCTAGATGAAAGCTAGTGAACTTTAAAACCATTTGGAGTTCCTGATGAACTGTTCCAAGGACCTGATATTCGCTGAGCTTAGATCGGAAAGGTAATTGAAGAAAGGCGAGCCCAGTTGTCGGGTTCTGTTAAAACAAAGATCGTGCAGTGGTAGAGCAACCGAGTGACATTCTCTTCTTCCTCCTCATCGCTACAACTTCTACAAAAGTCGTTTTGAGACGCGCTCAATCTTTTGGTAGTCTTACCAAAGAGATAGTGACCGAATATTGCGGTAACATCGCTGATAGAGGTTCGTCCAAGCGAGATCAGATTCGTGGACTTGCCGGGATCAAGATCAGGCTAAAACTCCTTAAATGTTCTAATAGGTGTGTTCGTTTTGCCATCCCTTGTTGACGGTTTCAACGAAGGATTTTTTAACATCCGGTCTATATGAGGCCAGCGGTAGCCTGGACCTCTAATCCAGGCAAGACAGCGCCATGCTCCTTCGCCTTGCCATTGCCTGATGTATAACTGCTGTGGTACCAATACGAGATAAAAATTTACCTTATTTGCAAGGTCATTTAGGACCGACCAGCCCTAGAGTAAGTGTAGACGCCCGTTAGGGGCGAAGAAGATGCAGAATTGATCCGAAGATTGTGCTAGAAATATACTCGTATTCTTGTTATTATTAATTTGATGATAATGTTTTGATTAATTTTGTGAGATCCATGAGAAGCTGAAACATTTCATTAAAACACGATTAAAACTAATGTTAATGTTATTAAAAAAGTCATCATTTCCAAATTCTTAGATCTTTCGGATCTCGCAATATTAATAAGTAGTTATAAATATAAAAGTTTTATCTCTGTCGATTAAACATAAAGGCAAAAATCTAATTTCAAATCTCATGCTCTTTTGACGGTTACAATCAAAAAAGGTCTGCAATTAATCACTACATACGAGTACATCGATAAGCCTAAGATTAATCCGATGACCTTGTTAAGAAATCTCATTAAACGACATCAAAGCACCTCAATGTGAATTACATTAATGTTTTGGAAAATTACAGCATGGTTTTGCTATACTTCCAAATTAAATTGAAAGGCAATTTTTAGGGTTAATCAAGCGATATTAATGCCATTTCAGAAATTAAAACTCATCAGAGTTAATCATTGTTCAAATGTCCTCATTATTCAAACATCAATCCTTAAGGTGGGCGGGAAATCATCATATCCCATCATAAGCCACAATTAACACGATAACTAATTGCTTGAGTTTCTAAAGGTTTGTATTTAGGTTTATTTTGGGTGTCGCTAGGAGATTTTGTCGGTTTCCGATCAAATCCTCTGGGTTAGTAATATGAGGTTGCCTGAGCAAAGCAGGATTGATTGCAATTATTGAATGGGGATTTTCAGGTTATTTGAAATCATCTTCCCTCCATGAATTGAAAATATTGAGTACATTAAATTGAAGGTGGTTTTGTGAGATGATTTTAATTTTAATTAAATTTTAAGTTGTTTAACAGAGAAATTCAGGCGTTCTTGTTATGAAATTAAAGGACTGAGATTGTGAGTATACGTTGTAACGATATCTAGTAAGCCGTTGCTTCTCAAGTAGTTCTCTCTCGTAAAGTAACAAACTTCTATTAAAATCTTCAAGACGTTTGAGAAGCATAAAAAGGACTTTAGATCGAAGAATTCATTTTTGAAAGACCACATTACAAACCTGCTTTTTCTGGAAAAAGAAAGGACATGATGGAGCGACGAATCAAACTTAAATACGTAGTCTTGAAAATGGTAGATTTAACCATTCAAAAGTAAATTTTTATCCCAAAAACACTGTGTAAACGGTTAAATTTCATGATAAAATGGTAAATTTTATGACTTTGTTTTGGCCCATTAGCACAAACAGAAGGCTTAATGGAACAACTGATCAACATGAATACAAGAAAATATTACACTTTTAGATTATCAATAGTACTTCTACTATAATTTCCAAAAGTACCATTCTCATTGCGATTTTCTGCATATTTCCACAATTTATATATTTGGTTGAAAATTGTGAACGTGCGATAATTTAAATTAAGAAAATAGGCGGATTACAAAAAAGTCTGAAGTGTAAGGATTTTTTGAATTTTTTTAGAAAATTGTAATTAGATAAATTTCATTTTGTACAACATTAATATCTCGAGAAATACAACGCATACGTTCTGAACCACTTTTCTCTTCCTACCGTATTTTTTAATACTGTGATCCTATTAAAAATCATTTCAACATTTTATTCAATTATAATGAATGAATCCTTTACCTTAAACCAGAATTGCTGGATATTTTAACATATTACATTGAAAATATAAAATAATAGCATTTATTAAAATCAAAACAACACAAATCGCTTTTTATTCAATATTTAGAGAGTTGAATTCAAAGGTGTATAAAAATATAATCCCTTTTATGTCCCATGATTTTCGATTTAATTAAAATCTCTCACAAAAAGCAACAGTGGCACATATGTACCATATATGATGCAATTTAATGTACTGAATTGCGAAATTGTCGACGGGAATGTAAAATATATTGTAATGTTGTTTTGTGAAGGTGTACTTGATTGGAGTACACAGGTTTTCAGTTTATTTTGGCATATGGAAGTGCACTTTAGGGACGGACGAAATGCAATCATAATTCATAATCCCTAGTAGTGCACCAGAGGCTAGACTTCAATTCTTTTGTTATGTTACGTTATATTACGCATAGCTTTTCTTCAAAGTTCAGCACTTGTTTTTACATATAATTTGATTTTAGAAAATGTAATGTAAATGTTTAGTATTAACAAAAGAAACACAAGTTGTATTTAATGAATATAAACGATGCTCATGCTTAAATTTTGGACGAACTTCTACGTAAGAATTCTAAAAATCTGTATCAAATAATATAAAAGATATTTTCTTCGGATAATAAAAAATTCAATTAAATAAGTGGATGAAGCGAATGGTTGATTCACCCCGAAATCTTCTTTATTATCAATATCAAATTTTTGAAGAACACTTCTTCTATGTTGAAAAAAAGGGGAATCAACGCAGAACTTTACTGAGTTATGCCATTACTCTACCTGGAGATATAATATTTATCAGATTCCCCTCTAAATTATAAAAAGGAAAGCCTACAAAACAAATCTAAAGAAAACTTTAATTATATAAATATTTTGCAAATAACTTTGTAAAGATCAAAATGATGTTTTAAAAGTTGAAGTTTATAAAAACAACACAAAAAGCAGAAGTTTATGTAAGATTTATAAAATATCTTTTAAATTAAACTGCTCAATTGTTTGTTTATTGAGTTATTAACAATTATTTTGTTTCTCTTCGCAGAAGAATTATATACAGTGGACTACTGAAAGTACCTGATATGAGATACTTATCAACTGGAATAATATTGCATATGATGTAAGTTAAAAATGTTCTTTTTTTGTAGTTTTAAAATATTTCGATTGTAATAAAATCAGTACCGCTTTATAGAGATTTGGAAGGAAATCAAATTCGCCATATAGACAGCAAATCTGTGAGAATAAAGACTGAACAATTGTAAGTATACAACAATTTTATTTTATTCATGGTATATTTGTATTATTAGAAAAAATATTAAAGAAATTTGTTTTTTTTTAATTGTTTTATCATTGATCTATTGTAAGTGACCAATTATGAAAATTTCTGCTCGTTCTATTCGTTTAGATCGTACATCTGTACATTGATGGAATTCATTATTAAAGAAATTGAAAGATATTAATAAAATTCTTTACTTAAATTCTTTTCTTAGAAATTCTTCGACCTTTATATTCATTTTTGAAGGCGTTTCAAAGTTGTCAAGTTAAGTATTTGCCTCCTAAAATAAGAAAATTGTCTAAATAATAAACGTTCGGATTCCTTTGTTAATTCCTATGTAGGAACCCATATACTAGGTTTTTCATTTTCTCATTTTTCCATTTTCCTCGTCAACACGAAATAGCTCTTTATACGTATTTTAAAAAGTTGAAGACAGTGTTTGTATGAATGGCTGTGGTGTGTCTAAAGGTGATTTTTTATAATAGATTATATAAATAATAAACTTTGATTTCTTAGTAACAATTTGGAGTAAACACAAAATATTTTTATTTTTGGAAAAGTTAATGCAACGAAAAGAATACCATGTCAAAACGAAGGTTGTCTGAAAAGTTTTCACCTAACAAAGATACAAGTCATTTTTTTTCACATTTGTCATTCTATTTCTATATAATCACATTGTAAGTTTATGCACTTCAGCGTTGCTCTCATCTCTTCAACGCGTCCAGAGTATTGGAAATATTGTGGTGTTAAGAATTATACTTTTGTAATTTTTTAGAGCCACTAGGTTAGGTTAGGGTAGATTAGGTTACAGTGGCACACTTAGGCTAGGCTATGCCCATTGTGATACCACGAGAAGAGGGGATGCTGTTCCCTTCCTCACAGCTTAGCCTGAATTGAACCATTTCGATTCCTTGATGAACTGTACTAGATCCGTGATGTCAGCAGATCCCAAATCCCTGAGGTTATCAAAAAAAGGGGAGTGCAGAAGACGCCTACGAGGTGCACATTTAAGCGCTCAGCTCAGTCGTTCAGAGATGAGCAACACCTCAAGGTAGTTTGAAGGTGATGTATATACTCCTAAGGGATTTGATGGCAGCTTGACTATCGGAAAAGATGTAGATGTCGTTCGAAGACACCGTATGACTCCGCAGACAGGATAACGCCTCATCAATAGCTATGATTTTCGCCTGAAAAACACTGCAGTAATCTGGCAAACGGAAGTACAAGCTGAGTTTCAAACACACCGAGTAGATCCCTCCACCCACCTTGCCATCCAGCTTAGAACCGTATAGAAATGTACTGACGCTCCTACTTAATGAAGCCTTTCTCTAATTAATTTGTATTTAAAAAGATATCTAGAGAAGCTGCAAAATTTTGTTATTTTAATTATATAAAGCAACTTTCTCAATTATTAAATTTTTAAAAAATGCTTATGTAATGCATTTAAAAAAAACACGAATTCGATTTGTTTAAAACAAAAACAACAGTTTAACCATTGACAAGTAAGCTTACACCAAACATAGATATATTCCATATATTCGCAAATAAATTTAATGTCAACATATATTTGTTTCATCCAATACAAATTTTATTTTATTTTTATGAAATTATGGGAAAATCAAATATATTCGCGTTAGGGTTCTTTTACCTATAGGGGCTTATGGGTGAAAATACTTGCAGATGAATAATTTCATACCTAAGGACTGAAAGTATATTTTCGAAATTTACAGAAAACTGGAAGCGACACTGTTTTCGGTTATATGAGCTTTTTGGACTTTTGTATGTTAAGAGAACAGAGAACGAGAGCTGTTTGCAGGAAATTGCAATACGGCCTTCCTTAGGGGTTAATTAGTTCAATTCCCTCATATATGCAAACAACCATAGGTGCGTTTATGAGACATATCCCGTTTTATGTATTTATCCTTTAGGTAGGGCCTGCGACTCATGTTTTATGGTGATTTTATAGAGTATGATCTAAAGCACAAGCTAATTTAGAACATGACAAATGAAAGCATACGACGATTATTATGTTTTTCTCTTAATAAGAGTCCTCAATTTTGTACGATAATATAGAACCGTGGGAAATGATTGATTAAGCTACCCAACAAAAAGCCTGAAAACTCTTAATCGGCTACAGGTGCTTTTTTTGGGTATAAAATCCCGAAAGCGCTTTGCTTCATTGCCTTTATTCACCTACAAGGTAATAAACAAAATTACTCTCTGATTTTAATAAAAAAACCAAAAAAAAAAACAATTCTATGGTGTATAAACATTTTTTTTAAATAAAAACCTAAGGAAAGGAAATCACAGTGAATAAAATCACAAGCATATCAAAGTAGAAACTTCCCTACCTACTCAATTTAAAAAAAAAATAAGTAAATCTTTGGTAAATATTATTACTTCTTTCTATGTATAACAAACAAATCTTCGAGCCAACGAGATCTAATCCTTTATGGTTTTGTAATAAATTGCTCTTTTAATATTAGGGACTTAAGTAAAAGAAAATTATCTGTCGTAATCTTAATGGTTCGACGTAAGCAGTGAGAGAAAATAAATATCTGTTTTATAGAAAATTCTTTAAATAATATTTATTGCATCAACGGTAAACAATGAAATGTCCTCTTTTTTTAATAGTGAATATTTTCATCTATTTATGACAATGTTGACACAGATAAGGAAAGAGTTATGTTTTATGGCTGATTGAAGTCCCACAAATAATAAATTTAATTTCCCAGTTTCAAATAAAATACCTTTCCGCATGCATATTAAGAATACTAAACGTATTTTTTAATTAACCAAATAGTTGATGATGAAATAACCACACATTTTTCATTACTAAATTAATTGGTAAATATCAGAAATTATTATTTGGAAAAATCGCCAATGTAGAGTAAAAATCAAATATATTTGCTTCTTTAAATAATTTTAGTTATGAATCCGATCCGTCACACACTGTGATTCAGTCTGCGGCAAACAGGTATTTATCCAACATCGTGCTCATTCTTCACTATATATCGAAATTATTTAAATCAACTAAATTTCTTTTTAATTCCATTGAAATACTGAGCAGTACCGCATAACGCGTTTTTCTCGAAACAAAATTTTTTAGATTTACAAAAAACTCGTATTTCCGCTGGGCGGAAAAAATTTTACAGTGAAGATTTGTGCATTTCATGTTTTTTGGATAATGAAACATAACCTGCTAAAATTAAAAAAAAAGTTTTAAAAGCATAAGACATAATAAAAACTAAAATATTACGTATGATTTCCTATTAGCTTTATACAAAATGAAGGTTTTTCCGAGGGTTGGCCATTAAATAAGGTTTGCAATGCATGTTTGCATACGGTTTACTATCTTCTTTGTGCCTGAATCGTACAACTCTTTCATTACTCCGTAAAGGTAGCTTAAACCTCTCCGATTCAGAAATGCGCCCCACTCAGGTGTTTCTTCAATTCAGGGCAGTGATGGTACTAACTTGGGGCTAGGTCTTGGCTGTAGAGCGGGTGTGTCACAGTATCCCATACAAAATTTGTTGATGAAATTGGTTGCTACACGGGCGATGTGCAGATGAGCGTTATCCTGATGGAAATGCACTACTTTCGTGAGCATGCCTCTCCTCGTGTTTTGGTTTATTCAACGAAGGTTGTTCAATGTCTTACAGTAGCGGTCCGCTTATATACTATTCTCCGTAGATTTCACACCGGCGCAGTGTTTTTTGCACACAAAAAACAAATCATAGAGCGTAATTCTCACCTGCCGGAAGAAGCATGCTGCCAAGCCAAGACTGAGCGTCGCAGACAGCTCGCTGAGGCGGGAACTGGGAACCAAGCTGCATTCGGTGTAACACGGTTCCTTACGATTGCAGTTCTTTACCTTTTTGTAGGGACAACCCTCATAAAGTGTTTGTAATGCAGAGAAACTAAGTTAAATTAAAATATAGATCATTACTAACACTAAATGTTCGGCATATATTATTTTCTTGAAATGTCTCGTGGATTGGAATTCGTGGATATTCTTGGTTAGCTACAACGAGCCTTAAGCTTTAAGTAATCTCTGAATCCCTAGCGAGTAATGCAGACACGTTCTGGCTTCGTATACTTGCCTCACTAACTCTGGAATCTACAAGTGCATGGAGTAAAATTCGAAAGTTTCTTCGAGAATTAAGATTGCTAATTTGAGTTTTGACCGATTTATTGGGATAATTTAAAACAGTTCGTGAATATTTCCCGTAGTATTCCCGAGTTCTTGGAATTTTTGCCGGGAGCGAGGATATTTAAAAAGGATGAACTTAGCCGAGAGAATTTTATGTGTATCGGAGAGAGGGGTAAGGTGTAGAAGTTCTTCGTTATTTCACTGAAATCGTAGATATTTAGTCAGATTAAAGCGTTTTTCGAGTTAATTAAAAGCTGAACTGAAAATAAAGAGTAGCTCTAGGTGAAATAAATTTTAAATTCTTTCATAAACGTTTTTTTTTTTCTATTTTCGTAGAATTTTAAATAATAACGTCCTGGCGACCATAGACGATTCGGCGTTCTACGGATCAGAGATAGCCAAATTGTAAGTAAATTTCTTTACAAAATTGAGCAACACTTTTAATCGTTAGACACCAGATTTATTATGATTCTCGTGTTTTGTTTCTATGCTCAAAAGAAGTCTTAAAGGCAACACTCAATTGCAACACATACATCCGTCAGCGTTTTATGGCATCATGAATATTCAAGAGTTGTACGTACATATGTGACATATTAAAAATGAGTTTAATTTACATAAACCTACATATAAATCCTCCATTGAAATTTACAGAGATCTCTCTAGCACCTCTCTAATTGATTTACCATCAGTTGGATTACAAGGCTTGGAAGTTCTAAGGGTTCAGAATACGCACTCCTTAAAGACGGTGCCATCTATCTACAATTTTAAAGTAAGTTAACTCACTCACTCTTCGTTAATGGATAAATGTATGTAAAATGGACAAATTTGAAAAAGACGGGTATGATACAATTTTATCTATACACCGACATTTTCTTCAGAATCTTCAGTGGGCATATCTGACACACTCTTTTCACTGTTGCGCCTTCAAATTTCCCTCGAGACATGACCCGACAAGGCATGCACAGCGGCTAAAGTACCTAGAGACTTTACAAAAAGCTTGCCTTGGAAATGATCAACTATCGGATGAAAAACTTTACACTATCCAAAATGAGCTCGGATATGGAAAGCAAACCGAACCTAATTATATTTCGGAACCTAGATACGCACGAAGTTTAATACAGCAGCATCACGCAATACTTGGAAATAAATTAGTACGTGATTCATTCGAAACTGATGAATATTTAAGGTAAAAGTATACCACCTATTATGATTCTGTTTAATTTCAAATACAACTTAAGTCGCTTCAGATTTATGGATTTGAGCCCAAGTGCTAATCAAACAGAGCAAATCGATGAGAACGGAAATCCGATTCAAGCAATTCGGGGATCCCCAATTGTTGTACTTAACAGCGATGATGCCAGCGTTGGAGACATTTTTGTACAAAATCAAGATTTTGGACAATTTCACGATACAAGTGCTGATGTCGCCAAAAATAATAATTTAGATGCGATGTGCGGGAATTTGACGCAGAAGTAAGTGAAGTTCGATGTTCTGGAAGGGAAAAAGGTTTTGATTCTATTTAATTTTAGCTCACTCTGGTGTAAGAATTTTGATTTTATAAACACATTTTTAAGCTTCGGTCGTCAAGGCTTATTTTGATCTCAGTTCTAATACGAAGAGTATAAAGCAAGGTGTTTTTTGTGCATTTTTTTATAGTATAATCCTCTTATATAAAGCTAAAATTCAACTTTGAGCTTAGTTTCCGATATCTAGCCAACATCCTTTACATCGTTGACCTTTTCATGTGATAATCTTTTATGGGTGAAGTGGCCCTCTGGGATTCATGGAAAAAGGTAGACATGTTTATAAACATCAAATCTGAATTTAATTCAAATTTTTCGCAAATTCATAAGAAATATATGAGTGAATTAGCTCTAATATTTTCGTAATATGTATTTGAATACAAACCCCGTTTTTTTTGGTATTATTTAAGAGATTAAGGCACATTAGTATTAATGGACACCTCTTAACAGTTGGTTAAGAAAAGTTTTATTCAAATCCTCTTATAAATAAAATTTTATAAAACTTTCTGGGAAGAGATATCTTGCTTTTCCTGCTACTGAGGGTTAGAAGAAATAAATTTGTAAAACTTCTGATGTTTTTCTGAGATCTTCTGCCTAACCGCCCTTTTACTTAAATTTCACATTAAGAATCTAGGCTGATTTACTTTTCTCATTAAAAGAATTTTTATATAAAACAAACAAAGTTTAAATAACATCATGACTTCTTTATTTTGAGGTTGAATATAATTGAGAAAATAACGAAGGAATTACCTTAAAATTTCAAATCAAAACCTCTAATCCTTATTGTCGATTCGAGTTTTCCGCTAAAATATTTGTAACATCAGATTAAAAAACACTTTTGCTAGATTTCTTCACTGTAAACGTGATATGGTTGATTATTCCATTAAATCAAATAAAAATTATTCTAAATTGTTGTGAAAATTAAAGATAATTTTCAAAATAATAAAACTCGTAACGCTAATTTAATGGATAAAGCATCGATGCCACAAATCCAAAAATTGTTAGTTTAAATCCTCCCATTTCACATAAGTATATTTTTAAATTTGAATAAAAATTTCTTTTATCGCCTTCTTCCGAAGCGACACACATATGCCTAATTCTCCATATATTTTTCGTAGGTCCGTGCAAGAATGGCCTTGGGTCCTTCAGAGTTCTTCCTTTAAACCGTTCAATAAACTCAACATGCTTCCTACGAAGTGGTAATTTGAGTTTGGGGAACGAAAAAAGGTCACACGGGGAAAAATCTGGCGAATACGGAGCCTTAGCGATAACATTTTTGCCGTGTTTGGTCAAAAATCGTGTATATAATAAGAACAGTGTGCGATGGTGCATTATTGTGTTGGAGAGTCTAATTGTCTATTGTCCTTCTATAAATCAGGCTGTTTCTTATGGACAGACTCATACAAACGCCGCATTGTGTCTAAGTAATATTCTCTAATCTTCCGACCCTCTGGCAAGAATTCGTTGTAGTTCACGAGCAATCTCTCTTTCAATTACAGGATGGTCCTCAAGCGCCATTTCCTTGATTTTGGCCACATTTTTCCAATGTTGATGGGCAGCTAGAATGAGGCAAATTTTCGACCATTTCTCAACGGTCTTTGAATATTTTGTACTACTCACATTCCTGTGGTTTAGACATAGCAGCAATCCCCATAAGCTTTTTGCATAATTTTCAACGGCACAACACATAAAATTTTATTTAAAACATAAAATTTCAAACAAAAAATTGCTAAAAGGACTTAAAATGATTTCACATAAGCACATTGCGCTTCAATTTATATCATATGTCAAAGAAAGATTTTCCAACATAAGAGAAAATCCCTATTACTTAACGAGTACTTAACAAAATCCAGGTACTTATTGAGCAGGAAGGTACATTTATTATTTAATCTTGAATAAAAAATCGCTTCGCAATTAATATAATTTAATAAATTTAGGTCCTTTAAGCTAGTTATTTTTCATATTAGACGATTTAACCAATAAATATGAAAATTTAATGAAGTTTTATATACTTATAGGAAAATAGACATCAACTGCTTTCCAATGCCCAATGCCCTGAATCCCTGCGAAGATGTAATGGGCTCAAATTGGTTAAGAGGATCGGTCTGGGTCGTTGTGCTTCTTGCAGTTGTTGGAAATGTTGCAGTTTTGGTAGTGTTGCTCTCCAGCAGGTGAGACAAATACATTTTCTCACATAATTTCAATACATAATTAAACGGTAACAAATTTTATTTATTCCTAGATCAGATACGTCAGTACCGAAGTTTCTTATGAGCCACCTTGCATTTGCTGATCTCTGCATGGGACTCTATTTGCTGCTCATCGCATCCATTGATGTACACTCGATGGGGGAATATTTCAATTATGCTTTTGATTGGCAGTATGGTAAGGTTTTTTGGAAGTTGCCGGCGAGACTATTAGTTTTCCTAAAGGAATCATATTCCAGGTGCTGGCTGCAAGGTGGCTGGATTTTTGACAGTTTTTGCTAGCCATTTATCACTATTTACCTTGACAATAATCACTTTGGAGCGATGGTTTGCTATCACACATGCCATTTATTTAAATAAAAGGATAAAAATTAAGCCTGCTACATATATTATGGTTGGTGGATGGATTTACTCTTTTTGTATGTCATCTTTCCCTCTTTTCGGAGTTAGTAACTATTCATCAACAAGGTAAGTCAATAATTAGCATTTTTTTGTTATTCTGAAATATTAAATGGGAAAAGAAGATACAAACAGAATTCACTATTAGAACGGCTTCAACCTTTCCTTCCTTGCTTTTCTAAATTTTTGAATATTTTAACCAGTTAGCTGTCATGGACCAGTATACTCGTCCTGAAAAAATGGCAATATTTTGTGTTGGGACGTGTATACTCCTCATATGCAAACAGTATTAACTATTGACTATTTAAATTGTGATTTCAGTGTAAACTTTATACATAAACTACGCACAACAGATGCGTATTTTTCAGAGACGGTTACGTCTAATTAGTTAAGATCTAAACGATATATAAAACAAGATATTAAAGTGAAAACATTTGTTTTATAAAGCAAGCTGTTTTTTATTTGGAAGAGCTAAAAAATTTAATCACCTTGGAATAGCTTGTTTATGAGATCTTTAACATTTCAATAGTTTATCAACATCAAAACATTTATTCAAGAAATCAACAATAAATAGTCAATATACATATATGTGGAATTGATCGATCCCACTTCTCATCAGCACTACCGAATTGCTACTCGTAAGTTGCTCAGTTGGTTAGAGCAGCAAAGTGCCAATTCGAAAGTTGCAGGTTCGATTTCGATGTCAAATTCGTTGCTTTTTCGAATAATTCCTATGTAACATACGTATATATATTGCTCTGGGTATAAAAAGTATTATTTTCATATATAATGTAATTGAATATATAATACATACAGTTTTTAAGCCAATTTTTAGCCGATACCTGTTCCAACTTAATTAAATTAAATTTTCGTTTTTACTTACAGTATTTGTCTACCGATGGAAGCACGGGATTCATGGGATTATGTATATTTAATATCAGTATTAGGAATAAATGGAATAGCATTTTTTGTGATAGCGATTTGTTATGTTCAAATATATTTCTCATTGGGAAAAGAAACAAGAAGAAATCCATCACCTGGAGAAATGACCGTTGCTAAAAAGATGGCACTTTTGGTAATTATAATAACAGTGATTAATAATTTGCTTTTAAAAATAACACAATAAAAAACCAAAAAAAAATTTTTGTTTTTGCCAGGTTTTCACCAATTTTGCATGTTGGGCACCAATTGCGTTTTTTGGACTAACAGCACTTGCCGGCTACCCACTTATAAATGTAACGAAATCAAAAATTTTACTCGTATTTTTCTATCCACTAAATTCATGTGCCGATCCGTATCTATATGCGATATTAACCTCACAATATCGTCGTGATCTCTATGCTTTACTATCAAAGTAAGAAAAGAGTTATATAAAATAAATGTGTAAAAAGGTAAAAATTGGTTGCTGCTTTTGTAAATTTATGAAGATTTTATTCAAATACAAAAAATATATTAAATATTTCATTTATATTTAAAACAATTAAAACCAAATATGTTTTTAAGGTATACATATACAAATTTTAATTGTCTCATTAAACATAAATATATAAATAATAAGAGTACCACCGATCAAAATGTCCTTTTTACATCAATGAGATTAATAACTATTGAGTTTTACATAATTGTAAATTTTAATATATTTTGTTTTTCAGATTTGGTGTATGTAAGAAGAAAGCTGCACAGTATAAGAATAGTCTTTCATTTCCTGAAACAAATCAAACAAATCGGCAAGGCACAATCCATTCTCAGCAGCCAAGGGAGTCAATCAGTCAGGGATCACAAAAGCCCTTGGAAACACAACAAATGCTTTGCAATGAGGATTTTGTCTAAAACTGAATTTTAAAAATATTTTAAAAAGTCGATTATGATTTTATTGTGAGTGAGCAAAATGTGAATAAAATCATGTGCCATTGTATGTAGGTCATTGTTTACATTTTTGCTACCAACCCCAATTTACAGAGTGTTTCTGTGTCCGAAAATATTCTCTTGTTGATATATAAAACTTTTTATTTAATAATTGAAAACTTAAATGAAAATTCATTTTTCATTTTGGAGATAATTTGGCATCAATTAGTAAGTACGGATCTCGTTTTTATTAAATTGATGTATTATAATTGATTGCAAATAATGCATATTTAGAGGAAAACCGATTAAAAATTGGATTTTTGAGGTTTAAGGCTTTTGAAAGCCTTGAAATAAATTAGGGAGTAAAAAATTCGTTGAATCCTACTTAGCATATTATTATTTATTATTTACAAGTCGTTGCCCTCGCTTCGTTCGGTTAAGTTATGCTTGCTGTGCCACGATCAACATTACATTACATTAATCGCAGTTTTAGTGAAAGTTGAACACTATTTTCGATCAATTTCCCTTTTTATTGAGAAATATCATGGATAACAATTTTTTATGTTGCTTTTAAATTTTGGACGTGATAAAGGGACATAAATTTTACCGTGGGAAAACACTGACTCTTTTAAAATTCAACCTGCATGGGAAAATAATTTTCGTCTTTTGACGAATGAACCGAAAACGGTACACAAATGGCAGATCTCTCTCACCAAATGCAGTTTTACATGTAACATAGGAAGTCTGTTCAAAAAGTAATGCGAATTTTGAATTTCCGCGGGCTATGTATATTCGATTTTCGATTTTTTTGTGACGTTATGTTGGTACTCATGTCCCTCACTTATGCTGACAAGCTCTGCTATTTTGAATGTTCAGTTAATTTTTAACACCTATTTTGCTTGGACGTGTTTTCGCTCGTCTTAGATTTTTGCCTATTCTAAAAAATGGATCAAAGTATCTGTATAAAATTTTGTCTGAAAAACAAAATTAAATGCTCGGACGCATTTCGAATGTTGACTGGGGCATATGGACCAAAGCAACATTTATCGGTGGTACAAAATGTTCTCAAAGAACCGAGAAGATGTGAACGACGAAGGGTGTGCCGGACGCCCGAGTAAGTCAACAACGGAGGAGAACGTCGAAGAAGTGAAGAAAAAAGTATTCGCCAATTGTCGAATCACCGATAAAGAAGTCGCTCAGGACCTAAACATATTAGTGCCAAAATTGATAAATTTCGACCAAAAACAGCATCGCATTAACATTGCTAAGATGCTTGTAAGAGTCTGTCCGCGACGACCCAAATTTGCTCCAGAGGGTCATAACTGGCGACGAATCATGGGTTTATGGTTATGACGTGGAAGCCAAAATTAGATACAGATTCTTTGATCCATTTTTTGGTGTAGGCAAAAATCGAAGACGAGCCAAAACACGTCCAAGAAAAATAGCAGTCAAAAATTAACTGAACACACAAAATAGCCGAGCTTATCAGCATAAGTGAGGAACATGAGTACCAACATAACGCCACAAAATAAAAAACGGAAATCGAATATACGTAGCTTTAATTCAAAATTCGCGATATTTTTTGAACAGAGATCGTAAGTCTCTGACGAATGCTTCATTAAAAATTCTGGCAGGGGACGTGTTAAGAACATATTTTATACGGAATTAAAATTCTAATGCTTCAAATGGAATGCTAATTAATATTTTAATCTGAACATTTAAAAAAAAAAGACTATAATTTTTAAATGAAAAATCCGATTGATATCATTTATATCTCGATGGATAGAGAGAGAAGAATTTGTCATAAATCCGATTATCTTGAACAAACCTGAAGTCAAGTTTTCAAATCTTAAATACATTTTAATTGCCAATTATCGACCAATAAAACATTTTTTGATTAATCAAAATTACTCTTATGGTTTGGTTAAAATATTTAAAATATTGAGGGAAAGTCATTGATGATGAACAGAATACGAGTATATTAAATTGTATAATTTCTTTATTATTGATTTCTTCATGTTGAAGAAAACTTCGCTGTTGGTTGGCTACAATGAGTACACTAATTAAAATGTTGTTTAAATATACTTTGAAGTTTATTAAAATTAAGCTTTATTTTATTATTTTTTACTTAAATACTTATTATATAGTAAAATATAAAACTCCACAATCTATAGATTGCATTTTATCCCAAATGTGTTAGACATCGAGGCAGCAAAACAGAAGAATGCGTATTTCAGATGACTAATTAAAATAATTTAGCAACTATTTTATTGAAATTCTGAGAGATAATATACATTTTTAAATTTTAAAAATAAAAACATAAGTGTCACAAAATAAAGGATAACGGAAAATTGGTTTAATTTTTGGAGTTATTATAAAGCCATTTAGGATTAATAAATTCAATACAGTCGCCTATTTTTTTAAAATCTAAAAACTTGAGAAAAAAATGGATATATACTTCAATGTATCATTTATCTATGTAATCCTCAACGATACATTTTGTATACCTGGAAATGAGCTTTGAAATTCCCTCTTTTGTAGAAGCTTACGGCCACCTGTTGTGTCCAGTTGTTGACTGGTTCCTTGACCTCCCCGTCAGAGCTAAAGCGACTTCCCAGTAAATCCACCCCTAATTCAGTAAACGGATGGTAGTTGGAAGGGGTAAAATCAGGGCTGTAGGATGGATGGGTAAGAACATCCTATTCAAACAGCTCAAGAAGTTGAATGGTGGTACGAGCAACATGAGGTACCGTGCACAATGATCAAAGGGGGCTTGGGAACGGAGGTGGCGGGAACAGAACTAGAAGGTTATCTAAGTAACAAAATGTGATACTTTCTAAACAAGCGCAAAGCTCTAACTCATATGCAATTTCTAAAACGGCGTGGGGGAAATTTTCTCATTAGATAAAACAGCAAATAAAATAACTGCTTCCCATGCCTTATATAAATTCCAATAAGAACAAAAGAGATAAGAATAGGCAGCCAAAAATTCTCATCTACAGCACTTACAGTAATGAGAGTAATGTGCGGCGTTTTTTTACCACGCATTTTTAAGGGCGCGATAAAGTCTCAGCCACGCTGTGTGTCTATGTATGCATTGTGTTTGTGCTGTCCCCGTGCAATGTTCAGGCATAGGAAAGATCTGAATCGAGAATAGGGAAGAGGCAGGTAGCACACACAAAGCATATAATACGGATGCGGGCTGTTTGTATTTTTTTACTGCGCATTTTTAAAAACGCGATAAAGTCTTGGAACGTGTGTGGTGCTCCGGTTGGCGAAACGTATCAGGTACTCTTGATATTCTTAGAAACGTTTTACAATTTGAGAAATTAATTGGAAATGTTTAATACTTTGAGGAATTAATTCTTAAATAAAAACGTACATGTCTTGCTACGACATTAATAATTAAAATTAAGTTTGTTTTAACCACATTTAGGCAAGTAATGAACTGTGGGGAATTTGTAAAATACATAAAAAAGGCACCCTGTAGAAATGGTTCTATTTTCGTTTTGTCTTCCGCTAAATTTTTATTTTTCTCTCACATATGAACCTAATACTAAATACTTTTAGCAAAATCTGCAAGGTCGGTCGACTAACGCGACCAAGATCGAAAAAAATATAAGGAAAAACGTTACAAGTGTTACAACTTGTTATAGATTATTTTTGACTAAAGGATTCTACTTCAAGAACCTCTTTTGACTTTATTATTCGAGCAACAGATTTGGCTTTCCTAACCCTCTTCAGCCAACAGAACAGAACGGATCTTATTTTCTGGACACCTTTCGTATTTATTAATATTCTTTAGAACTCTGTACTCAATTCTCAAATTTGAAAATTACGTCCTCTTACCATAAAAGTGAATTTCATTGAAATCTTAGAAGAATAGGTACTTGGAGTTCTTTCTTAGGTCATTGATTTTAGACTCAGTACCAAATTTTGTAAATTCATTTACCGAAAGACAACAGAAATCGGTATGAGGTATGTCAAATAATTTTTAAGAATTTTTTCCAGTAATATTTGAGAATGTCTTCAACCATATTCAAAATTTCAAACGTTTTCTTTTCAACACACAACAATTGGGAAGAGACATGAATGTGTCCTTGCTTAACATTCTTAACCTGTTAACTGGGGAATAAGCTTTCAATAAAATCGTTTCACAATGGGGACTTTTTCCTTTCCAGTAATTTCAGCACATCGCAAGAAATAAATAAAAGAAAATCGTTTTAAAATATTTAATGATATTAAATATTAAAATTAAACATTTTTAATCCGAAAAAACAAATTAATTGAACGAATTTAAACAATTATTTCGTATGATATTCCCTAAAGCAATGCGGCATACACAAAGCAACACTGCAGTCGGGACACCAAAATCTCGATTCTTTCCTAAGACCTTTGGAATAGCATAATTTGCATCTCCTCGTTACATTTACTCTTGAAGAGTCGGATGGTATATAGTCTGCAAAATGTCTTTCAAAGAGTCGAGATGGTTTTGGTATCAAAGATGATCGTCCTGTACTAGTAGATGGCAACTGCGATCCGTCTCTATATTTTTCAACACCTTTTTCTACAGTTTCGATAAGGAAATGAAGTCTATCTAGGTGACCGCCATCTTTCTTGTATAAAAGATATGCATTCAAACACACCATGTCTAGTGCATGTAAAAATATCTTATAGTAATACTTTTTTACTTGGTTTCTAGCGATTTCATAAGTTTTCATTTGTCCGTCAGCAAGATCAACTCCTCCCATATTTTTGTTGTAGTCAGCGATAACTTCTGGTATTGATATCGTTTTCCTTCGTTTTTCTATTTCTACAAATTTATTGTCGTGGATAGTACTCAATATAATTACATCCTTTTTGTCTTTCCACTTCATAATCATTATTTTGTCTCTGTACCTAGCAATATGTTCATCTTTTTTCAAAACACAATTTTTGATATCAGATGGTATTCCCTTTCTATTTTTTCGCATTGTTCCTACAACATCGGTTTTTCTTCTGCACATCTTCTCAGCTAGATCAGTACTAGTATACCAATTATCGAGATATAGCGTATATCCCTTATCCAACAAATCGTGGCACAATTCAAGAACAATACGACTTGGTCGCTGTTCTTCTGGATAGTTCGAACCATACTGCGTGTCTTTACCTGTATATATAATGAAATCACGTATGTATCCGGATTTACTTTCACATATCTTATACAATTTAACACCAAATCGACTTCTTTTCGATGGAATGTACTGTTTCCAAGACAGTCTTCCTTTCCATTGCAAAAGAGACTCATCTACAGATATTTCCTTATCTGGTACGTATAACACCTTGAATTTGTTTCTCAAATAGTTCAAAATGGAATCGATTTTGTAGGTTTTTTTGTTGCACACTTTTAGATCGAAAGCATTGTTATCACTAAAATGTAAAAATTTTACTAACAGTTGGAATCTTTTTTCTGACATAATTTTATAAAAAAATGGGGTTTCCAGACTTTCTCGCTTTGTGAAATAAAGCTGATAAGAAGGTTTTCCTATTATTCCTTGCAAAATTAGTAAAAAAATAAATACTCTCATCTCTCGGTCATCTGTGTCAACCCACGAGAGACATCTTGAACGCGGTTTCATGGAAGTATTTTTTTCAAAAAACTGTCCGGCGTATTTGTTTGATTGTTCCACAATAAGTTCTACAAAATTCTCATCGATAAATTTCTCGAAATAAAAAAGGCAATCCTTTTCTTCAGGTCCTTCAAATGTAAGTCTAGATTGAGATAAAAACGGGAAAGGCGATCGCAATATTCTTTCACATTTCCATCCAGCTGATGTCGGTTGAGTATTTTGGTCTATGACGTCATCATCCTTTGATTCAATGTCCGGACCATCCATAAAGAAGTCGTTATCGCTTTCTTCAAAAATATTTTCTGTTTCACAATAATTTTTAGCCATATTTATAAAAAACTAACAATTACTCAAATTAACAAGTTATTACTAATATGTAAAATACTGAAATGCAGACTAAAATGAAATTAAGTTGTGCAAATTAGGAGTGTGTTATCACAATTTATGAGCGGACAAGTGTTTCCATTGATCGATTTTTCTTGAATAACGGTCAAGTGACTGATTGCAAAAAAATATAAGAAAAATTTCGTCATGCCCATTGAAATAGTCTTCCCAGTATGACGAAAAATTTCGTCATGACCATTGAAATAGTCTTCCCAGTATGACGAAAAATTTCGTCACACCCAGTAAACAGGTTAAACAAGCTTTTATTTTCGGTATTTGTAGCTACAAATAAGCCACTTTTAACGAATGCCTTCAAAAAGCTTTTAGTGCTACTTCACCAGAATAAGGAAATTACAGCACTAATTTAAATGATACCTCAAAATCTAACAATTAATGAATTAATTAGCTTTTATGAATTGTGTAATAAGAAGTAAAATTACGGCTGCAACTATGTTAATTAGGCCCTCAAATAGAATTTTCGGAACAAAAGTGATTTATTGGGATGCAATAAATTATTCTATTTGATACACCTTTAGCCGGCTATTGAAATTCCCCCTCTGTTTACCGATTACTATTGAATACCATGCTTTTTCCAATATAATCTTTCTATGGGACAAAAGTGGGTATTATCACCTTAGCACCACTTCGGACGATGATATATGCGACCCATTTCGACGTCGCATTTATAATTAGTCCCATTTATTGGAGGGTTTGTTCACGCGGGGGTAATTAATCTGAGCTTGAAGCGAGTTCCAGGTACTCTGTAATTTGTGGGAAATATGAAAAATGAACTGTCCGTTAATGAGCTTTCAACTAAATAAACTTAATTAAGAACCCTTTTGGAATAAAAAAAAAATCCTCTCGCATATGTTTTCCAGGTATTAATGAACCATAGTTAAAACATTCACTTTATGCAAATGCAACGACATAGACTTTTTGTGAATTATTTGTTTAACTGGGGGGGGTGAGTTGCATCCAAATTGTACGGATAAACCGAAAACAAAATTTACCGGCTCATTATTACATTTGTGTAGTATGTACTGAATATTTATTAACGCCAATTATGAGAAAGTTTTAGTACAGTTTATTAATAATCGTACTAGGTGCGCAACTAAGTTTCGGGGAGTTGTTTTTTTTGATCAATGAAAAATTGAAAATTTCCAGAGAGATATAATAAGGAATGGTTTACTCAAAGTATCGTCCCTCGCTACCTACACATTTTTGCAATCTCTATGGCAATACATGAATACTGCGGCGATAAAACAACGCGTCTTTGGACCGAAATTATTCATCCAACCAATTTTGCACTTCTTCGAAATTGGCCAAGTGTAGCCATGCCAAGCCATGTGCCATCAAACCGATAATCTGAGGGGTCTAGGTCTGGCAAATATGGTGGATGATTCCATTTCAGCCTCTTAATGTTGTCCTGGACTATCCGATTGCGATGGCATGGGGTGTTGTCGTATTGCAATATCACTCGTTCGTGTCTAAATTGTTGTCGGTAGCGATGCCCATTGATAGTTTCGTCCGGTTTCAGTAGCTGATAGACCACGATTCCTTTCTGGATCGCATAGCATTGTCTTCTTTCCGAAGCGATTTGGCCGTGCCGTCGATGTTGATGCTTCGCAAGGTGAAAGCCCCGAATTTTTTGGGTTTTGGGTTTCACAAAAAATATCCACTTCTCATCTCCAGTAATAATTTGATGCAGGAAACTTCATGCCGTAAAAGCAAAATTTCGGAAGTGGTTCTTCGATTTTCCATCTGTCTCTCAGTCAACTCATGCAGCATCCATTTTTCCTCTTTTTCAATTTTTCCTATACCATGTAAATGTTTGGAAATACTTTGGTGAGTCATGTTTAATGCCTCCGTAAATTCATCTTGTGTTTGCGTATCATCTTCATCCAATAACGCTTGCAATTGGCGTGTTTTTGATTTTCCGGAGCGCCAACCAATCTTTACAGGTAGTTTTCGATGGTGCATGTTCGCCATAGGCCTTCTTAAGCAAACGACGTGTTTAAAGCAGAAAAGTAAAGCTTCCCGCACAAAATTCGACATTTTCGTTCTTTTAAAATTTACAAGGAGACCCTTAAGATTGTTCGCCTGGGATTTGGATGAATTTTTAATATATAAATTTATAGCAATCGAAGAACTTTTGTGTCTTCATTATATGCCGACTCCGAACTGAAGTAACCAATTTTAATTATGACTTACTTTTTATTATTATTGGAGTGGGCGAGACGTGTAGCCTCGAGCGCTCAGACATTTTGTCCATTGCACTCATTGACCCATTGTGTTCGTAGAGTAGAATAACCATGGTTATCGTGGGATTCGAACCCACAGCCTCTTGGACGGTAGGCCAGCGCGTTAACAACTGATCTACCGTAGGCTCCTTTGATTAAGATGAATTATGACTTACTTTAAAATTGTAAGTACGAATTATATGGAAACAAATTTGAACGAATTTTTATTAGCTATGAATTTAACTACCTTCCTACAAGTGTTTCATGGTTATTCAAAGGTATTTTGCCGTATATTCGTCATATATGGAATTTTACAGATTTTAAATTTAAATTTATCGTAAGTAGAATTGGCTGTGTTACTTCTTTTGGTCGTCTGCGGCAGGGATAATGAGCCATAATCGCTCTGATGCAATCGGCTCGTTTTATCAATCAAAACACTCCGCTCACCCATTTTTTGAAACTTGGTTATTTTAAGTGGGTCCCATCCGCACACATATGAGGAAGACACAAGACAACAACTACCTTCCTCCAAGTGTAACATGATCATATAAATTTTATTAATTAATAAAATAATAATAATAATAATATTAAAAATTCATCCATTACTTGGAAAATTCCATTCCAAAAACGTAAAACTACAACTATAATTCTTAAACTTATGAACATTTTGGGACAAACCAGAATGTGCTATTAAGCAGTTTATTTTTATGGACTTAAGACATTTTTTTAACTCTTTAAGATCCCCAGCATACTAAAAAATTCTTATAAAAATAATATTAAAATCGGTTTTATTATATATTTATATATTTCGGTGGATATCAAATAGAGAATATATCCAAAATGTTCGGTTAAGGCATGTTTTTAATTTGAAAATATGCATAGCTCAAAGAGCATTAGACAAGAAGAATTTTCTTTTACACTAGATTAGTTTATAATCATTGATTCAATTTTACCACACTGGATAATGGAAATTTATTTAATAGGGCGAATGTGTTGTATATACTTTGTATAATAATTTAATGCAATAAAACGTATATTGTGCATTTTACAATACATTTGTAATTACCGTTTTTTTTTTCAACAGATTTTAAAGATTAGTTGCACTGAAAATCAAATTAAAGTTAAATAATAAACGGTGTTCAGGTTCTACGTAGAAAATGCTTTACCAAACTTTTGTTTTTAACTACCCTATAAAAATCTACGCCATTTTTCAGGAGGGCCACTCCCTTAAGCCCTTGTTTATCCTTGCAACGGGAGTTCAAAAACAGATTTCCAACAATATTTCACTTGTTGGGCTCTGTTTCCAAATGTACGAGTTATGGGGGGTTCAGATTTAAAACTTATTGAAACTTTTGTGAAAAATTATGGTTATTTCTTTAAAAATTATCTATGGAAAAGACTACATTTTACAAGACAAATTGTTTATATACCCACAACAGATCCTAACAAGTGAGGTATCGTTGAAAGATACTTTTATCCTCTTTTTAATGAGAAGGATCAATAAAGACTTACTGTCTATACCTAAAAAAACTTTTACATCGATTTTGATTGGTATAGTGTATCCTACGTAGAATCCGAACACCCTAACACCCTGTATTAAGTAATAAATAAAAAAATTATCTATAAATTAAAAATAATTCTTATGTAAATAAATGCGCTTTATCTAAGAGTATAGCAAGCTCTTAGACATCTAACACTTGAATTTAGAACGTTTGAATTATTGATTATAATTTATTTCAATATCACGTATAATATAAATAAAACCTGTCAAAAAGTAGTGTATTTTTGCTGAAGTCTTATTCTCATTACATGAAAAAGAAGTTGGTATTTCCTGCGTACGTTTTGAACATATGTGACCCCAAATTGAAATAATATTGCAACATTTTTAAAGTTCATATTCAAATTTAACAATTTAATTCAAATTCCTTTTTGATGTTTAGTCCGCTTTGAACTAAATTTAAGGTAAAATTTTTGCATTCAAAATTACTAAACTAATGCAGTGGACCGGGTTTAGGGTAAAATCCACAGATTTATATTGCACAACTAATATATAAACCTGCATATTATTTTAAATATGAATATATACCTCGTGTTTGTAACGTTGAAATAGAAGATAAATTGTACTTATTCAGGTAAATACTTATTTAATAGCAACAATTCAAAAGGATATTCTTACATATAGTAGTATATATTTACATAAGACACATTTTTAAAATATAAAATGAAAATTGATTGGGTAAATTGCTCTATTAAATTAAGCATCGAGCCGATCGATGCTTAATTTAAGGAAGGTACATATGTTGAACAACAATTGGCGCACAATTTTTAATTTGTAAATATCTATTAAATCCATAAACAACTATCCCGAAAGCCCCAGGATACCAGTTTTCATTGTATTCTTTTGGTATTGATCTCTGTATTTAATCCATCATTGCAACCTATATGAATTAATATCTACGTAATCGATAAACTTGACCCAACAACGTAAGATAAACATGTGTAAGCCATGAGAGTGGAGTTTTATAAATAGGAAATCGTAAAACTTCTGGGGACAATTACGTAAAAAAACACTCAACATAGGAAAGTGTTCAAAATGTATTCAATTACAGAAAGAGCGACATAAAAGTGTAAGGAAAATATTAAGTATCTCAATGTCAGCCATTCTCGGGAAGTGCTAGTAGAGCTCTGGGAAAAGCTAATCCCGAAATTGCTATGCCATTGCCCAAGGCTGTTGAACAGATGGACAATCATTCATGTGAAAGGACAACAAAAGGAAAAAAGACCTCTTCCGCCTGGCATAATTTATGGATGTCACGTACCTTACCCACCGTTAATTGCCTGATATTAAATACCATTCAAATTTAAATCAATTATATTTTCCTGAATGCAGCAGTAGTGAAACTTATCTAAAATGAGTTAATCCACCAAATGAGCGATTTGGCTGTGTACTTTTATCAAACAGTCGTTCTGCTAGTACGCGAATTCAAGAGGAAGAAAATTATGAAAAATTCCAGAATGACGTTATAGGGTGATTAGCCTGATAATATCCAAGGTAATGAAATAATAAATTGCCCTATCGTGTCAAAAACGCGAACTGGTGACAGGTGGGTGGTTTGTGCACTTTTCATTCAAGTTTAGCACAGCCCCAGCAGTTATCACTCATCCCCTTGGTAGAGATATCCTGAACTAAACTTACATTTTCGCCTCATTTGTAAAATGTTGACATGTTTGGAGCTGTTGTTCTCCTGTTTTGTGGGGTACACACTATCGTGATAATGGGATTGTGGGTGGATGAGGCTCCATAGAGCTTCGTATTTTCATGTCCTTCCTTTTAATGACCTAAATTTACGGTCTATAGCAGGTAAGGATGTTTTCTTGTTGTCTCAACTTGATGGTCAAGAATCAAGTGAATCGAGTTTATAGTCCGTTTATAATTTTCTTTTTTGTTGTTGTTGTATTTCTATCCTCTTTAATTTTTTGAAAATTGAGCGGAAAAAAAGCTCTTTCAAAGAGGTGCAAAGTGTACACCACCTGTCGGGCAAGGTGTACACAGGCATTTAACGCTTGTAATATACCCACCAACACAAAATTTCCATCCTTTGCCCTTCTCTACAGCCTGAAGGAATGTGCTTTTCTAGTATCAGTCGACTGGAACTGGTAGCGACGGTATGTCGACATGTGGATTTTCGTCGTTTTCAGTAAACTGAAAGCGATTTAATCGTACAGTTCGAGGTGCCTTCTATCGGCTTGTCCAACAAAAGCTTTTGAACTTTTCCAAAAAATTCGTGTATTAAGTCGACAAGAGTTTTCATTTCATCCGTGAAAATCCGGAGCTAGCGCTTCTGTAAAAGAAACAAAAAAAAAAAAAAAATAATTTCACAAATTTGCTTATAGAAGAGAAAAATTTGAGTGTAATTTTCTAGTTTATCTTTGAAGTGGTTTTATTTTTATTTTTGGTTCTATTCGATTATATTTATTTTTTCCTCTTATTTTTTATGGTGAAAAAAAATAAAACCATTTTTCGGATTTCCTAACGATAACGTCTAGCCTGAAGTGGGGAAAGTATTGATGAATTGTCTGCTCTTTTTGTTAAGCTTTTGAAGTGTTATTAAAAGTGAATTAAAGTGATAACGATAATATCCGCCTTCTGTCTGTCTATCAAAATATTACCAGAAGAGAGAGAGTGCGGCATAAAATTGTCCTTTTTTTTTGGAGTTTTGTTTTTTAAGGCTTCGAAGATTGAAATTGCCAGTGACGAAATTAATTAATTAAAAGATGAAATATGATTGAGTGGCTTTACCAGTGGCTCTAAAGTGACTATCACCTTTTTTTGGAGTAATTAACTTAAATATTAATTTCCGCTTCAAACATTATTGAGGATAATTATTTTTTTTGTCTGAAATTAATGTTTAACGAACATGGCAACTACCAACAAAATGAGTTTTCTAAATTACAAAGAAACGCACTCAGGGAATTAAAATAAATTGAAAAAGTAATGATAACATTGTGAAGTTCGAATTAAAATTTTTTGAATGAAAATGAAAACTTAAAAGCTGATTAAAGGAGAATTACTTGGAAATCTTAATTTTGTTGCGTATAAACGCAATAAAATTTGACCAACACGTGGTCTATGAGGCGGCGTTAGCAACAAATTCTTTTCCTGGGAATTTATTAAATTGCATTGAGCAGGTAAGTAAGATAAGGGGGGGTCCTTTATTATTTATGAAATGTATTTTCCACGAAATTGAAAAATTACCAAGGATTATGGTTTTCTCGTTGTAAGGCTTGAATCATCCATCAACCTTTACCCTGGGTACCGGCGACTCACGATTAAAATTAAATTATTTATTGGTATTTTATTTTAGTAAAGATCCTTTCATTAACTCATACACTTGCGGATGATTTGATCTTTTATAAATAGGGAATAATAAATAATAAATACAAAATTTAGTAACTAGTCAATGTAAAAAGAATCATTTAATTTTGTTTTATGTTTAACATTTGTCCTGGTAAAATTGAAATTGAGATTCGTAGACTTAATCAGCTCTATTAACATTTTGTGCGCGATTTTGAAGCAACTTATGAAAAACTTTTAGTTTTAATAAGTTAAAATAAGTTTGATCAGAAGTTTTAAACGTTTATAAGCTATTACAACTTTTTAAAGAAAGATAAAAAGAAGAGTTTAAACATTTATTCACCCATACGTCTCTAATTCGAGCTAAAAATGTTACAAAAGAAAATAAGACCCCAAAATGCCTTGCAGACGGATGAAGAAGGCATCAATTGAAGCAGGGCTAATGAAGCAATAATAAAGCAAAAAATATATATTACTTTTCGTAAATATAGTTTTACTTCATGTGTAGACACACTTGTTATTTTTTAGCTACACCTAGAAAAGGAATATACCCGATTCTTCTTCAGGATAAATCATATCTTCCTGTCCAGTGTCCATATCCTTGTTATAAATAGCCTTCTAATTTTCGAAATTGACTAACAAGGCTAATGAAGCAATAATAAAGCAAAAAAAATATATTACTTTTCGTAAATATAGTTTTACTTCATGTGTAGCCACACTTGTTATTTTTTAGCTACACCTAGAAAAGGGTTCTACCCGATTCTTCCTCAGGATAAATCATATCTTCCTGTCCAGCGTCCATATCCTTGTTATAAATAGCCTTCTAATTTTCGAAATTCACTCTTCGTTGGGCCTGCAAATGAAATCTCTGCAATTTTGGTATCGTTATCTTAGTATTTGGTCCTGAATTTTTACTGATTCACTTTAAACCACTGGAAATTTTTATTTTAAAATTGGAACAGTCGACTACTAACCCTACTGACTGACTTAACTATGACTTTTCCCAGTGGAATTGATCTATTATGTCGACTCTCGCGAAAAGGCGAGATTTAAACCAATTTAATTTCCTTCCGTAGTATAAAAGGAAATATAATTAAACATTAATTCTACTAATTTGTGAAATGCAGAACATCAAGTGTTGTGGGAAAAAAAAACGAATTTAATGTAATAAAAATTTATGAGTGAAATTATTACCATAAACACATATTTCTCAAAATCACCCCTAAACAATGTTCTTATTTCCTTTTAAAAGGCTAAGTTCGCGTAACCACACTCACTCTTCTGTTTGTAATTGCTTCTCTTGTTATTAAATAATCTTAAATTTTTGGTGACTCAAAACGTTAATGTTGATTTGGATTTTATTTTCCATCCAATCCAAGTTTTTTTTTAATTTGCGCAAAACCAGATTTAATGCAAATAAAATCGGTATATATTAGAAACAAATTTCGGAATTTTGTTTTCTCCCAGATGGTGGGATATTATTCGTTAACCTCATCCATATTATTTTTGAAATTCTATTTGTTACATAAAAATTAGTATTATTTCCCGCTATACAGAAAAATAATAGTAACACATTAAAATTTGTTATATTTAAATTTAACACGATTGAGCAAGACCCATGTTCATTTGAAATAAAAAATAAAAAAAATATATATTGTTTAAATTTAAATCTAAATAATGAACAAATATGAGCCAAAGTTGGTTTATTTCGAAAAATGTACTTCTATGGAAAGCTCAGAGAATGGAAAAAGCGAAGTGTAATTTTTAAAATTTTTCAATCTTATCTAAAGCATATTTAATTTGTTCAATATTACGCTCACTTGCTGTTAACTCCTTATCATAAAAAAAAACACGTAGAAGACTTGATCCCCCTTTATTGTGCCTGAAATGAGAATCACGTAAAAGACACATGTGGTACTAATTTCAAAACATTTAATAAGAATCACGAGTAAAATGCGTGTTTGAATCATTTGCAATTTAAGAGCACCGGTGGTCATTTAATCCATGGCTTCATCGTTGCTATAATGTCGGGAAATAGTTGGTCTTGAAAAATTTAAGGGTTTTTCTATTGATCACGATGCATAAGAAAATGCTTAGTTAGAAGTGGCACACGTAATCTTATATGACAAGGGGATTAAAACATTTTGTTATAATTTTATTTAAATATTTTACATTTACATCAAAGGCGTTTATTTAAACGATCTTTTTTTAGACCTGTGGTGTTAATGATAAAAAAGAAAATTACTGCGCCGGTCGTACAAACGAAATGTTTTTATAATTGGATTAGTTTTTATGATTTTCAAAAATTGGTATACAAATTATTATTTCATGTTTTTTTTCAATAATATTGCTTTGCTTTCAGTCGTGTATGGTATTCTTCTTCATATTATAAAAGGAATTAAAATTAAAATTGATTTATGTAGTTCACATTTGAACTACATTTATAAAATGAAAGCAAATGTTACAACGGTTAGAATGGAAAAACCACTAATGAAATTACATGAACTTTATTAAAAATATTATATAAAATTACTAAGTAACGAACGAATACACGAAGCAGGCGACTTATTACTAAGTATGAAAAATATTTAAAATTGAAGTTTATCGATTTGGAACGGGTCATATTTTGTCATTAGGTAATCTGGTAAGACAAAATGTCAACCCTAAATGGCATATCATTACATCATGATATAAAAAATGTATGAAACATCAAAACTCAAAGGATATTATTTTGACAAAATTATGATGATAAAAGGCGCAAAATTTCTTGATTATTCCCTTAATGTGCCACTGTTGCGTTCTTAGGTGATAAATATTCACCCGATTCATCTGCTACACAAATGACCCTGGAGATCCCAAATAATAAGAGAAAAGGCTATACATAGGCATAGGTACCCATTTATCCTTCACGTGAATAAATGGGGATGACATGAGAACGAATAGTTTCTACGTACTCGAATATACGCCTTCCTGTAAATCAGCATAAATTGATTACTTAAACGAATTACATATTCCCCTTAAATTACGATTGATATCGCGACCTGAATCTGAACAGTGGGGGAATCGTTACATTTTAGGTCCCATTAGAGTGCTACATAATTAAAATTATGCTTGAAAGGTATTGGAAGCGATAGCTGCCACTAACTGCGATAATTAACCTGAAACTGGAACTGGAGATAAAAAAATAAAGTTGGCCTTCCCATGATTTTTTTTTTAAATTCTGATATTACTTTCCATGATGGGTACATAAAAGGACATATATTCAATTTTCAATTTCAATCATCTCCGTTTACCGATAAGCTTAAAAAAAGTGCTTTTTTACAAGCTATTTGAAGTAATTTAAAAGTTATCTCAAATTTCTAGAAATCAAATGCATGTTATACCTACATCATTTTGTGCGACGTACTTTTAGAGCAAATTTATGTAGAAATGAGAAGTGATATGCTTTGAATAAGTTTTGAAAGTGACGAGTATTCTATAAAATATTATATAAGTAAACGATACTAGACTTTTGGTGCGGATTGAATGTATGCTATGTCCGATACAGATAAGAGCGTATCGACGATTTCTCAGAAAGAAAGAGGAAGAGACAGATATATTTGTGGATGGGATGACCTATATATATGCGCATCATGCTTAAAGTCTCATTTTGCGTTAAACTTTCTACTATTAAGATCGATTTTCAACATTAGTGCCTTATTTTATAAATGTTTTGAAGCTATATTCTCTGCCTTCATCCGAAAAGACCTAAATGGATTTATTCCCAGGCAGCGGTATAAAAAAAGATGCGTCTTTTGTAAAGAAGTGTCGCTGTTTTGAAGCTTCTTGAAAGTGATCCACAAATGACGCTGAGACGAGCTAGAAGCAAACTATCGGAAAAAGATATCAACATGTCTCTTTATTCCATACGCCAAAGAATAAGGGAAAATCCTTCAAATACCGTAGTACTACAATCAAACCACTTTTATCCGAAAAGCACATCGAAAACCGTTTTCCAATTAGCTAATGAAAATTTGAACCGCGATTGACCAAACGTCGTGTTCACTGGCGAATCATCATTTTGGGCATATCAAGGACCTAAACGAGTATAGTTAAAAAAAGGACGGCATTACATCATACGTACTGTAAAACACCCAATAAAAGTTTATGATCCTGTTCAGAAGAATTTGGAAAATTGATTGCTTTTACTGGAAATCTGAATGGGGAAAGGATGCTACAAATTTACAAAAACGGGTTATTAAAGTCTACAGATTCTTGGTTTGGTACAGGAAACCGATCGTAGGTCTTGCAAGAAGATAACGATGCAAAACACAGAAATCGTCTTTGTCCTGATGCTAATCCAATTCTCAAAGTCCTGATGATAATCTAATTGAAAATGTGTGGGCCCTTATGAAGGCAAAGCTGCAGCAGAAAGATGCTTTCACTTTGTAACAACTTAAATCTTCGGTAAAGAAAGCCTGGAAGGATGTACCACTAGAATATGCTGAAAAATTAGTTGAAAATGTGAATGGATGTATAGCTATAATAGAAAATAACGGTGACTTCACCAAATATTAAACGTATTACGTAAAAGAATATAAAGTAAATAATAAGGAAAAAATAATATTATGCCAATTTTTTATCGCATTATTGAATTCTGAGTGATACGCTCTTACCAAACAGACTGTATATTACTCTAACGAAGTTTGAAATCGCACTTAAATCTGCGAGCATACATAATAATCATTCAATTTACTTCCAACGAAGTATAGTATTTTAAAGGCATTAAAATTAAGCTTGAACAAACTTCTGTGGACATGCTGTTAACATGTTAACAATGTTAACATTTATACGAAACAGCAGCATAAACGAAGCAATTTATGCTTCGATAGGAGTGCTGGAGAAGCCTTTAATGGTAGGTATTTTTTTTCCCTGGGTGGTTACTGGTCACAATACATATACATATATGCAGTGCGACAATTAATTTTGAGGATTGGCGACATATTTCAGTAATGCGTATGTTCCATAGCTCATTTTAAAACTACAACTTTCTCCTTTCTAACGCATCGAAGTTCATGCAAAGCGGTTGACAAATGACAATGATATGTGACATTTCTACATAAACGTATTTTTAGCCGATGTTGATATTTAATAATGGATCACATTATTTGATAACAAAAGAATTATCTATAAAGAATTCATTTCAGCTAGTAAGACAATTATTGCTCACTATTATTTGAAACGTTTGATGTACAGAATAAGTGCGAAATATTAAGATCTAAAACTCTTAGACACTTTTGCACGAAAACAATGTAATAGCTGTTAAGTAATTTTTTGGCTCGAAATCAAGTCTGTGTGCTCAATCATCCACCATATTCATAAGATGTGTTCCGTACGACTTATTTTTATTTCCAAAATTGAAATAAAAGTTGAAAGGATGATTTTGTTAAGACATTCCGACCATTGAGGTAGCTTCAAACCCAACACCATATGCAATACCACAAAATCAACTGAAACATACGTTTGAATTCATTTTAAATCATTTTAACAAGGATATTGAAATCACAGGGTTATTTTGAATAAATAAAAAAAAAAATTTTAAGATATTTTGCTTTTATTCCTTTCCAGTCCTTGTGTTTAAAAATTAAATTCGAAACATAGCAAATATGTAAATTGTTTTCATACTGATAAATTAGATGTTATATAAATATTTACTAAAATTTTTGTGCTACAATGTTCCATTTTGAAATTAGTCCCCAATTGTCGACAGTTAAAAAAAATATTGGGAGTAGCTATAGAAATTTGTATCTTTTCATGATTATAAATCGTTATTCGCTATTTGCTGAACTACACAAAGATATTAAATACCCCTCTAGGTACATTTTGTTTTCAAATAAAAATTTTTCAATTTCAAACTTTTGTTCCTGAACTTAGTAGGGATATATAAGTTAACAACAAAAATTCGTATTGTTAGTTGAACTTGGAAAACAGCTTAGTAAACATATTTTTTAATATTATTTATATCTCCCCTGTTAATATAATGCTAACTTTCGATAATATGTAATTTTGCAAGCCAAACAGTCTTAAATTTTCATATGTTTTGGCTTTATTTTGATATTGATAAACTCATTGCCAATTTTGGTAGAGAGAAATGGTTAAATTTATATTTTCTGCCACTATATGACAAAAAGTATTTTGCAAAACTGAATTCTTTCTTTTCTTCATAAGTTTTTATTGAGCTTTTTATTTTTATTGATTAATAAATTTAACAAATGTTTTGTTTATCTTAAAAATAAAAGGTGATAGAAGAAATTTTAATTTGAATTTTAATAAGTAAAAGCGGTAGAATTTTACGTTTATTTCCCAATTTCTTTAATGAAAGCGGGAATTTTATTTTTATTTGCCGCGATTACGGAATTGCTAGTTTCGCGGTTATTCAATATCACCGAACATAAAAACTAAATCTGTATCACGAATTTCGCTTCAAATATGTATTTACTTCGGAGGGTCTATCTTACTGGCTGCCGCCACGATAAGCCCAAAAAGAAAATCAATGCTCAACGGCCGTGAAAAATCGTCGTTCTCTTAATTAAACTCAATTGAATCTTGAGTCGAATTCTCTCCGTAAGCAATTCCTTCAGTTTCTATTAAAGTTTTTCGAAAAACCAATAAATGAACAAAGTTTCCCCAATTGTGTCATCAGTCCAATAAGCCACGAAACATTTGCACCCAGATGTGGCTAAGAAATTAATTTGTTGTTTATGTAAACGTCTAGTCGTGTTTTGATGCAACAGCTTTTCTAATTGGTTGCGAACATTTTACGATATAATTAAAAGGAAAGGTAATAAAAGATATGTGAACGACATATTAAAATGGAGCATGTCGAGAAGGGGTGACGTGATTTTCTTTTTACAACTTTACCACTGTAAGGTGCTACACCCAAATTACCTTTCAAAGTGGGTAAAGAAAAAAGAAAATAATAAAAGGAAAAAATTTAATCAATGTGTGCCATCTTAATGAAACAAAACGTAAAAGCGCGAACCACAGAGCAACTTTTCCGCTGTTTACTCTTTGCATGGGTGCTTACACCAATGCCTTAAACATACGAAAAACACAAAATGCGAACAGATTAGCAAAACGTAAAATGGTCTGGAATCATCATCTGATATCTGGGTCCCATGCCCGGGACTTCCATGCCTGGGGCGGGAGATATTCGCCGGGACTGCCGAGGTACACGAATAAATACTCATTTATGGTAAACCCACCGCAACATATTCGACCGTTTAAAGGCTCGAAATTTAGAGCGTTTTTAGAGGTATGAACGATAGTCCATTTTGGTCGAATACCTGGACACGTGAGCATTTCCCCGGAAATCTTTTCTAAAAAGTTAATTAGGCTTTTTTTCCCACAGGTGATGTAAAGTAATGAGGCGAACCCCACGAGGTTGCGCCATGCACGAAGAAATTTAATATCTTATTTAAATATGTATTCAATTTGCAGCAACCGGATTTATCTCAAGTGAAAAATAACTCCCTGTTACCGAATTCACAAGGGATTTTAAAACTCGAAAAATTAAGGTATCTATCCGGTATTACGTGTATCTAGCACAAGTATCTGAACTTATTTATTATACATGTGTCCTTGAATGCAAATTTCTTAGGAATTCAAATGTTTTTATTGTGTTGCTTTTGTGCCAAACAAATTACAACACATTCTTCTGCTTTATCCCATTAATACATTTAAGGTAATTCATGTGTTAATGAGCACGTCTCCTAACGTTCTACGGATTTTCTGATCTTTAGGATTAAGAAGGTTACTTGTATGCATCAAGGCGTTCGAAAACAAGACGCCAAAATTCTTAAGATGAAACAGTCACGGCACAGCAGAAAACATGTGAGCTTTGGATGGGGATAATTTAAACGCCTTTTATTATCCTAATTCCAATGAACTGTGTAATTTATTTATTTTTTTATTCTTGCCAGTTATTTGCTCCTTAGACAACCTCTCAAAAAGTTTTTAAATTTAAACTTTGGGGACGAGAAATTTCGAAGTATTGCATGAATTGAGTTGTAAAATGTACCCTCTAGGAATTGTGAAACAAATGAAATTTTGATATGTGTATATTTGCGAACATTTTAAAAAGAAATAGAATAAAAAAAGTATTCCGAAAATTGTAAAAGTTATCCACATTAAAGTGATTTTTGGATAGTGTTTAAGTTGAGTAGCGTAAATATTAAATATTAAATCTGTTGCAGCTTTGGAAAGAACTATGAAAGATCTTTGAGAAAATCCTGATTTATTTGGTGGTGCTTTAATTTTGTTAGCAGATGACTTCAGACAAACATAGCCTCGGTCGACTCCTGTTGCTGAAAGTAATATCTGTTTAAAATCGCCATTTTTATGCAGCTCTGTTAAAATATTGAAAGTTTTTACAAATGTTCGTGTTCAATTGTAAAATGATGCTTCTTTTAAAACAATTGTTGATTATTGGAAATGGTGAATACCAGTAGACAAGACTGGATTGATAACGTTGCCAGAAAATGTTTGTCATGTATTTCTAAACATAGCACAACAATATAAAAATCATGTCGTTCAAAAGAGCACTATAAGAATATCGTAAAACACCCTTAACAAATCGTATAGGAATTTGGCCTAAACTTTTAAATGTTGTTTACTGCGGTGTCCTGATCAACGTTTGTTTGGAAACCGATACTTCCTTTCCAAAATCGCAATCTTTTGAAAGAGGTGAACCCAGAAAACGCTGTATAAGTCTTTTTAGGTATTATAGGATTTTTTTTTAGGATATCATAGGATTTTGGTTGATAAGAAGCTTGAAGGCCCAGCTCTCTAATGCGTCATAAACTAAAATCCAACAATGTTTCTCAAAGGACTCAAAGGAAGCGTTTTCTGGGTTCACCTCCCCCAGACGATCGATTGCAATTTGTGAGGCAGGCCGAAACATATATCTAACATACTATATAAAAGTTTGGACCAATTTCTCCCATGATTTATGACGAGGCATTTGTTGTTAAGAAATTTTTCAAAATTTATCATTTTACATGTATTTTTCTCAAAAAACGAATTCAAATTTCCAATATACAAAGTAAATATTAATTATACATACAGTAGTGACCACGAACTATCATACAAACATATGGAAAGAATTTCTTTGCACCTTAAGTTTGAATAATAGTAAGAGGCAAAAACTTTTTTGTCTCTGTTCGACTTTTCGTGGTAGCTATGGGTATATTACTTGATCGAGCGAAAGTAATAGTTGACATGTACTATTATTAACTATTCGAAATTGCCATTCTCCTAAAGAAAAATGAAATTTTCCAATCCATTAATAATAGTATCAGATTATCAAGATAACATCGAAAAAAATATATATATATTTAATTCTTCAGGGGTTTATCAATATACGTAAAGATCTATTCAAAAACACTCAACTTGATTGGAGAGTACAAACATTGTTTTATTATATTTAAAATGTAATAAAAAATCATCCGAGGGAAATGGTTCTTTACATATTTTCTCTTTATGTTTATTATTATTGCCCTTCCCAAATATAAACTGAAGTTGGTTGCTAGGGGACAGTTACAAAGAAATTGGTGGACAGACAATACGCGCATAATTTTCCTACTACGAAACCTTAAAAGAATGGAAATTATTTCACGGATGTCTGTACAACGCTTTCGTAAAAGTAAAATGTGAGGAAGAAAAGCATAAAAGTACATTTTATGATTAATTTAAAATATATCTCCACCTACTTACTAAATATGACGGAAAAGTAAAATTTAGAAGTAAATGTGTCGCATGCTATATTTTGTTTTATTATGCTCTGAGGATCCTTCACGAGGAAGCGCGTTGATGATATATGACTACAGTAAAGAATTGTCGTCATCCCATTCGACTTTTCTGACAAAAAAATTTTATGTTCCACTTAGAAAATGTATAAATCAATTTTTCTAAAATATCAAAAATATATCCAATATTCCTAGAATATTTCTGAATTCATTTGATTCTGGCATTGACACAAAGGTGTGTTCTTGGACAAGTGTGTTCTATGGAATGTAATTTTATGTTAAATAGTTTTATAGCTGAAATATTGAAAAAAAATGGAATAAAGAAGGTTTTCTTCATCAAAAATGTTATCGGAAAATTGAAGTTATTCATATATTCTCGGAATATGAACCACTTCAAAAGAATATCTATAAAAATGTTTTTATTTCATTGTCCATAATGGGAAACATAGCGCTTTCTTTGCTAGATATAGAGCACATACTGAATAAATTTTTGCTTAAGTCGGTTTTGTATTACCGTCTGCATTTGTTGATAGCAACGAAAAAAATATTATTTAACGCGTTCGTCGCGACTTAATGTTCCGGACAAATGTTATAAGACGGAGATATGAAATCTGCCTTATATATTTTATATTAATTTATGCATTATTAATAATTCGTTTCTACTACGATTAAAGTCTATATACTTTGTCAAACTATAGTAATTTACTACTACCAGGTAAGAAAGCGTTTACTAGAATAATTTCTAGATAACAAATGTTACTACGGAAATTAGCTACCTCTAAATACAAGTTTCACACGTATTACAAAAATTAAAACTGCGGAGAATTTTGTTAACATTCGCCACAAGACCAATAACTTGAATTTTTATTGCAATATGATGTATATTTAGAATTTTTTATATTTTAATTTTATATTCGATTCAAAAAGAAACGATATGGGATTCAAAACCTATTTTGAATTTCTTCATCTGTAACAAAAGCACATATTCCAAAAACATGAGCAAAAGTTCAGATTCAATTCAATCTTACTCGTTTTTTCCATATAAAAGATATCAATTTTTTTTTACATAAGAACCAATATACCCTCACTTATCTTGATCGTATTTACAATCATTTAGGAGTTTGGGTTGAAAATTCTAACTAATCCAGTTTTTTTTTAAAAATGAATATTTTTCACCATAAACAGCTCATATTCGAGAAAAACTTTAATTTGAAACTCAACTGTATAACCCTTTATTTAACTTAACTTAGTAGTTTACATTTGCAACCTATACTTTTTTTATATACAGGATGTTCGGACTCTACGTAGAAAATGGTATATCAATTGATTCCTTAGGTTTCCTTACGTAACAACTTTTTCAACCCTCATGATATTAGAAGAATATTCAGCTTGTGGTCAGCAATGTCAATTAGAATAACCTCTATATCATTTCAATTATTCTGTCTGCTGTCATGCGCATTTAACGTATTACTTTGGCTACTTTTTTCTTATATTTTTAGAAATCGCTATGATATATAAATTGTAATAGACTAGTAAGTGTTATAATGTTTCTATTTGATAGATGAGGATAGTAGCTAATCAGTAGTAATCTTTTATAGAACAAAGTTTGTAAAATATATTTTTTATATTTTTTTATATAAATATGAGCCAAACTTGTTCTTTGAAGAGGTTTACTTTTGCTCGCAGATTTCTTGGACCCAAAAGCTATACTTAAGCAAGTAGTGGGCCAATGTGAGTCCTTTTAAATAAATAATAAATATAAATGCGTGAGTATTCACAGCAGGTAAGTTGAAATGCAAACGACAGTTTTAACTTCAAAATATTCATGCAACCAATTAAAAATAGGGGCGAGGAACACCATCAAACATTTCCGACTCGAACTAAAAATTCAATATATTTTTTGTTTTTGTGTTTTGAAAATTTACCCGCTAGAGCTAAAGTAACCCGCATATGAGGCATTTTAATTAATAAATTTTCAACCTGTCTGTTATTGTTTTAAGATTAATTTTCTCGATTTTATCGTTACTTTTGATCTTTAAATATAAGAAGTTTATTTATAATTAAGACACTCTTCTTTTTTTTAAGAGGAAATTGTTTAAAGACACACCGAATTTTCTCCGAAGTAACATTGGAAGGACTCAGCGATACACTTAAATCTCAAAGACCCTTTTTCAGCCCTACTTAAAAAATTGGCAAGTCTGGAAAACCTAATTTTTTTTCTTGAGGATAGAAGAGAAAAATTATTTTCAATAGGTCTAATAGACCTACGTTATTTATTAAAGCATTAATTGCTTTGTAATTTCCACGAGCTTCTTAAAAGATTAATTTATTAAATATTTATTATAAAATCCTCCTTTATCAGACCTCCTAACAAGATTCTTTTCTTGAATAACTTTTTAATCATTTTCCCGCCAAAGTATTGCCACTTGAGGACAGTGATCATTTCCTTCTATTCTATTCTATTTCTTCTATTTTATGTTTGCATTCTGTTAAAAACCATTTCCACATCAAAGCATTCGGAGAGCACGTATCTTTTATTTTTTCAAGGAAAGTACTCGTGCACAATAAAATTTTAATTTCGAAAAATCAAAGTGAGTTCGGGATAAATTCTGAAAATAAATAGGGTCCTTTTTCATGTAACTCTCAATTTTGTGATTAGGGGAAGGTACAAGGTACAAGACATATAAGGTAAACAGGGCCGTTCACCCATGTGCAGCTCCGCACGAGATGAGATTTATAACATCGCGATAAAAGTAATTTTCTTAAGAATTTTCGCTGTTGCCTAGCAGAACGAAAAACATAAAAAGTATCTCAATCAGATGAAGCCATTTGTGGTTGACCCCAAGATCTTTTGGGTGAAACCAAAACTAAGGAACATAATGAAGATTTGTGGGAGTCCCTAATCCGGTAGCGACCACTTTTACTGGTGACCTCTGACCCTGGAATTATTCGTTTCCATTGGAGAGAATTCCTGCCTTTTCTCCAAAAAGGATAACACATGCACGTCTGTCCCATGGGTTCAAAATACTTTTCCCGTCACGAACATACATCTTTTGGGTCTGCTCCCCCAACGGGAATGAAGACACAATTTTGGCTGCAAGTGATGGAAAAGAGGTGACCGACTAAACAATTTTAAAGTCTAAAGAGTGAACATTTTCCATTATAAAGAGCCGAAGCGAAAGTCCCTTTAATTTATATCCGAAACAATTTGGACAAGTGATAAGTTGTGAGAAAATTCTTTTACGTAAAAAAACATTCGATCACATCTAATGCCAATTTTATCTTGCTCTTGGTGCCAAGAAAAGGTTCTACTCCAGTCATAGAGAAAGTGGATTTTGATGGGGAAGAGATTACCAAACAGTTTACATAGAAAAACATTTCAAATTCGAGAATGAAATGAAGAAACAAAATTATTTCAAATCCAGTAAATATCTGAGAAATGTTTTATCTTTAACTTTTGATCGGCATGTGCAGACCAAAATGTAACGATGATTGGCACTTTTTGTTTAATATAAGAATAAGTCTTTTGGAGGGGAATTATCTTTTTCTCGGTATTTAAAATGTTCGAGGATATTGATCACATTTAAATATAAAAGTTTTGCAACAAATAAAAATTTGTTTGTTTGTTTAATTCCTATCTTGTAAGTAAAATTGAGTTAACAATCGTTTCAATTTTTACATAAATTAATAAAAAAAAACCGATAATTAATTTTGCTTTAGGAATTTCAGTAGGGTATAATCAAGTATTAAGTTTGAATAAAATTTAAATCCAGCGTCGTATTTCAAATGAGCGAAGATGAGAATTTTTCAGATTGCTGTATTTGTTACAATTTGATAACAAAATGTATTTCCCTATTTATTATAATCAAATTATAAAAACTAAATTAATTAAATAAAGTCATTAACTAAATAAATCGGACATTTGAGCTGTTTATATATTTATATTTATTTATATTTACTTGAAAATAATATAGTAAAATCGACCTTATGACATTGTGGACTTACGCCACTTTCAAAATAAACGGCTCATTTCATACTCTATAAATATGTATATGTGTTTAAAAGTAAACTTTTATCTCCGAAGGAGTGTTCTATTTTTGAGAGTTTAAATCCTTCCGAAATTTCTTAAGACATATTTTATCTTCTCGTGAAAAAGACACACCTACCCATTAATTAAAAAGAAGCTGACTTATCTTGTTAACAAGTCTCAGTGTGCTGGGAATTTATGTGCACTTTTATTATGGTGTTTTAAAAGATATAAAAAATCGATATCAATATCATGCAAACGTTGTGACATATTCAAGGTTAAAGGTTTCGAAAATCACTTTTTACCTATTTTCCGGACGTCGATAAATATTATTATAAAAATTGTAGCTTTTCTACTTTCCTATAAATACAATAATTGTAAGTGTAAAATTATTAAGCATTAGTTACGCATTTTCTTGCTTTATACTTTGAAATTATCGTTAACTTGTGTAATAAATCCAAGTGCTTTAAACTAAATTCATAACTTCATAATTCAAAACGTTTTGTGAGTCTAAATATAGTAAAACAGTAAAGTAAGTAAATTTTGTGTTTCTACAAGGTTTCCGGTATGGAATTGCCAATGTTTCACGGCAGTCAACATGGGATTGAGTAGGCATAAGTAAACAAAGGGCACAATTACTTATCTTAAAAACGATAAAGAGTAATAGACTTTCAATACAAAATTAAAATATCCAACGAAAACTGTGAAGCCTTCAGTTAAATTGATATTTTTTTGTTATTGCAGGCAGTTGGACCACTTAAATAAATGAAAATGACTACAACTCTATCCGCTTTTGAAGGATCGAGTGAGCTACCGATTACCTCATGCCATTCGGCAGTTACAAATGATACGACGACAACAGGTAACGACACCAATATCGTTTTGAACGGATCATCCACTCAAATGAACATGACCATTCAGACGGGCATTCCAAAAATATTGACCCTATCGTGGCCGAGGGCGTGCGCCGTGGCCGTTTTTCTGTTTCTCATTTTTATTACGGTCATTGGCAATACACTGGTTATGTTGTCCATTTTGACCACAAGGCGGCTAAGGACCGTAACTAATTACTTCGTTATGAACCTGGCGGTCACCGATTGGCTCGTGGGCATCTTTGTAATGCCGCCGGCAGTCGTCCTCTACATTGGAGGTAAGCTAAAAATTATGCTATGACAAATAAAGTTTCATTTGCTATTAAATCCACTACTAAGACTCGAGAGGAAATGCGATTAGGTGGATGAAGATAGATTCGCTCCAAGGAGAACGGATTAATGGACAATAACAAAAGTGTGGAACAGCAGGTACAAATGGCCAAATGACCCCACTTTGATTTCATTTCACCTGTAGAGGTGGGCAGAATTATTTCCATTTGCACCTGTTGCTCCACTTCATTATAAAGACTGATGTAAAATGATAAATCGTTTTGGGGGGGTGTACACATTTAGCATAGTAAAAAATCGAAATTATTATTATATTTTGATATTTTGATAGTTTAACATCTCTCTGTGTGGATTAAATTTCAAGAATTTTCCACTTCCGATATAAGCAAACCTCAAAGCTTCTTTATTGCGCTCAGGTAGAAATTATTTTCAAGCGCGTTTTTCCTGAAATTTAATTTTAGTATCATAAATTCATGTAAGTCAATTTTTTTTTTAAAAATGAAGAAAGCACACAATTTGCTTTAAGAAATGAAATTGTGTAATCATTAATTTTAACCCCTAAATATCTCTAAAGAAGCAAAGTATTCTTCCATCACTTTAAAAATAAATGGTCCAATTGTTTATTGCGTATCTCATGGATTATATTTTTAGATTCACAGTTTTTGTTGGAATAAGTGTTGCTTTCAATTGAAACGTCTGCTATATTTTTGTCAAAGGTTTATATTTTTAAAATTCGCTATGTATCATTAATCTCAATCAAGTTGATTTCAAATAAGTAAACGAACTAAAGTAAGCCATATCGTAAAAAATAATAGAATATCGTTAGAGTTTGAAGGCAAAGCCTAGAACTATATCTGGTGGCTACGGCTTTGTAAGATTTGGTATTATTAGTAAAGAGTCTTATAAGTAAGCTTAGCAAAAACAAGTAGGAGACAAAAGATAAAAAATGCAGTTTTCCTATTATTTATCGTTTAATACATTCCAAACTAACCGTGGTAGGTTCGAAATTTTAGCATTTACAAACTTAAAAGATAAGCTTATTTTTATATCGAAAAGGAAAAAATAAACATTTTTAGAATACTTTAAAGTGGCCATTCAAAACGACACCCCACGCCACACTATATACAAAAATATAAAACTTTTTTAGGGTGTCTAACAAAACTCCATGCAAAATAAAAATTAAAAAAAAATATCGAAATACGGATGCCTCACGTAAAAAGTGACATATTTTCAAATTACTTCGTCACGTTGTTTTCCTGGAAAACGTCTGTGTCAGACAGACAGACGGCCCGACAGACGCAAAATTATCTCTAAGGGTTCTGTTTTTCCTGCTGAGTTGCGGAATCCTTAAATTGAGATATAAAAAAAAAATTAAAAAAAAGCTAACAATTCATAAATTTAGATTTAGGAATAAACATTTTAATTTAGTTTTAGGAGAAAACATTTTAATTTAGTTTTAGGAGTAAACATTTAAATTTAGTTAAATTTCGGGCATGAGTTCATAGATTTTACAATTTGCATTAAAATTATTAAAGTACAATTTTTACACAAAATACAAATTATGTAAAGTAATAATGAATAATTATTGTATAAAATTTACAGCATGAGAAGAAAGAAACATTTTGTTTAACATTTTCATTAAGCAAAAATTCAGTGAGCAATTTATGAACTTATTTTCTTGAATTTATGTTTATGCGTTTAAAAAAAATTTGAAAAGTTAAAAGTAAGTAAAACTAGAAAACTTCCCCCCTTCTCCCCTCTCATTTAATTACGTTGCACGTTGTCTATTCTTTAACTTAATTATTTTACTCCACAGGTAGTTGGCAGTTCGGATGGGTGTTGTGCGACATTTGGATTTCCCTAGACGTTCTTTTATGCACAGCATCTATCCTTAGTTTGTGTGCAATTAGCTTAGACAGGTGAGTTGCTCATTACATAATGTTACAATTAAACTTTGGTATTTTTCCTGACTCGCCTTAAACAAGAGAAAAACTTTTCTCTAAATTGCATTCTTCTCTATTTTGCCACCTACCTACCTATCGCATCGCTTTCGTGTACATAATTCAGAAAAGTTTCTAATTAATCTGAACGAATCGAAAGAAACTTTTGTTGAGTCCAGAGAGCAAGTGTTTTCCTATCTCCCAAAAATAGTGATGGATTTGTTTATATTCCCTGCAACACCAATCAAATGTCGTAAGCTAAGCGGAGAGTTTTAATCCAGATGGGGCTCATCGTTGGCAACTGGACGCATCTGTTGAACTCTGTTGAACTTTTGTTTCAACAGCTCGTTTTTAGCAGTGGAAGACTTTTCAACAAAATGATGATGTAAAAGCCAAATAAATTCAAAAGTTTGATAATGATTTAACAGTGACCGCATTTATATTGCTTTTGTCAGTAATTGATATCTCTTATGGGTTAATTCAAAAGTACATTATATATAATATATATTCAAAAGTACACTACATATAACATATATGTACAAAGCGCGTCTATGTTTAAAGCATATCAATATTAAAAAAAAAATTATATTTGCCTTATAAAAAATTAGAAAATTTTCTTCACGTACTAAGTGAAGAACACCAGCTGTGAAAAAATATCCAAGTTTAGACATTTTTCCTTTAGTTTAGTTGAGAAATAACCTGCCCAAGTGGCGTGTAAAACCGCGCATAATGGTTACATAGTCAATCGGCGACACAAACTTGATATTAGCTTTGAAATATCGAAAATTGTTATTTTATATTTTTCACTCTATAACTCATTCTCATCACATTATATCCGAAATAACTCTCATTGAGAGTTCGCACCATGGCCCACTTATGTGGATGATTACAAGTTTCTAGGTCAAACATAGCTAACCCATTCGTTTATAATGATGAACCTAATTCGTTGTTATAATTTTGGGCCAAAACTAAATATCACGAGTTAGAGTCGTGGTTCCGACTACAAACAATATACCTATTAAGTTATTTTTGATTTTGGATAAAATTTCAGCGAAATCCGTAGTTTATTATGTGTGTGTGTTATTAGGTGCCTCTTTAATAAAAAATAAACATTATAAAACATTAAATGTAAAATTGTAATTTTTAAGAATAAATCTTCTGTGGAAAGATGTTCGGGTCGATATTGGACTTATATAAATAAAATATAATTTTGGGGATCCTAATTTAGGATCTCCGGGATTAAATTGAAATGAATGACTTGTCCCAAATTTGGGACATAGAGGACCTAATTAAAGTTTATAAACATCGGTTAGCTCTCGAACCCTTCTAAAGCGGTCTGTCTATCATCTTGGAAGCTAAAATGGGGTTCAATATATAAAGAATTCTTATAGAGTTGATTATTAGTTGTTCCTTCATGTTTTCAATAGAATCGATGGGATAACAAAACAGAAACTAAAATTTTAATCCGAATAATATACGACAGTTTATCATGGTTTTTATAGTTTGTGGTGCAAAATGTAATGGAAACGCAATTGGGTTCGATTTTACTAAATTTATTTGTATGGGATGGGAATAACGAATTTGGCGGGATATGTCTCGCAAATAGTGCACACGTTGTAAAGAAGTACTGCATTATTTGAAAATACCTCTTCAACGATATTTCACACGAGTGAATGCTTAAAAAAAAAACGTAAAGTTTCATCACCCCAATGGGGAAGGATTTCCTTCACAAAACGAAATTTATTATGACTTTATATTTATTTTTTGAGTGAGATTAACATCTAAAGTATCCTAAATGTATATACATATATTTAAAGCTGAATCGATACTCAAGTATTATTAGAGGCCGACTAGAAAAGGCGTCGAAACGACAACGAAAATAGGACGATAAATGGGTATAAAAGTTTAGTATACATTAAGAGTACTTTTTTTCGTAATTCTGTAGGAAACTCGATTTATTTGCGTTATCAACACATATTTTGCACTATTCTTTCATTTAATTATTTTAGTTTCGGGATTTAGAAAAATTTTATATTTAGGCGTATTTTGGGATATATGCAGCATTCATTCGGCCTTCGTTTGGTCTACATTTCGATGTGATGTGGTTTCGGTTCATTATGTTTTAGATATCGGCGTGTAGTCATTGTGATTAGAAGCTTTATCGGTCTTGCATTCACTACCTCGTAGTTTTCGACTAATTTTCATTTAACACATAAACCTAAACAATACCGAAGTTCATTTATCTTTGGCCTTTTATTTTCATTTGAGTTGTTTTTACTGATTCAATACTGTCAATATGAACTTGATAATAGGGAGACTAAACGTTACTTTCATATTTAAGAATTAATAAAAAATAAAATAATATAATAATAATTAAAAAAAATAATAAAAGAACACTAAATCTGTCTTTTAGTGAAATTAACAATACTAATTTTTGGTGGACTGGTGTATTGTGAAGTTCTGAAACCTGGTGAAACAATTAATACTGATCGCTGCAAATAACCAATAATAAATTTAAATCATGCGTTGATGGAAAAACGTCCAGAATGGGCGCAAAGCCATGGTAAAGTGATTTTTTTGCATGACAATGCATTGTCACACACAGTTAAACCGGTGGAACGTGCATTGAAATCGCTTGGATGAGACGCATTATCGCACCTGCCGTACTCTTCAGTCCTGGCCTCGTCCGATTATCACCTTTTCGCATCAATGGGAGTTGATGTGAAAAGATCAATGGGACCCGTGCTGGCTGAGTAGCACTTTGGAAATTTAGAAGAAGTCGAAAAATGGCTCGATGAATAGAATCGAATGGCCAATACTTTGAATAAATAACTTTTTTCATTTTCTTAAAAATTATGTGTTTTTCACCAGTAAATTCTTTCCGGTACACCTGGTAGAGTTAATCTTTGCTTCAATACAGTTGATTAGGCACAACCATGAACAGAATGTACATGTCGCCGAACGCAATTAGATTTACAGGTTTCCTTAGTAAACAAAAAGTTATTAAAATTTGTTTACCAGAAAATGTATTCACTATAATTTGTTACTTTTGTTTAGAAAAATAAAATAATTTGCAAAAGAAATTTTCAATATTTAAAAAAGAAAACCTTCACCTTCTAGTTTGTGGTTCCCGTCGGTTATGCCAGTTATAAGTCAATTATTTCTCAACTTTTGTTAAGGTAAACATATATTAAAAATCTTTTTCAAGTTCTCTTGCAATCAAAAAATAATAGAATGATTCAACTAAAATTCTATTTTCGGATAAAACTTTCCATTCCATATAATTAGATAACCCCCTTCCATGCATAAACCATATTCACTTTGATTTTGTTTATTTCCTATTTTTACACTCGAATTAAAAACGCTGTTTAGAGATAAACAAACTTCACCTTTAGTTTTTGTTTTTAAAAATAAAACAAAGGCAAGCCTTGTTTACTACGTTACTCAAAAATAAATGAACAATAAATTAAAAATGAATTAAATTTCATCACAGAAAACCTTTTTGTAACGTAGTGCCTGTGTTTATTAATTTTATGATTAAACTTGGCTTTTTAGTACACTCTATTTTAATAATTTAGCGTAGGTACTATTTATCTAATTTAATAAATGTAAAATGATGATATTAATGAAGCTGTAGTAAATTAAATAGCACCAAACTCTGATTATTACATTCAGTTAAGTACCTATTCATAATGAGAGCCCGTAATTACATTAAAAATTGCAAAGCAAGCTTTTATGAATTGTCATTACTCATTATATATTATTTTAGTACATTCTCTTCAATTCTATTATTATGTGTCCTAGTCATCGACAAGTTCGTAGTGTTTCTAGTGTTAAAGACATATAAAATTTTATTATTTTTTCAGTTTTAGGATTTGGCATTATTTTAAAAATCTGGATCAACAAAGTTTTGTTTTTAAATATCAAAGGAAACCATTTGTCATAGTCGGCTCTAAAGAAACATATTAAAAAAGTTTAAAGTGGCTCATGCCGACTTGAGCAGGTTCTCCAAATATCGTTTGATATTTCAAAATGTAGGAGTGCTTCTACGCGCCCCCGCTTCCAATAAATCGTTTCACAAAGCAAAAACCTCTTCAAGGAAGTTTAGGCTGCTTCGAGTTCGCCTACTCCATTTAGGAAATTATTTTTTCCTTTCATGTATAAAATTGCAGCCCTTTTTATTTTGTAAGCAAATCAATAGCTTTGAGCAAGGCACGACAAATTCCAGTAATTGTACTTTAGTCGCGCTTCAGCTAAATTGAAAATGTCTTTAATCAGGAAGTCTCTTTTTGCAATTTTCTTAGTGGCATACATGCAGGCAATCATATTTAATTGAATCCATTTTCTCGCGCACAGGTATCTCGCCGTAATTCAACCCTTGACGTACTCGAAAAAGCGACGATCAAAAAGGTTGGCCCTTTTTATGATTTTTGTTGTTTGGGTCGTTGCTCTGGCGATAACATGCCCGCCGTTCTTTGGATGGTAAGTAGTTTTTCAACCCTACCTGTGTAATCTATTTTAAACTTTTCTTATTATTTCGAGCGAGCATTATAAAATTCATAAGTTCCTTGTAAATTACCATAAAAACTCAAAGCGAGTGTTATGCACACGGCGAAATGCATGCAAGGTGTTTATCTTATGTGCTTAAGAATGTTTTCGATGCTTCTTTCTTTCCACCAGGTATGAGCCCGGCAGAAGAAAATCAGATTCAGTCGACTGTCGGTACAACCAAAACAAGGGGTATGTCGTCTTTTCTGCAATGGGCTCCTTTTTCATCCCTCTGATTGTGATGCTCTATGTCTATCTGAAAATCGGATATGTGCTCACATCACGACGACAACGAATGACACTTACTGAGGTTAGTAGCAGATGTCCTGGGAGCATCTAGTCAAAAAGTTTAATTTGTTGACACTTTTGTTTTCTGGATTTTGTCATTCAGTTGGAGTTGAAGGGTGAAATAAACGACAGACAGAAATCTCAAATGAAATTTAAAAGAGTTATGAAAACAATTTATGAATTTTGAAAATTTTCATTTCTTTAAAAAAATATATAATAAAGTAACATTTTAAATAAAGACTCCTAAAGAATTTATAATTAATGTATGAAAAAGATATAACGAGAAGGAAAATATGTTTCCACTAATTTTCACCAGATCTTATATATAAGTGATGATTACCTTATTACTTTGACGCTACTCTTTTGTACGCGTTTTTTATTTTAATCAATTTATTTTCAATTACAAAATTTTATAGGTCTTTTAACTTAATTCTTGTATACTTTACTTCATTTTAAAATAGCATAAAGATATAATTATGGGAGGGTTATTAGCCAATACAGTTTACAGCCCCTGTTCATCGATTTAGAACCAATTTTCTTGAAATTCGTTCGTTTCTTGTTGGTAAGGAAGCATAAATATAAGAAAAGAGTGTAATTTCTGGATAATTATTTTATTGATTATTAATTAATCAACAATACATTTTAAAAATATCTAAATACTTAGTAGGTCTACTCTCAGCACAATTTACCATACTTATTCATTGTGACATGCTTTCATAACATGATTCTATCATTTCTGTCATTTCGGGACTATTTTATCATCCATCTGATTTAATATTTTGCTTTAAGATCGTTAGCGTAGGATTAGGAAGAGAACAAACATTTGATTTAAGAATACTTCAAAACATTTTCCATTTCATTTGAATCGGAATATTATGGGTACTAAAAATGTTTTTTATTGACCGGGCAATGGGGCAGATTACACCATCCTGCATAAAGGTGTCAGAAAGGTCACAACACTTTAAGTAATTGCAAAGCGATATTAGAGTGTCCTCGCTATACACATCCTGATTCATTGTCCTGTCGGCAAAAAACAGAGGTCCAGATCCGTTGGCGGAGAAACAAGGTCATACCATTGGGGATGGTGGATATTTTATGGTACTTACCACGCATTCTTCGTTATACCTCCTTCGAACGAATTGGCGGCTCTTAGTAACAGCTTGAAGCCTGCACTTATCTCAAAACAATTTGATGAAAATTTGTTTTATTGATATTTCGTTTCTGAATGATAATTAACAGGTAAATGCGGTTTAAACATGTTTAGAATCCGCTATATTATAAAGGCGATAAGGTTTTGCCCACTGCAACCGATCTCGGCGCATTCTTGTAGTGAGTTTTGGTCTTCGTCTCCTTAGCGTCATTGGAGATATTTCGATCACTTCACCATATAACTCTTGATGTAAACTACTAAGGGATGTAAAACGATTCATTTGGTGAGATACTTTCTCTCTTCTCGCGAATTCGCAAAAAGAAAGTGTTCCAGCCTTTAACAGGGCATTTATAACCGACTTTTTTTTTTTTTATTATTAATGTCCTTGTACTTTCCCATTTTGGTTTTTACGACAAATTTTACCAAAATTTGCAATTGCTTACTACTCCCGCTTTTTTAAAATAGACAAACAAAATACTCTTTTAATTATGAATTTTGGATTTTTTCGGCCGATTTTTATAGTAATACAAATCTCACTAAATACGCCCATAAAGAAGAACAGGTTAAAAACCAATCCAAAAATGTGGTAACTGGTTTATGGTGTTGTAGCTGCGCTCACATTATGTTGGCGCCACCACTAAAAATACGATAAAATATTTTTTTTTTTTTTGGAAAAACCCGCATTTTTATTACGCTACGGGTAAACATTTTTGTGAAATGATAAAAATTTAATCATCCTCATACGCATCGAAGCAGGGGCTGTAGTAATTCTTTTATCGACTGTGCAAAAAGTATAATTTCAGGGAAAAAGGCATTTATTTAACACTTCAGTTTATTTTAAATTTATTCTCTTTTTTAGACATACTTCTTTATATAAATTGAAAAAAAATAAATATTATAAATAAAAATAGATTAATTTGGGTATTTTTGTAAAACATGCCATAAATTTTCTTGTAGAGAATAAATTGCAATTAAACTCAAAATTATGAAAAGTTTTAAGAGTTTATCACTTTGATTTTAATTAATTATAACGGCCAAAATATTAGAAATTTTCCTATGAAATATTGAGAGTATATAATTCAATATTTTTCGTTTGGTTATAGATCAAAAAATATTTTAAAAACAAAATATCAAAATATAGAAAATGTCATTCAGAAGATTTATAAAAAAAAACAAATCACAGACTGTACGAGTATAAAATATTTTATTATATAAATTCTAGGGTGAAATAAAACCTTTTCAGGGAAGAAATAAAAGCGGAATTTTTAAATTTTTGGTATTTCCATTGTAAAGAAGAAATAAAGTAATTTAGGAATTTCTATTCAGTCTTATTTCTGAACACTATTTGTTTCTTTCATATTTATATTTAATATGCTATTAATCTTTATTATATTTTTGGAAAGAGTAATAAAGCTAGCTGATAATTTTTGTAAAATTCAGTTTTAGTAGCCTCACTGAAAGGAAATAAGACCACTGCGACTGGCTTTAAGTGGCTACTACACATAGAAATTTGGAAAATTTGCACATTTTTAAATATTATTTGGGTCCCGCCAAATTGATGTCGTTATCAGTTATTTGGAAATCAGTATTGCAAATTGTGGTACTCCAAATTTCTCGAGAACCACTAAAAAGATTCATTTGAAATTTAATTTCAAATTGTATTTGTAAAGTATGATAAATATTTTAATTTTAATTTTTGAAAATTTGTTTGTCAATCATCCCAACTGAAGTTTTATATCGTTCATATTCTTCAACGAGCGAGCAATTTTCTAAATGTAAAAGCCGATTTATTCTTAATTTCTATAAGGTTCTTTATTAATTCACATTTTATTCCCCACAGGCCTCGGAGAAGTCTCCGGACACGGATGTTGATGTTGATAATTTTGTTACCGAAACGGAGCACGTCCAGTGCAGCCCAAAGCGGAGCACCTCATTCCGCAACTTCAAAACGAAGTCGTTCGACCAGGCTACTCTCTACGAGCTGGTCGAAATTTCAAGGTCCTCCTCAACGATCCGATGTTCGACGATAAGCTGCAAATATGCCACCCACGACGCGGCGCTTCCTCTCCATGCAATTCACTTTTGCCAGAATCACACCTCTTTCTCAGAGTCGAGCCTATCCACGAGCAAATTAAGGATCCAGCAGCACCCGAACAAGTGCCATCGGGTACCCATGCGGATCTCAACCCTCAAGAGGGAAACGAAGACGGCGAAAACTCTGACCATGGTCATGGGCGGTTTCATAGCCTGCTGGTTGCCCTTTTTCATTTACTACATTCTCATCCCGTTCCTACCCAAGGAGGCGGTCAGCGAGTCCTGGATGTCCTTCCTTACGTGGGTCGGATGGGTGAATTGTGCAATAAATCCGTTCATCTACGCATTCTACAGCGCCGATTTTCGAGCGGCCTTCTGGCGTCTGACGTGCCGAAGGATCTGTAAGCGACCCAACCACACAAAAATCTTTAAAGGCTGATGTCGGCTGGTTCAATCTGGACCTTCATCTCCATAACCGTCGCAGGAAGTGCGGGTTATTTTGAGTGAGCTAATCTTTCCCGTTTCTCTCTCCTTCAACGTCTTCAGATTCCGGATGCCGCATTCCATAACTAGAAAGGATTTAGTTTTATTTTTATGCCAGATGATCCCACCGCACCAAACCGAAGGACTGGTGAAGAAAAGGAACAAATATTCCTAAAATAAAAACACCATTAATGCACCACATGGATGCTACAGTGACGCAAATTCCGGATAACCCTATAATTAAATATCTCTTCTTCGCATATATGGGTTTAGAACTCAAGTTTAATTTTTTATTTTATCCAACGGCTTTTTAAAGTAAAATGTAAGATAAATAAAGGTTTCGCGGTTTTCTAAGTGATGCTTATTTTAGAATATAATGGGTCTTTAAGGGGTTTTTGTGGGGAAAAATAGAAAAAGGGTACTCTCCGCTAATATCTAATAAATTTTCCTGCTCAGAGGCTAGTTGTACTTCTCCTAGTCATGGGGTCCTTTTTGGGAATTAAGGTAAAGCAGAAAACTCATTAAAATTTGAAGTACTACACCAAGAGGACTTCATGTACTTAGAGACTTCGGACTTACTGTTTTTCTTAATAGAGCTTAGAGGAAGCGATATTTGTAACGTACACCGAATTTTAATGAGATTTTTTTAGTGAAGACATGAATTTTACAGGAAAGGATCAATAAAAGGGATACTTTTTTAAGGTGAAAGCAATTTTTTGCCCTAATCCTCAAAATAATGAAGGGTTTTAGTATTTCAGTATTATACTGTGGGTTCTCTTACCTAAACAAGCCTAACCTCTTTAGTCTCGAGAGAGAACTAACGTGTCAATTTCACTCTTTTTCGAATATGAGTATCATTCGTAATGTAAAAAGATCAGATTATTAATCTTTAATTTTATGTTTTGGTCTTGAGTTTTAAAGTTTCAAATGTTTGAAATGTAATTTGAAATTATAGATTTTAACGCAAATATTTGCAAATTGCTCCATATTTAGTTGCCATTTTAATAGTTTATATTTGTTGAGTTTAGGGAGGAAAAGGAAATTAAAAATACTTTAAACAAAAATGCAATAGCTGGTTTTATTGAAAAAGGTAAACTGAAAGTGATTTTTGGTTTTCAACGGCTTCAAAAAACACTCTCATTTCGTTCTATATGCCTAAATAAGTTTTTAATTGCTCTCTTAGTTTGATAATTACAAAAAATTAAACATTATGTACATATTTTTGCCATAATTGTAAGTTGCTTTATATTATTGATAAAAATTCCTTAATAAAGTTCCTAAAATTTTTATAAAATCCTTTTAGTTATCTTTGACTTTAAGTCATTTTTTCACATAACCTCAAATTGATTGATTGATTTTTCTAATCGAATTATTTTAGCTCTGAACTTACGACAATTTTAGGAACTTTATTAGGGAATTTTTTTTTAATAAAAAAAAGGGATTTTCTAAACTTCTTTCGATTCGATTGGAACGTTTTCAACGATAGGACCCTATATTTCCCACAGATTTCGCTTTTTAATTCATTATTTCTGATCTGACACTTTGGATTTCGGTTTTTATCAAATTTTTACATTAGACCTATAATTGGCGACCTCTAAGTAGCAGGTTTCATTTAAAAAGTAATATTCTTTAGAAATAAAATTATCCATAACTCCAAATAATTCAATAAATCTTCACAAAAAATTCCATATACGAGTATATTTTATAGAGTTTGAAATTAAAAAAAAAAATTGATTGATTGATATGTTGACAGCGAATATAGAAAACCTGTCTTTTTAATGAATGCATAAATTTTTCATCCAGTATTATCAAACACATATTTGAACGAGATAATTTAACCTTAAAAGGGTATTATGGGTTGAAATTTCACCTCAGAAAAGTGGCTCTTCTCAAATTTTGGAAAAACCTTATGATTTTTAACGATGATTTGGTCTACATACGTTTGTAAGCTAGCTATAAAAATAACACTATCATGAAATGTAACATTTAATAATGCTAATAATTATAATACTTAATATTTCTAAAAAAATATATAAGCATATATCGGAGTGAAATTTCATCCGTGACACCTTTAACCCTTTGACCCATGGTGGGACGTAAAACCCACCTCACTCAAACTCGTTTTTTTCATTGAAAAATGAAATATTTTCGATAAAAGTTGATACTCTAGTGTTTTTGGGGTCACTGAACACGAATATGAAGTCAGATTTCCAAAATAAAAAATGGCGGATGCAATATGGCGGATCAAAAGTTAGACTTTTTTCGAAATGATTTTATTTTCATCACTTTATGGCAAAAAGTCATATAAGGGGGTTTTTTGAATCGCTGAATACAAATCTGATATCATATTTTCAAAATTCAAAATGGAAAAAACATTTTTTTTTTATTTTAATCCGCCATATTGGATCCACCATCTTGAATTTTGAAAATCTAATGTCAAATTCGTGATTTGCGAGTCAAAAAACCCTTATATACCAAGTTTCATAGAAAACAGTTCATTTTTTTGGATTTTGGTCCGCCATCTTGGCCGCCATTTTGAATTTTGAAAATCTGATTTCAGATTCGTATTCAGCGACCAAAAAAACCCTCATATACGAATTTTAGTGCAAAATGATACATTACAGAAATATATGGGTCAAAGGGTTAAGGTAATTTATTTGGATGATACCTTTTAAGGGTTAAAAAAAAAGTTTTCTGCTTTTTGCTACGGAACTACTTTAAAATGCTTTTCTGTAAATTAAACATTCATTATAAATATAAAAATATCGTCAATGAATCTCTAACATAAAAATAGATTCATTCACTTTTTTTACGATCACTTAATAGAAAAAATGTCTATGAAAAATTGCAATATTTTGGTTTTAAATGCTCATAAAAAATAACTAGAACGAATATGAAAAGTTTATTCTGAAAGAATCTCCTCTAATAATTTTCTTTAGTGACTACCAAGAAATTTATGACACCGACAATATTTACTTTGAACGCTATTCCTTAAAATAAGTGATGACGTCAACGTTATGATTTTTCTATTGGTTTTCCAATATAGGTACTCGATAAGTACCCTTTTAAAGTAATTAAATAACAGAAAAATATGTTTAAGAACTTCTAAAATTGATTGAGAAAAGGGTAAACTCTATATAACAAAATCTTATCACGTACTTCAAAAACTCTTTACAGCTCTTAAAATTGAAAAGACTTTGTGTTCATATTTGAAAATCTCCTGCATGCTTTGCGTGACAATATCAAATATTAAAAATGATTCATGAACAAATTTCTGGCGATATGTTTTGAGTACATTACAACATTACAATCCACATTTTAAGAAAAGTAACCATTATATAATTGATGTAGGGTATCATGTAAATTTTTAAAGGTGCTATCTTTATCTAATGTATACGTTGCTTAATAAATAGTTTAAATAAATAAAAATTAAGTAAAAATGTTTGCCATCGTGTACTCAAACCTATATAATGCTTTTCACCTTAAAGTGGTGAAAAGCTAGATGTAGTACAGAAAAAATAATAATTCCCGGAGAAAAGGACCCATAAAAACCATCTAAATCTGAAATTCATAAATAATCAAAGAAATTGACATAAAATGAATGTTTAGAGTTCAGCTTCTATTCTCCGGAATCGAAAACCATTTGCATAATTTAGATTTAAAGTATATTATGCCATAGAGAAAGTACCCTTCCTTTACTTTTGGGGAGGACTGTTTGTGAATGTAAAGCCCTAAGTTAAGCCCATCTAGTCACACACTTGTAGAGTAGCAAAAATCGAAAATCTTATAGCTTCTTCCACCATTGTGGCGAATTATTGAAGAGTCGGGACAGCTTAAGGACCATTTTGCACCATTGGTTAAGGGCTAAACTATAAAGATTAATGCGGCCCAATGGGCGCATTTCAGTCCTCTGTATGCACCATGCAATTGCTCCTTGTAATTAACTTAAGTGAAAATTTCCCTTATCTTATTCTTGTAAATTATTTAGTTTATGTGAATTATTTCTAGCTTATTGCTTAATGTTTTCTGTCTATTGTCTCTATCAGATTACGTGGGTGGATGTACTCGCAATGTATTTACATATGTTAAGCTTATATCGTACACTACTCCGAACTGACCCCATTTAAAATATTTAAATTTGTTTTGCCGGATTACAGCATGAAGGCTCACTGAACTCATTTAGGGTAGGGGGGGGGGGGGGGGGGGACTCTTCAGGAGCTCAATGGACTTTCAGTGCTATGAATAGCTCGGATGAGGAAAATGTCTCAACAGGGAGGATAAAATGTTTTTATCAATGAATATTTTTCCAATTGTAGAGATGTTGATGGAATTTGAGGACATGTTTTCAGCTAACGGAATTTGAAAAATGCGAAAGCAAAATCCTTAAAGAGGTATTTCGTTAGATAGAAAAAAAAAATTTTTTTAAAGTAAAATGCTTTTATTGAGATTTACATTAAGTTCGTCAGAGGTTTTTTGGTAAAGATGTAAAAAATAAAATCAAATTACCATGGAACGGTTTGCAATGGGATGGTATAATGCCACATATTTCGATTTGTATCGTAATTTTGAAATTTTTCTGGTACGATTCACTAAGGATTTTAAGAAGGTACTCAAGATGTATAGCCCCTGTTCATCGAATTAAGACCACTCCACCACCACCTTTTTTTCTTAAAATTTTTTTATATTAAAAAATACCTTTCAGTAGCAGCTAAAAGGAAGAGGTACATTTCAATGTGGTCTTTAAAAAACGAGAAAAACAAACAGTGTCCTCGTAGGAGAGAGGATTGAAATCAAAATTTATTTAAGTATTATTGAGGCCAGTCGAGTTTTGAATACTGTTCTGTTGAATACGATAACTTTCCATATTTCATTATATATTTCAATCAAATTTTGTATATAAAGTATGTACAATCATATAGTTAAAATTATAAAATATTTGAAAATTAGAATGTAAGTCTAAAAGGTGGAAGATGTTCTTCCTTGTGTAATTTATTTGATTTATTATTTTAGCGCTTTTAATCAAATTTTAGCTCGTTAAAAAATATAATGCGTATATTTCGTCAGTTTTAATTTTAATAGAGCGAAACCAAGTGCAGTGAGTGTCATTAAATTAGCCTCAGTTTCACGAGTATCACAAAACTGCGTTCAACATTGTGATACCATACAGGACGATACATCTGCCTCTCACCTTTGGATCATTTGGAATGCTTGAAACCCCTCTACGCATTTGATCCTACCCAAGCTAAGTTTGGGTAGCTCGTTAAAGAAAGCGGAGTCTAGATGATGTACAATATCTTTGTATGGCCAGAGCCGGACTGTGGGAGAAGAAAGGGGTGAAACTTTCCCCTTCCTCGTCTCTATGGCAGATTCTACAGAAGTATTTTGAGAATGCGCCTCTTCTTTTAGTGGGTATACCAAACAACCAATCAGACAGTGTCCTGTTATGAGCGATACAATGTTTCTAACAATAGCACGCTTCAACGAAGTTAGGTTCTTTGACCTACCACACACTTAGTAACAAAGTAATTTATATAAAAATGGGTGTTGCTGTTCCTTTTAAGAGAAAAGTAATATCCCCACTCCCTCGTCCAAATCAAACTATTTTCGTAAACGACCAAGATGTCAATTCTGCAAAATTTAATCGATAGCGAAATACGAGAAATATCGGCTTCTAATGTTTTTTGCATAAAGGAGTATAGTACTTAACTTAAAGACCAACCCTCTAGACCGATTTATTTCATTTGAAAACTTACCAGAGATATTGCCGTTGAGGACTAACTAACGTTAACTAAGTTTCAATTAAAATCAGAATAGGGATATCACAGAGTTCCATAAAACTTTGACTGATCCAGTAGTATGACAAGGTGCAGTTTCGTGCATAAATGTTTTAGACATGTCACAGGATCTGAAATAATTATAGTATGTATCAAAATATCCTGTAGCACTTCCTCGTTACATCCTTGTTCATGATTCTATGAACAAAAACAGTACAGGTCCATCGGCAGAAATAAAAAGTTATGTTATTGCAGCTTGGAGATGTTTTATGGTTTTTTTAAACACAATTTTCATTATACCCTAGCTTATCGTCGTCGTGAGTTTGCGCAGTCTTGCAACCCGCATAGATTTAAGATATGCTTCGTGTAATCGTCTCTTTTGGGTCATTGCTAATATTTTTAAGTCCCTTCGCTCTGTATGCCTTGCTGCAACATATTAGAAAAGGCATAATGATTTTTGTAGGCGTTTTAGATGATGCTACGACCTTTTTAAAGGCCTTATATTTCTTGTTTCTCGTCAGTTTTAATGCATACTATTGTTTTCTCTGATTTTGTACGTAGTTTTATTGATATTATTATAATAAATTCTACAGCTATTTATAAATTTATTAACTTTTAAATAAAAGTGGACTATTACCCTGCTAATAAGCAATATGAGGGAATTTTCAAGCACATTCCATCTACTATTTGCGATATATAGTACTTTTTTTAAAAAAAAAAAAATCAGTCTGCTTTAATTTTCAACCTGATATTAATAATTTACACCACTTATACAAAAATGCTGCTCCTATTAATTTAACTATTAGTATCACTCCTACTGATGCTTGATATACTTGAGATCAACGAGCTCCCTCTTGATTTTACATCGGGACCCCATAGCATTCCGCCTGATATTATCAAAGCTTGTTCTAAGGAACTGGTTACAACCTTAACACTAATTTTCCAAAAGCCCCTTATTGATGGACAATTCGCTGATCTCTGGAAGATTCATTCATTATGCTGATTCATAAAAAAGGGTAATAGGCCCATTGCAAAACTTTCGTGTATCCCAAAATTATTTGAATCTATTTTACACTCATAAATCTCTACTGTTTGCAAACGTCTAGTCTCAGGATCGTTCAACTTCTACGAACCTCCTTGAATTTGTTACCTTTGTTACGGTAAGCTTCCACACAAATTACATCTATACTGACTTCAGTAAGACTTTCAATAAGCTTTATCATTCTGTAACAATTCTTAAACTACTATGCCTTGGGTTTCCACCCTCGCTTATTGAGTGGATTTGGTTTTTCTTGCTTGGCAAGGCATACCTGATTTCTTTTTGTCATCTTCGAACAAGATATTGCCTAAGTCAGTGGACCGCAGGGTATTCGTGGTAAAAAAATGAACGATTGGCATGCGGTTCAAGATGATCTAAACATATTCCATATTCCACTTATGGTGTACACACAACAATTTAGTACCGAATATTGATAAAGGAGAAGTCATGACTTTCAGTACATGCCGCAACCCCCTGAGTTTAGATTATACTTTATCAAATTATACTCTGTGACGTATTCTTTCTGTTCGGGATCTGAGAGTTATATTGGATTGAAAAATAGACTTCATTGAGCATATGAACTATGTCATCCTTAAACAGCGTTATTTTTCTTTTATTAGACCAATTCTTAAATACGCGAGTCAAGTTTGGTCGCCCTATTATCAAATTCATATCGATTCTGTTGAATTCGTGCAGAAAAAATTTGTCAGGTTCGTCCTGTAGTGATCGGTTAAGACTCCTTGATATACACAAACTACCAAATATTAAATAGTTAGATAGACTCAACGTCTCTTAAAACTGAATTTACTTTCAAAGCGAGTAAGCGAATCCTCAGGGTGGTGTTGCTTCTGCAAAACTAGTTTATGTAAAAATAGCTAATACAGCTTTTTTCAGACTAGTAATCGGTAGAAGTTAAATGTTAATCAGAATATTGAATTTGTTTGACGTTCATGTGGTAAGAAGAAAAGTTTGATTGAAGGTGTTAGTGGCATATTTGCTAACAAACGAATGAAATAATGAATAATAATCACTAGTACGTTTCAGATTTACTTTCTTATCGCAAGGCTTTGACCCAGCTGATGGTTCTATTAGGAAAAAAAAGTAGTGTGATGAGTTGCTTCCTCTTTTCTTCTCATTTGTCGAAAAGAAAATTTACCTGTACTTAACAAGACAATAACGGCAAACTTTGTTACACTGGTAATGTCTTTTGTCTTCGACATATGTGTGTTATTTTCAAGAATTTCTTGCAAAACTACCAAAAGTTTTGAAAAAAAACATTATTTTCGTTTCATTTAAATTGGTACACACAATCATAAACTCACCAATAATCATTTACCAAACAATTGTAACAAAATTATGCACATATTTCGTTTGTTTTTCCGCTCAATTTTTATAATCATACACACTTTACGAATAATGCCCATAATTGTCAGGTAAAAATTATATATATATATCTATTGGCGATCCAAAAATTATCAATTTTTGTGGTTTTTATACGAATTTGAAAAATAAGGTCCAATTTTTCAGTATAACTTGTTTAAAAAAACTCGTTTTAACAAAAATATTAACAATTACAATATCGCGCATATAGATATTTCCAAAGTTTAAACATTACAGAATTGAAAACTTTTTGAATTTTTGTTATAGGTGTCTCCGTTCGGCTGATATCCTACACGCCGATCTAGCAAAGTCATTAAAATAAGGCAACTTTGGCGCCCTCTGCACTGAATTTATAAAGATATTTTTTTATAAAAAAAAATTATTTTGCATACTTCAAAGTCTTCTTAATTAAACCCTTAAATCCGATTCACATTTTCCTACTTTTTCTCGTCGTAATAAAATGAATAACGAGCTGCCTCAAAACGCGCCGTCATGGTGTCACTCCCCCTTAATTAGATACATTTTTAGCATGGCTTTAATTTAAATAGCATTTAACTCGTCATAAATATACACTTTTTTGAGGTCACTTAAATGCCATTAAAATGAAGCTTATTTTAAATATAACAAAATTTTGAACTTTAGTAAATTATTTCGACTGAGCACAAATTTTGTGAATTGCATCACTTTTAATTTACAATATTACATGATTTACTATATATTACATAAAATCACCAAATTTCACATTGATTGCTCAATAAAAATAATTTAATACAGTTCATGATTTGACTCGTTTTTATTGAATTTTAAATTTTTAAAAGGATATGAATGATTAAAACAGTTTTCCTAATGAACTAATAAAACATAAAAAAGATATTGACCTTTTTAATGTATAATGTAAAAAGTACAGATAGCCCTCACGTAAATATGTAAAAAAGTGGACTTATACTATAATACTTCTAAAAAAAACATCTCATATGTTAGCCTACGTATTTTTGAATCACCCTTTTTTAAAGTATTAGAAATGTATTTCATTTTACTTTTAAGTAATTCAATAAATGAATTGTATTAAAGTAATATTTATAAATGAATTTATTTATTGACTTTTTACTTAAAACTCCAAAATTAAAAAATTACGTTCCCAATTATGATATACGACGAAAAGTACTACTAGATGTAATGTGATCTTGTTATTTTAAATTATGTCTCATTAATTCAAGTAGTCACTTATTCTGTCAAGATTGTAATTCCAGTCCCCGTACTGCAGATATAAGCACATCTTCACCCCCCAGTTATGTTACATTTTCTCCCGTCTTATGAGAAGAATGCGATTCCTTTCTTTATGCCTCACACTCGACACAGTGAAAACTCTCTGAAAAGTTCTCCCAATTTTTTTTTTCTTTTCGAAACGCTCGTATACGACGCTATCTTGGGAGACAAATGAAAATCTTTCATCCTGAAAATGAAACTTCTGTTTGAAGACCCTCAAAACATTTTTGGAACTTGTTATTCTAAAGCAAATTCTGATTTGAACAGGTGTTTTCCTTTAGGAGTATAAATCTGAGCTTTCTTAGAGCATTCCTTAAAGAATTTCAACACAAAATTGTCAACATTTTACTCACAAAGGCACTCTTGTACCTCTGCTCCTCTGATTCCCGTGGCATTGGTGACCTGATGCTTGTTAACCTTTAATTTTCATTTGTTAACTTTGTTTGTATGTAAAATTAGGGGGTGGGTGAATTTTATAAAAATATTTAAGCCAAGTTAGGATTAGTATAAGCCCCTTTCTGATGGGGAGCTTGAAATTGTAACTTTTTTAAAGATGTTTCTTCTAACATTTAAATTGTTGGAGGGCATATAAGACTATGTTTTTATTATATGAATTTTTTTCTTAAATAAATAATTCAAGAAGGCATTATTGAGTTATGTTAATACGGAATTCTGTGTTACTTACTTACAACATAGCATCCTAAAATTTTATTAGAAGTTTTATATCGACGCAAAGTCGATAATTTTCTATAGCATGAAATTATATTTTCTCCATAATAAATATTTATGTTATATACAATACATAAGTCCAAGAAAGCAACTTTGGCGTATCACCACACTTCACGAGAACACTTAAAGTAAAAAAAAGTTTGTTTAAATCTATAATTTATTTATTTAAAAAAAATAAGTAGAGTTATTCTACAGTCTGAACAATTTGACTAATTTTCCAACAAAGTTTGTATATATTTCTGTTATTATAAAATTTTTAAAAGCAGTAACATTGTTTTTTTTAGAAGTATACAAATTTAAAATGAAATAAAACACGTAAAAATAATGCTAATGGTTTTATTTAAAAAATATTTTTATGCCATCAGTTTTGAATATATCTTGGGGCATGTGAGCGCTATGGGTGGCTCGAATGAAGCGTAATTCAAAAGTCCAATTTTCGTCCACTTTATCGAGAAACTGGGACTGTATATTGACAATAACGCTGAGAACATTCTGGCCGGCATCATTTTTGAAGAAATATGGGCCTATGGTTCCACCTGTCCATAAACCACACCAAACAATGACTTTTAATTATGTAAGGGCGTTTCAACAAAGGCTTCTGTAACCCATTCACCGATCATGCGGCGCGCATAATGTTCACGCGGTTTCAACTTTGCACAAGTTGAATTGTATACGATGGCAAATTGCCTCATTCGGTTTCTCTTCAACATTACGCTCCACAGCAGGAATAATTTCTTTTGTGCGTACTGTGGATGCATAGAGTGTGCGTTGTGCAAAAACAACACTTGATTTTCGAAATAACTTCTTCGGGTGGATGATTATGTCGACCGTAAAATGGTAAGTTTGTCGAACTGAACTATGATTTTCAAAATAAATTTGAACAATTTGCAAGCATTGTTCTAAAACTTATTTTTGGTGAAATGGCAAAACATACTAACCACAAATCAACAGTCAACTATCAAATTGTCAGTCATTAGAAACAGTGTTTAAAAACCAAATCTCAAAAAAAAAACACGCTTTATATTTTAGGTTGATAAAATAATTGTTTTCAAGCATTTATCATGCTAAATTTGCATTTAAGCAAGTGTTACAATCAGGACAATGAAAAACTTACCTACTTAGAAACTCAGAAAAATCAATTCCAAACCAAATCCTATATAGTCAGCATGTTTTTATATGACACCTAAATAGTATTGTTAAAATTTTCCGAAAAGATTAAACTGTAGAGAACAACGAAGTTTTTGTTTGCTTTTGTTATACTATATTATGATCCGAACGTGAATCAGAAAAATAAATCTAAATAAAATTTATTTCTTATAATTTATAATAATGTAAAAAAAAATAAATACAAAACTATTGGAACATAATTTCAGTAATCAAAACTAAAGCTAACATTTCTAGTCCCAATGCTCATTGTGATGGTTGGCATAAACCTTAAAATTGCGAACAACAATTTTAATTCACTTCTGCAATATAAAAACGAAGTCAAAATTATAATTTTTAGGTTTCTCTTTGCTGGAGGCATTTTACTTTTAGCTTAAAATAAACTAATCACTTCTTTGAGACTTACAATTAATCCAAATGTATTTAACTTGAAGTAAAACTTTTATATTATGGATTTTAATGAGTATGGCATCAAATTCTAGCTTTTCAATTACATCTCATATAGCTTTAAATATAATAGCATCTCTTTTAAACATTAAACATCCATTTTCTTCCATTCATTAATTCCCTTCTATCCGCTCAATGATTCTAATTTAAAACTTACAAAACTAACAAGAATACTTGTACAAGAGTTTAATTTGCTATTAAGTTTCAACACATTTTTAGTCATTGCTTGTAGTAATTTCAAAATCAGATCCCTAGATCTCAATTTCAGAAAAGTTTACTTATTTACAATCCTAAAAGCCGAAACTCTTATCCTCCTATACCAAAACATCAAACTTTTTATTTCGATAGACAAATTTTGTCGTAGAGACGATTATAATTAATTCATAAATTTGTATATAAACTTTTGTAATGAATTTCCTTATAACAGAATTGACAATGAATTAGCATCTGTATAGGTAAGACATTTTTGATAGATAGACGAATATGTATACAAATGTTTTAAATTCGATATTAATATTCTGCACCTATCGTGTTACCGGTTTTTTGCTTGCGTTCGCAACATTTTCCAATTTATATTTAAACGACACCTCTCTATCTCAAATAGCTTTATTAACCTTTTTGAGGGTGTTTCAGTTACTTTAACCCTTTCACCATTGAGAAGTGCAAGTTCAAAAAGCTCCGACTAGATAAAATTGCTCAGATATACCCGCCCACGAGGAGGGTGACTCAACCAAATATTTCAATAAAATGCGATATGAAAAAGAAAAACCAATATTAAAAAAAAAATAAATAAAAGTAAATCCCGCCCATTACGATACTCTAAGTTTTTGGGCAATGCAATAAAACAGGTATTAGCATAATTGATAAAGCTTTTATCACCTTATCGAGATAATAGGAATTACCTGAGGCACCCGTGATCCGATAATGGTACACATGAAGAGAGTCTTATCTCCAGAAGTTTTTTGATGCAGGGGGGCATGGGTCGACGAATTCAAATGGCATTGGAGTGACGTGTTAAAATTGTTATTCAATCCCATGGGAGAATTATTTGGAAAGAAAATGAAATAAAAACGACGAATTGGTATTATTACTGTGAAATTGGTTTTGTCGTTATTGCTGTGGTTAGACAAACAGCATTGGGCTCAACAAAAATTAACCCAATGTTCCCCGTGCCCTCGCGAGGGAAGACATCAACAATTTGCAAATTCCTCAAAAGCATCAATCAGTATATCACCCTTGTTGTTTAGGGATGAGCCTGAGGTCGCCCTATAAAAGGGACTCATTGGATCCCAGCGGATCTGCCTTCGACTTGATGAATTCAAAGAAAAATCACAGGTGACTTCCTGGATTTCCTCCTGCCAGAGGATTGTCGTTTCATTCATATATACTTTTTTTTTTTTTAACTCCCACAGAAACTTTAAGAAAAGCTCTAGAATGCCATCACTGGAAAAACAAAAGATAGATTTTAACCATTACTATATGAAGACCATCTTTTGCGCAATCTCGCTGCAGTAAATTTCCCCTAAATCAGGCGACTGGATGCCCCTGGAAGCACCTTAACGAGGCCACCCATTTTGGGGGCCTACCACACGCCTGATGTCCTGGTCAGTTTCATTCAAGTTTTCGTGGTGGTTAATGCTCCACTCTGGACTTAAAAACCGATATAGTCTAAACTGAGAAGCTTCCTGATTTTGATGAAATTTTAATACGCGTCTATTGTCTACTGGTCCCCAATAGAGTTTGTCATTGCTGAGTATCGCATGGTGTATATTTATTTTAGAAAATCGAACGGGGGCTAAAAGGAGGAACTGAAGGGCCAACTATCGCAATCTGTGCCAGTGACACGAGTTTAGAAACGAACCCTCAACAAGTTACCCGGAGTTCCAGTGGTGCGTGAAATTCAAACAAAAGATACTATCGACTTTTGGTTAGAGATCCCTTGTGACGAATACAAACTGTGGTTTTATTGACGATACACGTTTTTCTTGATTCTTTTTTTTCCCCAATATCTTCAGTGTAAACATGTTATTTTGATTGTTCTGCTTAAAATTTACTTTTGTGGAAAAACTGAGGATAGCTGAGGAGTTTACTTTTAAATTTATCTTTATAATATAATCTAAATGAAGTCATGGAGTTTGTGTAAATGTTCCAATTAAACTCATATACGGATTGAACCAATGATAGCCTCAAGAACGAAAGGTTTGTATGCGGTTCATTTTCTAAATTGTGAAATTATGCAGAAGGGAATTTTAATGTATAACAAATTGTGGTTGGGAACGATGTAGAGCTTTTGTTTATTTCTACAATGAAATTTTAATGAAAAGAAAGGCATTTAGATATTTGATTCAAGATAAAACAATAAAGTTGCCAATAGAGAATTTGAAATAGAATTTTACATAACTACTACTAATTGTTAAGGCAATTTGAATACGTGATAAAATATTTCAGTAACTTAAATTTGAATAATTAGTCATTTATAAAAAATATTTACCGAAAAATTAAACGTATTTCTGCTTAACTGTATGTTTTATCATCTCATATTTAGGCTTAATATGATTTTTAAATATTCATATTTTTTGAATGACCTCTTATAAAACTTAAAGGGTGTATTTTTTCATATCTGGTAATTTTTTCAAGATTGTTGTGAACTTCCACTGGCCACCAGAGCATTAAATGGGGGACTTAATATACAAACGATGTATTTTAGTATCGGTTAGCCAGTTAAGTCCATTTAAAGCCAAAATTTGTCCAAGCTATAGGTACATGTTACCTTAAGATTAAGTAAAAAATTTTTAAAAACTGCAACAATACAGTCACGATAGTTGTAACTTCTTACATTTGTTACAGTGTTTTTTTGGGTGTAAACTTTTATTATAATTTCATTTTCCATCGAAAACATACTCGTATACTGTGAAAAAGGTTACTTTATTGTTTTAGATCAACACTATAAGAATTGAGTTTAATTATACTATACCAATAGCTGAAATATAACTTTGAAAACTACTATTTCGTATCTAAAATTACACTTCGACTTAGGATGTATATTCAACATATACTGCAAAAAGTTTATTTATGCTGCACTAAATTACTCAAAAAGCTCATAATCATTAGTTTAGCGTAAAAATGATATAAAAACAATACCTCATTACTGCTGTTACTCAAGCAGAGGGTCACGAGTCATAGGATATCTAATTTTTCAATATAGTTTGTATTTTATTCCATGAAATATTTTATTTAGTTTGATCTTCTTGGCACTTCATCAGACGTCTCCTTGTACTCGATAATTGATAATTATTTTCGTAGAATGAAAAGCAAAGTATTTTATTTGAAAAATTATCAAATTATATTTTATTTATCTTTTTTTTTAAAAATGTTAACCAAAAAAAATAAATAAATTGGTGAAGTAATACTTTTACTTAGTAGTTTTATGTAAATTAATACTCTTTACTCTTCGATGTAATTTCACTACTTTTATCTTGTAGTCAATTGAATTATCCAACATTTTTTAAAGTGTGTATATTTATAGTGGGGGTGAAAATTGAGGGTACACCACAAACAATTTTTTTTCATGTTAAAATTAAGAACAAAATTAAACCGACAAATCTGGTAATGATTGATAGAAATTAAACCATTATTCATTCGTGATCAAATACAAAAACAATCGTTTGTAAAAACCAAGAGCAACAAATTTCATAACAGAATAAACAAAAACGATGCAATATTTGCAAGTCTAACGATGCCAGCTTATTCTCTACAATTGCATTTAAATGGTAGTGATGCTAATTTCTGATAAATTATTATCGTTCGTGATTTTACGTTCAAAAAGTTAATGTTTAAATAGAAATTTATAAAAATGAGACAAGAAACATCTTTAGAAACTCAAAAAATAATTCTAAGTTTAAGGAAGGAAGGAAAAATCTTGCGGGAAGTATCTAAAATTGTAAAAAGAAGTGTAAATTGTGTAAATATTGTATTGCTTTTGTTTATTCTGCTAAGATATTTGTTGCTTTTGGTTTTTTTTTAAAGCGATTGTTTTTGTATGTTTAATGTTGTTCTTAATTCTAACTTGAAAATAATTTTTTATAGTGTACCCTCACTTTTGGTTCCCACACTATATTTCTTTAAAATTAAAAAAAAAACTAGTAAACATTATTTTATGTGAAATTTAGAAAATGATCAATTTTTGTACACTACATTTTTATTCAAAACTATTGAATAAAGAATTGTAAAAAAAAGTAATAAATAACATCTGCTTAACAAAATCGACTAAAATATAATAATCGGAAGATATATATAGATTCTTATTGTTAATTGTTAAAAAAGTTAAATTAATTATGTGTGTTAGATTTTTCCAGCAGTACTTCGACTGTGAATTTTCATTTGCTATATCTTTATACTTTTTGGGGAGATTTAAATACATAAATATAAATTTCAAAAAACTCTACTTCTAATGAAGTAATGAAGACCAGAAGATAATTTAATTAATACACATTTAAACATTTTCTTAATTTAAATAATGTCTGTGTATTTATAAAGTTTTTTTGAAAAAGAATATTAAAATGTTATGCGTGTTTTTAAAGTTATTGCTGAAAATGTACATTAATTTTAATAACTACACGGAAGAAGCTCATAGAGATGTCATTAAAACAAGAAATGCGTTTAAAATTTACACAGACATTAAATCATTTTATATTAAATTAAAATGCAGACTCTATTGAAAATATCCTGAAGCATAAGAGAAATATCTAGCAATATTAAACGAAATATTTTAATAATTAAGATTTGTAGTCTCTCTACTACTGCTAATAAAATATAAAATGCGGTACAATTAAAATTGTTCGAAATTTTCTCATTCATTTCTAAAATAACGACTAACTTTAACATAACTCGAAACATTATGGTTATACTTGAATTACATTACTATCACCAAAAGTGCATAAATCATATAAAGTGGTAGTAAAAATTCTTCTGCAGGAAAAATAACAGAAGCAGAATCTTTGGAAGGTTGTAAAGAAAATTATTGTAAAAGTGGTGTTTTCTTTCTGCACCTTGAGCATTTTAAAATAAAGAATATATACCAACAACTTGGTCTTATATGCACTTCCGACTTAGTTTCATAATGGTCGCCGCCATCTGCAGCCTGTACAACTGTACGAGAAGATTACAGACAATTTAAATTTAAAGATTTTATACACAGAGAGACATATGGTATTTTTAAAGCAATATTTTTCCCAGAAGAAAATTAAGTCAGATATTCAAAATTCATATATAGTGAGAATCAAAAGTGATGGCACACTTAGAAATTTTATTTTTGACTTGACATATTTTTAAACTATAAGTTATAGAAAGCAGTTGAATATCTCAAATTAAGCCTTATTCATTTCAAAACACATAAAAATAAGTGTGCCATTACTTTTAACTAATAAAAATATCAATGTTATAGTGTAATGTTTTTATATGTACAATGTATAAATTGCTATGAAATGATTATAATTTCTTGGGAACGTATAATGTTTCAAGTTGAGACATTCAACTTTTTTCTATAATTTACAGATATAAAAATATGTCAGGTCAAATATAAAATGTCTAAGTGTACCATCAACTTTGATTCTCACAGTATATAAAGTTGTGTTTTTTATAGGGTATAGTTATCTTCAGACTCAATTTATCTCAAGCCGGGTATGAAGAAGCATAAGAAAACTTTAAGAAAAATGTTCTACACACTACCGTCGTTTATGGGCATCGTCTGTGAATGATGGTAGTAACTTTGGTAAAACTTGTTGAGATTATACCACTTCTGGTACACGCACTTGTGGGTATAGTAAATTTAGTTTGCAGCTAAAAAATAACATCAAGTCAGGAAAGTTATATAGTTAACAAGTTAATTAATGACTCACTGGGAGTCACGAGAGGCATTTTTAATATACCCAGTGATAAAGATAGGCGCAACAAGTTTTTCCTTAAATTAAGCTCTTATATCAAGTGTACCCAAAGGTGTGGCTAAGTGGATTCACACGAGTAATATAAAACATTACTCATTTAAGCAAAAGAAAAAATTTCTCGAATTTCAAAGGACTGTCAATTGAATGACATCCGTAATAGACAGTAATTTGTTAAGACGAAATAAATCCACTTTTCTCAACTATCTACACGTGCCCTAGAAAAAATCGAATGAATGAAATGATTTCGAGCACGTGTGGTATCTGAAAAATGCCTCCCCGATTGAAATCTTTTATTGCAATCGCACTCAGTAGGATACCCCCTCAGAAAACATCCCTCCTACTGCTTGTATAGGGTCATTTTACATGAATAAATTCTGATGCTTTAACAGAAAAAAATAAAATAAAACTGGAGAAAAAAAATCGCGAGATGTTCCCCTTGCTCTGTAATAAATTAAATGAATGGCAAGAAACTCATGTCATTTACGAAGTAAAGTCACCTTATCGAATCTTCTTTATTTTATTTATTTGCTGCTTAAAGGAAACACGTTACCTGTGGTATACAGCTCTGGGTGAGTGGTCCCCAATTTTTGGTTAGTCTTTTTCCACATTTCTGATTCAGGATAACTTTTACTAAGAAAGAGTTTGGTTCGGTCAAAAGGCCCTTAAAGGCACACGCATTATTTATTTTTTTTCTGACTTCTCCTTAATCTGAGCTGTCCTCGAACGAAATAAGATTTTTTTTCTCGAGCAATCTTTAAAAAGCTAAATTGTAAAGTATATAAATCGACTTTAAGTATAAAATCAAGTAATAAATAAAATTTCTGACAAAAGAGAAAGGAGAGAATGTACGACATTCCTTTTGGAGACGGTTTTCTTAAGAAATTTGTCTTTTAAGCTTCTTTTTTTTCATATCTCCCTTGAATGTTTTTCTATATTTTTTTTCTTTATTTTCCAAGTATTTTGATTTCAATAAATTTCAAAATAAAAACATTCTAAAGAAATTCTTGAATTATGTTCACGTAGAGCTGCTTGTCTTCATAAATGTTCCAAGATATTTTATACTAAGCAAAAAGCGAAATGAAGGGTTTTCTTCGAAAATAATGGTTTAATGGATTTTTGTTGAAGTTGTTGCGAAAATTGTGACGGAGAAAGGTTTTAGGTGATTATGATGTTTATAGGCGCATTTATGTAGATAAATTAAAAATTTCGACAAATTTCAATATAGAATAGAAATTTACACTTACAAGATAAACGAAATAAAGCCGTCTGAGATTTTAAATAAATTAAAAGAACGTATTTCTATGGAAACTATAGTTTCACTCAAAATGTTATATTGTTTATTTTTCTATGTAATGTAGCGTGGTGAAAACAATGCAATAAAATTACGTTTCACGTGCTAAGAACAAAAAACTGCGAATGGTGTTCTAATTAAGATAAGAGAGAGAAAAGTAGGTTACCATCGCATACATATATAAAAGTGAAATTTTGATAGTTCCATATATTTTTTGGTACAGTATGTAATGTTATTATTGCTGATAAAATTTAATTTGTTGATATTTTTGTAAATCTGTTAAAGGTAAATATTTTTTTTTTTATTTCAAGAAAAACTTCAAATTAAGACATTCAAAAGCCCCTCTTTGGTTGATAGGCCGTGAGATAGCACGAAAAATCAACAGGTCTCATCATTTCATCAATAATTTTATAAATTAGTACGAATTTTATAGCAAAGAACATCCTAGCGGTGGAAATAAGAAGCTCACTAAACGGGCAAAAACACTTATTTTACGTGCTACTTCATCAGCAAATTTAACAGTGGCGCAAATTAAATCAGATTTAAATTTAGCACTAACAAAACGGCGTGTACAACAAATGTTGTTACAAAGCCTTTACCTTTACATGTGGACCGAAATGGCAAAAAAACATCCACTGACTAAAAAACACGTTGTGTCCAGATTAAAATTTGCGCAAATTCACATAACGTGGGATAAAGAATGGAAATACGTGATTTTTTACGGACGAGAAAAAATTTAATTTAGATTGTTTAAAGTACTATCGATCTTCGAAGAAAGAATAGTATTACTATGAGTCACAATTTCGTTAGAGGAATGGTGATCGTTTGGACGGCTCTTAGTTATTTCGGAAAAACACCGATTTGTTTCATATCAACAAAAATTAAATTCAGCTGATTACTCTGATAACTCTCTTTCAAGAAGTTTTCATAAAGGATGGGAACACAAAGCCGTGTCAAAATTGAATTTCTCAGCAAGATAACGCTCTGCGGCCCATTCATCAAAACGACTAAATACTGGTTCCATGGAAATCATTGCAGTTATTAGTTGGCCAGCTCGTTCTTCCGATATGAATCCAATGGAAAACCTTTGAGTCTTACTCTGACGTGACAATTGGCAATTGTAGACATAACTCCAAGGAATTAAAAATAGCAATAAAGAATGCCTGGTTGAGAATTACAAATGACACAGTCCAAAAATTATTATGTAGTATAAAAAATAGAATTTTTGAACTTATTACTAAGAAGGGCGGGAACACTAAATACTAAAAAGCTTTATTTTATAAATTTCATTATACTAGTTTTTTATAAATGGAACTAAGGAAATTTTCCTGTCAATTATATAGGGAGAAAATACTTTGTTTAACTACTTTACTACTACTTTAACTATTTTCAATCCATGCAATAATTTAATAATCCAAACGAAATTCCATTTTACTAAACAATTTGAAAAATATAAGAGAATGTTTTCTTTTCAATATATTATTTGCTGTTATTGAAACTATCTTTCTTCAATATTAAATAAAATGCCCTTGACACTTCCATATGAAATTCAGAAAAAATAGACTACTTAGCAAGTTAAATCGCCGCAGTTAAAGGAGAATATTTTAAAAATATCCCACCTTAATTTCTTTTTATATGCATATGTATGTTTGTATAAAAGGAAAATTGAAACTCACGCATGACAATTTTAATGAAAAATCCAATAAACGGTATGTGTCGTTTCAATTTAATAGTCGAACCATAAAATAAACTCTTAGTACACAGGACTCATCATTGAAAGGGCACCTCATCGATTTATATAAAAATCGACATATCAAATTTCGTGCTCCCAGCGTAATCTCTTCTTCGACGTCCGCGATGAAAGCGTTGCGGAGTATCTTGAAGATCAGTACGTGGGATTCTCATTTATGAGCCTACACATACATATGCATATAAATGGATTATGCATCATTAAGCTATCTAGTTCATCCGGTTAGATATCATAATGAATTACTTCATTTAGATAATATATTTTCGGGACTATGGAAACTGCCAAAATGTATTAATTCTTTAAAGTACATCTTTTTATTGAATTATTTTGAATTTACAAATTATAACATTGAATAAAGTAATTTGTATTCAACTTTTATTATCAAAAGTAAATAAATAATTGTTATAATTTTCTTCCTAATGCAAAATATTTCACATTTTCTTTACTTTTCTATTATGTAATTTTGATATTATGAAAAACTTAAACTTCTATAAGCATAAAAAAATAAAAGTCGTTGAATTTTATTTACTATATAACTCTATTTCCGAATAATTTTTATAATTCTGGTACCAAGAGATAGTTATGATTTCACAATTTAAAATAAAGCAGACCATCTTTTCTAAAATATATAAAATCAACTTGATAATTTTGATAACCGAAATAGTAATAGTAATAAAATGTTACAATGTTAGTTTCATTAATCATTTCATACTTTTTGGGTGTTCTGAATTTTTAAACTTGATTTAAGGGGTTACGAGTAGTCAGAATTTTCAGAGCATTTTATTAAAGTTCAATATTTCATTTCAAATATTCTGTATAAATTTCATGTTGATCCGATAAATACTTTTAAAGACAACCTTCAAAATCTGTAGGGTCTTCTTACTAGCGGTAGCGAATTAATTAGAAAAATATTCAATTGCTATTCAAGCCATAGTGATCAAATTTCGCACTGTGTGCGTAGAGTGCTACAGAATAAAAAATTGTTGCTGTAGCCGCCAGTGTTGGTGAAGATCGTGATGTATCCATTCGTCGCCGTTCGCAATAACTGGGATTGTGTTATTCCACTACGTGGACGATTTTACGCAAGGATCTTGGTTTGAAGGCGTATAAAATACAGCTGAAACTGAAGCCGGACGATCTGCCACATCGTCGTGTTTTCAGTGAATGCGCCTTGGAAAAGCTGGAGGAAGATCCGCTTTATTACCAAAAAATTTAATTTGAATTGAATTGAAAAGCGGTTAAGCACATTTATGGTTGAATGGATACGTTAATTAGCAAAATTGCAGTATTTGGTTACGTGAGCACAAACAATACAAGAGCAACCAATGCATCCTGAAAAATGTACTGTTTGGTGTGGTGTGGGATGGGCTGGTGGTCCACAGTTTTTCAAAAATTACGATGAGAACAAGGTTACCAGCAGTGGTGCTCACTATCGTGCAATGATTTTCACCTTTTTATTGTCCAAAATACACGAGCTGAATCTGGTTGATATATGGTTTCAACAAAACGGTGGGTGGCACATGCCACACAGCATGCAAAACCTATTGGACCTATTGCGAAATGAATTTGATGAGCAGTTCATCTCTTGTTTTAGACTAGTGAATTGATAATCGTGCGATTTAACTCCACTTTTTTGTGGAGGTACGTCAAATCTCTTGTTTATGCCGATAATTTAGCATTGATTAAAGCACTAGAAGACAACATCACACGTATTATCGATCAGATACCAGCGGTTATGCTAGAAATAAGTCACTCAAAGTTGGACTTTTCGTATGGACCACATGAAACGTAGTCGTGGCCAGCATTTACATGAAATAATGTTTCAAAAATAAATGGCAAGGATTGATTTTTAACCTCCAATAAAAATGTTATACCTTTACCCTACTTTTTTTTTCTTTTTGAAAATTAAAACCAAACGCTTAAAAAATCACCCTTTATAAGAAAACTTCCCACAAATTGCTATATTCCTTTTAGAATAAAACAAGATTAAGTATTTATTCCTATCAAAAAAATTCGGAGAAATATACAAGTAGAACTTTTTTACCAGAAATATAAGATTAATATATTTTATATTTTATTAATGTGTATACGCTGTATCTAAAATTTAAAGAGTTAATCGTTTTTTATTACGTAGTACCTTTTTCCAGACAAACTGCAAAATAACTTCATTCTTATTTTACACGGTTTAGAAAGTTTTGTGCACATAATATAATATGGAATAGTTTACTTTTTGTAACTCTAAATAGTCATGCTTCGTTTAAACTTTTTAATATTGAATTCACAATGCGATTAATATGCAAAAACCCTTCCTACAATAATTAATTGCATCTTTAGCCAGTTCTTTAGTTAGTCTCTAGCTCCAATTACTGCTTATATTAATTAAGAAATGTCTTCGTTTAATATTCTTACCTCTGTTCTGAGTTCAAAAGTTAAGAAAAACAGAATTCATATCGCACTGTGCATCTATTTAAAGCTACTCCTATCAAATTGACTGAAAATTCTTATGCGCGAAATTTGATATATTGCACAGGTGGATGGGAGGATTATGCAGAATTTGCATTGTCGAAATTTCCCTTTTACCGTGACTATATAAGTAGACGTTCTCAACTACGGAGTTCATATCTCGCAATTTCTACAATACAAAAACAATTGTTGTGAAATTCGTACGACTGTCGTACAGGAAATATTTAATCCTTCGGTATATACAACGAGTGTTGTTTTAATCTCACGTTAAGTCCTAGGGGTTTTATGAAGCTTCGATATTATCAATGAGATTATATCTCACCTTAATATAAAGCTATCGCCTAAATCCCTGTTACATATCTACTCTAATGTAAGGTTTGCTTCCTCCATGACAAATATTTTGGCTTAACCTTTTCATTTTCTGGTGCCGTGATAGCGCTTATAACTTATCTTATAGCATCATTGTATGGACAAAAGATACTTTTCGTTGTGCCATCTGAATTATTTGTAAGCGAATATGTGCCATTCAGCCCCTTAACGTGCCTTTTTTTATTATTTTCTAACAAAGAAACACGTTTGAGCTGTATCGTTTCAATGGGGCAATCAAAATCTGCCAGAAGACATGACCATTCAACTGAATGTCTGTTGCCGGGAGCGTAAACGAATGAAATTTGCTTTTGATTCGCATTTTATATGATGAGGGCCCGGTACTGATATCGAAGTTACAATTTTTAAGTATACATCCAATATAGGTATACTCGTTTACGAGTATATTTTTGTTTTTCTAAAATTATGCAAATGTAATAATGCTAAGGTCAAACTGGCGTAAATTAAATGGTGTAATGGCCGTAAGACTAAATTGATGTCTTAAAGAGTTTCTTGCTCTATACCATAAAAGAGAACATGAAAAGTTTTGTTACCAAATCTTACATTGTTATTCTGTTGAAGTTCTAAAATAAGCTTACGGTTGTAAGCAGCTGTGTATTATATATGTATGTATATGTACCATTATAGGGATAAATTTCCTTTAGCTACTTCTAGAAAAAAAGCAAACATAAAAACAATACTATTAAATCACCCTTATGCATATCATGTATCGCAATAACCTCCCAGATCATACGTGAATCCCTAAAGTAGACAAAATATTCAGCCATAAAGAACCGATGTATCTGCCTTGTATCGCACTATCATCACGATTGCACCATCATTAAGGCTTCGGAAATATCTCATACTGAAGCTTGCTCCTGTTTTATCATGAATGATTCACTCTCACTCTTCACATTTCGCTTCGATATAGAATACTTCTTATTTTGAGTTGATTTATAGGGCCTTCGGCACTCAAAAAATGGGACATCGAAATCAATTACGCAAACCCGAAGGGGCAAGTATCGCAGCATAGAAAAGTAGGAATGGTATAATTGGACACCGCTATAAATTTAGACCTTCGAGAAAACTGAGATTTAATACAGATTCCAATAAAACTTTAAGGTATAATCCTTTTCGGCCATACTTTAATGAATATCTTTAATAATTGGATGTAATCTTACTTACTTAAACTCCTGCAAATGAAAGAAGATCCAGCACAAAAAAAAAAGAACATTTTTGTTTGTCTGTTAAAGAAGCCTTTTTGTTGACACGCGTGTGCGAAATTAAAGAATATCTTAATTGCTCCTCCAAAAGAATGAAAGCTATGAGAAGAGACTGTAGAAGAGATAGGGCAAATTCCAAGAAGGATAGATTGGGATTAATGTACTTTTTAAAGAATTTTCCAAATTCCCTTACCTTTTCAACGTATCTAATTTTAAATAAAATTTCTACAGAAGTTGTTGATACCCTGGTAAAAATGAAAGAGATTTATTATTAACGCAGTTTAAGTATTTTAATGGGTGCCTATAAAGTAAGAGTAAGAGTAATTTATTTTAAAATCACATTAACATAATATATACGAGTATATACAAATTAAAATTATTTATCTTAAGGACAATCTCAAATAAAAAGAAAATATTAAAATTTGGTAAACGAATTAAGAGTATGGACTATATTTATACTTATTTAAAGTCCGGATAAGTATAAAGATATGAATCATTTTGCAATGTTTGGATCAGTAATATCCGAAATTTTTTAAAAATCGAACACATATTTTTTAAATGGCTCTTATTTAGGCATACACAAAATGTGTTTAATGATCATGTAACAAGACAAACGATATATGTATAACAATTTATGTATAACTAGGTATTTTTTTTCAAATTTTTGTTCGTGATAATAAAATAGTAAAGAACTTTGGTCAATTGTTGATTACTTTAAAAAAGCATCGAAAATATTTTCTTAATTGAAACTAGAACACAAAAACTTTAGAGAAAGTCATAAGAAGAATGTGATAAATAGTAAAAGAAATATGTATGACACATTTATTTCTTGAGAGAAATGATTTTATAAAAAGTTAATCGCAATTTCCACGTATTTGGGATTTTCAAACAATGATTAATAAAATTTAGTGTCATAACATGGATAAAGTTCAAATGAAATTTCCCTAGAAATTCAGGAACGGGCAGTTTCTACGAAACCTTTTTAAGGGTACGTCACGTTCACTGCAGAGGTCAAGGTTGAAATTAACGCAAAAGAAATGCGTAGCAAGAAAAATTTCTGTAATGATTCGACAAAAAGCTGTAATTGTAAATGGGAAATTCTCCGGTCACCTCGAAAAACTACATACTTGCTGCTTTAGATATCAGATCTTGATAAATTGATTACATATAGTCAAACTTTCTTTCCGAAAAATATTTATCTAATTATATTCGACTATTACTTGAAATACTTGAAAAGAATGTAGCAAAATCGACCTTATGACATTTTGGACTTACGCCACTTTTAAAATAAACGGCTCAATTGTCGAATATAATTAGATAAATATTTTTCGGAAAGAAAGTGTACCGCCTCCTGAAGCTTTAAATTGAGTTTTCTTTTGGGGTACTATGAAACTGCGTACCTGTTTAATTTTTATTCAACTATGGCAATTATTTTTATTAAAAAGCGGTTTCGTTATAAAAGCATTAGAAGCATTTAAAGTTTCTGGTTTAATATGAGTCGTACTGGCAGATTTTCAATTATGCAAATACAAAAATTAATGAAACGCCTTGAATTTTATATATTTTATATACGAGTATATAAAATAGTGCTAAAAACAACTAATAAATTTTCCGCCTTGTTAAAGCAAACCTTAATATTTGTCATACAAAAAACAACTTTAACATATTTGGCATGTACTTACAACAGATAAAGTTACCTGGGATTTTTTGTTATACATTTTAAGGAACGTAAAATAAAACACAAACTTAATTTTAACTTTTTATACCTTTTCATATTTTTTGCCCTCTTGAAAATGAATATGTGGAATTTGCATGCTATCAGAAAAATTAAGAAAATCGATATCTTTTACCCAATTTTACCGATTTTGCATGTTATTTTATTAAGACGATTTGAGATCTATTGATTTTGATGGCAGTCTAGATAAATAGTTAAGATATTCTAAAAAAAATTCTAAGCATTGCATGATTTTCAAAAATATATTATAATTATCATACATGGAGTTTTTCGGAACATACAATTCCAAATTTGCTCTAAAGTATCGTACTATGAAATGAATATGGATTTCATTATTCTTCATTTATTTTTGGTAATAAATAGGATTCGCACTACGATCATTATGCAGATGTTACCCACCATCTATTTTAAATCTAAAAAGCAATTCCTATTTAAAGTGTTTTTTTCTCTATTCTTGCAAAAATAAATTTGGAGGTAAGTTCTACTCAATTCCCTATTTGTATTGAAAAACTTTAAGGAAAATTTGTACCAAGCATAATTTACTAAAAGGTTTTTAGAATTTTCAGTTTCCAATGTATTTTGCGTCACCCTTTACTTGCTTTAAAAGCATTTTATTCATAAGAATGGAGTTATAAATAGGTGAGTGCAGAAATTACTGAATATGGGTCATAAAGTAAATAAATGAGTCGCATAATTTCCTTTCTCCAACGCCTAAAGAGAAAAACAAAAAATTAGAATTCGTTTGAATTACATTCCAGGGGGGCAATTACAAGTCTACCAAAGGTACTAAAACCAAGAATGCCGACATCTATGTCGCCATCGCCATCATCATCATTATATTCGTACTTGCTTGCCATATTACGTAGAGAATTGAGGTAGAAAAAGCGCCGCGTACGGAAACGAAAAACATTCATATAAAGAGGCGGAAATACTCCCAAGGGGATGGCAAATGAGTTTTGGAATTCGATTTTTCATCTTTTCGTTTAGGCAGGCATAGAGTGGCTGTGGTTTCCTCTAATTAGTTCTTATATGGATCAGTTCCAAAATGCACAATTTGTTTCAATGCCTCATTAGCAGTGACTAGGGAAAATTAGTAGAATAATTTAGCTCTCATGGCAAGTAAATGCAATAAAAATTAGGGGGTATATGAATTAACCGGAAGGATATTATTGATGAGCTATAAATCACTCGAGTCGAACAAGATCTTCTTTCCTAAGATAACGAAATTGCAAAATCTTTGAGTGGAGAGAGTTCCTTTTCAGTATTTTAGTTTTCTCAATCATTGGCAACGTGTGTGAGTTCTTTTATGGTATTTTCAGATGTTTGAGTAAATCTTTTCCACTTGTATCGACTACTGCTTCTTTTCCCGCTTTTCTGGTTTAGCAAGGACCTTGCCTTAAGAAGTTACATACCCCTGTTATTTTCATAAATTCAAATTTTTAAGAGATTCCAATTTTATTACAAAATTTTAATATTAAATGCTATTGCCCTTCACATTGCGACGGCTACATATCCGAAATTTTCAAAGCATTTATCTAGAAACTAATGTATTTAGAAATTGTCGGTTCGATTATTCAGTCAATTTTCAATATTTTTTAATGGTTTATTTTTTTTTTTTAATTTATACAAATATTCACAGGATGTTCTTTGCCTGTAATTTTTTTTAAATGAAATACTTTGGTTCTTTGGTTCTGCTTTTGGATTGTGTTTATTTGATGTCTTAATTTGTTTCCATTAAGTCGAGAAAGTGATATCGGCCAAGTGGTCGGCGCCAAAATTGATAACTACATATACGGGCCCGATTTATGGCATTTTCCATCACTCTTGGCAGAACTTCCGGCGATAGGTTTTCGCATTCTTAACGAATATTCTTTTTGAGGGCTTCAAGAGTCTGACACTTGTTGACATAGAAACCGCACAAAAAGAAGTCTAGAGGAGTTAAATCGGGCCATCTTGCCGACCAGTGCAAATCACCCGAAATGCAGCCCTCAGAATTTCGGTTGTGGCTTAAAAAGTATGCGCTGATGCTCCTTTCTGTTGGAACCACATGTTCTCCAGTCCCAATTCATTCAATTGAAAAAAAAGAAAGTCGTTAAGTATGGCTCTGTAGCGGGTTTAATGGCTCTTCGTGGAGTATACGCGGATTTTCGGTACCGCAGAAGGCATAATTTTGCTTATTCACATATCCACAGAGATCGAAATGGGCCTCGTCGCTCATGATGATTTTCGATGAAAAATTGTCTTCCTCGTGGTCGAGATTCAGGATGGCTTGAGCGTAGGTTGCTTTTAAATATTCATTCATGGTTTTCTCAATGCGCAAGGGTATGTAACCCCTTCAAAAGGAATTGATCTACTGGGTGCATAAATAAGTTTTGAGGGATTTCCGGTGTCGTAATTATAGTACATTAACACATTCGCGACCGAAAATTCGTAATTTTACGTCATTTCAAATTCTATTATATATTTTTTTACATTTTTTGCAAAATGTCTGCTATTCAGAAAACTTTATGTAATTTATGTTCATCTGGTCCATCAACGATAAAACTCAATATCCATGGTTCAAAAGTAATGCTGTGTATCCGGTGGAACCTGAAGCGTGGGTTTTGCTATGACCTGCTGAAACCTTCAGAAACTAATATTGGTGATCTTTATCGAACTCAATTAATACGTTTAAAAAGAGCTCTCATTCAAAAACGGGCAATATGGTCTAATAGGCACAGCAAAGTAATTTTACATCACCACAGCGCAAGGCCACATGTTGTTCGAGCTTGGAAAAATTACTTTGAAGAATCAGACTGGGAAGTTCTACCCCACAATATTCATTTGATCTTACTCAGTTACATTTCTTTTTATACTGAGCGATGTAGTCAGTACTTTCTGGACAATGGTTTAGTTCGTATGGAGATATCAAGAATTGCTGGATTACTTCAAGGGAACCACGCTTCTTCCTTCGGGGAATACGTTTACTACCAGAAAGATGGGCAAATTTTGTAGATTCAGATGTAGCATATTTCAATTAAAATAAAAATATTGCTTATGTTCTCAATCGAACAATTTTTAAAGAAAAATCCTTCAAAACTTTTTTATATAGCCGATAATAAATGTTCATTATTAAGAGCCTTTTAATTAATGTAATTAAAAAACAGCCGAACGCTATAAAACATGATGCGATTCTACAAAATCATTCGTTCTTAAGAGAGAAGTTTTTTTGTTATGGAAATTTAAAATCGGGAGAAGACAATTCGATTAATGCATACAATTATATTTTCACCCATAATTAATTCTTTACCAAACTTCACACTGAGGATTTTCGGGCATTTCTTTTTCTATTTAATTTGGACACGATGTAATGGCAAAGTTGAGCCGCAAATCATCACCCAAAAGCTTTTACCTGTAATCTTTCTATAAAAGTTGTATGAAAGTTTTTAAGAGCTCTAACCATATACGATATAACAAGCGATTTATCCTAGTTAAAGAAAAACCCGAACAAGGCACAGATTATGGGATAGCCCTGTCAACTCGTCTCCTATTTCGCTTTCGAAGGGCTGTAGAAGACAGGTAAGGGATGGGATTCTGGAGATCTCACCACAATGGTCATGGTTTGGGCCGATGTGATTGCCTTTAATCGCATTGACGTGTTATCCATTCGATGACATCTAAGCAAGGGATTCGTGTCTAGTCGAAGATGCGTGCTCATCTCAAGCATTAGCGATATACGAGTACAACTGGAAAGAGGAGAGGACAGAATTGACTTAATAAAAGACATTCATATACCCTTGTGCAAACATATCTTTAAATCTTAGAATCTTAAGAGTTTTTCTGTTGTTTTTGGTGCTTCACAATTCTTAAGGCCGAGCACCAGTTATTCGTGGTACAAATCGCAAAAACCATTAAAATAGTTTATTTTAAAGGTAACTTCTCAAAATAAGTAGTGAGTTTGCTAACTATTTTATAGTAAAATTTTTTTTTTCGTCCGGTGCTAATTAAACTCTTTTCAAAAAACAAATAAATATTCTTATGTACTGTAAAAGTACACACCTACTAAGTATACTCGAAATATAATACAATATTGCAAAACAATTATTATATAGGTATATTCGCGAGACTCCAACCAAAAGGCTAAATACCAATTTTCATGGTACTTACCTTAGAAATTACGGAACTCTCGCACAAACTTTCTTCCGCTATTTTACCCCGCTGGATTTTCCAAAAATGCTGAAACGCATGTCATTATTAGTTCCCAGCCAAAAGGCAAAATTCCAATTTTCATGGATTTAACTTGAAAAATGACGGATTTTTATACCAAAATAAGGCATAAGGCTAGAACATGTTCATAGATTTAGCAAATCAAGGAAATATTATGGACTGTGTTCCCGTGACCGAATGCCGATTAGATTAAGGCCTCATACAATAAAATAAATAAATAAATAAATAGCAAATTTAGCAAAAAAAAGAGGAGCGAGGAAGTGCAATGTAGTGCAGTGCAGCGCAGCCACTAACAGACCGTTTAAATAATTAATTAATTTAATTTACTTTCGTAAGAAATATTAAATATTGAAAAATAATTGAGAGTTTTTCAGTTTAATTGAACGCATAAAATTAGGGGTAGAATTTAAAAAAATTATTTTCAACTAAATCGTAATGATTTCTAATAGTTTACCTCTTAAAGGGTATCATAGGTGAAATTTCACCTTAAGAAATCTATTGATTTTTCTACAAACATTTGTAAGTTTGCTATAAAAATAACTTTATTATGACATATTTATAACATTTAATAATACTAATAATATATTAAATTACATTTAATGTTATTTTTTATACTTAAAAGATATATAAGCATACACTGGGGTGAAACTTTATCCATGATACCTTGAACCTAATTTATTTGAATGAAAACTTTTAAGGGTTCAAGAATTTTACATGAAAAGCAAGTGAAACCATTCGATCTATTAAACTCTAAAATTTTAAATCGAAATAGGGGTTTCTTTTTTGTTAACGGGAATACCATAAGTTTTCAAAGATAGCTTTTCGGGTTTCATTTAGATCTTAAATCAATTTCCCTAAATCAAACCCTTAAAGAAAATTGTATTGCTGCACATGTTAAAGCATTAAAAACTTATCTCTCAACTTTGGACTTTCGTCAGCTGTGCCTAAATTAAAGGAAGCTACGAGGTGAACCGGGATGAAATGCAGTGCTCCAAAAACAGACGAGAAGGAGTCTTCGTTCGATGAATTTACGTTCGCAATGCATACTATTAAACTTAACGACCATTACCGTCCAACCTGGGGATTAAGTGCAGCTCCCGGTTTTTGAATGGGATAGGCGAGCACCAGAGCCAGAGTAAGTGCGGGTATACTTTCACTAAAGCACGTTTATCCCGATTCAGAGCTTAATTTAAATTTCTTCGTGGCGAAAGTAAATAACAGTCCCGTCCTTTAGGGTGGATATGTATCTAAATATAATACCCAAGATCCCCATTTTCAGTGGATAATTCTCATGCCCCTGGACTTGGTAATGGTAAAGTAGGTACTCTAATTATTTTGAAGTTGTGCTTGTTTCTAACACCACCTCCATGACAGGCAAAATGATTCATGCTTCCTGTACTTGGCAATAGCATTTTTTTATAATTTTCAGAGCAACGTGAAGTATCTTTGGTTTACCTCTGGGAGGTAAGATATGAATTACAATCTACTCTGCCGTCCCCTTCCAGCGGGTGCATTGCTGTCGAACTCACGTGGCCTTATTTATTGTTTCAAAAAATAATATTTCCGTGGAATTAGTTTCACACCTCCTGTGGGAGTTGCATAAAAATCTGGGCGAGCAACCCCCATGCAACTTTCTCCTCTCCTTTTCCCAGGTGAAACCTTGGATCTACATTTGACGGTGAATGCTACATTTTATAGTGAAAACATTCAACAGAGGTTGCCTTGTCACGCTCGCAACCTCAAAAGTTTTGATAAGTCGACGTTGAACGAAAATTGAATATCAAGTTTGTTGAATTCCCTAAGGTTCGACATTTACTTAAATAAATTAAACCATGAAACCGATTTCAAAAAATTTCGACAGGCATATGACGAAGGAATTCACATGTCAATAATAATTTTAGAAAAATGTATGTTTTATAAAAATATTTCCTATCAATTTTACGATACACAAAAGACAAAAATATACACACATTTTTATTAGTTTAGTTTCATGAATGTTCTTCTCGACAAAATCCAATTAGACCATTAGTATTATATAAAATGGAATTATTGCATAAACATAAATTTTAATATTAAAACGTTTATTAATTTTTAAAGTAACTAAAAAAGGATACAATTTACATGGATCAAAGTGAATTTCTTGTTTTGAAAAAACATTGTTTCCTGATGGGAAAAAACAACGTTGATGCAAAGCAATGGCTTGATAATTGTTACGGCAAATCTGCCCCAGCATTGGTTTGCTGTATTTCGTCGTAACCATTCCAGCCAAATGATGCACCCCGTTCAGGAAGGCCACAAGATGCCACAAGGAGGATTGGGCGTCGAGATCAAAGCCAAGAGCCCTCATTTGGCGAAGAAAAAATTGCTCTTTCACCAAGACAACGCTCCGACTCATTCAGCTTGTGATACGACCGATAAATTGATGTAATTGCGCTATGAACTAGTCCCTCACCCACCGTATTCGCTAGATTTGGCCCCCAGCGACTATTTCCTCTTTCCCAGACTCAAAAATTGGCTCGCTGGAACAAGATTTCGCTCAAATTAGGAGGTTAAGATGGAATCAAACGCCTAGTTTGAAGGCCTCGAATCTTCTTCACACTATCGAACCGGTATCGAAATGTTGGAGGGCTGTTATAAACAAATACATTATTCTAGATCAAAGAATAAAGCCATATTTTCATTCAAAAAACCTTCTAATTCTAGCCTAATGTATCCACAGTGTTTAAAAGATTAAGTACTATATATACAATAATTATTTCCTTTAAAACCCAAGTTTTATGTTCTGATGATCTGATCCCTTATGAAAGATATTTTTATATCATTTAATATTCAAATGGTTTTAAAAATCTAGTAGAAGAGTAATCTTCGTTAGTTAAGAATTTTGTTTTCTCAATCAGAATCACAATTTGTCTGTTTGACCAAACTAGACCTTATAAACCTTCTGCTATTAATTTTCACACTCATTCATTCATTGTCTAATTAACACATTGCATGCAGGAAACGTATTTTTACGTTTTCCACATCCTGTCACTGGAGCATGGCTCACGTAAAAGTACGTATTTAGTAGGTTTGTACTAGAAAATGGGTATCTTATAAATACGGGAGGCATTGTATGTATAATGCTTGTGTTACTAGGCACCGGATTAGATTGTTTTTCCCCAGAAGTTTATTGTGTTAATAGGCAACGCGTAAGACCGCGTCAAAATATACCCGCATGCAAACTTATCTATGTATGATGATTTTTTTTTTTTTGTATTAACATTACCCTAAGATTGCCAACATGATCAAAATTTGTAGTTTCGTCCAGCATTTAAGTCACGCACAATGGCTGAGTTTCGTAATTTCATATTTAAACCTCTTTGCGAACAAAACTGAGACTGAGCCCGTCAACAAAAAAGGGTTACGTTGGACAATAAAAAAAAAATAAAAAAAGGAGTCTAACAGCAGCTAGAGCCCGCCAGCGAACAAAAAAAAATATGAATAATAAGAATGGTTGTAAAATTAAATACCCAAGTGGAGTTGGAGTTGAATTAATTTTTCACAGAAATTCATTAACTCAGAGTGCTTGCATTTACAATGGTGATGTTTGCCCGTTGATGCAATTTATTCAATGAAAATATTATTTTGGAAATTACTGAGCCAAATTTAATCCGCAAAAACTGCTTGCGACCCATACATAAGCGGCTCAGTTCAACAAAGTCGAAGTAGGCAAGCAACGAAATTTGCATATTATAAAATCAATAGTCGGAAATGCAGGCTTTCTGTTTATTTAGACATGCCATGCTGCATTGTAAGTCCTTTTTTTTAATAATTTAAATTGATAGATATTTTTGTCCACAAATAATAGATTTTTATCCGAAAATTGGGCAGCTTATTTAATTTTCTTTGCTCTTACGAAATGTGTATTAGACCAACATTTTTAATATAAAAGCATACACTCAATACTACGTATACCAGACTCAATCTATCCGGAAATTTGAATTACGAATTCTATATCCGAGATCCAAATGTTATCCCTCAGTTTTTTTGGCGCTATTTTTTTGAAATTAAGAATTTAAGGGGAATATTGCCACAGATAATACTCGGCTTAAATTTTGCCAGCAATCAATTGCTGAATTTTCTAACGCCAAATTCTGAATGGCATTCGGGATGTATGTATCAAGAATAATAGGCAATCTAATCAAATTCATATGTAAGCATATGCGAAAATACTTTGCAGATATTGAGAACACATCTGCGATGCTTCGTGAATCAACATATATGTATGTGAAAGTAAATGCAAATCCGCAAAACAATCACGAATCAATCCATGCATTATGTACAAGGAACATCGCATTGTAATAAAAAATTGAAGCACAAGTATAATTGAGTTCCAAAATGCTATATTTTGACTCTAAGCGCATAGTGGATTCACGCACAACGTCGACTCTTTTCGGAAATACGCTCAGCGGCGGTATATCGTTCTTCGGCACTAAAAGGGTTAATATTATTAGATTTCACGCGTTCTTAACTGATTAGTATTAATTAATATTTATTTCGGGATTTTCATATTCCATTTACATATCTACACTATCCAACACGTTACAATCCGGGAAAATCAGGAAAATTTTATTTTTAAATTCTTAGACTCTTTTATGTGTGATAATTTATACCGGATTGTTAAAATTTAAAATTGTGTGTGAATTTTGCACATAATTTTATTTTTTCACATTCTATTATATGTGTGTTTCATTTTATTTTCATACATGTTTTTATAACGCATATTTTCAGCAATATCTCTATAACTTTAACTTTTAAATAATCCATATCTCTTGAACCGAAAGACTGAAGATAAAGGTCTAGCGAGCGACTTATTATAATCTTCGTTGCTTTCATGTTCTATCGGTTGCAAATTGTAGAACTTTATAATTTTAGAACAAATGGGTTAAAAGCATGCTTAAATTTAGGTAATATTGGTACTTTAATAAATATGGATTTAAGAAAAGAATACAAATAAAATTAATTCTCGAAAAACATTTTTTACCGGAACGCCCTGATATCCCAAGTCAAAAATATTCTCGAATCCTAAATCAGCCTGTCTAAACATTTCCTTAGTAAAATCAAGACAAAACTTTAAGGCAATCCTTAGCATTAAGGTTATAAAATTCACAGAAAATTAATAATTTTTCTCCAAAAGAGCGCCTTTTCTATTCCATTCCTACTACCTTTTTATCCAATTTAACCCTAATAAATCAATTCGATTTCAGCCATCACGTTCAGTCACATATTTTATGAAATTTGCAAAAAAAAACTTTAACGTTTTTGGGTAGAATGCGACAATTCAAACCTAATCTGGCGTAAGTCGGAAAACTCTTTTTCCGAAAACAGTCCCCCACAGAAAACCAATAAAGCTATTGTCTCCTGATCCAACGTAATATAGTGATCAGGAAAAAGCTAATTTAATTTCGCTTGGTGAATTTGAAAAGGACCAGGCACAGGCATCCCTTTTCAGGCGTTTTCCTTTCTTATTCGCTTTCATCCCCTAAGGAGATGGGTGGGGTTGGTACCAGGTGCCCGAAACGCCTTGTGACGTTGAATTTATTTTTTCCTGCTTTCACCAACATTCGAATTTCAAAATTTAGTAGATGAGTAAACCCACGTGGATGTCTGATACCATGTTGAAACCAAAATGTAAGCGGTAAAATCATTTTATTAAGTTAAAAGAGCACCGCGTGTTTTATGATTATCGGTGGGGGCATCCTAAGAGACTTACATATGCAAAAATTTCGCTTTAACAGAGCTTTAAACCTATGAAATTATTTTAAGACTGACACTGATGCTTCGTGAAAAGTAACTGGGATAGAAATAAAATAAACTTAGTCTGCATTCTATTTATAGGTTACGTAATTTAAAATATAACCGAATAAAATAAATCATTCAATTCCATTGTCTTCATAAAACCGCAATTTTTTTCTATAAAATGAGACAAATACATAAAATTCATGCATAACAACTTTATGTTCTTGTACTTCCACCGCCAATTATCCGAATTTTTTGCAATTTATTCCATGTAATCTTATTGTAACATGACAGCACATTTACTACAAGGCCCTCATTTATAACATTTATCTTTGCGCAATTTTAGAATTAAATTCTAATTTTCCTTTACATTGGCATTATTTTCAAGATGATTATCCCTGCATTTAATGACCTATTTCGCGGTCGCCTGATAGAAAATATAAAAACGCTACCATAAATAGAATTATAGAATATATTCTATAAAATTTATTATGCAGTATTAATTTTACTCTAATATATTAAATGAATTTATAATCCACATTTCATTCGAGCAACAGTAAAGAACACAAGCAGCTGGCGAGACCAAAATTATAATTTACAGAAAATCTGTTAAAAGATACAAGGACTTAAAGAAAAGTAGATATAACATGATTAATACCTCAATATTTTATTTCAATTTTATCTGTAATTTGATATATTCCCTTCGAAATATGTGAAATTGCAGTTTCATTAAATGTAATAAAAAATAATGAGAATTATTAAAGGGTAACACCATTGTAGAGGCCAAAAACTGTCCTCATATTGACGATTTATTTTAGGAGTAGGGAAAAAAGGTTTACTGAAAACACATTGAGGTGTGAAAAAAAATGTTGCATTAGAAATGGCGCACTTTTTGTAGAAAATGAACTGATTAAAAGTAAGCAGTAAATTGCTCCCAAATCTGCCATCTCAGTTTAAAAAAAAGTGGTTTTGAGAAGAACGCATTTAATGTTTCAAATACGACTCATCGTGCTCAGGTAGAGCTCCGAGGTGCTGCGGCAAAATCAAAAATTGAACCTTTTAAAATTTACAATAGGCCCAACTTGATATTGCTTTTAAAAACACTACAATATTGTTTGAGCCAAATAAAAATCGACTTTATACAATGCAATTCACTAACTTGTGGTGGTAAGGAGGTGGTTCAATATATTAAAAATTGTAAACTAAACTGAAAACTTTTATGAGCTAATTTTCGTTACAGATTTTTGAAGAGTCATGTCCTCTTTGAAGTCATATTTGAAGAGAATTTGCTCAAAACTGGCTATTTATATTTGCCAAAATTTTTATTTTTTTTTATGTATTATAGGTGTATTTCTAATTCTAGAGTAGTAGATGCAAGTACGAAGTTATAGTAGTCGATGGTCAAAAATAAAATATTTAAAAAATTCGATAATTCATATATTCACATATATTATGACCTGAATTACACTTCCTCGCACATACGTATGCAGTAGTTAGGAATAAGTACAATATACAGTCTGTATGTTAAGAGCGTATCGCTCAGAATTCAATAATGCGATAAAAAATTAAAAAACTATTATTTTTTCGTTATTATTTACTTTATTTTCTTTTACGCAATACATTTAATATTTGGTGAAGTCACCGTTATTTCATATTATAACTATACATCTATTGTTCATATTTTCAACGAATTTTTCAGCATATTCTATTGTTAGATCCTTTCAGGATTTCTTTACCGATGATTTAAATTGTTGCAAAGTGAAAACATTTTTCCGCTGCAGCTTTGTCTTCAGAAGGGCCAACACATTTCAAATTGAATTAATATCAGGACTTTGTGAGGGTCACTCCATGACATTGATATCTCTTGATCTTTCCATTCGGTACAAAGACGACTTCTGTGTTTTGAATCGTTATCTTCTTGGAAGACCCATGATCGGTTTCCTGTTCCAACCCAAGAATGTGTAAACTTTAATAACCCGTTTTTGTAAATTTGCAACATCCTTTCTGCATTTAAATTTCTAGTAAAAGCAATCAATTTTCCAAATCCTTGCGAACAAAAGCATCTCCACACATTAACTTTTATTGGGTGTTTTACAGTATGTATGATGTAATGCCGTCATTTTTTAACCATACTCGTTTAGGTCCTTGATATGGGCAAAATGTTGATTCATCAGTGAACACTACGTTTGTCTAATCGCGGTTCAAATTTTCATTAGCCCATTTCAAACGGTTATCGATGTGCTTTTCGGATAAAAGCTGTTTGATTGTAGTACTGTGGTATTTGATGGAATTTATCCTTACTCTTTGACGTATGGTATAGAAGGAAACGTTGATATCTTTTTCTGCTAGTTTGCTTCTACCTCGTCTCAACGTCATTTGTGGATCCTTTTTAAAAAGCTTCAGCTTTTCAAAATTTTTTAATGTTTTTCTTGTTTTACCCCTTCCTGGCAAGTCGTCGATGTTTTTACCCTCAAAAAACTTCTTACACCACTTCTTTACAAAAAAACGCATCCTTTTTAATATGTCTCGCTGCCTGGGCATAAGTCTATTATATCCTTTCGGATAAAGACAGAGAAACACAGCTTCACAACGTTTATAAAATAAAGCACTCATATTGAAAATCGATCTTAACAGCATAACGCGCATATATTGTTTATTATTTATTATTGTTTATTTATTACAATAGAAAAATGTCTACTTCGCAGAACTTAAGAAATTTTATTTTTTAAAGGAGTGCAATACTTTTATTGATACAATTTTTATAAAATTATCTTTGCTTTCTTATTTATATTTGGGTTGCACATACATATTCATATTATTTAACTGGATGATGTGTAAGCCGTTTTCCACAATCAGTTACACATTAATCAATATATTTGAAAAGGGTAAAAAATTCTTTTGATGTTGTATAGCCTAAAATACTTGTTAGTATAATAGCCGTGACATTTAATGACAATGGTGAAGAATATAAATGCGGGTCCAGGCTTTTCTTTTTATCTGATTTAAAAAAAATTTTAATTAGGGCGCGATGCCTGAAGCACTGAGACAACAAAACAGAATAATTATAGCGAAAAAAATTTCTTTGGTTTTAATTAGCCCTTTATTAAATTACCTTTTTTTATGTGTTGTACCTAAAAGCGTATCTTACCAGATTATTGCCCTATTTGTGTGCTGGACATAATCGGACGTTTTAATTTTATACCTTTCAGCTCGGTATGATATGTTTCAAATGTTAGTGACTTTGAAATGAAATTTAATTTTGATGCGCTCGAAAGCGAATATATTTATATTTATTTTAAACACAAAATTCAATTCAAAATTTTGTATAACGCATTATAAGGCTATGTTGAAAAATTTGAACAATTTTTAGATAAAAAAAAAATATATTTATAACTACACAGTGGGTGGAGATTTTTAAGCATAATAAATTTTTATATTATTTGATGTAATTTGCCTGTTACAATTATTATTATTACAATCTTTTCCCCTATTGAATTTGCTACATTAACGGAATACAACTAACTTTTTACAGTGCTCTTAAGTTACTGAGTCCCATATTTCCTGAAGTTTTATGCGCAGCTCCTCTAAAGTCCTCGCTAGATTTTTCCTTAATGACTGCTTCATTTTGCCCCAAAGGGACTCAATGAGCGGAGCTATTTGTAGGCTATTTCATCAAACAAATGTTGTTTGCAGACAACCAGGATTTTGTGGACCTTGCTGTGTGGCAAGAAGCATTATCCTGCTGGAATATATATTCCTTTTCAGGGGACTGCAGCTTAGGTATAGAAGATAGGAGCTCGTTTTCTAAAATTTACTGATATTTACTAGCAATAACTGTACCTCTCAGAAAACAAAGTTTACCTACTCCTCGGGATGACATACAGCCCCATACCATAAGAGAAGCTGAGCATTTTACGGTGCGTCGTAAGCAATCGCTAAGAAACGCTTCCTTGCGCGTACATATTACTCGACCGCGTGCATCACTTGCACATACCTCGAAACGCGATTCATCACTCCATATTACGGAATTCCACTGCCTTAAGGTCCATTCTTGATGTCCTTCAGCCCATTTACCATAAGACGCTTCTTTCTTTTGCTTATCTGATAGTAGTGGCTTTTTCTTAGCCTATTTGAAACTTGATTATAATATACTCAAGAGTCATTTGATCTTAAATTTCTTACCTTGTATAAATCAAAGCCAAGTTTTTTTAGTGCCCGTTTGTAAGTGTTCACAGAAAGATATTTTTTAATATGACGCTTCCATTGGACAGTTATATCGGATGCTGTAGTACTTCTATCACTTTTAACAAATTTTGTTTTTTAAATTCGGCGCTCTGTGCGAGTTGTTAGAAGAGACCACCGGGTTTTTCTTATCTCTACTGATCCTGTTTTTTTATTTAAACTTACGATATCCTAAACCGTTGAATGCAACAAATTAAATTCTTTACTAATTGTGTAAGTTGATTTAGCCTGTGAGCAACAATAATCGCTTTCCTTAGATCAACTAAGAGCTAAAGTATTAATTTTGTTATGTTTAATTGAGAATTATATTGAATTTTCATAATTGTTAATCGTTGTTAATCCTACAATGAGTTTATTACTAATAAAATATTTTTTAATACATTTAATATGTAAAAATACGCGATAGCCGAACTATTTTGAAATAATGAAAAGGGGCTTATTACGAGACTTTCCTTTTCAACGAAAAATAAACACGTAACTGAATATAGATGGGTATTTACACGTGTGAGTTTATAATTAGTTCCAGCACTGTATATGTAGAAGTTTTCATTACGCAAATTTATATCAAATACCTACCTTTATTTACAATAGAGTAAATGTGCACGTTTGTATATGGTATATAGGTTAGGTTAGGTTACTGTGGCTGCCTAGAAAGGCACACTTAGGCCAATTTTGGACCATTGTGTTACCACATAGCGCAGGAGACCATGGTTATTCGTGGGATTCGAACCCACAGACTCTGGGACGGTAGGACAGCGCGCTAACTGAACTATCAGATGGTATATAGGTAACTTAAAATAAATTCACAGTTAATTTATAAGGCTGGTTTAATATTCAAAGCAAGTAAATATTAATTCGTCGAAAAACTACCCTTAACGATTGAAATAATTAATTTTTAAGGTGATAGAATATCTAACCTTTTTGGTGCTGTTTTATGCGAATTATGTTTTATGAATACCTCTTTATTTTTAAGAAGGTTATAAAAATTGATTGCATAACATAAAAACCGAAAACAACAAAAGAGAATAATTCGCAAAACTTTCGACAAGGATGTTGTCATTTTGAATAATAGAAACTCTTTGGGAAAATACAAAAGTTTGTAAAAAAAAAGAAGAAATTAAATTGAGTATTTTGATGATAAAGTTTTTATATTTTGATAAAGAAAAATGTTTACATGAGAAAATCAAAGTCGCAAAACATTGAAATTATGGAAGACAGATAGGCGTCTATAGAAAAACAAATTGAACATAAATATTGCCCGACCCCGATTAAACTCCTTTGGTTTTTTTGGTGTGAGCTTGATTGCTATTAACTTTGTTTTTAGCGAAGTTAAATCAAAATTCCTACAAAGAATCATCATACCCAGAAAAATGGGATGAGATCTCCGCAAAAACCTTAAAAGAAAGAAAGCTATGAAATTTCACTTAAATCAATGAAAGAAGTGAGCTGGAAAAGTTGCTAAGTTGCGCCTCGACGTTTATGCCAATTTTAAAACTTTTTACAAGCAGAAGGGTACAGCGACTTTTTTGGTTCTTTCCAACTTTGTCTTAAGTCAGGAATACGAATAATCAGATAGCGGAACTGCTTGATGATGAAGGAGTATGGGGTGTAGTATTTTTTTTTTCTTTGATTTTATTTTTTATTTATTTATTTAATTTTTATTTAATTTTTTTACCCTCCTAATTGAGTATTGTCCGACTGTAGAAAACTTTTGCTTGAAAATGTTTAAGTTATCTTTTCATCAGTTATAAATAGCTGTTTGAGTATATCCGGTGAACTTTTCAATTTTCAAAATTAAGCGGCATAAGGAAGAGTGGAACCGACACCGAGTTGGAATTTTGCAAAATGGTGAGAATATCAGTCACAATCAGCAGAGATGGGATCTGATGGTTTGTGAGTATTCAATATAATAAATGTCGGAAAATTTGTTACCTTTTCGTAATTAAAAGACGATAACTCAAAATTAGACAAGCAAAATTGAACAAGTTTTGATTACCTTATATTTCCACTTCACGAAATTTTCCCCCTCGTACGAAAAGTTTTAATTGAAGATGATTTATCTGTGCCACAGATATGTCTGAATTTTATTCTGGAGAAAACTTTAAAATTTCGTGGTTGATGTAGACGACGACGGCGACGCACGTCCCAAAATAAATTCAATTTCTACGAAGAGTTTGCTAAGAATTTTAACTGAAGTATGCCAGTGACACTGCAAAATGACGGCGTGATGGGAACATATGACGTTTTTAAAGTTCGTACAGTTGAATTTTGCTATTTTAAGGAAGAGTTAGATAAACAATAGCAAAGATATGCATGCCAGCCCTCTTTTAGGAAGGATATTCTGATATTTTAAAATTGAAACAATAAATAAAAGAATTTTGCTTTATCAGATTGAATTTCTACTTGTCATATTTTATATATCAAGTTTACCTCATATGTGAAATACTCTCTAAGAAAAATTTGTTGTTACTTGCAATATAACATCTTGATATTTTATTAGATATGATAGATAAATAGATGATTTTCTAATATAATCAAATTTATTATAAATCAGGACTCATATTTGAGTTTTGGTACAATTTCTTACATATTTATTCTTTGATTAATGATTCCCATCAGACATGGACAAATTTCAATCGAGTAATAATCGCAACTAATTATTACCTAGATTACCTATTTAAGAAAGTAAAAATTTAATTAATTTTTAATTGAATAAGCAGTCGATTACGATTTTAGTTGACAAATCAACAAAACTATTACCGAGTTAATCGATTACAAATTTAATTGATTGAATTTTTATTTGAGCTTTGCAATTGATTTAATCGGTTGATATTTCAATCGGCTTTAAAAATAATCAACAAATTAATTATCACGTTAGTCGAATTAAGATTTGCCATTGAAAATGTAATTGATTGATATTTTAACCGATTAGAAAAAAAAACACCAATCAATTATTTAATCGAAAACAAATTTGATTCGATTGATTTTTTAGTTAAGTTTAATGCAGAAATATTAATGAGTCTCATTATATCAGTTGGTTCGCTTTCTCTTCCGTAAAAAGTGTAGAATGAAAGATGAGACATATCACGACTCTTACAGTGATTTAAACAATTGTCCCACTGATTGTAATTTTACGAAAATTTAACTTTTTAAACTGGCAAGAATTAAAAACTTTGAAGATATTTATTTTAAGATTGAAGTTCAGTTGACAATTTGGTATAAAAAAGCATCCAATTTTAATACAAAATACATAAATTTATTTATAAATAACCCATACACACCTCCTGGGTTCTTTCCCATAATTCCTCTAGGGTTGGTAGTAAAAAAATAAAGCCTTCTCTTCACAATACTCCAAACATATTCAAAGATATTCATGTCTAGAGATTGCGAGGGCCAGTCCAACAAAATTACCTTATTATTCTCAAACCATACTATTGTAGAGATTTAGATCTGTTTTAAATCAGTATAGCTGGTAAGTCTGATGTAGTGGAGCAGCCCCCTGTATCTAGTCACGTAGAAGTAGACTAGCGGGCAGTCTGCTTAATAAAGTCGAGCAGCTGACATCTGGAGTTTTGCTAATCACCCCCAAACTATAATAATACACCTATGGTTTTTTTAGAGTTATGTTTAGAGTCATTATCTTGTTGGACTATGAACTTTTCTTTTGTTGATCTTAACATGTCTAAGCTGTCAATAAATGCGGTTTCCAGGATGTTGACATAGTCCATACGGGTTGTAATTCGGTGCAATTTGCCTAATAGGTTAACGATAATGCATTCCCATATCATGATGTTACTACTATCGAATTTTACAGTACTGGTAATGCCATCATTTTGAAATTTTCTCATTAGACTTCCACCAAACCCATTGTCTCCTATCCGATCCACATTTACACAGGGAATAAAAAAAAAAGTTGTGATATTGATTGACAAACTATAGGGTATTATCTTTAAAATAAGCTCTGAATCATCCGGATAACTTTTCGCGGGGATACAGCACTTTAAAAATCACTTACATTATTGAATTTTTTTAGGTTCTCTCTTCATTCGTTTGAAAAGTGTATGGTATAAAATTAAATTCAACAGTATGCATATTCTTATAAATTCTTATATCATTTATTCAATTTAATTATTATGGGTGGCTTTAATAAAATATATTGGATATATTATACGAAAAATAAATGTAGCCGATGCAATAAAAGACAAAGAACTTGTTAAATGTTGTCGAAAAGAAATGTTGAAAAGTTAACTTACTCTGGATTGATGCTACTCGTGCATACGTATACGCGTTCGTTACTAACAATTGTTCCTAAAAGCTAAGCGATGCACTCCTACTGTAAAAGTGCGAGTCTAATGACTGCGGTCACTTGATGCATCTCTTGTACCAATGTACATTTGATATAAAATGCATCCATATATTTGTTTTTGTTATCAGATAGCGGTCAACAAATTTGCTCTCGATGCGAGACAATCTTTGTAAAAAAGCTGGTCTTCTAAATAAAATACTTGAGCCGACCAGAGCTCTTGCGTTACCGGTTACATAAACTAGCTAAAAAAGGATACTAGAAAGGTTGAACCTCAGTAAGGACTAAAGAGACGTTTCTTTAATTTTAGATATTAACAACGGAAATCTTAGTATTGTGGTTACCGTAAAATGGGGTTATTTTATACGTATTTTGGTAGTTTTTTGTTGGTAATTTTTTTTATTTCAAAAATTAAATTTTTTTTTTTGTTTTTGCTCCAATAGAGCAATGTCCTTTACGACCGACAAATGTATAAAAAATTACACCCTCCAAAGATATATTTAAAAAAAAAAAAAAGTTTCAAAGTATCCTCGAGGAAGGTTTCTTTAACAAGGCATTAAAATGCTTATGACAAAGCTTTCTTTCTTTCAGAAAAAAACCCAACACAGAATCATATTTTAAAAATTCCTAAGATGTATAAAAAAAGAAGTTTAATTCCTAATTTTCTATTTTTGTCGAGGCCACAATACGCATAAACAAATTCTATCTTTAATTTCCTGGATAGTGTGTTATCTAGAAGTATAAGGTTTTTGGAAAGCACGTTAATAAATGGCAACAATTACAAAGAAAGATTAAAGATAATAAAATAGTGTCCATGATAAATCACATACTTACGATAAAAACATATAACTTGAAACTCAGGTGCTTTTCGGACATCAGAAAAAAAGGCAATCCATCCTTCGAACATCAGTCTATGAAGATAAAGTGTGTACCAAAGTAGCACTTGAGGTGTCGCAATATTTTTCAGAGTCAAGAAGCTTTTGAGGAACAATTAATCAATCATATATCTTATAGAGAAAAAAAAATTTCTAATAAATAACAAATTTTTTCAGGCAAAATTCCTCAAATTCTTCGAAATTGCTCAGAGAAACGAGTCAACAGTCATCATTCGCAGAAAGTGGCTAACAATTTTTTTTTCTCCTCCTTTTTAGAAATAACTTTATGGAAAAATTCAATAAAAACCTTTTTCAGGCAACTGTTCAACTTTCAATTCCTAGCAATTTCGTGAAAAATACCACCATCTTTTTATTCTGTTCTCGTTTCGAATTTATCAAAATATCTTCACTCTTGTAAAAGCAAAGAACTGTGGAACGTAAAATTGAGGGAAAAAATAAAATATTATGTAAAGAAAAATCCCTTTTCTAGAAAAACCAGTCTAGATCGATTCCTTCTGCGTCCTCCGATGACACAAATGACTTCGAATCCACTTCAAACTGAATTGAGATACATTCGTCTACCTTTCAACTAAACAGTTAGAAACCGCTTCCGTCGAAGCGTTTGATCGAGACTACGGCTTTGCAGCCTCCGTTGATTTGTCGCAGAGCATTTCCCCTTTAGCTTTCAATTTGGAAACGTTTTTAATACGCCTGCCGTACCAGTTCTTTTCAATTTATTTCGCTGTAGCTCTGGAATAAATCCTTTTTTTTTTTGCAGCAGATCTGATTCGAGCGGCACTTACGAGTTCCGTCCTCGTACCTAAAGAGCCTGTTCTCAATGTAAAGCAGGATCGATTGGGAATCCTTTAGAATTTTCACCTCGTACCACATTGGAAACTGTTTGCTAGCATACTTTAGGCTGAGTGGGAAATTCTTAAGTGCCTAGGTACTATGCCAAAAGAGGTTCAAGTCGATGATTCTACTAAAATTCGACCTTTAATCAAAATTCCTAAAACTTTGCCCATTTCCGTTAAAGCTGAGACAAACCCCAGTAAGAATATTAGAATTTGCCACAGGTGATGCCACGTTGTTCGGCACCACAAAGTCATCTGATTAGAGAATACATTTCTTCCTTATTTGAATCATCGTCAAATGAAATCTTAATGAGGAAAGATTCTATCCCATAGACCAAAGATTACTAAAAGTAATTTTCTCTCATTACTTTGGCCACAAAGTCATTAACAGCATTTTCGCTAATTCTAGCTTGCGCCCATTTACTTGCAAGGGTGTCCTTTAATGGCACTCGTTGGTTACAAAAGCCTTTATTCAATTTTTCAAGCAATTTCAGTTTTACACCTGAGGACTCTTCTCAACCTCAACGAACTAAAAAGAAACCTTGAAAATGAAATGTAACAAAAAAGACAAAAAACAAAAAAATTTAAATTGTCGTCCTGTAAAAAGGACCGGAGCAGTCTTTCATATCCCTGAAAGAGAAGTCGAGTAATACAGGGCTTCATTAGTGAAAAAATAAGTTTTAGCTGAAAAGGTAACACTATATTTTTTTCTCGCTGCTACATGCATTACAAATGTATAACCCTTTTGAAAATGTTTTGAAAAACTAGCAGATACGACAGTGCTTGTATCAAGTTCTTTACTAATGTTCAAGGAGTCTTTTTCGTTTCAGCATGAATTAAAATCGACTGACGTATTTTCCTATGTACGTTTTATTTATTATATATTTGAATATAAAAGTTAGAAGGTCTCTGGAAAATGTCCGACAGCAAGATAATTGTAAACTTGAAACTAAAGTTCTGGTAATTACATACAGTGGCAATAAAAACATATATTTCTGTTTAAATTAATTAAAGCAAAGAAATATCAACTTATCTGCTTTCGAGCTCTGTTAAAAAGTTTCATTCGATAAATCTAGCTACTTGAAATGTTTGTTGTGTACTATACGTGTCAAAAGAACGTTATATTAAAACTAAATTAAATTATGATAAAAAACTGAATACTTATGATAGATTATATAAATAACGACTTAGTCAATTTTGGAAAAGCCTAATTTTTTATTTTTAGAAAGTGTATACGTGTATAGGGTACTTTCAAGTATATAGTTGAATTTTAAGAACAAGAGAAAGCAAACTTTACCACATTTTCAATAAAAAACCAAAATGCTAAAAATCTGTGATTTTCAAATAATTACTCGTTATTGATTTCATAATGAAAATGCAGCCAAATTATTATTTCTAGTTACCCATTAAGTCACATATTCGGCTTCAAATAATCACGAGTATACCGGTGATTGACAGTGAATGAGTTGGTTCAAAAGAACTCCATCATTTCAGAAATTTCGATACTAATTAACGTGAAGGTGTTATTTTTTAATTATTTACAACCAGCTTGCCTGCTCCCAACGTTGCCCGGAATACCTATTATTTGACTCAAATATGATAGTTTTTAAGTGTCCAAATTATGGCTGTGATTTGTTCACAATCCAATCCGGAACAAATTAAATAAGAAATTTTTTATTGAATTGAATATTACAAACTGTCACCAAATTATATAAAAAAAAATTTAATTTTCATCCAATTTTTGAATGTTGATTTTCGCGAAATAAAAAATCTTTCATATGCTCGAATATAAGCTGCTATTGCCTTTTTTTCATTTAATGCCTACGCTGTTGATGTGAAATGCATTCTCTATTTAGTTATTTTTTGTTAAGAAATCAATATTTGAACATCAGCTATAAAAACTTCAGCACCTGCTGATGTTATAAAAAACAACATCCGCTAAAATGGTAGTTGAAGCCTTATTTACAGTAGCAGTTGAAATTAAAGTGAAAAATAAACTTGTAGATATTTCTAGCAATTAGGCAAATTATTTCATACATACCTTTTAGAATAAAGCGTAAGTAAAGAATAATTTCATCAGTTAAAATTTATTTATTTCAAGTATTTTTTTCAAATATGAGCCATTCTTCATGACGGTCACCATAAATAACCTAGCATTATTAATATTTAATACACAGCAGCAATAAATTGCTCATACAGTCGATACACTTAGATTGTTTCGAATTTATTTCATAGAAAAGACGCATTATCTTTAGCTGCTAGTTATACATTCAATTACTCATGCCAAACTCTAAAACAGGTAAAGAAAAAGTTTGACGCATCTAGTCTTTTTTATAAAATAATTTAGTTTATTGCCTTAAATACATACTACCGAACTCAAAAAATTGTGCATACAGTAGCTACAGAAAACTGTTAGTTTGTAAAAACTGCTTGCGTAAGGCTAATACTGCACTGGATCCTAAACATTTAAGGCCCACAATTAAATACGACGTCGATAACGTAATGGTTTAGGTGGCGATAGGTGCAAATAGAGTCGGATATTTGATATTCGTCGATACTACAATGGATAGAATCAAGTATTTTGCTATTTTAAAGGATAACCTGCTCAGCGCTGAAAAAATACGACTACCCAATGAGTTTGCAGTAGCACAGGAAAACGATCCGAAGCATTCTTCTCGCTTAGTACGAGAATAGTTGTTGTACTATATAAAGTCTGTTCTCCCACATCCTCCCCAGTCCTCAGATCTCAATCCTGTTAAGCATCTGTGGGATGTGCTGGAGGAGAAAATGCGAGGACATCCTCCTCCTTATCCTAGAGGAATGGGTTAAAATCGTGAAAAATAAATTGCTGCATTCTATGAAGAATCGTCTAAGAGAAGTAATAGCCGCAAACACGAAATCAGTTTTTTTAGTTATATTTATTTATTATTTGTGTTTTTAATATTTTTTTTTTATATGGGAAACGAACCCACAACCTCGGCATTGCATAATCACATCATAGCCAAATCGCTCAGCCAATTATGCCACAATTACGAGTAGGTATATTTATTATTTTCGCTACCAAGCGGAATAGTTTGCCGAAGAAAGATACATTAATTTTGAATTTAGTTTGTAGAAAACAATGAAACAACGAACAAAATATTATATAAACGAAATGATAACTCAAGTTTAAATGATATCGTTCGTTTTAAGAAAATATAATGCATGCGTACTAAATATTTCGGATATTAAATCCTAATTACAAAATATTTATTCACACAATAGCAAAATCGCTCGTTATTTGTTATTTGTAAACGAAATAAAAACTAAATCTGATTTTAGTTTTAAGCTACTCATTATTCTATTCCGGACCATAAAACCAAATGCAAATAAAGTTGTTTTGCTTTCGAAATTTAATTGCTTGCACAAACCCCAGCTGAAATCCCAGACCAGCTTCTGTGGTAATATAGTGTCTGTATCTTTATATTTAGCCAGTCTGAAATACTTTTCATGTCCTTTGCACTTTTTAGAGTATCAAAATAAAGGAGTTTCTGGATTTCTGGGTACATTCAGTTCTTTCGACGCGGTCGACCCACCAAAATGACCGAAACTCTACTTTTTTGCTTTTAATTAGCCGAAGGTATACAGATTTGATAACTTTAGTCCATTAATACGAGGACAAAGGGAAAATTACACATTCTGCTTAGTAGCAAGGAAAAAAAATGGGTGGGGTTCTTACAACGAAACTTTTGAGTGGGTGCTAATGGTTAATTGACCTCTTCCCTGCTGCGACCTCAATCGGGGACCTATTAAACCTGTGGCAATGAAAAACTGACGTCATGCTATGGCCAGTAATTGTTTTTATGTTCAATTTGTCCTTTAAATCTTCGTACAAGAGTTGACATTTAATGGAAACATGTAAGCTATAAAAATTGTATGCCACTACCCTCTTGAAATTGATTTTATCAATGTTTCCCAAAAAAAAGTGTAGACTGTGGCCAGAAGTTCATTGCACCCAAGAACGCTGTATTTCTGTCGCCTTGCTCATGTGAACTTCTTGAATAAATAAAATTTCATGTAATTAAGAGAAGAAAATTATAGGTCACTATAATTAGTGCTTAGGTGTAATATTAAACTATACTAATTTATCTCAAATTAAATAAATTGCTGTAATTAACAAAATAATTATCAATAAATAAATATAGTTTTAATTTACAGCAGATAAATTGCTTTTCAACGATTTTTGGCTGTAATCATTACCAAAATTCTTCATTAGTGTGAATCGTTTTTTCTTGTAACTTTTAAAAACTTTTCACTCTTCATTAGAGCCAGTAATTTAAAATTTTTTGGCCCACAAAGGTAACAATTTTATTGAGTCTTCAAAAAGAGGAAAATATCCTTCTGCTATTCATACATTTATACCTGTTTGGACATGCAGCTAAAAAATTAATTCTTCGTTAAAAAATTGAATAGTTTGACACAATTCGAAAAGCTCAATAGATAACAGTCACGTTCTTGTCATCTACTCAGATCCCCACATTAAAAGAATATGAGTGGATAACAAATGAGATTATGTCATTAGTAATGGGCAAAAAATTTATATTTTCTAAAATTGTCATCACTTTTAAGATTTCAAGCCTTGCTTGAATTAATAAAAAAAAATTAATCTATCGGCTTCAAGGAATATTTTAGAAATATTAATTTGCTTGTTCAAATAGTGATCGCTACCTGACTCGTATACCATACATAAAGGGCTTTCCATTAACCCTTATGGGACGGGTATTGCTTCCCTTGTCTTACTCGTTTTCCGGGCATTTTTTAAGGATATTAAATAAACATGTATTTATAAACACTACCTAAAAAGCAAAACTGTGCAGTAGAATCAACAGACAGATAGTTCTTCATCTAATGATAACAAGAAAACAAAATATGCGCATAATGAAAAACTAAAACTCTGCTCAACTAAAAACGTAAGTTATATGGCCGGTTTTAGAATGTCGAATTCGAAAAATGTAAATTTACGAAATTTGAACTAAAATAAAGCAAAAGTTATACACAATTTCAATGAGTTTTTTAGTCAACATAAAGCATGCTTAATACCAATAAAATTGAAATATAATTTCATTCAGGTGACCGCCACGACTCCGTTTCATAGCATGGAATCTTTGGACCCAATTTTCAATAACTCTCTTACATAAATCAGGCTGTATTTCAGCGATAACAAGTTCAATGTTGTTTTGCAATGCATTAAAGTCTTTATGCTTTATTGGCATAAAACATCGACTTTATATAACCCTATAAAAAAAAGTTTATTGGTGTTAAATCGCATGATTTTAGGGGCTAATCGACTGGTCCATTTCTCGAAATAATGTCTTCATCAAAGTTTTCCTTCAGAAAATTGATTGCTTTATTAGTTGTATAACATGTGTCACTGTCTTGTTGAAACCGTATGCGATATCACCAACATCAATTATTGGAAACAAAAAATTGATTGAGCATTAATTTGTAACTAATTCTATTGATCCATCATTTTTGAAGAAAAGGGGATCAATAATGCAACCAGATCATAAACCACGCCAAACCGACAATTTTTCTGGTTGTTAACTTTATTGTAGATTGCTTTCACACCAAATTCTGCAATTTTGCTTCTTAACAAAGCCATACAAAAATGTGTAGAGCGATTATTTCGACCATAAAAGCCACGAATTACACATAATGTATGATGTATTTGATCCGATGAGCAACTACAAGCAATATAAGAACTGCTAATGCATCCTGACAAATGCACTGTTTAGTGTGGCTTATGGACTGGTGGAATCATTGGTCCGTACTTTTTCAAAGATGACGATGGCAACAACGTTACCGTCAATAGTTCTCGCTATCGTGCATTGATTTCCAACTTTTTATTGCCAAAAATACACGAGCTGAATCCGGTTGATATGTAGTTTCAACAAGACGGTACTACATATCACACAGCACGCGAAACGATGGAACTAATGTGAAACTAATTTGGTGAGCACATTGGATCAATGAATTGGACCCCTAGATCGTGTGATTTGACACCGTTGGACTACTTTTTGTGGGATACGTCAAATCGCTTGTTTATACCTATAAACCAGCATCGATTCAAGCATTAGAAGATAGAAACACACGTGTTACCGATGAGGTACCAGTGACTGTGCTCAAAAAACTTACTCACAATTGGACTTTTCGTATGAACCACCTGAAACGTAATTGTGGCCAACATTTACATCAAATAATCTTTAAAAAGTAAATGGCAATATTTGATTTTTAATCTCCAATAAAAATGTTATACCTTTTCCCAATTTTTCTGTATATTTTTTTTTTTAAATTAAAAACCAAACACACAAAAAAATCCCCTTTATAAATCTTCTGGTTAACTTTCAGGTCATATGCTGAACGCTTGAAAACTAAAGAATACGCAAAAAAGTCTTTAAAGTCTTTTATAATGAGAGGTTTATTTTATACATAAAAGGGCTTGCTTAAATCATAACGTCCCTTGCACATAAGCCTTCTTACAAAGTAAGTGTATACTCATCAATCATTCTCAGTTGGTAAAAAAAGCACTGACATACATATGTATGAGCTGTAGAAAAAAGTATGCATATTCGACTAATTGACTCAGCACGAAGGACCCTAACCCCATCAGCAATATTTCAATGACACCCTAAAAAGTTAGAAAAAATTTTAAAGAAACTGGTTACCGCACCCAAATTCTCGCAATCGCATGCTATTCATTTTGAAAAGGTCATTGCAATCCAGCACCGACCTGAAACCGCCCAGACAGACTTGGGTCATGCCAAATCAACAAATAATTTTGGTAACTTTCTGATCGCATTTATATTCATTTAATTTTTATTTGGCAATTTAAAGTTTCTGCGTATTTGCAAACAGTGAACAACTTCATTACAAGAGGGCGGGCTAGCGAACCCCTTTCAGGATATCATTAAATTTTCAAAATGACTGGGGACAGCCTATGTAGGTGACCGCAACACTTGCAAATTTCCATCGGACACCTAACAGAGTTATTTCCTCAGCGGTTATGTTTTATGCACGTCCCTGAGGAAAGGAAATGTGCTTGCAGGCACAGATAGAATTTATGATTACGGAAAAGCGACAAGGCACTTTGCAAAGAGAAAATTTCATCAATCGCCACAACATTCAGGGACCTTAGAGAAACCTAGGTATAAAATTATAACAATCCGTGAGAATTATGCTATCCACTTTATTTACTCCCCGAAGAACCTTTTAAGCGAGCCCCTCTAATTTTTCTTTTTTCGATAGAAAAGTATGCCCAAACCGTAGATAAGACACCAATTTAACGCTTTTAGCCCCAAATTGAAAAAATGTTTCAATTCTGATCAAACGATTCTCGATGAAGGATAAAATTTCATCCTTTTGGGGATATATTAAAAAAAAAAAAGACGACTTCCACATATTCTTGGAGTAGCACAGTATTCGCGAAAATGTAAAAGGCGCGTTACGCAATGCAAAGGCATGTCAGTTTCCGCGAAGGGAAATCCTGTTTTTCTTTTTCTCTTTTATTTTTTTCTTTTTCAACAAAAGAAATTGTGCTGTCGTCGTTTAAAAAGGGAAAGGCACATACATACATATGTGCCACTAAACATTGTCCCCACAGAAAAGTTAAGACACGAAATGTGATGGGCTACGAGCATTGCTTCAGAAATAACATACAATACATATGACTGCACCCTAACGCTTCAACTCCACCCAAAATACAAATTCTAAGTAAATTTTCAGCATTTTACCTCAGATCATCGCTTTTTCATAAAACACTTTTCGATGATATTGTGAAATGTGAGCAATATTAACATTTTCACAAATCTTGGGTGTTGTAATTTCCATTAGAAGCTATCACTTTCGAGGCAACATATTTATGTAAAATATGTATGTACACGTATGTATATTGTATACGTATCGTATTCGCAAGATAGAGTAACTTCATACGCACAATAAATTTTCCACCGTCTGTTCAGTTTGTTTCATCAATCACGGAAAGTCCTCCACTGGCTGGAGAAATTTTCCAATGGTAATATTTTCAGAAATGTTTTTGGAGGGAAATGTTATGTTTCAACTCTTTGAGTCGATTTTATAAATTTCTGAAAATCCTTTATTCCAACGGTTTTTTGGTAGAAATTCCACAAAAGCAAATTTTTTATCGACATTCGATTTTTTTGCGGTCAAGGTCAAGGATAATTTAATTCCAAGTAAAAGAAATTGGTGTAGACAAAAGTTTGGAGCTTTTAAAATACTGCAATTTGAGATTTCAATATTATTTAAGTGAAAATTCTATGTAGATAGAGTGCAAAGCTATTTTCTCCACTACTGGAAATAGTAACCATAGTACCATTTCTAATAACAATTATTATTATTTCCAGACATTAAACTAATATAGATATAAAAAACAATAGTAATAAGTCTAATATGATGTAAATTTAAATTAAATTAAGTCCCGAAGAAAAGAATTGTATATATGTAGTAAAGAGATAATATATACAAATTCCTGATTATTGCCTTAACACGAATTAACTGATTTTCCTCAAAAGGAATCTTATGAAATTTAATTAAGCCCTACATGTAATATAGGCAGATATACGAGTATACGAGAAACGTGAAGAAAATTTTGTATTTTGACCCTTCTTCGGGGAGAAACACTTAGAATTCCAAATAGCAGGTAACTAACAAGGAACGGAGGGAAGACAAGTATACCAATAACAATTAAATGCACCGAAGGCTTTAAAGAATATGTCTTCCAATGTCCAATTTCAACTTTTGCGAGTATTTACAAATTGGCTGGATATTCTCTATTCTCGGAAATTTAAATATATATTCCACTATTAAAATATGAAAAATCGTAAATTATTCCTGATCAATAAAATGTTGCAGGAAGTAAAATTTTATATATTTGTTTATCTTTGTAGGTCAGCCCCTAGCATAAAATTAAAAACAATGGCAATTGAATTGGTAGGCGGATTTCATGAGGAGAATATTGAAAAAAATTATAAATATGATGACTTTTTCGCAAAATATGAGAAAAACATAAAATATCTGTTTAGTCTTTATAAAGTTAAATATATATATATATAAAAGGGAAATAACTAAATTTGGTGCGGTAATTTTTTATGAGTCTAGAGATATTAATTACGAAGGAAATGGACCAAAGCAACTGGGTTCCTTTAATAGAATCTGTAATTTAATGTTGTGAATTTAAGGTATTCCTCAATTACCTGTTGGGGGTACATGAAGACCCATTATCATCTGTTGGGGGTATATCAAGGACCAAAACCACTAGTCTGAGATGTTTCTGCTAGAACTGAAGAGAAGGTGGAGTGAGGTTATTTATGTAAAACTCTGAATTTAATTCTGAAAGGTATGATTGAATTTTTGAATTTTTAGGCGCATTAGAAAAACGTAACGTCGTGAACGTTTTTTTCCTCAGAAAACTGCTTACACTTCTTCACAAAATACGCATTCTTTTTAATGTAACTCGCTGCCGGGGCATAAGTCGTTTTAGGTCCTTTCGGATAAAGAAACGCAGCTTCAAAAAATTTATAAAATAAGGCACTCATGTTGAAACAGTAGAAAGTACAACGCAAGTTGAGAATTTAAACATGACGCGCATATATACAGGTAATACCAAAGATCATGAATTACTAGATGGGACACTCTCTATACAAGCTTAAAGCTCTAACCCATATGCAACTTCTAAAACTGCCTGGAGTAAATTTTTCCATTAGAGAAAGTAGCAAAGAACTATTGCTTTCTATGCCTTATCTAAATTCCAATAAGAACGAAAGAGATAAGAATAAGCAGCCAAAAATTCTCATCTACAGCACTTACAGTGTAGGCAATAAAATGCATCGTTTTTTTACCATGCATTTTTAAAGGCGGGCCAATCTGTCGGGCTCGCTGTGTGCCTCTGCATGCATGGTGTTAGTGTCGTCCCCAGGCAATGTTCCAGCATAGGGAAATCCTGAATTGAGAATGGGGAACAGACAGGTAGCACACTCAGAGCATATATACGGATGCGGGCTGTTTATATTTTTTCACTGTGCATTTTTAAAGGCGGGCCAAACGTAGTCGAACGTGTGCGCTGCTCTGGGTGGTGAAACGTGATTTTAATTTTCGTTCCGCCTCCCCCTAAATTTTTGTCTTTCTCTCACGCGTGAGCCCTTTATTACTATCCACTTTTAGCAAAATCTGCAAGGTCGGTGGATTAAGGGGACCAAGGTCGAAAAAAGATAAGGGAATACGTCACGAGTGTCCCATCTAGTAATTCATGATCTTTGGGTAATACTCATCCCTTCTACTTCAAATATTTGTATCTCTTTCTCTTTCTCTTTCTTTTTGAGAAATCGTCGATACGCAAGAACCAAAGAGACATCCACAAATTTTAGAAAATCTCCTAAATGGGATCAAGCATCAAATATAAGAATTTAAGAAGTTTTTAACTAAATAGTATTTCCGATACACCGGATGAAATCGGACTACTCAGCCAGTAATGTAATAATAATAACGCACAGAAAATGCCATATGGGCTTTGTTCTCGAGTGCACGCAAATAAGAAAGCAATTTAAGAATTAATTATAAATTGTGCAAAAAAAACTTAAACACTTAATTTATTTTAATAGAAGCATACGTACATACACGGAATTGAGATGCAAATAAAAGAAAAACGATTTTGATACCACCTTCCAAAAATAGCAAATAACACACAAGACAAGTAAGAAAAATTACAAAAACAATTTGATGTTGCGATGTTTAGACTGCGGTCATTATGCAATAAGAAATTCAGTACAAAAAACTCTTTAATTTCTACACCTTTTCCCTCTATGTCAGGTACAGTTCTATTTTCTGAATTTTCTTAATTATCATCTTTTAAACAAGAATTAATTAAATTAGCTTATGTTAGAATACTCTCAAATAAATAAATAATTATATGGCTCAACGTATAATCTTAGCTTTAACATTCTGAGAAGGTTCACTAAATTCAAATTTTTTTCTTTCCATTTGTAAGGATTATCAGCATGTAAGCTTAGTATCGCAATCCCGCCAAAGAAATATTACTTCTAATGCGCTTACATAAGTACAACCACTAATTTTTGTATTATTCCCGATAATAAACTTAATTGGATCCTTTCATAGCAACTCTCTGCGTTAACTCCACCATTCAAGATCTAATGAAGTAAGACGCAACGTTGATTCAAAAAGAATAATTCGTTTTTTCAATGGCTTTCACCACTTTGCGAAGATTGATTTTATAAAAGCAATTTATAGTAGAAAAAATTATGCGAGTCCCTTACAATTTTTATTCGTCATTCAGACTGGCACAATTTAAGAAAGTGCATGAAATGAATAAAAATATATATTTTTTTTTATATATATGTTGAGTAAGCAACAGCAGAAGAGAAAACCAATGCAATCAGTAGTGTCTGGGTTTATTTGAGAAAAGCTTCCAGCCACCTACTAGTAAATGGTGCATATTCGCCATAAAAAGATATTTCATCTCCTCCATACGCGAAAGAATGCGCTCAATATCCAATGCACAATAAAATGCGGTTGAAAAAGTCAATATCCTTAAAATGACACAACTTCGCCATTTCGTTAGAAAATGGAAATCTCTCGGAGATGAAAATTTTCGCATGAGGAACTTCAAGAATCTCCACAATGAGGCCCAGCATGTTAAACTTAACAAAAGATTGAGGTTAGGTGCTAGAGGGGTTGTGTTTTGTAATGCCCAGGTGCAGGTCCTGATTTATGATAGATAAGTACCCAATTTTAGGTCTAACACATGATATATCTAAAGTTATAAACTCTAAAGGTATACAAAGTTTCCTGTCTAATGTTAGATGTTTAGTATGCGCTATAAAGTTACAAAATTGGCTTACGACTTCCTGGAAACTCATGCTTTAGGCAACCTAGTCGAATGGAAGCGCTTTGAAAATCTTAAATTCAATATTGTGGTGGCAAAAGCATGGTTTAATTTAATTCAAACTTACAGAAATGTCCATAAATACTTATAAAATAAGTAAATAACTCATAATTTTAAGTTGGTAGTAGTAATATTATAATATCAGAAAATTAGTATGTTAAAATAAGTATAAGGCTTAATAAGCGCGCACTATGAAAAAATAAAGATAATAGTTTCATTACTTGATTCTACACATGTTTTCTATTTTTTACAAAACGAAATCAACATAATTATTTTATTATTTAATCAACACAAGCATAATAATAAATCAAAATAATTAAGAAAGACGTATTTACACTTAGATCGCACAATTATAATTTGGCTGTTCATTTTTACAAAAAAAGAAACTATAATGATTGTTTTAGGTTATATAATACAAAAAATATTTATCAGTTAGCCGATTTAGCTTAAAAGAAATAGTGCATGCATCACAGTTCAAGTTTAATATCTAATACCAACTCAAGATTCGTTTAAATGTTCAAAACTCTTTTAAACTAATATGAGCTTAAATTTTACTTAAGCGAATAATCTCGGTGACTTAAGCTCAGCTTAAGCTATCTTTGGCAACTGAATCATTCGAGCGAAAATTTCTATAAGCAATTTAACAAATATGTTAAATACATATACAAATCATTTAAAATGTCCAGATACCTTTAATACCGTTCAATATTCGATTGCCTCTTAAAATTCATTATAATTTAATATAGAACCACCAGTCAAAGCTTTTGAGATAACAAAGTAAATCTGAAGCGTAAGACTGATTATTCATCATTTGGTTCTGTTAGTAAACATGCGGCCACCACCTTCAATCAAACTTTTCTTCAGTATATGTTTACCGACATGATCGTCAAATAAATCAGCATTCTGGTTAACATTTAACTTCATCCGATTAATGGTCTGAAAAAAACTGTAGTTAGTTTTACATAAACTTGTTTGCAGAAGCGACACCACCCTGTGATTACGCTCATTCGCTCTGAAAGTAAATTTGGTTTTGAGAGGCGTTAAGTTTATCTTACCAATTAATAATTGGTGAACAAATACAAGGTCAACGATCTCCCGACGTTTGTGCAGAGAGTGCATATCAAGGAGTTTCAGCCGATCATTATAGGGATAGAGAAGAGCTGGATTGCTGCTTGCCTGAACCTGATAAATTTTTTTCTGCACGGCGAAATATTTTCTGATAATAAGGCGCCGAAACTTGACTCACATATTCAAGAATTGGTATAACAAAAGAATAATAAATCTGTTTAAAGACAAGTCGATTAGAAAATTCAGGACTGGCCCTAGTTACTACACAGTTGATATGCTCAAAGAAGTCTAGTTTGCAATCCAAGACAACTCCCAGATCCCGAGCAGAAGGGGCTCGACGTAGAGAATAATTTGTTAAGGTATAATCGAAACACACACAGGGGGTTGCGACTTCTGCTGAAAGCAAGATTTCGCATTTATCAATATTCAGGTCTAAATTGTTGTGTATAACCACAAGTGTTTAGATAATCTTTAATTTTTTTAGTACGAAATAATAATTTAATGTCATCAGCATAGGTTAAGATTTTGCAGATTTAAAGATAGTGTGAGATGTCAATAGACAAAATAAACAAAAGCGAACCCAAGTGACTACCCTGCGGGACTCCTGACGTAGACACCATCTTGTTTGAAGGAAGTAAGACCGAATCCACTCTATAAGCGAGGATGGAAATCGAAGACAGTAATTTAAGAATTATTATTTAAGAGTAACCTTACCGAAAGCAACCGTGGGATACACGAAAGTTTTGCAATGGGTCTATAGTTACATATTTCATTTTTATTACCTATTTATGAATCGGAATAATGAAGAAGCTCTTCCGGGGAATTGTCCGAGCTTGAACGACTTTTGGAAAATTAGTGTTAAGGGTGTGACCAGTTCCTTAAGTAAAATCAAGACGGAGCTCGTTAATCTCAAGCATATCAAGCATCAATAGGAGTAATACTAATGGATAAATTAATAAGAACAGGATTTTTGTTAAAGTGGTTAAAATTATTAACATCAGGTTCGAAGTTAGGGGAAAATGATTTCTCAAAAAATAACGCAAACATATCGCAAATAATAGCTGGAAAGTCACTGGAAACTCCCTCATATTACATATCAGTTTTTCTTTTAGAGTTAATAAATTTTTAAATGTGCGTGAATTGCTGTAGAATTTTGCCTTAATACGTTTTATGTATTCATGGCAAATTCATTATAACATTTAACGAATCCGACGTTCGAAGAGTTATTCCTATCCATTTAAATATTAAAACAAAAAAAAAAACCAAAACATCTGATGCCACCCAAATAATATTAATATTTCACCTGCTACTAGGTATGAAGAATTTAGAATAAATTTATAACCCCAGGGAAAAGTAAAAAGTTTAAAGAATATTTAGGTCTAACATATCTTTCTTCTAAATAACCCAAAGAAAATGTCCAAGAATAAGGAAAAGGACACAATTTGTTTCACGGTTGTTTTCCTGTTTTTGTTTCTTTCTGGGATGAAACCTTTAATTTAAATTCGAAGAGAATTCTTTAGATTTTCCATCTGTTTACTCTCAGTAGCTAGTCATAAATTTTAGCTCACGCCATTTTCTGAGTTAAAAAGCAAATCTGCGGGTCTACGTTATCTTGCAAGATGGCATTTATGCTATTCTGTCTCCTGCTGAAAGGATCATAGAGTAACAAAGACCTAAATGGAAATAAAAGGATGAAAATCCCACCCCTCTTGGGATTTAACATTTCTCTGGATGAGACACTGATAAAGCTCGCATTCAAAGACTAAGGGCATATTTTCAACCCCTGCTGGGACTTCTGCAAAAATCTCATATGGGACGATTCATGTTTTTATTTATAGAAGGTTTATGTAGGTAAAGCTCCAACTTCCAAGAAAGGAAACTAAACCTAGGTCAAATGCAATAATGATAAAGTTATGCTGGTTATAAGTTTGTATTTTTCTTATTGTTTTCGTTATCGCAACACTAAAAGCAAACATTTAATTAAAAACATATTTAAAAATATTTGTTGAAGGAACTGTTTTACACTGAATAAATTTGAAAATCATTTTGAGAAAAAATAATAATTGTTAACTAAGTTATAAATAACTTCATAAGGCGTCTAAAAAAAGTTGTTTTGCAATGACCTCTGATATTCGGAAACAATCTAACCAAAGGGATTTAGTATCATGCATTTTTCTGATGGGCGATCGAATGGGATTAAAAAAAATGGAATTAAGAACAAAATTCTATTCAACTATTCAAATTAATAGTAGTGCTTTTTGGGCAAAAAATGCATGTACTATAATTATTGTAAATTTTAAAATTTAAAGGAAGGCGATTATGCCTTGTAACTCGCGGATCCAGAGAAAAAAATCAGTAACACATAATGCTAAGAGCTAAATATATGCCCAAATTATAAGGAATTTATTAATATAAATTCGAAATAAATACGCACGTGACACTTTTTATACCCAAAACATTCCCTTGAAAAGGTTTCTTCGGATTTTGTACCTTACAGATTTATACATTTCATATACTGATTCCTTGATATATTGAACTACGCACCTTCCTTGATACCTCATTATTTCGGATATACCTCATTATTTCGTTCCACTTGACAAATTCCGGATATTTTGAGCGAGAAAAGAATTATTTGTATCGTAAATTAACATTAACGTCTGTAAAAATAAAATAATAAACGATGGAATTATGTTGCTAAGAAAACCTAGATACTCTTCCTATGAAAAGCAGCTACATTATTAATTTTTGCAGAAAGATAAAATTTTCTAGTTTTTTTTTTAAAGTGAAACTTGATATAATAATATAATGGTAGTATAAATTGATAAAATAATAATTATGGTGAAAGTAATAAAAGCTTAATTTCTCGCACCTAGACTATCAGTCGGAATAAAAAAGAAAAATGCCTTTCTCTATTTTTTGAAGGGTAAAAATTGAAGGATCCAAAAGTAATCGTTTACTTCAATATGTTAAACAACATATTAAACATATTTTTAATAAAAATTTATTTTATCGCCATCAAGGTAAGCTCCTTCCAAAGCGATACACAATCCTCCATGTTTGGGGAACAAGCAACAGCCAAATCTGGGGAATACGGTCCCTGACCGATGACAGTTGTGCAGTTGGGTCAAAAGATTTCATATAATAAAAACAGTGTGTGATGATGCATTGTTGTGGTGGAGAATCTAATTGATGTCTTTTTATAAATCTGGCTTCATCTTATGGATAGACCTTCGCAAACGCGTTATATTCTCTATTGACTGTCTGACCCTCTGCCAAGAATTCGTTGTGGACAACACCGCAATAATCAAACAGTCAGTATATGTAACTTTAATTTTTGAGTAACTTTTACGCGGTTTTGGTTTTTGGATTTTGCTTCATTTTTGAAGCGCCACTCGGACGATTGTTGACTAGTTTCAAATTTATACTCAAAAACCCATATCTTATCACCAGTAATAACACGTTTCATTACTGTAGGGTCTTTTTGCAAAATTTCAGAGCAGTAATGCGTCTCATGCCCAAAACTTCATGCAAAATGTGATTGCATGATATGTCTAATGATATGCACCAAAAAACAGCAGCTAAGAACCAGCAAACTGTATTGCGATTATTAAATACTCCTATCGCATTCTATACGAAAGTACTGATAAAACAAACCTAAAGCAACTAATGGAGATGAAAAAGGCTAACGTGATGTACAACATTGCAAGGAAACATACAAAATCATCGATCAATCTAGTACTGAAAACGGAGATTCATGGACACAACACAAGGAGGGCAACGATGGGCAATTATACCCTACCTGTACCAAGACAAACCGACTAAGACACGACCCGATTTATTCTACTGTAAACTTATATAATAACTTGCCAGAAAAGGTAAAAAATGCTCGCAGCACTACGGAATTTAAAAGGATGATAAAAACTTACGTTAAATCCAAAATAAGTAATGATTAATGTTAAACGAAGATAATTAATAATACAATATCTCTTAAGTTATGTGTGACCCTCATACCAAATACTATTTGTCTGGGAAGCATATACTTGGTGGATAATAATTTTTCTAAATTTATTTTATTTTTAATACAGGAATTGCACATATGGATCAATAGAGCCTCAATTATAATGCCTGTATGGTATGGAATTAGGTGAATGTTTCCAGCAACATGCTGAGAAGTGCGTCTTAATTCTTAATTAATTAATACCTATATTAAAAAGGCGCTTAAGGTGATCACACATAAAGACCTGCCGTAAACAAACTAATTGACAGATCGCGCTCAAATTTATACCATATATCAAGGAAAGATGTACCAACATAACATAATTTTTTTTTTATAAAAGCCTTAACGAGTACTTAACAAAATTCGAGTACTTATTGAGCAGGATGTATGTCAAGTTTGTAATTATAAAATTAAAAAATCCGATTGATGATCTATGAGTGAATCCGTCAATATCAAAATAGGCTTTCAAATGCCCTGTCTTTTATTTGCATTAAGGTAGACCTTCTTATTTTTTATGTTAATATCATCTTCATAACTCTAGCCGTTCCTGAGAAAAAGGGTATTGATAGACAGGCGAAACAAAGTGATCTTTTCGTTTCGAGGTACAGCGCCCTAAAACTGTTTTTGTTTTTTTTGTGGCTAAGAAATTGTAAATGTATAAGAAATATAAAATGCTTTTAAAAACTATTAAAAAATATTTTACTTTAATATTTCAGAGTAGTCGGGAGAATGGATAAGATTACAAAAGCAATTCCACAATTCCGTCAAGATATTTCGCATAACATGGAATTAATAGAGCATCCCCCCTCACCTGGAACAATCTACCATCAACTAATTGAAGAAAACAACACTCTCCGACATTTAGAATTCTATTCAACAATAAATACGAGTACAAATGATACATTCAATTCTATAGTAATTTTATCCAATTCAACCGCGCCACAGTATACGACGAGTGTTTTACCAAAAACAACGAATGCAACACTTGAAGGTGACGGACATCAGATCGATTTGAACAATTTCTACAATGATTTATTTACCTGGCAAGGGATTTCCCTTATAATCGTATTTTGTGCTTTTATTGTGATAACAATCATCGGTAACACATTAGTGATATTAGCAGTGATTACAACAAGACGATTGCGAACAGTGACGAATTGTTTTGTTATGAGTTTAGCTGTTGCTGATTTATTGGTGGGAATTTTTGTAATGCCACCAGCTGTTGCCGTACATTTGGTTGGTAAGTACGTTTTGCATAATTTTGTAATCAGATAATTGAACATTGTCAACACTTTTTATTAAAACAACAAGCAAAAACTAATAAATAATTCAATGAAATACGAGTATAAATTTCGGTTTATTTTTCGCTTCAATAATGATTAATTAAAATCATTTGTACTCCGTGTTGTTGATATTGTGCAAATAGGCATTTTAAAAAATGTACAAATTAATGTTTCTATTTGTTAGTTATAAATTAATTGACACCTTAATAAAAATATCAGGAAATTACATTTTTAACATTCCAATTCATTCATAGTACGCAAGAACTTTCTGCATACATGTCCAATTTGAATTTAAAGTACAACCATGTAAAGAGTTCTCCAATAAGGATATTATAATTTTGTATTTTAATACAACCACACCCTCGAACGTTTTTCATTACCTGTCAACGTTCAAAGGACAACCAAGTTTTACACTTTAATCACGATGATGGTCGTTCCTGAAGAACAACTTTTGGAAATTATTAAAAATTACTATCGCAATTCTGAGTCGGTGGTCCAAACTTTAAGAGCGATTACTCCAATTTTTGGTCATAATAATCATTCCACCAGACAGGCTGTGCGTTATAGTGGATAAATTCCAGTAAAATATTCACTATCCCTGTGCCAGTGATATACCGCACCGGTTGAAGTACTGAAAATATTGCAGCCGTAAGTGCTTCAGTTCGAAATGAGCCAAATCAGTCAGTAATCTCTCAAATCATATTGTGCCGAATTTTGAATAAAACTCTTGGCTTCCACCCTTAAAAGTTCAAATTACATTACATTACAATTACATATCAAGAACTGGAACCTCTTGATCATTTGAAGCGCCGAAACTTCTCCAATTGGGCTCTCCTAAAGTATAAAGAAAATCCTGAATTTTAACGAGAAATCATCTTCAGCGATGAAGCTAATTTTTGGTTTAATGACTTTTTCGTAAGAAATGGTCACATCAAATGGTCACCTCGCTCATGTGGTTCAACGCCGTTGGATTTATTTTTATTACGATTGCGTTAAAGTCGTTGGTTTATGGCAACAAGCCAACAACATTAGAGGAACTCAAGGACAATATCGAACCCGAAATTGCCAACGTTCCGATATGTGGGAAAGAGTGGTAGAAAATTGGCTCCAAGGAATCGATCGCTGCAAACGTACTTGAATCGAATTCCATAATTAAATGTAATATGTGTACTGCGCCTCGAATAAATTTCAGCCCAATATTCAATTATTCTGTTTTATTTAAATACAAAATTGTTATATCCTTATTGAAAAATTCTTTATAAACTCTTCAAGTTTAAGTGATGCGTAACACATACAGTCTGTTAAGTAATTTCTTTATATACAAGTATATTAAAAGTGCTACGACGCAACCAATTAATAAATTGTGTATTCCCCGCCGCTATTGAGAATTGCCCGACACCTTCTGGGCGTGCTTTCGACTAGTTTTTCCACATATTCAATCAACAGCGAACGCCATATATTCCGAATCACTCGTATTACCTGCTCGAGATTATACCCAGGCCTTCTAGTGAGTTGGTTCTTCATTTTGCTCCACATATTCTCAACTGGATTGGTGGCTGGGGATTGGGATGGCAAATCCAGACTTGTTACGTTATTTTCTGTTTTTCAAATCCTATACACTTGACTCTAATGTTTGGATCGTTATCCTCTTGTAAGATTCAATAATCATAGTTGGGTCCAAACATATTTTTCGCTGATTTTAGGAGACAGTGTTGATAAATTTTAACCATATTCTTAATGTCCAAATTTTCGGTAAAAAAATCTAAGCAGCCAGAACGTTATGCCGAAGAACATCTCCAAATATTGATTTATATTGCGGACAGTGCGCTGGATAAAATGGGTCCCGCGAGTAGGCCAAGCACGCTTCATACGAGCCAACGCAAAAAAAGTCGATTCATCACTGAACACAATGTTTAACCAATCGCGATTTAAGTTCTTGATAGCCCAGACCCTTCAATTCAATTGTTAAACAGATTGTATAATTAAATTTAAAACACTAAGATATTGGTATTGCAGTCAAATTTTTAAGAGCATAAACAAGGAGTGCAAAACCATTATAAATAGACTCTAAATTATGGAACTAGTCAGGAAAATATGAATTTAAAACTCTGCAATTATGATTTCACCATATCATGTTTCAGGACTATATTTAAACTTTTTGACGACAATAACAATTCCAGTTACAATTGTTCGATTTTAAAATGTAAATAACGAATTATTTATTGCTGATATTACCTTCATATATCAGCTGCTTTCAGGCGATATTGATTGCCTTTCACTGCTTCACCACATTTCTCTCTATACCAATCCCCGCAACCACAGATGGGGCCCTCTCTTCCGCTCCGCTTACCACCGTACCAACTACGACCTTTCCGAACCTCTTACCCGAATGCTTCGGCAAGTAAATTCCACACCTTCCTTTAACTTCCATGTGTCCAAATCATCTCTAAGGGATGCCTTCCATGTTCCCTTCTGAACTTCTTTTGTCCTCCTTCCTATCGCGTTCACTAACCACGTATAATTAGCCCTTGTATCAGAACGCCAGTGCCAAAACTAGTTTGCAAAAATTTCGTTCCGGCTTTTTTGATGTTGAAGGTGTAACACATTCTGGTTGACCAGTTAAAATCGATGAAGGCAAAATAGACGCATTGATTGATGCAAACCGCCAAAAGAAAGCAAAAGATATTATACCAAAATGGAGAATATATAATTCTATAAAATATTTATACACTATAATAAAAACATTCATTCCCATGAAAACAAAAACGGCATTACTTTCCAACCCAATTTAAATTATTTTTTTTTTAATTTTAAATAGTCCCAATATGGAATTTTTTTATAATATATTTATAAAATTCACAAAAGGTTGAACTTAAGCAACTTTTGTTTTCCAAACCAACCATTGTCGTAAATTATTCCTACAGCGGTTCACTTGTAATTTTGTTATTAAATTTTGAAAGAAATTGGTATGTAAATATGAAACCGGAATTTTTCTATAGAAAATGTAACGTATATATATAATAATTGTATGAAAATAATGAAAAATACTTTGATCGAAATTTTGTCCATTGCTTTACATTTTTTCTCACCTGTCTGGCAATTTGTTGGCGCTATGCCAAAAAAAAACTGTTGCTCTTTTAAGGCAAACCAGCCATTGAGCAATTTTCGTACATTTTCATAAGAAATGAAGCGGTGCTGAGCATATGCATGGCCCATCAATGCAAATAAGTGATAATCGGACGAAGCCAATTATGGTGAGTAGTCGGCATGTGACATCCCAACTAAAAACCTCAATTGTTTCCTTGACCAATTTTGGTGTATGTGTTAGCGCATTATCATGAAGAGCAATCACTTTGTCACTTTGCAATAACACCCACAGCGATTTAGCCTTACAATCGATGTCGATAGTTCGTTTAATTAAAAAACTTTCCTTAAAATTAAATTCAATTTGAAGCAATTTAAGATTTATGATGATAACAAGATAAAAAATTAGCACAAGCTACTACCATATTCCTTAAATATACTTCGTAAAGAATATTTATCTTCAAATAAAAACAAGTTTTACCTGTCCTTTGCAACATCAGTCGTATAAAATTACAGACCAGATTAACTAAATTTTATTGGGAAAGTTTTTAACTTCTTTCCATGCTAATTAATGATACTAACTCATTTGAGCCACTTGGCTCGTGTCTGGTTCCGACAAAATTTCGGTCATTTGTACAAAATAGGGCAAATTTTAGTGATATGAAAAAGCAGAGCACTGCTTAGAGTGTCATGAAGAAATATAGCTTTTTCGGATTTAATTAATTAAATAAAGTGCCAAGTTATGAACGATGCTCATAATTTTCGTGCGTATTTATTATGCTCCCCAAAAAGGCTCAAAATTACACAATAGCAACGATTTAACTAGTTGTAAAGTAATTAGTTTTCTGAGTTCAAGTAATGATTGAGATAAGTCTAAAAGAAAGTTTTCTCATCATGAAAAGCTGACTTCCTTTTTTGAATTTGGATCTTCTGTTTTACTTTCCTCTTCTACGTTTAGTTTGGCGAAAGCCATACATATAACTAAAAATTATATCTTCTATCGAAAAATAACTTTAATATCCGTAGTCTGTTGTTGTGAGCAATTCTTCTAAATAAAATACAGAAATTCATCTTACACGCTTTACTTTTGGTAGCTTCACAATTTAATTTCAGTTTTACCACCCTAATTAATGGGGGATACGACCTATCGGGTCGGGTCACCCTCGCAATCCATACTCATTATTAAGAGGATTGAATCTGTCCAGCGCAGATTCATTCGCTTTGCCCTGCGCGGGCTCCCCTGGACAAACCTCCCTATTCTTCCCCCTTGTAAAAACCGCCTAAAACTAATCAACCTCCAGTCTCTCGCTTTACGTCGAGATGTCGCCGATATTGTTTTCCTAGCCGATTCCATCGATATGCTGTGAAGGAGCAGCATATCCCTTAATACTAACCCCCGTAACATTAGATCTTTGCCTACCTTTCGCCTTGGAATTAATTTTATTATTATTTGTTGGTATTTATCTATGTAGTTTATATTAAACGAAATAAATAAATATATGCAGTTTCTTATAGCGTTGAACATACCGAATTTTGTGCCTGGAAATTATGATTTACAGAAGACATTGATTTTCTGTTACAGTTTGGAGAAAAGTATTGCAGAATCGCATCAAATGCTTGTCGAAGCTTATGGTGAGCATGCTCTTGGTAAATCACAATGCTTTGAGAGGTTTAAAAAATTCAAAAATGCCGATTTTAACGAAAGAAACGAAGAACGTGGCAGGCCATCGAAAAGATATGAAGACAGCGATATGCCCGCATTGTAGCATGAGAATGATGCTCAAACTTAAGAACAACTCCCTAATCAATTAAATGTGGCACAAGAAGCCATCTCCATACGTTTGAAAAGAATCCATGGGAAGGATCCGAAAGATGATTAAATGGGTTCCACGTGAACTGAAATGAAAGAAACCAAGAAAAGCGAAAAAGCACTTGCGACATGCCACTCGCCACATACAAACGAAAGTAATTTCTTCATCGAATTGTGACTGGTGATGAAAAGTGTATATATTATGAAAATCTACTAAAAGAGAAAACCAAAACAGAAGGTACAAATTCAAAAGGGAGCCAGCTGTTCATGATGCTAAAACTTTCTTTAGGGTTTATCTCAATCATTACTTTATCCCAGAAAACTAATTACTTTGCAACTAGTTAAATTGTTCTTATTGGGTAATTTTGAGCCTTTTTGGGAACAATAGCAAAATCGCACGTAAGTTATGACCATCGTTCATAACTTGCCACTTTATTAATTACTTTCATCGAAAAACCCGGAAAAGCTATATTTCTTCATGACACTCTAAGTAGCGCTCTGCGTTTTCATATCACTAAAATTTTGCCCTATTTTGTGCAATTGACCGAAATTTTGTCGGCACCAGACGCGATCCAACCCTAAAATTTACGAGGTTCACATTAGAATCAAGTGGCTATAAATTTCTTCTTTAGTTTTGATATTGAGAAAATATTTCAAATCTTATAACGTTTAAGTTGCCCCAAATGAGTTGGGGCCATTAATTGGCATGAGAAGAAGTTAAAAACTTTCCTGATAAAATTTGGTTAATCTGGTCTGTAATTTTATACGACTGATGTTGCAAAGGACAGGCAAAAATTGTTTTTATTTGAAAATAAATATTCTTTACGAACTATATTTGAGGAATATGGTAGTACCTTGTGCTAATTTTTTATCTTGTTATCATCATAAATCTTAAATTGCTTCAAATTGAATTTAATTTACAGGAAAAGTTTTCTAATTAGACTTCAGAAAAGTTTTTAAGTTATATAAGGGTGAGGACAAGGAAGAAGGTATATATTTCAGGAATGCGAGGAGGAGTTTCAATAATAATTTAATTTTTCACTGAGAAAAAAAATCTTTCATATTTTATATCCATTTATCAAAAGATTTTAGAGAAACTCAAACAATCCTTAATGGAACGAATGCACTAAGAAGATAGAGTAATCAATTTATTACCTTACAAGATATGAATAAAATGACTCCATCCTAAAGAAATCACTTCAAAGAAATTAAATTTCTCGAAAAGAAACCCAGAAGCAATTAAATAAACACGGTACACTTCAAGATGTTACGCAAGAGAAAGAAGCGTAAAGAGCAAAAATAAACTGTTATTATACTTGAGAAAACCAGGAAATAGCATGAAATGAAAACTTAAATTCTCAGCCACAGAGTTATCTGAGATGGTTTCTTGAAACCACAAATGGGAACTTTTGCTCTCACAAAGTAACAGGTACTATGCAAGTATTAAAAGGAGTTAAAAGCATCTGAAGATAAACCTCATTTCCGTATGGATCCATTGGTTCGTCTCCGTCCTTCAGCAGCTCATTCTATGATTGTTCCGACTAATAAAGTTACCTGGCCTTTTAATGTGAAGGGAAAGTACCCTTTGTATGTCGAGCAACTTAATAACATCGAAACAAACTTGTTTAAATTGAGGAAAAATATCTACTTTGCAAAAAATACATATTTTAATAAATATTTTAAAATATACGAAGTATTAATAGCCGCGATAAAATGTTTTTCTGTCTGTTTGTCTTTTTATCTACTATACCATAAGAACATATTTTTCGAAGATTAGAAAAAATGTATAAATTTGAAATTATCAATTTTATTGCTTTAACTCTTATGATGAGAATTTAGTGTAATTTAGTGTTTGTTTATTTATCTGTATGTAATACCTTGGCTCAGAAACTACGAAAATAAACAAAATCAAATTATAATATTATTATTATTATTATTACCTATTATTTGGCTTGTGTGTAAATTTTCTCATCAGTGTTCCACAAAATCTTGCCCAAGCGTAACCTTGGCCTAGATTTCGCTCAAGCTAACCTGAGGCTGGTTTAAACCGTACGATATACTACATAACCAACCTTTTTGGCCAGTCGTTCCGGTTGACTAGCTCTAGCATGGCCTAAGCTTAGTTCAAGCCGAAAAAATAATTACAGCTTCATTGTTAGTAAAAATATACAACATAAAATATAAACAAAAATACTAATGGTGTTTCCCATTTACTAATAAGTACACTAAAATATTAATTATATTTATTTGTAACGCACCAATTTATCAATACATATCATATAAATTCTAAACTCACTAAACAAAATTCTTATGTAGGTATGATTTTTATTTTATCGCTCAAATTCTAAAATCGCAAAATCTGAATAACAGGCAACCTTTATCGAAAGTAAATCATAAACAATTTTAATGTCGTATCCAGGCAAAGACTTCCATTGAGCGCACCACCACCCAAGCTCATCGGTACGTCTATAATAATCCAAAATCATTTTCACAGCTGGACAGTCAAAATATTATTGTTGTAATTGAATTCTATTCAACATTTGACCTTAACTTAGTCTTTTCTTAAAAGATGATAATCTACAAGATTATCCGGTGGCATTATTTTTATTTCAAACATTAAATTGAAATTCTTTATAGGAGTTTCCCTTTTAATGCGAAATACTTGTTCATTTTTAAGATTTTACACTTGAGTCAATTTTTGAGGCGCGAGGTTGAAATTTGCGTAACAAAATCTTATTTTTTGAAAGTATATACACCTATCCCTCGATTTACACGATACGTTATACGTAAGAGATATTGGTAAAAAAAAAACAACATTTTAAAATTGTGACAAAAGTAACATTGTACCAATAAAAGAAGAAAAGAGTGATTAAAGTAATTTAAATGTTTGATAAAATCGGTTAAAAATTTTATATTTCTTGTATCTATAAAATTAATTTTTATGTTTTTATGTTTCTATGTTATCAAGGTATATTAATTTAATTTAACGTTGAAATAAATAAATAATTATGCACAGCTTAGCTTTGATTTGCTTGGTTTTAAATATAAAAGTTCTATTGCAATTGGAATCAATCTTCAGTGTAAATCTGGGATTTATTTTTAAAAGTGTGTACACAGACTCTACTTAAGAAATCTATTTGCTTTTTCAAAAAAAAAACCTTACTTTCCTAGGCACTAACCCCGTTTTCACAATACCGTTTAATTTTATTTCCCTTCAAATTGTAGAAAGATTCTTTGAAAGTTCTGATATTAAATTTATTAAAAATATGGAAACGAATATTCCTACTTTTTATTTTCCTATTTTTAATTTATGAGAGAATTGAAATTGACGCCTAAAGTCCGTTTGTGTACGAAGAATTGCAATAAATTAATGAGAGTTGCGTTAACAAAGAATTCTTTCTTCGATTCGATTGATTCGCTTGCCATTCTTGTTGTATTATAATTTGAGGAACTCAAAATTATTTAGGCGTTTGAACTAAAAATCATTGCTTGAACGAATCTGAAATTTTATAGAAATCAACTGTAGCTGACTTTTTGAGAAATTTTGAAAAAAACCTTAGTTTATTTATAATTGAACACGTTTTGTATAAATATACAAATACACAATCATATAAATAATCACATTATTAGTTGTATTTTAGTTATACATATATATATTAAAGTTTATTAGTAATTCCGTATACCTCACTTAGTTATTGGTTCAAGGTAGATAACGTGATAAAATTCGACATCTTCGAACAAATAGTTTCCATTATAAAAGATAAAATAAATGATTATAAGTATTTAAAAACAAAAAAATAAATAAAGAATTTACCTACGAAGAAAGAAATTAAAGATTCAAGAAGGAGCTTTAATAATTTTATATATAAATTTTGATAAAATCAATTACAAAGATTTTTGCAGATATGTAAAATTATTTCTCTTGTTTAATATAAAACAATATTAAAAAAAATAACCAACTCAAATTTATCTAAGGTGATTTAACGTTCTTAATATTTATTTTACCTCATAAATTTTCCTTCTAAGCGTTAACCGAAATGAGCATTTTGTCTGAAAAGAAAGAGCAAAAGAAATTTTGTGCTTTCTAGAGTCAGTCTCAGATGAAATATTTTCCTTCTTTAATAAAGGCCGGTTCACATGTGTGAGTATCCGTGCCGGGTCAGTTTTGTAGTTCTTAAATCCGAATGATAACAAAACTTAATATACCATTAACACGGCATGATACAGGTGCGCTGGCATGTTAGAATCAACCTCCTAACATGAGTTATAAACTCCCATGGTTGAGTTGGTTATTGGTCAGAGAGGAGCAGATTTTTCTTTTTATGTGACTAAATTTAAGATAAATTAACAACTCCTTTTGATTTTAATCAAAAAAAACGCACAGACATCATAGTGTAAATTTCTAAAAATAAAATTAACCTTTAGTCTTTTCATGGTACTTTTTTATTAAACAATTTCTTTATTTCTTATTCAGCTAAGAAAATTTTAATTCTTCTCATTTCCATAATTTTAATTAATATTGATTTTGAGGAATTAGACTTAAAATTGATGAAGCATTGAATTGAAAAAAAATTTCTCTCATTTCAAACAAACTTAATACCAAAATACAAAATGCAAAACAAATTAAAATATTCGGTGAGCGAAATACTTTTAATCACTCATGAATTTTTCTAAAACCTTTTTGGGATGTAATACTATTTGAATAAACCATGAAAAGGGCTAAAATATAATGGAAAAAAGTATTGATCTCTTAAAGAACTAAAATACATATAATGAAAAAATGTGTTGATCCCTTAAAATTCTTAAAAGCGCTCTTGAATTCAGCCATTAATTCTAGATCCTTCTAAAGTCCCATTTCTATTCTACAACTGATATATTCCATTCAAAATGCGTTTACAATCAAATCTATATTAAATCAGATTAAGTAATATGTACAATGAAGAACCATGTTTTTGAATGTATTAAAAATTATAAAGTATACAACAATCTAGAAGGCTTTTCGTGTTCAAGAAAATTGCTTCCCATTTTCATAAACCTTCCCACATAGTTTAACCTTGTGTTTGTTGTTTTAATTTCCAAAATTAGGTAATCCTTTTGGGAACGCAAACACACCCGCTTCATTAAACTTTGTTTACCACAACAAAATATATTTTAGTCCATTAAAAGTGAAACTCCAAAATTATTTGGCAACTATCAAACAATGCATGCTCATCCAAATGTTGGCAATTTGCCTAAATTAGTGGAAAATAGCGCACCCCACCTCCTCTCGGTCTAATCAACTTCACCTTTCTCTTGTATAATTCTAAGGACTCAACTATGGATGAAATAGGAATCATCAAACTAGTAAACAAAGCAATCATTTTCATCCAATTGTTTAGTGAGGAATTCCTAGCACGAGCTTCTGGATATCGTTACCCGTTCAATAAAGTTAGATATAGTCATAGGGGCATAGTCCTGTACCCATGTGCAGCAATTATTGAATATGATGCCCACCTGCATGTAGACGGGGGCTTTAATTCGAAACAAAATGTAGGATGTCTGCATCAAAATTGTATTTGCTGAGATGTAAAAATCATATATAGTTTTGTTGCTAATCGTTTTCACGATTAGTGGTGGGTTGTTATCGTTTATTGGGAATAAAATTTCCCATTTTTTTTAAAGGTAATTGAGAAGATGGCAGGATATATTTTTAATCATTTATTCTGTATGGTGCATAAAAAACCCTGATTCTTAAAATGTTAAAATATATGTCCATTATGTATAAATAAAGTTTATTAGAGTTTCTTTAGATTGTTTTCTTTCTACATTCAATTACGAAATAACAGGCGGTGACATTAAATAACTACTGTGTAAAATTGCCAATCAGCAATTTATTAAATTACACAAGTGTGAAATTATTAAAAATTTGCTTTTTTTAACATTTTGATATTGAAAGGTGAATTGCACGATTCGAATTAACAACATTTAATCTAAATGAAGAATCTAAATTTAAATTAACAAAGATAATTTAATACCACCTTATCTTTTGAATTATAAATGTATTTATGACTTTTTTTAAAAAGAATAAAAATATTTTGAAATTTGAATAATGATTTATTAATAAATTTCACTTTCAAAGAAACAATTAAGAAATACAATATTTTTGATTACATAAAGGAAATTACAAGAATGTGTTTTGGTAATTTCTTCAAGTTAGGAAATTTGAGAAATAATCATTTATCAAAGTAGATTGTAATGGAAGAATTCACTTCATTTGTGGTTGGCAAGGAATTTTTCTTCAATGAAGATTCTTATTTATAATCAAGTGGTGGTTTGGGATGAGTTCTTTAAACAGCAAATATTGTGTAAAATGAATACGCCAATATTATTCTCTGTGTATTCATTTGGAGTTTAAAATTGTACACTCTAAATATTTTTATATGCGTAATAAACCACAAATCAGCGGCAATTGTTCAATATTTCATCTAATTATTCTTCTCCACATTTACTGCCTTAGAATATAAGAACTCACTTTAAATGTTACATCTGAACTGTGAAATCAAAAATTTAACTAAATTAAAAATAACTAAAATATGCAAAAGTTATATAGTTATTTATAATTTATATTTTAAAAAACCGACGATAACAGTTATGAATGAGTTTTATCTTATTCGATTATAAATAAAAATCACATTGGCAAATAAAATACGAAATTTCGTTTGGTTGAATTAGAGTTAGGATTTTCGTTTTGTGTGGAAAAACTAATTAAAATCAAAGGTAACTAAAGTGAATTTGAGAAAATTTTCCGAAATTTTTATTCAAGAAATTTCGTAAATACTTTTTAGACAAGTCAGTTATTCAGTTTTTGTTTATGCGTCTTCCGCACTTGTAATATACCAAAATAGTATACATATGTATAGTATAGTATAGTATAGTATAGTATAGTATAGTATAGTATAGTATAGTATAGTATAGTATAGTATAGTATAGTATAGTATAGTATAGTATAGCTGACTTCCTTTCTCCTTTCTGCTCTCGTATCGTAATTTACTAATAATGTTCTTTACTTATAGTTAGTAAGCAATTTTTATAGTAATTTAAATAAAAATACAAAACAGCATAATTTGTTCGTATATTGTGAAAAAATACGGTGGGTTACGATTATATGTACATAGCGAACTGAATTAAATAGCAAAACATGAAAGCACGCGGGAACATTTTACAAAAGATATAAAAAAAAAGTCGATTATTCACAACATGGAAGCGTGTCAAATGAACACCTTTATCACTGGAAAAATTAACGTGAAGGCAGCACAGTATAGAAAAACTACCACGAAAATTATTTGTTCTCGTGACTGCTAAAAGGTAAAATGTCGTGCCCTATCACCTTCAGGGTTAGTACATATATATCCCCACAGATAGAAAAAATTGTATCAATTTTCTTTCACCATTTTCACTCCTGGCTGTGGCTCATTGTGGATAAAAATAGATTCATTAAAAGTTCAACATACTTGAGAGTCAACAACCTTTTTCTTCATTTCAAAAAGAAAGGAAAGAAAGTAAATCCTTAAAAACCAACAAAGCACCGAACTAGAAGATCTAATAAAAGTCTTGAACCAGAAAACATTATTTTTGTTTTTTTTTTTACTTTTTTCACTTTCTAAAATTGTGAGTTTTTGAGAAGTTGAAAAGATTAGGAATTAAAACGACCGAACGAAACTCTAGGTAATCTGCATTTTGTTTCCTTTTTACTTAAAAATTTCGTAAGCTAACGTTTCTCTTGTTACCTACATCTGATTTGGAAGCTTGCAAAAGTCCAGAGAATTTTCTTTGTAAAAAAAAACAAAAACGAGAAAACGAAAGAAGAAAACATTTCTGATTGCAGAAGTTTCCCATTTATTTGCCATTTGAATGTTTTTACAATTCAAATGTACCAAGTTTAAAAAATTTCTAACATCTTCCTTGAGAGCATAATTCGAAGGATGGTAGTGTGTAATTAAAAAATATCGCTAGTTTTACTAAGAGGGCGAAATTTGCATCTTCTAAAAATTTTTTTGTTGTGGTACTCGCCCTCGGAATTGATGGAATAAATTAATAATTTCTTCCACATGCTGTGTCCTTTTTTAGGCTCGTGTAACAATTTACTGATCAAAAAATTGAATATCTTTGCTTTTTTTTCAGAATCTTATTAAATCCTTGTTTAACTAATTACAGGCTCCTGGCAGCTTGGGTGGATACTTTGTGATATCTGGATTTCCCTCGACGTCCTTCTCTGCACAGCATCCATACTGAGCTTGTGCGCCATTAGTATAGACAGGTAAGTAAACAAAAATGTTATTCTTTAAAACATTTTTTTTTTTTACTTACTTCTCGCTGATTTATACCGCCAATATTGTCCTTACAAGAATATAAAAAATCATTAAAAAAGATTTTCATCTTAGATACTTGGCCGTCACTCAACCGTTGACGTACTCAAGGAAACGACGGTCAAAGCGGTTAGCACTTATCATGATCTTAGTGGTTTGGTCGTTGGCTCTGGCAATTACCTGCCCACCGATTTTGGGATGGTAAGCATTTTGTTCAAAAACTTATTACGATGAAGTAGAATGTCGCGAAGAAATGAAAAATATATACAATAAGGGGGTTACACGATTAAGGACACCTGGACTCAAAAAAGGGTAATCAAGTCTTTCTTTTACGGAAGACATAAGAAGGGTATCTCTTATAAAAATAAAAAGGCATCTAATGGAGCATCATTTATCAACCACATTTAGCTGAGAAATGTAATTTATTTCCCCTTTTTAGTGCAAGAATAAGAAATGATTACTTGGGTATTTTCTGTGGTAATATTTTTCCTAAACCAAAACAAAAACTTGAAAAGAGATGCTTTAACAAATTAAAATAAAATAAATTATGATAAAGCCTAGTAACTGAATTTGAGTTGTAGCTCTGTAAATCCTCTTATCTAAATAGCATCCCTGTGCTGATTTTTTTTAATCGAATAAATTCGAAAAGATTTATTATGTTAAATAAAAAACCAACAATTTTATCGGGGACATAAAATCAATTACTACACTACTTGAACTTATGCAGGCATATTGAAAACAAGAAAAGGCATTTTATTTTAAAGTACACAATTTTACTTTTCTGATAAACCATTATCCCCTTGGATTGGATTTTTTTTAGAAATTATATTAAAATTATTCAAATTGAAAGAAGAAAAATTTACACTAGATTATCTTCCACCAATAATGCCAACAACTTTGTAGTATAGCAGCACAAATAATATTTATTTTGTTCTACTTGAAACCGACCGCTTTAAAAATATTTCAAAGTTGCCCTTAATTGTCGCAATTTATTTATATTTCGTTTATTGGAAAAATATCGTAAATATTTGATAAATAAATTACAAATTGTGTTAAATTAAATTAATTTTAATTATTGCTTTATTTTAACATAGTAACATAGTTTGCAAAGTTAGGTTTTTTATTATTGAACTAATAGCGCTTTACTACCAAATGTGTAAACTTAATTATTTTAATTAATAATTTTTATATACTCATTTTTTTTTAAATTGTGTGTTACATTCTGAATAGTTCTAGATAGAATAGATAAAAAAAAATAAGTAAACAAGTGAATCAAACACAATTTGGAACCATTTTTTCAACCTTTAAAAAATTCGTCATTATGGAGGTTAATTTCAAAAAATTAATATGTTAATTAAATGAACCACTAATGAACACCAAAACAATCTTAGAATATATGTATATTTTTTAAAGTTTTTAAAATTATACCATTTAATTGTTGAACTTTGATGGAACTGAGGTTGGACAGGGTTTCGATTTATAACTAGATAACCTTCACAACTGATATGTACCTCAAGTGATACAACATTCACAGTTAATTATTGAATATTTGTTATGTTTCGAAGAAGGTAAAATGTAAAATGAAGACAATTTTAATGTTTTTATTTTTCGAAAAGGTAATAATATGCCAAAAAAGAGTTTTAAAACATCACAAAAAACAAGCAAACAATTTTATTTTGAAAAAAAGAAATTTTTGGCTGTTACACTGCATTAACAACAACACTTTTTAGGATCTTTGTATTTGTATCTAGTTACATCAGACGAAATGAAAAGAAAATTTTCATCAAATCATTTACTAAACTTAAGAATTCTGTTTTGTTATTTCTTGTCACAGAGAATTATAAATTTTTAATCTGGATGTACAGATAAACTAGTAATATAGACACTTATTTTATTAAGCTGAAAATATTGAAAGCATTTTGGGCAAAAAAATTAAAGCAAATATAAAGGGTCTTTCATTAGGCACTTCCTATCTTTAAACTTAAATAAAACTAAGTGTGTGTGAGGCCTATCGATGCCATTAGGTACGGAATATTACATACATCGTTCAAATGTCCGCCGCGGCTTCTCTGGTTGGCGCGAATCTGAAATGTCCAATTTTCCATCACTCTGACGCGTAAATCAGGCTCAATTTGATCGATGACACGGGTTATGTTGGCTTTGAAGGCCGCTCTGGTTTCTGGCTTATTCGTATAGACCTGCAACTTAAGAAAAACTCACAAGAAAAAGTCTAACGTGGTCAAATCGCACGATCTCGGTGGCCAGTTCATATCACCTCCACGTGAGATGACCATTCCCTCAAATCGCTCGTGCAGAATGTCCAATGTGGCATGAGCTGTGTGGTGCCGTCCTGTTGAAACCACATATTGTTGGTGTCCATATCATCCAATTCAGACCAAAAGAAGTTGGGAATCATTGACCTATACCGCTCGCCGTTGACAATGATTGCCTGGCCAACGTCGTTCTCAAAGAAATATGAATCGATGACGCCGCCAGCCAAAAATCCACACCAAACAGTGAATTTTTCCGGATGCATTGGACGCTCTTGGATCTCATGTGGATTGGTATCATCCCAAATTCAGCACTTTTATTTGTTGACATACCCATTCATCCAGAAATCGGTCTCATCGTTGAAGATGAATTTTCGTTGAAAATTACGGTAAGTTTCCAACTGCTCCAGGGCCCATTCAGCGAACATTCGTCGTTATCTATAGTCATTTAACTTCAGCTCCTGCATGTGTTGTTAAACGCTATATACGTCCATGGTGATTTGGCAAAACAGACTGAATAAAAACAGCCAATTTGACAGATATAGCTTTAACAAGCTTCGGAAGTCCATATTGGAAGACCCTTTATAATAATTATCTTTAACGTCGAAAAATAACATAATTTAAAGTTATTAAAATATCTCAATATTTTATATTATTTCAAAAAACTCCAAACGCTTTTTATATCGTTAAATATATTTTAATACATTTTTTTACTAATATATTTTTCGATTCACATCGCCCTTAGAAAAAGTTTAATTTTTTTATTAGCCATCGTGGCTTAGTTGTAAGTAATTTAGATTATTGGACTGTAATCTAAACGGACTAAATTCGATTAACATTTGAGATTGATTAATTTAAAGCTTCTTCTTTCTTTAATTAAGAAATTTGTGCTTGTGGGCGTCATTGAAGGCCTTTTTAGCAATGTTATCCGTATCTCCCAAAATAATTACAGTCCTTTTCTCAAAGATACAAAGTTGGGAGCGGGTAGAGCTGTTAAATGCACGTGGCTGTTAGCAAAAATAAAGTAATCAGTTGTGCGACCATTTATGTAGACGAAGTCTTGTAAATCTATAAAAACGTGGCACGCACCAATTGAAACGACTACCGGATATTATGGAATTTGAGGATGTGCTCGTGTAACAATTAAGCCTCACGTAATTTCAATTTTGTGGTGGAACGGTCTCATATAGTTACAAATGGTATCTACTGAAACAAAGTTTTTCTTTAGAACAATTATTTATTGTAATCAAAACTTTTTGAGAACAACTTGAATATTTTACTTCCAAAAATTAATACCCCAAATAAAATATATTTATATATATAGTCGTATATTAGATTTAAAGAATATTTAAACCTTAAAACAGAATTTTTTAATATTAAGATTTTTGAGATATCCTTAGTTTTTTTTTCAATTATCCGCTCTTAATAGTCCACAACCATTCCAAATATTGGATATGTTATGACATCAGCTGGTTGTTCCCCTTTTCTGCCGTGGGCATTACTTATCCCTCAAGGATGTGGAATAGAACTAAAATAAACAGCACTGGTTTGGGCAAAGCCCGGGAGGAAAACCTCGAAGGTGACAAACCTCCCGTCAAGTTTATTAAAAAAAATCACAAGATTATCCTTATACAATGTTAGAATTTTCTTCGACTGTTATCGCGATCACTCCGACCAAGACTGGCTAGCCCATCGATTCCACGCCAGATTTTATCTCGTCCTCAGTCCCAAAAAGGGATGGCCTTGTTTTTGAAACACGTAGCGGGGATGAAAATCTAGAAAATCCGCCAATGGACGGCCAGATGAAATTACGTCCCTTTTTCAGCCAGTTCGATCCTGCGCCGACGGCTAGACGGCGGAGAAGGTTTCGAGGAACGGAGGCTCACAGTCCCAGGCTGGCTCCGTTGTCCTCTTGGTTATTTGCTTAGGCGCTCCAGACCCAACATCTGCTGTCCTCCTGCGCTCCAAATCCGTCGTCCGACGCCCGGTTTTCCCGAGACCCAAACTTAGGTTTATGACCGCCCGAAGAAATCTTATCCTAAATTCGACCGTAATAAAACAGACTAACAAGAAACAATAAAATGCACATAACAATTTGAGTCGAATATCTAAAAAACCTTGAAGTTTTGAAATCTGAGAAAAACATTTGTTCGTCAGATGTAGACCTTTTCAAAAAACTTAAATTGATATCTAACTTATAAAATTAATGAAAAAAGTAAATTGATATTAAAACTAAATTAGCAGGTAAAATTAATCGATGATTTGTTTCGTGCCGAAACATGCCGCCCGCCTTGCTATATTTATAGCAAAATCATAGTAAAATCTTCGTCTCATAACCCATACTTTAAACAATGAACAAATTAACTAACGTAACTTAATCATTTATCAATAAATTTTATAATAGAAGAAATACGAAAATAGTATAAAAATTGAACATTTAAAAGTGAATTAACTTATCAATGTATAGTTTCTTAGACATTAAAAAACTTCTGTCGATAAGAACGAAAAGATCAATTAATATATTGGTCATGAGCATTAAACTTATATAAAATTGCAATGACTAGTTAGTATGACATAAATTCACGTCTCAATCATCAGCCTCCTCCTCAGTCGTAGAGCGCAATGGTAAAAGGCAGAGTTTATTAATCGCTCGAGTGTAACTCGATTTCGCGGTCTTAACCGAGACTACTCTTACTACCCCGTCTTTTCCGGGGAAACATTTGACCACGCGCCCCAGTTCCCACTTGCTGGGAGGCAATAACTCGTTACTTATCAAAACTATATCTCCCTCTCTTAGATTCTCAGACTTCGTTGTCCACTTACGCCTTGTCTGCAAATGCAATATATACTCATTGCGCCACATGCGCCAAAACTGTTGCAACATTTGCTGTACTCTTTGCCATCTCGTCAGACGGTTTTCTTTCACATCAATTAAATTTGGTTCAGGAAAACTTAAAGCTGCGCCACCGCGCAAAAAATGACCTGGCGTGAGGTATGAGAATTCATCGACACTGTCCGACATTGGAGCGATCGGTCTTGAATTGAGACAAGTTCGAATCTGATATAAAAGTGTCAACATCTCCTCAAAAGTCAAAATTTGGTTGTTAACAACTCGGTTTAAATGGTATTTGACACTCTTTACACCAGCCTCGGCTACTCCTGAAAAGTTAGGAGCTCCTGGAGGATGAAATTTCCATTCCACTCCTCTGTTCGCGAAAAATGACGCGACATCTTTATTTGCCTGCAATTCTCGGAAATACCTTCGAAGTTCACGATCCGCGCCCTTGAAAGCTGATCCGTTATCGCTGACCATTTTTTCAGGAACTCGACACAAGGAAGTAAATCGGCGAAACGCTGCTAAAAAGCAAGCAGTTGAACAATCCGAGACAAGTTCCAAGTGAATGGCCCTGGTAACCAAACACACGAAAACTGCCACCCATCCCTTACGCGTCTTTTTTCCGCGTCCAGGTGCATCACGAGTGAGAAACGGTCCGCAGTAATCAACAGCGGTCTTGAGAAACGCGTCTGCCGGCTGCACACGATCTGCGGGCAAGTCGCCCATTATTTGCGTCAACGGCGGTGGCTTATAACGGATGCACCGCAAACACTTATTAATGCACGACTTGATTTGATTTCGAAGCTTAAGCACTTCGTATTCCTCGCGTATCACTCGCATCATCAATTGCTTTCCACCGTGCCATGTAATATCGTTATGAACCGACGAAATTAAAAGAGTGGTAAGGTGATGAGGGCCTAAAATGATTGGATGTGTGACGGCGTACGGAAGGCCAGCATTGGTCAGTCGACCGCGAACTCGAAGAATATTGTTCTCGTCAAGAAAGGGTTTTAATCCGCGGATCGCGCCGCTTTGTAAATCTTGGCCGCGTTTTATCTGTTGAATTTCTTTTTCAAAAATTTGACTTTGAAGGTGAAAAATCCAAAATTCCTTAGCTTTTCGCACATAAAAAGCTAACGATTCAACGGGAAGCGGATCTTCACCTTTCCTAACTCTACATGCAGAGATCGCTCGTGCAGCGAGACGTTTGAACAACGCGGTCACCATCATTAGCGTTTTCCATGAGGAGTATTTGTGTGCTATAGACTCCGTGGTACCGGGTGCATTGGTGACGTGAACATTCATAACGCGAGTTTTCAATTCAAGATCTTTCTCGTCCGGTTTGGCGGCGATATTTTCTGGCCAAGTCGCGCGAGGCTGCACGAGCCACGGAGGGCCCGACCACCACAACTCATGACTCGCGAGTTCACTTGGTAACGCTCCCCTCGACGCGACATCTGCGGGGTTGAATTGAGTCGGTACATGTCTCCATTCTACGGCAGGTAGAGTCTCGTTAATCGTCCATACTCTATTCGCGACGAAACGGTTAAGTTTACTTGGACATGTTTGGAGCCAATGCAGAACGATCGACGAATCAGACCAGCAAGTGATGTGAATATCCTCGCTTTTTAACGTTTGCCGAACGTGCGAAAGAAGTTTAGCTAATGCTACCGCCGCGTTCAATTCCAACCTTGGAATAGTTAATTCTTGCAACGGAGCAACTCGCGTTTTAGATGTTAACAAGGTAACTCGCGGTCCGTCGCTGGTCTCGCACTTGACATAAACAGCCGCCGCGAATGCCTTTTGAGATGCGTCCGCGAACCCATGAATTTCCCATGTTCGAATGTAACTATGTGTGCCGATCCATCGAGGTATGCGAATTTTTTCCAAATTTTGCAAATTTTGAAAATAAACTGACCATTCTTTTTGAGCTTCTGCCGAAAGTTCCGAATCCCAATCCAATTTCTCGCGCCACAATTTTTGCATGAAAATTTTAGCAAGGACAACCGCAGGTGCAACCAAACCTAAAGGATCGAAAATACTCGCGATGATTGATAAGACGGATCTTTTAGTTAGAATTTTTGGAGGTTGCATTGTAACATCGAAGGAAAATTGATCTTCTTTCCGAATCCATTTTAATCCGAGAACCTTTGTCGCTGTTGTTTCTTCGAATTTTTTCTCATCTTTTCTTGCGCGCAATTCATCCGGTAGATCAGCTAAAACTTCATCATTATTCGATTCCCATTTTCTCAACGAGAATCCGCCTGCTCGCAACAACGCAATCAACTCGTCTCTTATGTCTTTGCACCGCTCCACCGTGTCCGCGCCGCAAATAACATCATCGACAAAAATATCATTGAGCAAAACAACAGCGGCTCTCGGATATCGCGAAGCTTCGTCAAGCGCCAGCTGTTTTAGAACTCTCATTGACAGGTACGGTGCCGCCGCGGTTCCATAGGTAACGGTTGTAAGACGGTACACTAGGATTTCATTTGACTTCGGTGGCTTCCATAAGATACAAAGAAACGGTGTATCTTCTGGCGCGATGTTAATTTGACGAAACATTTTCTCAATATCCGCGAAACAAACGATTGGATATGTTCGCGATCGCAAGAGAATGTCGAAAATATCCTTTTGAAGTTTAGGTCCGGCGAACATGCATTCGTTCAGCGACTTACCGTTTTCGCTGTGAGCGCTCGCGTTAAACACGACTCGGAGCTTTGTCGTTATACTTGACGGGCGAAGTATTGGATGGTGAGGCAAGTAATAGCGCAGAGAAGGATTGTCTGAAAAAGTTGAGTCCGGCGCCATGTGATTTAATTTCAGGTACTCTTCAAGAAACTCGTGGTACTTTTCGGCGAGAGCCGGTTCTCGATTAAATCGCGCTTCTAGATGCTTATATTGTTTGAATGCTTTGAAATAAGATTCGCCTAAGTCCGGTGGGTAGTTTTTAAACGGAATTCGCACTTGAAATCGCCCGTCGCTATCGCGCTTAGTTGTCGTTTGAAAAAACTGTTCGCACTCAATGTCCTCGGCTGAGGAAAATGGTCCGGCGGAGATTTCTTCCGTTTGCCAAAATTTTTGCAATTTGGCGTCAAGCGACTTAATGCTGGCATTGTGAACTTGAATTGATAAATGCATGATTTGACTTGCATCGGCCTGTCCAATTTGCCCAGACAAAATCCACCCAAGACTAGTTTCTTGCGCGATTGGTTCGTTTGCGCGGCCAATCCGAACACCTGACTTTAGAATCAAACTAAAAACTTCAGCGCCCAAGATCAATTCAACTGACTGATTTTTCAAATGACTATCATCGGCAAAATCTATATTTTTAAAATGATTAAGTGATTTGACTGTTTCATCGACTGGTGGAATATCCGATGTTACCTTTTTCATGATCAGCGCTTTAACTTTAACTGTCGAAGAGTTTTTGAATCGCGAGCGGATGTTCAAAATTGCGTACGAAGTGATTTTTTCAACTTCAATTCCACCGATTCCGCTAACTGTTACATTCGCAGGGTAACAGTTGATTTTCAACTTTCTCGCGAAATTTTGCGAAACAAACGAAGATTGTGCGCCCTGATCAATTAACGCGCGAGCTGTCAATTCGCGTCCGTCCGCCGTCATAACGCATACAGTGGCAGTTGCAAGCAATACTCGCGGGGCTACATCTAGTCACGCGGACGGAGGATCCACGCGACCTCGTTTGTTTGCAGGTTCGTCGGCGTCGCTTTCTGACGAAGCGTGTCTTTTGCTCGAATCGTTTCTGCGGTTACTGAAAGTGTCATCATGAATCAAAACGTTGTGCTTTCTGCGGCATTTTGAACAAGTTCGTTTAGACGTGCATCTGTTGGACGCGTGACCTAGACGGAGGCAGTTAAAACAAACCCGAAGAGATCGAACTACCGCGAACCTTTTATCGACAGGCAGTTTGGTAAACTCAGGACACGCGTACAACCAATGATCTTTTTTGCACTTCGGACAACATGCCGTCGAAGAAGTGAATGCGCGCGTAGATCGTTTTTCGTTGTTGTTACCGGAGGAAATTTTAACTCGACACGCGCCTGCTTCGATACGCTTCCAGACAAAGGATTTAAACTCAGCGTAATTCGGATCGTTCGTCTCACTTCTTACGCTCGCGGAATCGTTCGGAAGAAAAAACTGAGGAAGGTGCGAAACGTGTCTTTCCCAATCTTCAAGCAACCCGCTGTCAAACTTCGACATGACGGTTGACAATAATAATTCACCCCACGCCTCAACTTTAGCTCCCAAATCTTCAAGGGACATAAGATGCTCCTGAACCTCATTTAAAATTCTCTCATATTCATTAATATTTGGGCGAGTGACAGAGCGAATATTAACGAGGGAGAAAACATGCGCTTGTTTCAGCAAGCGTGGATTATCATATCTTTTAACGAGCTCGCTCCACGCGCGGTCAAAGTTCTCACTTGAAGCTGGCAAATTTCTCAAAATCCCGGCAACACTACCGGTCAAACTTCGCTTCAAATAATTTAACTTGTCAGTCTTCGATAAACGCGTATTTATTACCATTGACTCAAACGAATGCTTAAAACCGACCCATTTTGCTCTATTACCATCGAACTCTGGAGGATCAATTCGACTCAATCGAGCCGCGGAAGCAAATAATTGAGACTCACCATTTTCACCATGTACCCTCTCATTCCTCGGTGGAACACTGTTTGTCGGTTTCGTCAGAACGTACAATTTTAATCGCGCATCTTGAAAGTTGCTCTGGGCCGCCTCAAACTCGCGATTCGCAAAAAACGGATGGGCTTGTCGCTGTTGGGCGGAGTATGACGCGAAGATGTTGTAGTAGGTTGTTTTCGATGAATCCCAAGCGGATTGCAGGTCTTGAAGATAAAGTTCCAAGGCTGCCGTCTGTTCATCGGAAATTCCCTCATCTTGCGTGAGTCCATAGATGCGTTCGACTTCACTCAAACGAACGCGTAGCCCGTCAATGGCCGAGTCCAATTGAGATCGCGGTGCCATTTTTCACGACGCGATTTAACTTATTTCATTCAACTACACAAATTTTCACCACACCTTGCAGTCTACAGGAAACAAATCCGGCTCGAAGGACCAAAAAAAATGTTATGACATCAGCTGGTTGTTCCCCTTTTCTGCCGTGGGCATTACTTATCCCTCAAGGATGTGGAATAGAACTAAAATAAACAGCACTGGTTTGGGCAAAGCCCGGGAGGAAAACCTCGAAGGTGACAAACCTCCCGTCAAGTTTATTAAAAAAAATCACAAGATTATCCTTATACAATGTTAGAATTTTCTTCGACTGTTATCGCGATCACTCCGACCAAGACTGGCTAGCCCATCGATTCCACGCCAGATTTTATCTCGTCCTCAGTCCCAAAAAGGGATGGCCTTGTTTTTGAAACACGTAGCGGGGATGAAAATCTAGAAAATCCGCCAATGGACGGCCAGATGAAATTACGTCCCTTTTTCAGCCAGTTCGATCCTGCGCCGACGGCTAGACGGCGGAGAAGGTTTCGAGGAACGGAGGCTCACAGTCCCAGGCTGGCTCCGTTGTCCTCTTGGTTATTTGCTTAGACGCTCCAGACCCAACATCTGCTGTCCTCCTGCGCTCCAAATCCGTCGTCCGACGCCCGGTTTTCCCGAGACCCAAACTTAGGTTTATGACCGCCCGAAGAAATCTTATCCTAAATTCGACCGTAATAAAACAGACTAACAAGAAACAATAAAATGCACATAACAATTTGAGTCGAATATCTAAAAAACCTTGAAGTTTTGAAATCTGAGAAAAACATTTGTTCGTCAGATGTAGACCTTTTCAAAAAACTTAAATTGATATCTAACTTATAAAATTAATGAAAAAAGTAAATTGATATTAAAACTAAATTAGCAGGTAAAATTAATCGATGATTTGTTTCGTGCCGAAACAGGATATAAGTGTTAAATTTAAAAAGAAATGTTTAAAATTCTCAAAAACGGTAATAAACGTAATAACCTTAATAAACTTAAAACAATAAACCAATTTTAATTTGACTAGAAAGGTAAATAAAGTCATTTTTGGAACAGTGTTTAATGAAATAAGTTATACAGTATTTCACCACATACGAGTATGTAGGTATCTTTTTTTAATTTTTTAAAGTTTTAAAGTAAAACAAAGTTTTACCATTCGAAACTGCTATTACTGTGGGGTACCAGTCGCCGCATTATTTTTAACTTCAGTTTAAGCTATATTAATTTTATAAATGCTATTCTATCGTCGTGTATTATTTTTGCCTTAAAATACTCAGTATTATTATAAAAGCGCCTATAAAGACAATTCAATTTTTATTCGCGTTAAATTCATATTTTATATCTTTAAAGTAAACACCCAAAAAATTTATATATTTTTTTCTTTGGAACTATTACACTTACTCAATATTTTACTTTATAAATACTATTCTATATCAGAGTTCTGTTTGAAGAATATCTGGCAACTTTTCCAGATGTAAGGTATTAAAGGATCTCATTTGATTTGTTAATGATTTAGTTTCACTCGAAAATCCAAGAATGCTAAACACTCGTAAGTCAATATTTTCATCCGAATCGAGTAAAATTCTATTAAATTTACATTCATTAAAGAAATTTTAAACAAAAAAAAAAAGTAAAACATCTACGAACGAGTACACCGCCCTTGTATCAGATAACGTAGTGTTCTCCCAAAAGGACCATATTTTACGACTTTGAATAAACTCTACTGGCAAAAACAAGTAGTCAGACGAGATTGTTTTGGCGTAGGTACAAGATATACCACATAATTTCACCTGGGGTACAGCATCTGTAACTGTGGGTACCTCTATGAAATTATAGCGTGGTTTGTCAACCAAACGCACTGTGGCTTGGAAGTAAATTTGTCTAACCGCCCCCTGAATGTTCGAATGGTTACAGAGCTCGGGATGGGAGTTATTTGCAAAGTGTTCTATGTGTATAAATCAAGATAGAATTAGCTTCCTAATTGGATTACTGGTAATCACATAGACTAAAATGCAAGTCTCTTTGCTTCTTGTTCAAAGTACCATTGGCAACGTACTCGTGTATCGTAATTATGTAATTGTGCGTAGTACATTACCATTCAATTATTAAGTAATTTGCTACCTTAAAAATCTTAAACGCTAGCAATAAATTTGCTATTTGCTATAGTGCACATAACCATTTAGATATAGCATACATCGAGGAACTTAATATTTTAATAAATTAGGAAATTCTTATAGTTGGAATTCACATAGATTTTATTCAAAATAGCCTTAGGAACTGTGTTAATTAATTTTCAAAGATTTACACATATTCTTGGGAAAAGCACAATTTTATTTTTGCTGTAGAAGTTCAGTCTTGGGAAAATGATTAAAATTCGATTTGTAATTATACGAAAATAAGGCAAGGCTATTTAAACCATGCAACCATTAAACCATTTAAACTGATTGATAAGCCAAAGATATTGATATTAAAAAACTCCTTTAACAAAATTTAAATTTTTATTTTTATAAGTTTAGAACAAATAAAAAATCAAGTGGATCTGTTAAATAAAAACGTACTATGCTAAAAAGAGAATTTTAGAAAACGTTCGAAAGCGGATTTTATTAAAATTATAAATAAATTATCTCGAATATTATGAAAATTAAAATCGTGTTCTTAAAAAAGAAAGTTTTGTTTGATACTTATTTATTATATAAAGTTACATAAAAATGGTTCATTTCTTTAGCCTGGTGTACTTTCTCACGCTTCATGACTTCCATTATATTTAAAAACGAATTTCTTTGAGGTACCGCATATAACAGAAGGAAATAATTTTTAATTTCATATAATTAATACTAAGTGCTTTTAAGTCCTGTCCTAAGGTTTCGAAAAGATTTTTGTAAAATTTAAGGGCACTTATTGCCCGCTAGGCGCTTCGTTACCCTCAGAGTTCTCCAAAAACAATTAAATAAAATTCGCATTGCTTCCGCTTCTGTAAATTAAAATTGAAATCAGAGGCGTTATAGCAGCAATTTATTAATAGAACCCAAAATAAATCACTAAATATCCTTAAAAAGATCTGTTAAATTTAAGAAGATACTCCAAACCTATTCGTAATATTTAAAAGGGACTTTTAATAAATAAATCAAAAACGAAAGAGAAGAGAAAGAGTGCAGGCTTAGTCCATTGACTTAGGACTTAGGTTACCTGTCCACCATCGCCCGTTGCTCCTTAAATGGCACTCGATCCTTCATTACCCACTAAACCACTTAATTGAAACATCCGCAGTTGGAAAAATTATTTCACCCGAAGGGTCTTCAAAATAAATCCGTTTGTACCTTAAGTGCTCTTTGTCTTTTTGTCCTTGAATTAATTATGATGATACTTACAGTAAATGAAAATGTACCAATGGGTTGGCTATACTAATGTGCGGTTTTTTTTTTTGTCTTAAACTTTAAGTATTTTTTCGCTGTACTTTTCCTATACAATGCAGAAATAGCTTTAATATTAAAGTCACATTCTCTTGCATAATGTTTCATTCCTAATACAGAGTATATTCAGACTACTATACATCCAGGCTCATATTTTGGTGAGCAAGGTTCCAAACGACTGCTTTTATCATTCCAGCAGTACTCTTTATTACGAACCACAGGGTGTTTACTTTGGTTTTCATTATATGTTAAAAGTGTTTGTTTTAAATAATATAATTCAAGGGTTCCTTTGCTCTTTATCAAATCATTATTGCAATTATATTTTCACTCCTTGCATTAAAGAATATTTTTATTCAAATCGGAAACAGGCTGTGATATAAATAGTTCAACTTTTGGTGGCATATGTTTGAAATTGTAACTAAAGAATTATATACAACAAAAATATGCAACAAAAAACTAAAATTTATTTAAAAGTAACCGACAATTAAAGCAAAGATGTAAATAAATTAGCACAGTGTCCAAATATTAATTCTTTTTTTTCATTTTAAAATAGAGGATTCTCTTAATAATGAGTTTGTCTTTACTCCAATTGCTTTTAAATAAATATGATATAGGATTTGAGGTTAGGATATCTAAGTAATTTTTCTCAGAATTTTCTAAACTGTCGTCTAAGAAAATATTTTATGCAACACCCGATGAATTTTTATATATAATGTTTTATAATTGGCCAGAGGCTAATAGAAATTCTAGATACTGTTAATATAGGGTGGGCAAATTTGAGGTTAAGAAGTAAATTGACTTAAAAACACACTTTATTTTTGCCAAATTCAGTTTTGTTGATACCAATGTAAAGTAGAAATGTGGGAATTAATAATGAAATATGATGTCTAGCACATCGGCAGACGTCCGCTCTTTTCGTAAAATTTTGAACCACATTTTGCAACAAAGTTTCGCTAATCTCGTCAATGCAGCACTGTTTGTAGATTTTGTGAGTCACATATGCGACAATTTTGTTTGTTTGCATAACCGCCTAATTGAAAATGGGCCTCATCACTAAAGATGATTTTAATTCTTGAATAAGCTGAACTTTATAAGTGTGAAGATGAAGATCTTTATGCAAAATGTTGCACAAAGTGCCTCTGGTGTTGCGCAATTGTTGCGAACGTCGACAAGTTGATGTTCCAGGCTCATTCTCAACACTTTGATGTACAGCGGCTATGTTTGCATCACTACGGCCACTACGTGCACATTATTTTGGGCTATTGTCAGTAACAGTACCATGAACCTCGAATTTAGCGGTTAAATTACGCACAGCGGTCTCATAAGGAGCCTAATTACGAGGAAAAGCTACTCGAATTTTAGGAAGTGATACAGTAAAATTTTCACCATTTTGATAGTAAATTTTTACAATTAAAAATTCGTTGTTCAAAAGTATAGCGTTCCATGGTTAAAATTTCCCAAGTTCTTACTAAATAAATGTCAAAGGACGACAGTTCAATTCTTGACATTTCATCTTTTGATAGTCTATCAGTAATTTCTACTCTATAATATTAAATCTAATTATAGCAATCTAGCTTCAATTTATAATACTTGCCTTGATAGCGTAATTAATACAAACTGAAAATAAAAGTGAGAGGTTGTGAAAAGGTAATTTGTTTTAAAGCTTACAAATACTTTTTCAAATATATATACGACCTTGGCAGAAATTATGCGTTATTTTTATTATTTAAGAAATTTTAATTCTGATTAATTTTGATTTAGCTCCAAGAAAGTTGTTCGATTTTTATATTGAGTTCTAATAAAATTTTAGTTTTATTATTATTATGCTTCCACCCAAGGAAGGATAATGTTTTTTTAAAGTTACGTAGGTATATTTGTTTCTCTATTTTATCACAAAGACTCTTGAACTAGTTTTCAATTAATGTTTTATTCATCAATAGTTTTATATAAATAAAAAGCATCGTACATTTAGTACATATAAATATATAGTATATATTATGAAACCTACAAACATATATATTAATCATTTTATTAATACCAGTGGTTAAAATATCAATTGAATCCTGACAAATACTAAAAAAGTCTGTATTTCAATTAATGTTGCTATACCACTAATTATAAGAATTTTTTTTCTAATTCTCGCAATTAATCACCTGGAAATGCATCAGGTACGAGCCTGGAAGAAGGGACTTATTGGAATGCCGCTACAATCAGAACGAGGGCTATGTTATCTTCTCGGCAATGGGTTCGTTTTTCATACCAATGGCAGTTATGATATATGTTTACGCGCGGATATCTTGTGTAGTAGCATCCCGGCATGACAACATGACGGATATAGGAATACACAACAAGGTAATTTATGCTTTATGCTTTATCTAGTATGCTAAGTGCACAAACATGCTCCTTGCATAAATCTTTGATAATCGCTTTACTGCTACTCAATGTGCATGCACCACAACGAGGAAGCGGAAATGAATTGCAAGGGCATGGGTGTTGCACACGTATTTTAATGTATGAAAATCCTGAATGTGATTTTTTCCTCTTTCCTATAGAAATGCACCCGGTACCAAACCACCGAGAATGAGCCTGAAATAGAACAGGATAACTCGGAGCAAGATAACATGAGTCCTGGACAAAAAAGATATGCAGCTCGAACACTATCGACTCAAACAGTCGATAGGGATATACAGGAAGTAATCATTGATGATAACGGGGTTGTGCGACAATCAAAGAACGGTAGGTACGAGCTTATAACAGCATCCAGAACTCCATCATTAAAGCGTCAGCCATCCATCGGAGCGAAAAGTTCTTCGTCGACTATCGAACAATGGTCGTTTGGGAATCGACATAGTATTCGACATCACCATCATCACACCCATTCTACCCCCAATGAGATGTACGTCACGAAAAATACGCGTGTCCATCAGAAGTCCCTTTCAAATCGAATCACATCCCTCAAAAAGGAGAGCAAAACAACACAAACACTGAGCATTGTCGTAGGTGGATTTATAGCTTGTTGGCTACCATTTTTCATCTATTACTTAATTACCCCCTTCCTGCCCGAGGAGTCAGTTAGTCGACCGCTCGCAAAATTCCTAACATGGTTGGGGTGGTTCAACAGCGCTATTAATCCCTTTATTTACGCATTTTATAGTGTCGACTTTCGAGCAGCTTTCTGGAGGTTAACTTTAAAAAGATTCTTCAGAAATTCAACCAAAGAAAATTTCCCTAATGCAATGATGTCAATAAGGCGGTAATATGCAAGGAATAGCAAAGAGGCAGCAACAGCATTTTCATAAAAGGATTATAATTTTTATTTTTGGAAAATAAATCGAAATAAATATATATATACCATAGTAGAGGCAAGTCAGGATCTGAAATAAGTTTGCATTAATAATTTAATAGTTAAAGAAAGTATTCGAACAATTGAAAATTAAGAGTAATGTATGAGCAATTGTTTAAGCAATTTATAAACTATTTCATCATCGAAGGATAATGGGGAAAGCCAACCCATACATTCGCTAATAAAAAGATCCCTTTCAGTCCACTCGAATCAAAACTCTGGCAATAAGCTTAAGGTTTGTGCTCTAATGCTCTCACCCCTGAGCTATCATGGCAGCTATATAATTTTTGTCTACGATTATTTCATAAGATTTATTCTTTCATAAATTCTATTAATTTATTCTCGATTAGCAGCTCTGCTAAGAAAAATAGAAGCCAACTCTCATGAATCTGCAAAAGTTATATAGAACAAATTTTTTAAGAAACAAATTGTAAGTTTACGTTGTGTGTCATTTTTTATAGTTTAGTTGAATTTTTCTGATTATAGTAAAATTTATAAATTTTAGATATTCTTGAATTTTGAGCATTAATTTGCTCATTTAAATATGAATTTGAGAACATATTATTCAAATGTGTAAATATTTACCACTTACAAATATCCTAGTATAATTCGTTTTCTTTACTAAAAAATTATGAATTTTTACATACCATTTTTGAGGAGCACAATGGCATTGTGATGCTAAAATTAATAAAATTTTTGCAGGATTTGTCTTTATATTGGATTTATTTTCAAATTTTTGCAAAAGCAAGATTAAAACGAAAGAATAACACTAGATACTCCGCAATAATTCAAATTGTAATAAACTAAGGTTTTTACAATAAAGTGCAACTAAGGTAGCACTACAGGAATGACTTGAATCACAAATGTCCATAGTATCTTCATATTCTAATAGTGTAATTCACGGAGGGATAAGACAAAATAACAACACGAAACTGGACGGTAACGAAGCGAAGCTTATAAAATATATTTGAAATAAAATTATTAAATTAATTTCAATTTTGTATAATTTATGAGTATACTGTAGTATCAAATTGTACATTCCCCTTTGACCAGCCACGTTTTTCGGTATAATTAATCTAAATTTTTCCAATTACACATATACTCATAAATCGTGATTTAAAAAGAACAACAGAAACAATTTCAATAATCAAAATTTTAAGTCAAATTATTAATAAAATTAATTATATATAGAAAAAAATGATCCTATCATAGTCCGGATAATGTGATAAATAAGTTATTTTATTTCAAGTATTCGTCGTTTCAAAAACAAAAACGAGCACATATAGAAAGGGTTTTAACTTAACGAATTTTTTTCCTATTTTCATTCTCTTTTCTTTACAAACCTTTTATATTCCTTACATTATTAACAGGAACTTTACGTATTTAAATTACAAAATGTTTAACTACTTTATTATGGATTCGAGAATTAATTAAATAAAGTGATCGATAAAAAAAGTTCATCTAGTTTAGATATTCTTTTCTATCTGGGACAATCTGGTGCACTGGTATTGAGATTCACAAAACAAATATTATAAATTTTCTTAAACTTGATTATCTTTTAAATAATTCATCTATTATAATATTCTACAAAAATTCAAATAATCAGTCCCAAATTAAAATTTATAAGTTTTAACTGCTTAAACAATTTCTCTAAATCAAATTCAATTATAAAAATATTATATTTCACCTAAAGATTAATGCAAATAAATAAGAATGAATATTCAGATCCTGTCTAATCACATAAATACTAATTCCTCTTTGATGAAAAATAATTATATTTTAAACTTTGTAAATAATTTCAATTTTATTGTGAACAAATCTATTTAGCTAGGTGTATAGTAAGTACATGAGTTCTATCTGTGTTAAAAAAAAATATGCAGAGTACCTCTGCGGAGAACGCTCGATATAAAGTAAAAATGTTTTTATAAAATAAAATTCAGAAATAAAATCAAAATCGATTGAAAACAATTTTGCGTACATAATTTTACCTTTAACAGAAAGATTCACTAAGGGGACAATATTCTGGTACTCAGCAAGGAGGATGAATTGATCAATATGTCCAATCACCTGGACATTAACTGGCTTTTGTGGCTCTCTTATACCCACCATTGTTTGGGCCCATTTATCCCGACACATCCTCATGAAAAACACTTTCCTGAATCACTCAAACGAGAAACGCATTCATGCTCCTTCCCATTTCACGGACTATAAACTCAATCCTAGAACCTACTCTACGAAACCTCTGGCCTTAACCCCTGACATACAAAATCTATAGGAAATCACTCACACCAACCCCGAACCCTTCAATTTACCCATCAATCAGGACTGCGGTTGTATAACATATTTTGTTTTTACAGGTTTTAAAGTATAAAACCATGAAGCTTGGACCATTTATTAAGCCTAAAGGCACATTTTTAAGGTAACGAAACCTTCCTGGTTGAGGTTTCTTGTTGATGTGTTGCCACGTATTTATTTCATATAGGTTAGCAAAAAGGCTCTGTAAATTTATTAAAGTGGAAGTAAATTTATTTTATTATGATGAAATTTATAAAATTAGCAAATTATTGACCAAAGTTCATTAAATACAGGGTAAGGGATTAATGGATTTTTCTCGGAGATGAAAAGATGAGACCCATAATTAAGCACATATAGGGAGCTTGTTGTAGTAAGCTTGGGTGATCTTAATATTCAGTATTATATGACAGAATATAGGAATTTTATTTAATAAGGTATACATTATATAATTTGCAATATATGTATTTTACAGTCAGCATATTTGCAATTTACACTATCTATCCTATCTTAAACCTTTTTAACGCCTAGATTGAGATGAGACTTTCATCATAAAATGTGAATAATCATCGCCCAAATAATTCAATCACAAACGCATTAAACAAACGTACTATCAGATAAAAGTGGAGCAAAAAATGAAATCTATCAGATAAAAATAAAGGAAATCACCATTTATTGATAGATATAAAGCACGCAACATTTGTGTTAGGCGCACACAAAAAGGGAAATAGGAAATTTCGATTCTATCTATTTTTTTATGGTACCGAAAATAAAATGAAATATCTCTAAAAATCGGAATAATAGCAACGTTTTTAAAAATCGATGATATCAATACAGGACTTTAAGCTAAAAACAATCTGGATTAATTTCCCCGATATTTAAGAAATTAATTCTCAATACCAATCGATTGAGCATGACGAATGTTTGTTAGTATATTTCTTTTCGATGACATCGTTGACTATTGCAAATATTGTGAGCAACAATATAAAGTTAACACAAACAATTTTGGGAACTTGAGTTCAGTAGCATCTAGATAAGTGTTTGGTGTCTGTTATTTCTGGATAATTTTAAAACACATACAGGTACTCTGTTCAAAAAATAAAATTTATTAACTTCAAAAATAATATTAACAAGTTCATAACAATAGAAACAAAACAAGCACTGAATTCATGCGTCAATATTAAGTTAACTCATTTGAACATGCACTATCTAAAGGGATATCTTCGTAGAATTGTAATTGCATTGTTGCATCGTACAGATTTCAGTTTCAGTCAGGTACCCTCATTTACGACGGTAATTCGCATTTGCCATCATATTTGTAATAGTTTTTACGATTTAATTCCCTTTTCAGTCTAAAAATGTACACGAAATGGGAAAGCAAACTACAATAGAAGAGCGTAAAATAATTACCGAAATGTCTAAAATGGGAAAATTTTTACGAGAGATTGCAAAAGTAATAAAAAAAACGTCACGTAGCGGTAAAAAAATTAATAGACAAATACGAACATTTTACTACGTTTAAAAACATTGACCACAAAAGGCGACCTAAATTATATGAAGTGGATATCAGGGATATAGTTAAAGAAGTGAGGAAAAACCCATGTACAAGTGCCGTAAAAGTGGCTCAGGAACTTAGTCCAGTAAAAAGCCACTTCATGCCACAGGATATTTTGGTAGAGTCCCATGGAAGAAGCCGCTAATCTCTAAAGAAAAAAGCGTTTTGAGTACGCGCAATAGTACAAGGAAAAGGACTTTTCCTTTTGGAAGAATATTTGTTCTCAGATGAGAGTAGATTCGAAATTTTGAAACAGCAGAAAACAACGCAAATTTGGAGGAAAAAAAACTGCGCTTTACAGGAAGAAAATTTAGTATGTACTGTCAAACATTGAGGGGGATCTGTGATGGTCTAAGGATGTTTTGCGGCCTCTGGAGTCGGCAGTCTTGTATAAATAGAAGATACATTAAAACAGGAAGATTATTTGAAAATTTTACAAACAAATCTTCAGCCTAGCGCTGAAAAGTTGGGGTTATGTCAGTCATGGATATTTTAACAAGACAACGACCCCAAACATACTGCCAAAATTGTAAAAGAGTGGATGCTATAGAGAAATCTTAAGCAGGTAGATCATCCTCCTTTCTCTACAGACCTTAATCCCATAAAAAATCTATGGAATCATCATTGCTTCTAAAGATGGCCTCAAACGAATACTTCTTGAGGAATGGGAAAAAATATCTCAAGAATATTCAAAAACGCTTGTCGAATCCATTACGAGGAGATTAGAAGCAGTAATAAAAGTAAAAGGTGGCTTAACAAAATATTAAAATATTATTTTCAATTCTGTTAACTTTATATTGACGCATGAATTCAGTGCTTGTTTAGTTTCTATTGCTATGAACTTGTTAATATTATTTTTGAAGATAATAAATTTTATTTTTTAAGTACATACAGGTGTTTTGAAATTATCCAGAAATAGCAAACACCAAACATTTATCTTGATGCTACTGAACTCAAGCTCCCAAAATTGTTTGTTAACTTTATATTGGTGCTCACTGTATGTACATATTTAAAATAAAAAATCATGTCATAAATCAAGGCAATTTTAATTAAAAATTTTTCTTATAAAAAATATACGAGTATATCAATTATAATCCATGAACAAATAAGTTTAACCGAAATATATATATTTCGTCGTTTAAACTTTCGATGTTCATTAAACGCGAAATAAAATTTATGTTTAAATAAATATTAAAATTATTTAAATTTTTGGTAAACCTACCTATAGATGGGTTAGCTATATTAGATCAAATTTAGCAATTGGTTAAACTAATTCACTTTTCACAGGCCTGCATCCGAACATCAAAATTTTCAATAACTTTTTGCAATAAAAGCGGATCAATGACCTCAACTTTAGCTCGAATGTTGAATTAAAGTTGTTGAATTGTTTGTGGATGATTAGCATACACCTTACCATTCAAATACGAACAATAATCAAGTGATGTTAAATCCGGGCTTCTTGGTGGCCAAAGAACTTAAGAATTTGTTGAAATTAGGCGATCGGCAAATTTTGTTGACAATAAATGGAGTGGTACCCAACTTGTGTGGCAGGTCGCCCGTCTTATTGAAAACAAAAGGCATTGACATCCAATTTATTCAATTTGGGCACCAAAAACCGAGTTAGCATGTTGCTATAACGTTCCCCATTAACTGTAAGGGCATTTTCCTGTTCGATTTCAAAGGAAAACTTTCCAATGATGCCACCAGCTCATATATCACTCCAAAAAGTGAATTTTGGAGGATGAAGGTCTTCGTCAATAAGTTGAGGATTCTCCGCTCCCCAAATTCGATCAATAATTTTGACAATTCCACGGTCAGTAGGACGTCCATGTCGACCAAAACATATATCTAAGAACAGAAAACATTAAGTACTAAAATTCATCGACTGAAAAAATTACGAACAGATGACCCACCCTGTATTAATTGTAATTCTTCTATATATTAAATAAAACTGTATATACATAGATGCTAAACAACTAAAATTAGGAATAGGGCTTCATATGCAATTGGCATCTTATTATTATTTTATTTCAGCTTCATACATTTTTGCATATAGAGGTACCCTTCGAATACCACGGTTAATTCGGTCCATGTTATTCAAAGTCGTGTTATGCGACGATATGCACTAGTCTTATATAATTCGAGGGATGTCACAATTTTTAGCCGTTCTTCTTCACAACTTTAGTATAATTCAAATAACATAAATTTCTAAACTATGTTAGTCTAAAACCTCTCTGAGTTCAAGAAGATTATCAAGCAAAACGTTTCATGTTAATTTATTCAACAGTCCCAGAGAAAATGTGTAACATACATCTACATGATAGCCCAAAAACGGGCCTGCTTTACTTCAAATTGGTTATTGAAATTAATGTCATAGTAAATATAAACAATAGAAAATTGTATTGTTGGTAATTTGAATGTAAGTACAAAAACCTTCGTCCACCGCAACTATTTACATGATTATAAAACCTGCCCTTTGTACTAGTTTACTTTGTCAAACTATTAGTTCTTTAACACTTTGACCTAAAATTTCTCAAATTTCTCTATGAGGTAAAAAAGGAATACACCATGCCCCCAGAAAAGGGATTGGGTAGTTTTCTGCTTATGTGCCCTTAGAGCTTCATTGAACACTGATTCTTGAAATACTCTTCTACCAAAAATTCCTAGCTTACTATATATATAGAGTATTTTCTCCTGTATTTTCCTGAATTCTCCTTCCTTATTTTACCCCGTTACCCTCTAACTCTGAACGAGAAGTATCTTCACTGAAAAATCTTTACAACCATAAACATAAAGTGAAAAGAGCAACACACAAAGCAGAATCTCATACAGTGATTCTTTGTTGCCTCTTTGAGGGTTATATGGAGCACCCGCTTAAAAAATTGATGATTTTCACACAGAAACGCCCTCTTTACAACAGAAATCCAATTAAAATTTCTATGAAATTTTAAGAAAGTCTGAAGAGATTCTTGACTTGTTTTGAAGCCGTTTTTTATGCTTTAGTTAAAGCAATTTATGAAGTTTGGCAGTGTACAAAAATCTGAAGATTTTCTCTTTTTTTTTTTTACTCGGTTCACTAAGCTAATCCTATTCTATCCGTCCAGGAATTGTTTTTTTTTTTTTTTGTTATATGCAAAGGAGCAAACATTAGCAAACAGGGAGTACAAAACTCAAATATTAAATCAAATTGGGTAAACATTTGCCCGTGTTACAAAGCTGGCCCAGAGCAACTCCAAAAAATTCGACAATATGACTAAGAATTATATTTTCAATCAGAGTTAGAACTTGGGATCGCAATGTATGAAAAAGGTATGTACTCGCCGTTTTTCGTTATGATTTTATTTTTAATGTTTCAAAAAATACAGGAAAAATAAAATCACGGCACATTGTCGTTTTTTGTTTGTGGCAACTCGTAACATGGTTAAATTTCCTGAAATCACACAACACCACATGGCATATTTATTTATCAGTCGAACATTATGCTGATATTAACTTACCGTTTAATAATTAAATATTAAATTAGAACTTTATCTCTGTTCAATTTGACACTAAGAAACTTATTTACAATTTGTTTGTGGATAATCATTGCATATCTTCTGCTCAATAAGTTCCTTGAATTTTTCAGTAAAACATATATTTTTAATTTTTAATCAAAATTTATTTTATCTCGTGCAAAGTAAACTCCTTCCGGAGCGATACCCATATGCCAGCGTTTGATCCAATTCTCCATATAATCTTCGCAGGTCGTGCAAGAATGGGCTTTAGCTGCTTTAGCGAATTCTCTTTTACCAATTCAATCGACTCCAACACTTCCTACGAAGTGGTAATTTGGGTTTAGGGAATAAGAAAAGGGCACACGGGGCTAAATGTTGCGAATGCAATGCCTGAGTGATGACAGCTGTGCCGTGTTTGGTCAAAAACATCGCGTATAATAAGAACAGTGTGCGATGGTGCATTGTTGTGGTGAAGAATTCAATTATTGTCCTTCCATAAATCTTGCCTCTTATTATGGATAGACGCCGCATTGCGCCTATATAATATTATATTAACTGTCGTACCTTCTGGAAAGAATTCGTTGTGGACAACACTGGGATAATCAATAAAACAGCCAGCTTAATTTTGATTTTTGAGGGTATTGTTTCGTTTTCGAAGCGCCACTGAGACAATTGTTGATTGGTTTCAACGTCATATTCATAAATCAATATCTCGTCACCAGTAATGATACGTTTCATGAAATGTAGGGTCGTTTGCATGGTCAAAAATCATTTGTTCATAGACGTTTTTTCCGGTCGAGCAGTAACGCCTCTCATACCCCAAAACATTATGCAAAATGTGGTGAACGGCTGCGTTTGAGATGTCAAGTTCACAAACAATCCCACTTTTAGTTACACCACAGTCTTCAAGCACCTTGATTTTGGCCACGTTTTCTTCAGTATTTAATCTCGATGGGTGTTCAGGACGAACCAAGTCTTCGACCACTTCACGACTGTTTTGAATATTTTGTACCACTCATAGGCCAGTCTTGCAATACTGTTGTATGGTAAACTTTCATTTTGATAACAAGTTCCCTTGTAGATACAGATGGATTCGTTTCCGTTAATGCTTTCAGAACATCATTATTCATAGACTTTTTGGGTCTTCCACATAGTTCATATTCTCTATAGAAATAATCCCATACCGGAATTTTTCGAACCAAAGTTGCACTTTTCATTCTTTAACAGTATTCTCCTTAAGCGTCTAGTTTATATTGCATGTAAATTTTGCAGCATTATTGCCAAGTTTATAGTCATATAAAAAAACTACACTAATATTTTGTGAATTCACATCCGTGCAATATGCAAAACAGATAACAAAAGGGCACACTTTTGAACAAATCTTCTTTGTTAAAATATGACTCCGGTAATGGACAGCACATTACGACCTCCTCGATTCTTTTCACGTTCAGGTAATTGTGTTTTGCAAATTCTACTAACAATAGAATAGTGCAAATCAGTTTTTTTGCTATTGCTCTAATACTTAAAACCATTTTAGCATAACAGAGGACTCACTTTCCTTCAGCATCCGATACTTTGTTCATGTTTTCAAAAAGTTAAGAATTAAAGAATTGTTAAATTAAAGAAATCCTTAATAATATTTTACACTAACTAAAAGTTAAGTACTAAAACATTTTTCTTTTTAAATTTGCAATCTAAAACTTCTCGAAAATAGATAATTTTACAAACTTTTTTAAGTGTTTAAAGTATGATAAAAGGTCCATTTATTTTGATAATGCTGTAAGTCCAAAATGTCATTAGATCGATTTTACTTTAAAAAAATATATGCATATACAAATCTACCTTACAACATTTTTGGTTTACACCACTTTCAAAATAATAATACGTATTTAATAAAATCCACATATGCCTGTTCAAGTTGAAACTTCGTAAACTTTACTAATTTCACACAAATAAAGTAGAGGAATTGAAGTAATATTGACTCTTTCTTTATTTTCCCTGTGACCGAAGATGTAACAAAAAAATGAAAGCGCAATTCGCACGAAGATACAACTTACAAACAATTTGTTTATTCCGCATCACTTCTAATTGAATCAATGGGCATACTTTCTGGCTCTCAATGTGAAATAAACAAAAAGATGTCTAGGCTTTAGCGGAAATTTATATGAAGTGACCTTAATGAACTCCGTCCTCTACTACCATATTTGTTATTTGCACGCAAAATACCAGAGACCGGTCCTCAAACAAATTTACTCATTCGTTCTATGTCCATCGTACCCAACGACAGGCGTAATAGGAATTTACGTCATTCTACGGGCTTCAAACTACTGGAAGTAAGCAAAAAAGAACAAAATTTATGACAATTTTATTACAAGAATTACTTCCGGTCAAGTGCAAGGATCTACCTAAATAAAAAAAAAAAAAAAACAAACTTCCTGTACGTTGTACGTTTTGACACAGCAAAATCCTGTAAACCCTAGAGATAGAAGCTATTTTCATAGATATCTAAATTTGGTATCTGCTCAACCTTCAAAAAGTTATGTCAATTTGTTTACTGGAATCCGTCATATAATCTTTCATAGTAAATGCCGCCCACATTCTGAGCCCTTCCTTACCTTGCGGTTAGAATGTAGCGTTATCATTAGTTTGCCGTACTTGTAATTATGAAAACGCTTATTCTAGGAAGCGTACCTTCGTTTCAAATGTTTCTCTGTAATTACCCTGAATGCTAATGAGAATAAAGTAGAAGCTTTTTTTTTATGTGCGCTTCAAAAAACAAATAAAAGAGGTCTAGTTCAGGAATCGAAATAAATGACAATTGCAATAGACATTCCAGGACGAGAAGTCAGTAAATGGTATTCTTTAATTCTTAATGGTTATTTGCGGTTACACCTTGCGTAATATAAGCGGCTGTGCCACGGCCTGACGAAAGCAATCGATTTTGTCGTCCTTTTAGGTACTTAGATGAAGATATTGTTTTCGTCTTTAATTAACGAACTTATGGTACACTTACACTTACAACCGCTACTTAGGAAGTGGCTAGATGGTGGGTTCTCGATTATTCTGCCGTCTGACGAGGTGTGTGGATGGGTTCCTCAAGGTTGACAAGGAGTCTGCACGCAAAACAAGGTTATTGCCTCTTACATTTAGGGTTTGGGGGAATCTGAGCATCTGGGAAAAGGGTCTTCTATTCGGCGAGCAAGTAACCTTCCCTTTTAATGGATCAGTGTTTCAAAGTTGAAGTTCTTCAACACCGTGGACTAACTGTGTTTGTGCCTATAAATAGGCATGCATTCGAAGCGATTCCATAAAACCGTCCATTTATCATGGGCATCTTTAGCGATATCGTCCTGATAAATTATCCCTTTCATTGTTTACTCTCACAGTTAATTAATTTTGAATTTCCGCATAAATCCATTTTGGATTTTCGTTAATTAACATAATTCAAAGCGATACCCTGTGTGCCGAACGAAGAGTGTCACACCACTCATTCTTCCATCCTGTTTTCAGAATATTATTCGATGATGCCCCGTCGCTATCCCGTCACTCATCCCATCGGCGGGTAAACAAAGATTATCGTTGCGTTGACATTATGCCATTAATGGCGTAAAACGCAGATCCTTCCGCCGGGGTTGCGGAACGTGTTCGGCACGAATAAATTGCTCAAAATTTGATTGTCTGACAGATTGTATTTGCTGATGGGACGGATGTATAATCGTGACCTAAGCTTGAATACAAATTCTCCTTTTTTCATGTTTTTATGTCAAATCCAAAGCAGTCGAACAGAATAATTCCATTACTCTGGAGGATACATTTGTAATGGGTTTAACGCGAAAGATATATGTGCATATGCTTAGGTTTATTTTTTCCCCATTTTTTATTTAGATTTATTCTGTAATATCCGGCCTACGAATGAAAAATCACTCACTTGACTTGACAACTATGTGTGGGCTTTTGTTGAATTTTTATCCTTCTGGGGAGCAAAAGGGTAACTTATTACAACTTAATTCTATTCCTATTTATAAGAAGATTCAATCGACTTAATCTAGTATTGACCGAAATTTAGGATTTCTTCAATGCAAGTGGATGACAAACAGATACATTTGTTTGAACTTATGGTATTTGTGAATTTTCAAGTTGTTGAAATTGTGCACAGAGTGTATAAGCTCAAACAAAATTTTCGTCATACCACAAGATTCCTTATATATATAACATGCTTCGAAAAACCTATAAATTCTTTTATTATTCACCCTATAGAGGCAGTTATTACCTTTTTGGAGTATCCACTTAATATCTAACTGGCTTTATATTCCCCTTTTTTAAGAACTGGATTTAGGTTTAAAAAAATGATATTTGTCTAGCTGTATACGTTTTAAGAAACATTTAATTTAAGCTCAAAGTTTTATTCCTTATCTCATACCATTCTTTCGACAATATATTTTCAATGTAATAAGCAATAGCATATTTATTTTTTATTATATATGGGTAAAGAAAACTCTATTTTTAATATTTTCGTAAAAGTATGAAAATTATAAAAACTTAGCAAATAACGGTGTTTTAGTGAAAACAAATAGTGCGGCTGCTCTTAACGGACACTACTTGAATAGTAAGAACCGCGGAATTGATAAAATGTAGTCATTAAATGAAAACTTTCAACATTTTGGATAAAATATAAACAAATTTTCACGGAAAGAAACATCAATCATATTTGGTGTAAAATCAATCAATTATTTTTTTTAAAATCGAGAAAATCTGAAAATAAAAGCAGAAAAAAAATGATGATTAACTTAATCAAATTATTTTACTAAATTAATCATAAATATATCACCTTGTACTGAAAAATTAAATACATTTTTACTAATGAATATCTTAATAATTTGGCACAGACGAAACAAGGGTTTTAGCATAACTCATCTACAACTGCAATTTTAATATTTTTTTTCAATCATTCTAAAATTGAGTTTGTATCCTTTTTTGTCTGATATACAACATTTTTCTATTATTCGTTCACAAATTATAGTTCAACGAATTTTAGTAAATTTTTTATTACAATAACCAATTCAAATTTGTTTCCATTCTCATGTTATAAAATCAATCCGAATTTGTTTGTTTCAACTTTGTCGTAATCAATTACAATTATACAGATTTTATCCTAGATGTTCAGAATTGAATTCAATGAAAATGTTCGTGGTTTTGTAAAACAATAATATATTTAATTTTAGCATAACTTTCAGAAAATGTTACAAATGTGAATTTAGTAAAATAGTTGAATAGATTTTAGCACATCATTCTTTCCGTGTAAACTTTTAATCGTGTTTTGCTTAAAACAATTTCTTTTTTAACACATTCCCGCCTGCGGCTGTATTTGCAGTTCGCGGCATCTGACTGTATTTGCAGTTCGCGGCATCTAATTCATATTTTTTTCCAACTACCGGGGGGTGTTGTGAATATAATCGCATATCGTTTATTAACCGGCACATTCCTTTAAATTTAGAAAAACGAATAGCTCTCACTGATAAATCTGCGACGATCAGCTTAATAAGAGCGCTAATATTCGATATTTCGATTCTTATAAACCTTTCTTGTTCTGTTGTGTATTTACCACCCGTGGTACAAGCCGCCCGATGGGACAGTCCTCTATGTACCACTAGTGGTACATGCCGGCGGGAACGTGTAAATCCATTAAGAAAATGCCATTTTTATTTTCCTGTTTAGATTTACCATCATTGCGGAAGAAATTTCCCAGAAAAGCATATTATTGTTGTTGGTTGTTCCATATCAAATCTCCGATTTTAAGGTTAGATCAAAAAGAACAATATTTTACTAATTAATATATTTTATTTAATCAAAATAATTTCCAATACAATTTATAGTCTTTTCCCAACGCTTCAGTAAATCATAAATGCATTTTTTGTAAAAATCTTCATTTTTACTGCTTATGAAATTTTTGAAGTCAATTTCGACATCGTTTTGGTTTCTGTATGATTTTCCTCTTATGAATGATTCGTAATTACTGAAAAAATGGTAATCCGTCGGTGAAACGTCGGGGGAATATGGCGGATGTGGCAATATTTCGTATTTTAATGAGGTTAATTTTTGAACTGTAATTGAAGCTTTGTGAGGTCTGGCATTATCATGCAATAGGGCCGTGGCGGTTGATCAAACTCGGTTGTTTTTCTTTCAATTTTGCATGCATGTCATCAATTTCTCGGCAATACGATTATCCTGTTATCGTTTCGCCTGACTTTAAAAACGAATAGTGGTTGACACCTTTGGCTGTCCACCATACAGTAACCATTACTTTTTTTTGTTGAATATTCGGTTTCGCCATATGTTTTGGTTTGGATTCTTTGTCTACCCACTGTCTAGTCCTCTTGCGATTGTCGTATATGACCCACTTTTTTCACAATTCTGTTAAAAAATGGGACGTGATTATGCCGAACTAATAATGAAGAACACTTTATCATGCGATCTCTCATCTGAAATTCTGTTAATTCGTGTGGCACCCATTTAACTGGATTATTTTTCCTATTGTTTTCAAATTTCTTGAAACAGTTGCAATGCCAACATTTAGGTCAATTGCAAATTTTCGGACCGTTGTACTCGAGTTGGATTCTACCCTCGCCCTTAATTCATTTCTGTCAATAATGTTCTTGGGTCTTCCTCGAGGCTAATTTTCGAGATTAAAATTCCCAGAACGAAATCTTTGAAACCAGAAACGAACTTGCCTGTCGTTTCCTACGAATGCGATTTTAATGTTTCTTACAGCCTCCGAAGCATTATGGGCCAGCTTGAACTCATACAAAACAAACTACCCTTATTTCACATGTTGACACCATCTGGTTATGGGTGTGTAAAACAAAAATAAATAAACAAAACGGGCTAATATTTTCGAATATGTTTGTGAAGGATACCTCTTAAAATTCTAAGAAAAAAATTCGGGAGTTCAAACTTTGACTAGCAAAAATCGGAGATTTCATGTGGAACGACCTAATAATTCAAAGTATTTATAATAACACATTCTTGATTCAATCTTAAAGTAACTAAAATTGCAAAAGATCAGTAATTTTTCTCGAAATCGGTATGTCGATAAATTTTTTACAAAATTCAGTGTAAATATAATTTTTATAAATTTTTTTAAGTCAGGATAAAGAGAAAACATTTGTCAGTTTCCATTTTTACCCCCGAAGCTAAAACTTTCCGATACATCGTTTTTTACCTATAATGATTTTATAGCATATGAAATATATGTTACTCCTGAAAGCAGGGACAAAGACTAAATAAAATATTTCATTGTGCTCTTTTAAAAATAAGCTTATTTGAGAAACAAGCAAAAATAAAGTAATGCTTACTATTGAGCTATTATTTGAAAAAAAAGATGATCAAAATGTTTATTTTTTACAAAAAGCATAGTTACTTTTACTAGCGAACTAATCACTCTTTAACACCATCATTCGAGTGGAAATTTTACAATACAAGTAATATTTAATCTTTATTATTAATTATTTCTTAACATAAGATAAGTTGCTGGTAAATCCTTGCTGCCGTGATTTAACCACAAAATGTTATTCTAATTTAACGGAGAAATTAAATCATTCTTTAAGCATTAATTTGCAGTTACAGAGACCCTTTAACCCAAATCAAGACTGTTTAATTCGAGATTTGAGATATTTTATATCTCTTGAGCGACAACCCTGTAATTTCCCCTTAATTGAAGGATTTAGCTTTTATCTTTTGCACCCGATTACTACAAATTATCCCCACTGAGCGTAAATCGTGTGAACAAAGTTCACTTACCCTTAAAATGCTGTTTCCAAAATACCCGAACACAATGTCCGAGAAACGCCCGCAGGATGAATGACCGCCAGAATCCCAAAATGTGGATAACTTCTTGCACTTAGTCATGGTTAATATAATGAAATTTTCGTCAGAAGTAATTTATCTTGTTCATCCCTTGTATATCTAGTGGTGGTGTGATTTTTCCTTCTCGGACATTTAAGACCTGATGAAATTCAACTCTTTCAACTCATCGTTTTTCACTTTTGATTGATTTCTCAGAGCTACATCTTCACCAATCAAGGGAGCGCCTTCCGATGAGGATGGTAAAAGACTCTAAAAAAACAGAAAAATTACCTTTTTTTTTAAACATCATAAAAAAAACTGCTCTTTTGGGAAAAGGAACAGAGTAAAAAATGTGAAACTAAAGTTCTAACAAAATTTTCAAATTCAAGGTATAATAAAAATTTGTAAGCTTAAAGGTCCATGTGGGACATCACGTTCGGGTTCTGAAATTTTTATGAAGTTGAACATTTTTCAGTCTGAAAAAGGAGTTGGTAGAGAGATATTAGCATGCAAGCCAACAAAGTTTTCCCGGATTATACCCAGGGAGATATGTTGCTCCAAATTTACTATTTCTTGATTCGGATCTAACTCTTTCTCATTTCTAAACCGCCCATTTTTCTAATGGATGTTAACAAATGGAGCATCTTACACATGCTTCTACTTCGACCTCTTGAAAATGAGTTTCCCTACCTTTAAAAGTACAACCGCATATACAAAAAAAAAAAAAAAATACCAAAAAGAGGCGCCAAAAACAGAGAGTATCACACGTTAAGAGTCTCCTTAACACCACACTTTCTTCCCATTTCCGGGCTAATATAAGGAATATTTTCCCTTTAAAAATAAATACACCAATGGTAGCAGGTTTATTGAAATCGGGCTAAGTGTCCGTGAACAATAAAAGTTCATGAAACGGAAAGTTGGCTGCGTGTAGAGTCGTTGGTTGGGTGTAGGAGCAGCCCTCGAATGGAACCTTTCACTGTTCATTCCTATTAAGCTCAGACGGCTCTCAGGGTGACATGTAATTTAAAAGGTGCACGTCTGTTCGTTTTACGATAATTTACGGAAGGGTTAAAGAATAACAGTTAAATAACACGTCCTTGAAGGGGATGTTTGCATAGCAACGAAGAGTCATACGTGTCAACTATAGACTAAAGAAATTAAGGTAAATTAATGTCACAAAAGGGTGTGTTGAATTCTTCAAGCGACAACAGCTCTTCCCTATTATTTTTACTTAATGAGGAGTTTGATATCTTTTGATACAATCCGTATTATGATCTTTTTCAACACATTTGATATGACGTAAACGAAGTAAACATGGATGAGCTGCAGAAAGTTTTAAGGGTGCTTATCTCCTTTATAAAACAAAAACATAAGGGAAATTTGGGAATTTCTTTTAAATATTATACAAAAGATAACTTTTTAAAAAATTTGATTCTTTTCATTCAATTTAGTCATAATAAAATGAAGTATAATAATTTTACCCTACCTCTTTTAGCAGGAAACTAATATTTTGCATAAACTATAGGTCTTGTTCTAATTATCTTGAACAACAAATAAGAAAATATGCAAAATTGCAATATTAAATAATTTTTATGCCTACAACAAAAACTTGTATATGCTACAAATGCTATAAATAACCATTTTCGAAATATTTGCAAGTACGCACAAAATTAGCTTGTTACAAATTATTTCCAATTTAAGATATTTTCATATTTATTTTCTTCTGGAGAACGTAGTGAAAAGCTAACTGTTACGAAAGCACAAGTTTAAGATAAAAAATAAACTCATATCAAAGTAAATAGTTAGTTTCTGCCGAGTAGTTTAAAAATACTTCATTCGATACAGTCCTTTGGGTGTTTTATAAAATTTTTTTAGAGTATGATATAGGTACTATAGATTAAGAGAGGACAATAAAACTGTTTTATTTTGGTCCGATAATACAAATGCCCAACTAACAAATATCGCTAAGTGAGAATATAAAAATAATCAGAATAATCATAATTTGCACCGAATCAATCCCTTTTGGGCGATATATTTTCTTTAAATTTTTATAACTGTTTGGTTTGGTAAAAGCGTATCGACGATTTTTCAGAAAGAAAGAGAAAAACACAGAAATGCTTAAAGTAGAGGGGATGACTATTATCTATATATATGCGCATCATGCTTAAAGTCTCATTTTGCGTTGAACTTTCTACTGTTAAAATCGATTTTCAACATGAATGAATTTTATAAATGTTTTGAAGCTCTGTTCCTCTGCCTTCATCCGAAAGGACCTAAATAGACTTATGTCCAGGCAGAGAGATATATTAAAAAGAATACGTCTTTTATAAAAAGTTTTCTGAGGAGAAAAATGTCGACGACTTGCCAAAAAGGTGTAAAACAAGAAAAATATAAAAAAAGAAGACATCGCTATTTTGAAGCTTTTTGAAAAAGATCCACTAATTACGCTGAGACGAGTTAGAAGTAAACTAGCGAAAAAAGGTATCAACGTGTCTCTCTTTACCATACCCCAAAGAGTAAGGATAAATTCCATACCGATCCAAAACACAGAAGTCATAATCTGCAGTCAGAAGGCAAAGCTGCAGCGGAAAAATGCTTTTACTTTAGTTACAACAACTTAAATCATCGGTAAAGAAAGCCTGGAAGAATCTACCACTAGAATATGCTGAAAAATTAGTTGAAAATATGAATAATAGATGTATAGCTATAATATAAAATAACGGTGACTTCACCAAATATTAAATGTATTGCGTAAAAGAAAATAAAGTAAATAATAAGGAAAAAATAATATTTTGTTAATTTTTTATCGCATTGAATTCTGAGCGATACGCTCTTACCAAAAAGACTATATATTACTACAATATAGATGTGCGGCGTACACATCAGCTATATTCGTATATGATAAAACTTCTTTTGAATGAATTTAATTTAAAAATTAACGATGATCCAACAAAATCTACAACAGAATACAATGCCACATTGCAATTTTTTCACTTTCATTTCAGACACTTAGATAAAATTACTTGTGCCTTACTTTAGGTACCTCAAACCAATCATTACTAAACTTTAATGTACTGATTAATTTTATAATTAGTTTATATTTTTATAATAATTAATAATAAAAAATAAAATGCTTATTTTCATAATTTTTTTTAAAAAAAATTAATACTTTAACCATCTTTTTTTACTTTTCATTTAATTACTCTCAAATCTTGTTAAATTATTTCATTGTGTCTAGTTTTTGATATATAATATGTAGAGAAAAGAACTTCATACCAACTTGGTGTCCTACGACATTCAGCCCTTTTTACTAATTTCTAAACTGAAAATTGAAGAGTTATACAGTCTTCATTCAAACAAACCTTTTTAAATTAACGATTTCTTTTTCACAAAAAAACAATACTGGCATTTATGTATTCGAAAGAACATATAATTTTGAAATAACTATTTGTAGAATACAAATTCTAGAACCTTTTTCCAAGGACAAAGATCTCAAATATTTCATATTTGTGTAATCTAAGGTATATCTTGAATTCTATTGAATTTTCTATTAATTTAAGATTCGACAGAGAGGGTCTGTCCGAATCCCATTACTTTGTCTTTATCTTGGTCTTTTTATGACAGTTTATGAGCTTAACTCCGTAGTATTAGAGTTACAATTGCTTATCTCATGTGACAGAATGCGAAAAAGTTGTAGAAGCATCCCTCAATACTGTCTGTTCGAAATTGTGAATTTTTGATTTACTTTGTCTAATTTAAAATGTCATACACCATATAAAGTTTACTATTAAATTTGTTCAGCATGTTTGTTTACGTCATAAACTGCTTTAAAAAGACAAAGACTTAAATTTGAACAGGCCCTGAAAGCTGTACTGTAATAGATTAACAAAAAATTAAAAACTCTGAAAGTCGGTTCTGAATTGAGCTGATATTTTGAAATTGTGCCTAATCACACTAAACGAGTATTATACCATATATTAGTACAAGGCTGAGATTCTTCAAACATATTACAAAAGCATTAACGCCAGATGCAAAAATCATGTCGGTAATCGTGTGATTATATACTGTAAGGTGACGATATTCCAAGATAGAATTAAAACACATAAAATGTTTGCAAAATGAATTTTCCCAAGAATGTGCTTAAATAACGAACTTAGCACAGAAATGGTCTCATAAATATTCAAAAGCGAATTGGATAGGAAGAGGTAAGCAATTTAATTAAATCGTAACGAGGTGATAATTAAGCAAAGCCAGACACGGAGACCGTTGCGAATGTGATGGATGAAAGCTAATTTCTATAATTTAATATTAATCTCATTCATGACAATGCAACTTTTTCTAAGAGCTAGGAATTAAATTATTACTCCAGAAAAGGAGTGGAATATTTACAATCTGCCTTGCCAGTCTGAAATTTCACCAAATTTATTATTGAATTAATAAAAACTCGCATAATATCTGTTGCCTATATATGATGCTGTTGTTATCACAACGAATATTTGCATAAAAGTATGAAATTCTTTAGAAGGCAGAGACACAAGCCCTATTTAGCTAATTAATTAAATTTCATCGTATGTTCAGGCTAATCAGTATCCCACATGTGTGATTAAGCATGTGATAAATTCTTGTTGAAAAGTTCATTTGCAGCTATTTTACACCTCCGCTTTGCGCATCCTTTCGGACTTTAAGAGTAGTTAAAATTGTGTTTTACCCCAGGACCATTAAACTTTTCCTCCCCAATTCATCCAGAAAATAGTGATGCACTCCGTTTACAACCTTGGAAGCGACAGCATTACCTTGCTGATGCCACTAGGGCTTAAAGGTCAAACTAATTTCCATTCTGCATCCTGTTGAAGCCTTTTAAAGTGTGTTCTGCCATCATTTGCAGTCCTAGTTGCTGGCGTAGAGCATCATTCCCTTTTAGTGACGGTCACTCTGAGCACCCTTTATGGCATTTTTTTATGTTATAAAGCTGAAAACGAATGCACCAATTAAACTTTGTAATTTCTGCACTACATTTATTTATTATTTTTGTTTATATATTTGTGTAAACCCTCGGTTTTCCAGAGTTTACGCTTTTAATTTTAACACCGAACCAAATCCAACGCGTGCCTCTGAGGAAGTACAAAAAATAAGATTATCTTTAAACTGGATTAAGATGGTAAAAATGCCATTAGGAAGAGAAACGAATTTTTCCAGGTCTTGTTGTAAAAATATTTTTTTTTCAGTGTCCGTTGTTTCGAAATCATTATGATGAAAATGCTAATTAAAAGTTGGGAAGTGGACCCGATGTGAACTGAATTTCATTAAGCAGAGTGTAATGGAAAATCTCATTTAATATCCATTTAAATTATTAATGGCAATGAGAAACAGCGTTGGTAGTATTCATCTGAATTTGATTTAAATCGTAATCAAGTTGCAAGAAATCAAAGCTGTAAAACCCTCTCTATAATTAATACTTCTTTAAGTACCCTTCAGCCAGCATTATACTCATTTATTTAATCGGTCCACCGTGAAAATCTAACCAATGTATTCATGGTATCATTAATTTTCGAATTTCTGGATTATCACTCTCTTGAGAGCTATTTTAATTGCCCCTAGGTGGTTTTATTTTTTACATAGTGTTTTTGGTTGCTTTAAAAATTATATTATAAAACGACTCTCAATTATGGCAGATGATACACTTAACTTTATAAGACCCATAAGACTATATCCGGACGAAATATTTCAAGCCAAAAGTACAAGAATTTTCAGATGAGAGCAAGTTCTGAATATACAATTTAAATTATAGAAATACTTTTAACGCGCCACAAGATAAAGAATTCATCTGTTGTTAAAATTTGGTTTAGTTGAAGTAAAAATTTGATTTTTGTTTGCTTAATCGCGGTTTTACTAATTCAAAGTACAAACTTAAATATAAAAAGGCAATTGTAATACCACCGTGTTAAATTAATTTCGATTATAATTCAGATTCGTGGGGTACGATACTTAAATATTTATTTCGCAATTATCACAAAAGCATTTGTTCATTATAAATTAATCTCTTTTATCAGTGCCATTGTTATAATATTCACTCCAATATCAAAATGATAAATTCACACTCATGGGTTATTATCTTTACACTAGTGAGCAAATTCATAAAGAAAAAGTTTATAATTAAATTGTGTTTTAAAAATATTTTTTTTCAAGAACTACATTTTAGGACATGATACTTCTAGCGTTTAATACCTTAAAATAAATAAATGTAAATATAGAAAACCAATGAATTTTTTTTAATAAATAAACTGAAATTGCCATGTAGCAACAATGAACGCCATCACTTTTAGATTAAATGGCCTTGTCTAATTTTAAATGCGTTTATATTTGATCAGAGCAGAGTTTCCCTATTTATTTTAAGAGTTCCTATTTATTAATTTCTTAAAAGTCTAAATCTTATTTATTTATTTTTTAACTCAATATAAGAATGAAAATCTTACAATTAAAAATATTTTCGTAAAATGTCCTCTCGTTTTAAAATAAATAGAAATTTTCTTGATTTACTCCAAAAAATAGAAACATCAAAAAAATGCGTTACTATTCATTTATTTTTAATCAAATGAAGTTTATAAATACTGTGCAATTTTATAATGTAAATTCTATAGCCGGTTGAATACTTAAAAATATACCCGACTATTTTGAATACCACTTTAGAAGTACGCTTTTTCTATGTTGAATAGTAAAGGTAACTCAATCTACAACAAATTTCAGTGTTCTTCTGCGGTTTAAATTTCATCCTATTTTATTTGTGGTATAGTTTTTGCTACTAGCACTAAGCTGAATTTTCAAACTTGAGCGCTGATTTCGATTTTAAACTCATTGTGGGACCAAACATGAATTCAAAGCTCAAAATATATGTATATTACTCATTTTTTAATAAATGATGGAGATATTTTTAAAATAACCCAAAGATTATATGACCGACAACATAATTTTCGTATCTTCCTTTACAATCCACAACAAGCCGAAAAAATTTAGGGAAAAATATTAAAAATATGAAATTGTTTATTTATGTATGTATATATAAATATAAGTATAAGGTAAAATAAATTATTAGGAATAGCATATTTTATTTTAGTCTACATAAAAAGTAGTACCTTCTATATATATTTATATCTTAACATAATATACATAATTGGAATATCATTTTGGAACATATGTATATGTAGTTTTCTTTTAACCCTTTGACCCATACATTTCTATAATGTATCATTTTGCACTAAAATTCGTATATGAGGGTTTTTTTGGTCGCTGAATACGAATCTGAAATCAGATTTTCAAAATTCAAAATGGCGGCCAAGATGGCGGACCAAAATCCAAAAAAATGAACTGTTTTCTATGAAATTTGGTATATAAAGGTTTTTTGACTCGCAAATCACGAATTTGACATTAGATTTTCAAAATTCAAGATGGCGGGTCCAATATGGCGGATCCAATATGGCGGGTTAAAATAAAAAAAAAACTGTTTTTTTGCCATTTTGAATTTTGAAAATATGATGTCAGATTTGTATTCAGCGATTCAAAAAATCCCCTTATATGACTTTTTGCCATAAAGTGATGAAAATAAAATCATTTCGAAAAAAGTCTAACTTTTGATCCGCCATTTTTTATTTTGGAAATCTGTTACGTCCCACTATGGGTCAAAGGGTTAAGTGAACATTACTTTTTCGCCTAAAGAACTTTAAAGCTGCACATCGGCGTCGGAATCTAGTGGCTAGAAGTTAATATTATTTTAAAACACCAATTTCAGATTTTGTACCACTTTGTGTCAGTGATGAATTTTTTAGATACATACTACAGAGACATGCAGTTGGAATGTTTCTTAATTTCTAAAACTAATACTTGTCATCTTTTCACTTTTTTCATTTATTTTACTGAGGATATGAATATTATTAGTTTAGTCACTTTTGTTAAATTTGTTAATACGTTCACTACGATATTAAAATAATATACTAAATATTTCTTATTTTCTACTACCTGTGCCCTCAACTTCATTCGCGCGGAATTTTGTAAATTGAAAACTAGTTTTACGACGAAAATCGTATATAATAACACGATGATATAAATTCTTAAATTAATTAGCCATCGACGCGGATGATAATTTACATTATTATTTCAATATGCCACCCGTAAGCTGGGAACTAATCCCGCACCATCAAGCATGCATCATTTAAACTTGGAAAATCTGTACCACCCCTGGGCGCTATCAATTTCCCTGCAGACTTCATCCAACAATGCATCCATAAAATAAAATCTTCCAGTAAAATTTTCAACTATGTAAAAACATTTTCCGAGAGGGACTCATTCATGAGATATGCCCCACTACACCACACCTCACCAATCTCCCCGAGAGAATTGGATTAATCAAAAATCAATAAAACTTTAAATTATTACCCCGATTTGAGGGAATTAAAGTAAATTAATTAGACGCAGTCAGGTATTGATGGACATTTTACTGCATCATTTAATTCAGAGCCATTAGATAAATTAAAGTTACGAGCAGATTGTTGCTAATCCCTTTAGGTCAGAGAAATTAAACGCACCTCTTAGCTACGAGCTTTTAAATAGTTTATCAATAAAAGTTTTTATGGGATAATAAAGAATCTATTAAGCAACTTTTTCAAACAATAACAAAGTCAACAAATCTTGGTGCATTTTATCCCTTAAACGGATTGACTCTCGTAAGTCAATTGACTTCTGGGAAAACTTTAACCATATTTTCCCTTTTTCAAGTTTGAATTTACTCGAGCCTCAAAACATTGTAACAAATAGCCCTATTGATCTCAATTATCTCCCGGATTTTGGGGCTTCCTGAAAAGCCATAGGTTATTTTATTAATTTGGTTTTTTAAGAGCGTTGAAGAGGCTACCTTGCGTTATTCCTTTTTCAACTTCAGCCGTAAATTGCTGAACTTGTAAATTTAATAAATGTAAATTTAAAAAAAACTTAATAATATTAAATCAAAAGAGTATAATGCAATTATTTCTTGCATTTCTAAAAGCATGTTTTCTCTACTACCCGCATATTGAAGCAGTCAAATAATTAAAATAAGTACGAGTACATTTTGAAGTAATTTTAATAATGTATCAAATAACACCCACAGAACACGTTTCCCGAATGCAATATACTTTCATTAAAATTAAATATAAGAAGCAGCTTTTATTAAATTTAGAAAAGCGCATCCAAGATATGTTGGCATTTTTCCCTATATTTTCTTGAACTGCTTTTATTATTTCCCTTTACTTTCTAAAACCATAAGCTAAGGACATAAAAAATTCCCCTAAACTTTAAGCTTTATTAAAGTTTCTACTTATAAAAAGCTCAACTAGGAAAACTTTGTTTTAAGGATGAAATGGAAACTTGTACAGGTTTTGAGCTTAAAAAGTTTTGCAAAAAAAAACTTATTTTAAAGCACCACAAATTAAAACCATTCTTCCATGGAACAAAAGCTTTTCTTAAGCAATACTCAAAATATGAATAATGAAATTTTAAGTAAAAACAGATTATAAATTATCATTATTTTATACAAGCAAAAGAAGATGCAAACGCATATTCTAATGGGAAGTTTTGAAAAACAAAAAATTCTTCATTTATAAAAGTAAATTCAAAACTATATATTACATCCAAAGTTTAAAAACTCTAAAGATGTGGGGTACCTGCGAAGTATGTGAATCGTCTACTGGAAAGAAAATTTTCAACAGATATACCACCTATTTAAAAGATATACTCAAAAAAAATATGGGAGTAAATCTTAATGTCATTGATATTAAATAATCATAATGTTTTCAAACATTAAATGATTGCTTAGAAAACAATCTTATGGGAAGCATTTTAAATAATAAAATTCTTTGGAATTCGAAATATGTATTTATCAAAATTAATAAATACAGGATAGCTTTACTACATATAAAAATACATTAATATTCAAAATATATTGATAGTACGTAAAACACTATAGCACTAAATATCACTTTAAAATTCAAACTTAGTAAGACAAACTCCGGCAGATAATGCTATGACGTCCGTTCAGTTTTCACATATTTCTGAAAATGACCAATTGTTTTGGGTTAAACATTTTCACATAAGAGAGAGATATTTTTTTAAATATATTTTATAATATGTGGCAAGTGATATCGTTGGAATTAAAATTCTTCTTTTTTTAGAGAGGAATTTTATACGAATGTTTGTAAAAATATGTGCTCCACAATACTCCTATAACTTTAAAACTATTAGATATAAGAGAGTTCCGTTTTCTAATAGATATACTATATTACGTGTGGACCGGCTTAATATTTGATAGGGCTTAATTTCAATGTCAGAATCTGCCAATCAGTGAAAGCATTTACAACATTTATTTCTGTTCGATTGAAAATGGATAGTTTTGTGTCAAGTTTCGCTTAAATTCATTAAATTCCAAAAATTTTGATCAGCATATCGGGTCCGCCATTTAATTTCGAAATTTGGTAATAGATTCGAAATTAGTGGCCTCAAAATACCCATAGTACTAATTTTCACTTAAATTATTTGAAGTTCAAAAATTGTTGATCGCCATATCGGATCCGCCATCTTAAATTTCCAACCTTCGAACGTAGATTCGCAATCAGGACTTCCAAAAACCCCCAAATACAAATTTTCATATTTACAAATTTTAGTCGTCGTCTTGGATTCACTATTTTGAAATCCGAGAATAAAAAGTAGCCTATATGTTAGGCCAGAATAAACAGTGTCTTCATTCAAAAAATGGAAATGATCGGACCAAGCGTGTAGGCGCAATTGGACAACAAACAAACGAACTTTCGTTTTTATATATAGTATATGTCTTTATAGTTCTTGTGCCCTGCATGTGTCTATATTGTTTTGATGCACCGCTCTCGCTCTTAATGCAATTTACCGCAAATGTTCGTTGCGATCTGTTCGAGATTCCTGCGTACGTTTCCTTATTGCGCATATTCTGTGTTCTTCATTGATTTGCGCAGTTTGTGCGAGCGATCTATTGTCTCTTGCATTTTGTTTTCGTCGTACTCCTTTGCTTTGACTTTCTTTGCGGCATTTTACTTTATAATAACACACAAAACAATTAAAATAAAAGAGAAATAAAATAGATATAATACAATAGAAATAAAAACAAGGATAAACAAATGATAAAACAAATAAAGTTAAACTCACACGTTGTTTATGTTCGTATAGTCGTATATACACTTAAGGGGAGGTTCTCATCTAGAATCTTGAAATTTTCGATTTTTTTATATCATATTATTAAAGTTTAATATGTCTAGAATGTTCCTTTAAAATATTTTGTTGATCCGAGCACTAGAACGGATTCTACAGCTCATTGATTGTCGCGGTGTCATGATCACAGCGGGGCGCTCTTAGCCTGTCGACGAAAAGTTACTTAAACTTCAAACGCGATTATCTCAGAACTTTGTTTTTTAAGATTTTACAAATTTGTGTACAAGATAACTCAAAAACGATTCAACCAATCAACTTCTAGTTTCGTGCATATTAAAGTAAACAATTTTCTTCATAGAAAGAGTGGAGCACATTTTGAAAATTTTAACATTAACTCCTTTTTGTTAGTCATAAACTATGAAAAAAAACAGCCAAAAACAGCACAAAAATTTCAAAATCGCGCCATTCCGTCAATTTTAAATTTTTTTTGAAAGTCGTTCACTCTTTCTGAGACAAATTTATTCTAGTTTACAATAATGTCATCATTATTTGATTTCAGGCTAATTTGCGACCCCTAGATTTTACACAGCTGGGCAATTTTCGAAAAACATGCCTTCGGAGAAGCTGAATAACGCCATTTTGTTTTTTTTTTTTTTGCATAAAAAAATTTTTTTGTACAGATAAATGTACAATAAAAGATACTGCCAAATATCATTTCCCTATGTCTTATCATTTTCCTTCAAATAAATCACGAACTTTACCTACTTTTAAGCGCGCTAGATGAGAACCTTCCCTTAAACAAAATGGTATCAGCAGGGAAACGTTTAAATCAGCAATGAAAACTTTTCATACATATTTTGTCGATATATTGCACGTTATTTTCATTTCATCAAATTCATGAAAAAGTAGAAAACGCTGCTAAAAATGATAGAAATACCAAAATGAATTTCCGCGCTTTACTTAGTTTCTAGATGAGAAATCGAAAAAATACAAAAACAACCCTTTCCTGAAAAAAATCAAAAAAAAAACAAAATTTTAGATCACGACACCAGCGTCACCTGTCAGGTCCAAAAGTATCCTATCTTTCAAACGAGTATCAACTATACCCACTCACAAAATTTCATTAAAATCTGTTAGGCGGTTTCGAAGATTAGCGTGTACGAACATATGTTAAGATAAGTTTTGTTTAATTTGCTTGGATGAGAGTTCTTTAAATTTAGATTCAGTATACATTTTGCAATAGTGCAGTACTAATGAAGCAGATACCAAGCATCAAACTACTTTCTAATTTTTGCAAATTAAATTATAAATCTGCCTAAAAATTCTAAAGAGATAAACAAGTAAAGAAATATAAAAAGAAAACTTTCACACAATCTGGGTCTCCTTATTGGGTGCAAATATCCATGGCGTATGCCCAGCAGACACATAAATCAAAACTAAGTGCCTCCCGAAGTTTCGAAATGGCTTATTGAATAAACTTATTCGTGAATTTGCATAAACATTACAACCTGAGAGCCATCGTGAAGCCGCCCGAAATCATATTCAAATGATCTCTTCGCCTCGTACATTTAATTTACTCCCACATAAGAGAGTATCATTCGGCGCAAACCATTAGGAACGAATTCGGGCTATATAATGCAAATAAGCAACTGCATGAAATGGGTCGGCCCTGGGGTTTATTAGTATTGACTTGAAAGGATTAAAATCGCAAGATTTATACACAATTTGCCTTTTTAGAGGACAAGTCTACCAAAGCACCCCCTGAACTCTCCTCCGGCCGGGACTTGTATAATCCGATTAAGGAAGCGAGCAGGAATCCGGCAAAGAATGATAAAACACTCGAGATTCTCGCGTGTGGAACGTCCTGTTGGTGTTTTATTAAAACTTTTCACCTAATGGCAATATTAAGGAATTGAGTCCTCAAACTGGGATCCCTCCCCTTACTTGCAAACTCCACACCCGCATACGTCTCGTCTTGAGGGTTACCTCTCAATAAATCAAGAGCACAATCCTATGAAGATTTATTGGGTGCTTATCTCTGCTGAGACAGGTGAAAATAAGATTCTTTTGCAGTCGTGGAAAAACAGAAGAAATAAATTTGATTTTAGCTCAAAAAGAGGGTGTGCAAGACAGACCTAAAACTCAATTCCACTCTGATGTCTCAGTCGGAGATATCGAACAATGATAAGGCATAGTTCCACCCACCAATCTAAATAATCTCGCCACAAGCTGTTAATGAAAATGTTTTCCTCAGACTAATCACGCTCTTTAAGGCATTCGAAAGACTTAAAACTTTTTGTTGTTTCGCCAAGAAACTCGCGAAACTTTTATTTGTCTGAGGAAAATTGCCTACTTTACCTCAGACACTCGCTCTCGCTAAAGCAAAAACACTTAAGAGGTCCAATTAAAACCGTTTAATGATAAAACTTTGATTGTTAAAGAAAATGTATTCTTCCAAATGCTCGAAGGCTTCGGTGCTTTTAATTGTTGACTCGATGTTTTACCGCCAGCGGTTGTGGTAAAGAACATGAAAATAAACAAATTTTTGGGCGGATTAACCGCAAGCCAAGGGCACAGGGTGTCATTTTTGTGGTGAAGTTTTAGCGGCTAGAAAAGCAATCGCCTTGGGATATCTGCAGAAGTTTAAGAAAATAAGTGTTTTGTCGAGTTTCTTAAGGGTTCATTGCGTTTTTTTATTTTTTTTTCAGTGCAATTTTAAACTCTGGATTATTGCAAAAATAGCATACTACTTGTTGATGAAGCAACTCCGATTTTGGTAGAATAGTAAATATTCTGAGATAACATAAGTCTTTACTTAAAATCTAATTTAAGGTTGTAACACTTATATATAATTTTCCCTTTGAGTAGTTCTCTGAAATAAAAAAATAGAATCCTGATGTCTTATAAAAATCCGAAAAACTGTAGACATATTAGAATTCTTAAAAACTATTCTATGCTATGTTCTATATTATTGCGAAAATTTTACTAATACCTTCACTTTAAATTATTACAATACTTGTATTGTAAATCGTCGTAGCCACACTCATCGTCGCACGCGTGTACTGAGCGCAGCTAAAATTCAATCAGGTTATGCGTTCCATAAACAAATGGATGACACAGCATTGAGTGATATTGGGGGTACATAAGACGGAAGTGGTGGTTCTAACCAAGAAGAATATCCCGACAATTCTCCCGATCCATATCGGCGAAGAAATTGTAAAAACCTCACCGGCAGTAAAATATCTTGGTGTAAAAATAGACAGCAAACTGAGTTTTTTCGCGCAAATTAAGGATACGGCGAACAAGGCAGCAAAAGGCATTAAGGAAATTCATGGCCAATATCGGCGACCCGCGTTCTAGCAAACGGCGCCTACTCATGAGAGCAGTACAGTCCGTGCGGAGATATGAACAAAGCTGTTAAACAAGAAGATGCACCGCACTAGGCTACTGCAGCTGTAGCGGAGAGAGGCGCTGAAGCACCCACCTACCTCACCGTGCCAGATCCAGCAATGCTGGGCATTGCTGGAGTTATCCCCATTACCCATTACCCAAAGATCATGAATTACTAGATGTGACACTCGTGACGTACTCCCTTATCTTTTTTCGACCTTGGTTCCCTTAGCCCAACCTTGCAGATTTTCTTTGGATAGTAATAAAGGGCTCACGCGTGAGAGAAAGACAAAAATTTAGGGGGAGGCGGAACGAAAATTAAAATTACGTTTCACCACCCAAAGCAGCGCACACGTTCGAATACGTTTGGCTCGCCTTTAAAAATGTACAGTGAAAAAATGTAAGCAGCCCGCATCCGTATACATGCTCTGAGTGTGCTACCTGCCTATTCCCCATTCTCAATTCAGGATTTCCCTATGCTGGAACTTTGCTTGGGGACGGCACTATCACCATGCATGCAGAGGCACACAGCGAGCCCGACAGATTGGCCCGCTTTTAAAGATGCGTGATAAAAAAACGCTGCATTTTATTGCCTACACTGTAAGTGCTGTAGATGAGAATATTTGGTTGGCTATTCTTGTCTCTCTTGTTCTTATTAGAATTTAGATAAGGCATAGGAAGCAGTAGTTCTTTACTACTTTCTCTAATGGAAAAATTTTCCTCAGGCAGTTTTAGAACTTGCATATGGGTTAGAGCTTTAAGCTTGTATAGAGAGTGTCCCATCTAGTATTTCATGATCTTTTAGTTATCCCCATTACCCATTACCCATTACCAAAGATCATGAAGTACTATCTAGTATTCTAGACAAGGGACTACGTCACGAGTGTCACATCTAGTAATTCATGATCTTTGCCATTACCTCAAGAGGAATGAGGATAACAGAGAGTTAGTAGCGCGAGAAGAGAGGAACCGACCAATGGAAGACTGTCAAGCCATCTGAGACGTCGCACGACTCATCGGAGACCTAAGAAGAACCTAGGTGGAGAGAAAACACGGCGAAATCGAGTACTACCTAACACAGTTCATGAGTGGGTCCGAACATTTCCGATCATACCTTAATATGATGAGAAATGTGGACTCACCGAGCTATCTGTATTCCTCGGGAAAAACCGACGATGCAGAACACACATTCATCGTTATTGACATTATGCTTCGAACGGAGGAGAACTGGGCAGCTGTGTCGCATCAGGTGCGGCACTTAGTTCGGGCGAAGAAGAAGGACTTGGCTCGACACCAACTCGTCGTAAAACCACTCGAAAACCAATAGGCTTAGAAACAAGGGGGCCTAGCCCAAAGAAATGTGGTCAGCAGTTCCACGCTAGAACCCTTATGCGACAAATTTTATCAAGTAGTCCGTAGGGAGTCCGACACCACATGGTACACCCCCAAGTATATGTCCGAAAATGCATTTCATTCCCTCCATAAGAAAAAACAAATGGTAAATCCATTTTTCAAATTGATGAAAGAGAAACTAAGAATTTTAATATATAAAGTAATAATTATTATACACGGTGCGCAGAAAAACATTTTTAATATTTTTGCAAAATGCAACTTTTCAGGTTTATTTAGGGTATATTTAGATATTCACTTTAATCATTCAAATAAATGTTTTTTGTTATTTGTAAACTTGTTTGTGAATTTATATGACGAAGAACAATCCGCTAAAACATATGTTGTGCATTGTTATTGCTTATCTTAAGATTTAAAACTGCAATTAATAACGTATTTACGATGTCTTTTAAATCTGCATTAAATTTAAATTATTAATTAAAAATAAATGTCAAATTTATTTATTTATATTTCATTTTAAAGATCCAATCGAGTTCCTAAGTACCGAATGTTCACCATTTAATAAAATTTCCCTTCACCTTTCTATACTTTTGTCACATTTTTCCAATAAATTCTTTCTCTAACCGAAAGACGACCAAATACCAAAAAGTTTTCTACAAATCGATTACGGTCAACTGAAAACAAGGGTTGATTTGAAAGGGTGTTAATTAGAATTCTTTTGGTAATTCGGCCAGCCTTTTTAAAATTCATTGCTCTCCGACCTTTCTACGTCTACACCAAAGAAACAAAGAAAATAAAAAAGGGCATAACAAATACTCTGCTATTAATCCTCAGCAATTAGCTGAAAAGTTTTGGAATTTTTGAAAATCTGTCGTCGAAGAATTTCTCGCTGTACCTTTCCTGGACCCTTAGGAGTTAAAAGTAACCACCGTTTACAAACCACCCACCCAAACTTTAGTCTTTCTGATACTTTGATTTGTCGCTGCTCAAAAATGCCGATGTTATGTTACGGAAAATTAATGCCGTCGCAATTTGTCACTCTTATAGCACCGCTGAGGTGTGAAACACTCGGCATTGATGCCCGGTGAAAAGTCTAAAAAAATTTTCTTCATGTTTATGTGAAATATTGCAGAGAAACCAAAGTTGGAATCGTACGAGCGGGGGTGGTGCTACTTCTATGCTTTAACAAATGCTCTGATCATTTACTACAGCAGAACACGTCGAGCTGTTGGTAGACAAGTGGCAGGTTTTCTTTTCTAGGGGAGAATTTTTGAGCTGTGACCTTTCACACCGCCTGTTGGATGGGAGAAAGGTGTATAAAAAGGGAGCTGGTCGGAAGGACTTCTTGCTCACGTCCATGCGATATTTTTTTATTAAAATGTTGAGAGCAGGGGTTGTAGACAGGGGTTGGAAATACGTTACGTTTTATATATAATATAATAAGTATTTAAATATGTCTCCTCTTTAGCAACCCCAGCAATCCCCAAGCAGATAATACAAATCTGCATGTCATCAAAGTAGGTCAAATGCTAATTCGGCTCCATCATCTGGAACGTTTTATGATAATGTTTGCTGGTTCCTCAAAACAATCGTAAACGAGCTAGATAACCCCAATTTCTCTCCCCCAGGCTCTTCCTGGCATGCCCAATGGCCTGTGGATCAGCTCCCTTGGGTGCTATCAAAGCCAATTAGGGAAGTACTTTGCCCTGAAAATGGTTGGGAACTTGACTGGAGTTCTTTTTCATTCATACTGGATTATGTGTTCTAGTATTTTCCACCTTGAGACGTTCATAGAAAAAAAAAGATTAAGTTTCCCTAGAGAGATATGATAACCAGGAAGAGTCCCTATTTTGCTCCTTTGTCCATGTCTCAGACAATAATTCATTACAGCTTCTTGTCTGATGTCTGCTCAGAACAGAGCAATTTCCTTCGATAGTACAAAATGTTGGGTGACAAAACTATTAAACGTTTTGTGCTCCATTTTAACCTTTGAGGGATATTTTGCGTGAGTATTTGAATTGTTGTTCTAATTAAATTCCTTTCAACCGGAAGCCTTAGAAAAGCAGATATGAATTTCGGAGAAATTTATTCAACCAACCAAACAGTTCACTTATCTAAGAAAGTTATTCAAGACGAATCAAACTAAGGGACAAGGGCTTCGGAATCACAGAGTTCGAGAATAATAGAGGATAGTCGAGGATAGCAGACACTAGCCTGCATTTTGAAATCAAAACGGAAAACAAAAGCCCTTAAGTGAATGTTTATTCAGCTGAGAGGGTATATTAAAAAGGAAATGATTTAGCGATTTTCGATATACACATATAAAATATAGAGAAAATAAAATCTTAACCAATTTCAAGGTTCAATTCAAATATCGTGTGCCGAGCTTAAAAGAGTGATAAGTGATTAAAATTTTATTTTTAAAAACAACACTTATTAAACCGCGTTATGGTTATTTAGTAACAAGTTATCTTTTAAACTATGTACTACAAGAGAAGAAGGGAAATACAAAATTTGAAAAACAAACTGAAATCATTATTTTTGAAAAAGAATCTCAACCAAAAGCATTGAATAACTGCAATTAAGCGGTACTACAAATTTAGTCACAGTAACTATAATTATAATTTATATTTTGATTTGAAAAATATTATTCCACTTACTTTTCACGGCATATTCATCCATTATCAAACTTTTAAAGTATTTCTCTTTCACCCCATTCTAACACCGAACAGGGTAAATACCAAGATCTCTCTAAAAACATCTACAAAATGTCTATTTACCCAGAAGGCTGTAAGCTTTGTATCATTCCACCCCAAGATGCCCGTACTTAAGGCTTCCTTCTTAACTTCTTGGGTAAACTGCACTTATGGTGAGGTAAACAAGCACAAGAAAGCCTCATTCTTCACCGTCTTATTCTTGTTCTTGGATAAATACAAAAGTGAAAATTCTATTCGTTCGCAGGCTCATAAGTGAAAAGTTACGGCATCGAACCGGCGACTATTGACTCAGACCCTCTCATGAATATATCCTTTGTTTTCTGAAGGCTGGGCGTACGACCAACTTGGCACAAGATATTCGCTAATTAATAAATTATTTGTTAACGTCTGCACCCTGCTTTTACATTCGATAAAATTATTTGCATGAGCGCGATGTAATTCAAGGTAATTCTTTGGAATGAAAAAAACGTGATCATTTGTGTAAAAATTTGTTTCTCCCCTCAAAAAACAAGATCAGAGCGTCATTGCCCTTCTCATAAATTATGTTAATGTCCACCCCTTAAAGGCACTGGCCGAAAATCCTCTTGTAGTCGAACAAAAGGCGATAAAATACATTTCCAGGATAGAAAACCGCTGACGGCACACATCTTCGGGCTATTTCAGTGGATGAATTGGAACGGCCACGGCGACGACGACAACGGTCCAGAACATTGCCTTAATAACATCCCCCGCTCTCAGGACCACCCGACTGGACATTGTCCCCCCTTCAATAAATGGGGGGCGGTGTAATAAAGCCATTGTGTCTTGTAGTTTCGGCCGGAGATAAGGAATAAATCTGTGCATCGCCTTGGATGTGTTATCCCAATTCTGTTGACAATGGAAACCGGTAAAACCGAATTATGTCCTGGAAGTCGTTCTATGAATGTTCCTTGGGGATTCGGACAGCGAAAAGTCGAATAGGAAGAGGGCAGTTTTACACGCTAGTGATGATTTTTCGAGTTTTACAATTTGTCATTAACAGGAAACATCATTGGGGTTGAAGCAAGTGATGAGGGTCTAGAAATGCTGACACGATTTTAAAATTATTCAACACAGTTCTCTGATATAATACACTGTAAAAATATGTTGAAGTACATTTTCCATTACTAGAAAGAAACATTAAATTGCTTAGCATAAAAGGGGTAGAATTATTTTAAAGCAAAAGTACATTAAACTCACTTTCGTAGTAACTAATGCCCAAAAGTTGTAATTTTGCAAACCCCCCCATTTAAATTTTCAGACAAAATTATGTGTTTGCCATAATAAAAATGCTGTTAAAATGGTAGAAAAATATTGCTTCGTTGATCCTACAAAACAATAAACTTAAAATTTGTTTAACCCCTAGCAACAGACCTTAATAGTTCTTGCTTGCCGTTTTATCTTTTCCAATCAATATGACTTTTGTATCGAATGCTAACATTTTGGGTATGCTCGACCATTTGGTGAAAAGATTTTCTCCGCAATCCTCCAAACTCCAACCCGGTCGTTTAAAATAATAATTTTTAATTATTGTAGAGTCGATGTTTATTGACATGTAATCATCATTATCACCAAAAATCGCTAAAATAAATATTTCATCAATATTGTTTTAAAAGAGGTAATAAATACCCTCCATTCAATAATATGTTTTCCCTCGTATACATAAAAATGAGATCGAGTTCTGAGATTTTGATCGATCAATGAGATTTGGAGATCATACTAATTTTTGTGGTCATGGTTTGTGTTTTCATTGTGGTAAAAAAAAAAATAAGGTTTCCATTTGAATTCCGTCTTAATTGTCTTATAGAAATTTTTTAAATTTATTAAGATCAATCTCTAATTCTCTCTGAAAACTGAGATTGATCTCATTACTTTTAAACTATTTTGTGTGTTTCTTTACGCAAACCCAAATATTACCTAACTGCTACAAATCAGAGAAGAAATAAAATCATGTCCTTCAGTGGTTTACTACTAGTGTAAGCGTTGCCGTAACAAGTGTAAATGCTCTGATAATTAAAATCAAATAATTATAAATATGAATCTGGACACTATTTAAAATATGGCAAGTTAGGTAGAGGTTACAAAAATTCGCACTAACACAACGTCTTACTTTGTATATTTTCATTTTCGCGAATACATGAAAATTTTACCATTTTTCTATTTATACAAATTTCTTTTATATAAAATGCAACTTAACTGTGAGTTGTGAGTGCATTAAAAAATAGTTTTGAAAATTTTTAAAATTAATCTTAGTTAGTTGAGATTAAACTTAATATTATGAATATCAAATTGAGTTCTAGCTTGAATTAAGCCTCATTTATAAGATTTTACTTCTAACATTATGAATGCATCAATCTAGGTTGATCTAAAAATTAAAGTTATGAATAGTCTTAGGTTTTAAGAGGGAATTACTCTTTAATGTGATTGCAGGTAAACAAAATTTTTAAAATACACCAAAATTCTTTTCAAATTCTTTTTGGAATAGAATTTAGAATAGATTACAAGGTATTCCATCATAAAAAACAGAATCCAGATGGCGTAGTTATTAATGGAATAACCGAAATCCCCAAATTAATTTAAGAAAATATATTTAGTAAAAAATATAAAAATTACAGTACTATTTGCACTTCATTGTTTTTTTTCCAATCCGTAACTGGCACTAGTTTTGAACAAAGCTTAATATTAAATAAATAATACTTGCAATGATAACGCTTATAGGTGTTGTTCAGATATCAAATTTAGGGCAGTTTTCCTTTTCCTCAATTGTGAAAAATGTTTCAGATATAAAAGTGGCCAATCCTAGAATATACAATAAATAATGCATTATTTAAAATTAAATTAAACTAAACGAACGACTGTTAGAATTTCACAGATATGACCTTATTCTGATAATAAGTTCGACTCAAAATCGTAATGCTAACTAAAATTGTGTGTTCAATAATTGTTTCATGCCAAAACAACTATCAGAATAAAGAATAATTTTGTTTTTTGTCACATCTCTTTTTATACAATCTTTCATTTATTGCAACAACAATTTGAATAGCGCACCCTCATGATAATGCCTATAACATGTATTTCTTCCAGGCAAAATCTGTTACTTATTGCAATATGCTAAACTTTTGCCCCATTTTCGATTACCAGAGAAATCCCCTTGTCGTCAGTTTTTATGTGATCGAAAAGATGTTTAACGACACATCTGTGTCGTTATTCAAGGGCTCGAAAAAAATATGCTGATGCCTACTTACTATAACGTCCCGCCACCGAATCGTCGTTCCAGGGAAAACACACCCCCTGAATTCTTTTTTATTCCTTGTTCCTGTGTGCAGCTATTGTATTGTACTCAAAAGTGATAAATAGGGAAAATACTTGAGTTTCATAACGTACAATAAAAATATTTTCGAAGGCTTCAGTAGAGTAGCCATTTGTCCTCCTCCAGTTCCTACTCCCTTTAGGCATTTGCCCAGGACTCTGATGCTCCCCTGATCATCCCCCAGGGAGTGTAGGACAATCTCAGAATTACGATGCCCGCATTTGCACGATTCGTTAAACAAAGGACACGTTTAACGCATTTAACGTAAAATTCTGCATGAAAAACTTGTGCAAATATAAAATTTGGATTTTTTCCTGTTGTACCAGTCCCTTTCCAAGGGTTTAAGACCGAAACAGTCAGACACACCCCACAGAGAGCGCGCACACACGCCACAAAAATAATGAGCGAATTACTAAGAATTATACAAGCGTACTTAGCCCATAATGAGGTGGATGGGGTGGAAGCAAGCGAAAAGGGACTCCCGACTAAACGAGTGACTGCGCTCGGGTAAATGTTCACTATAAAATATAATTTTCCTGGAGCGGTTGGATAATTGCCTTCGAGGCAAGGTGTTTGCCGCCAACAGTGCGGCTGATAGGCGCGGGGGGAAAGGTACGATACCGGCAATTGAGTATTCGCCGCACGAAAAGTTTTTCATAAATAAGAGAAAAGCAAATTGCAAAGTGCGCTCCCGGGAAAATCAAAGTCTTATCAAGCAGCCTCCACAGTCGCTCCAACCGCTCACGTTTGCCACCAACCGGCTGCGGGGGTGGATTTTGTCTTCGAAGCTGTGGAGCTCGAACTCATCTGTTCTGACTTAGCTGAAGAAGCTCGAAAGGTTTGGGGTCGAGAAGGACGTCAGGAAATTTGAGGGTTAAAGACGATGGCATCCTGCTGCCTGCGGTGTTATAAACTCCTTCTGTGTCTTGCTATTTATTTCCCCTCGGAGGCGCAAGGTTTGCCACTTTGTGGCTCGACTCAATGATGTTTGAATTCTGTAGAGGATTTTTCTTTTATTTCGCCTGTCCTGGAACCCTTCAGAAGAAAAGGGTGCAAGTTAAGGAACTCTCAAAAATCTGCGAAAGCCGTCTTAGTAACTACTAGCGCATTTACCATTTCTAATGAGTAACAGCAACCCTTGAAGAATTTGGGTGTGATAATAACACCTGAATGAATAATTTTTCAATGAATTTGTAGGCCTTTAAAATTGAAATAACCTCATTAATAAAATGCCTCCTTACTTACTGGAACAATTTTTTTAGTAAGGTAGTTAATAATAAATTATATGTATCTAAAAAGTAAAGTAAACCTTAAATGATTTTACAAGTTTCCAAATTATGTTTTACAAAATATTTCTTGTAAATTTAGAAACAAGCAAAGTAAAGAACAAAATCAAGATTGGGACTGCAAGAATCAAAGCTGAAATTTGAGATTCTTGGAATTTTACAATTATTAAAACGTCCACAAATCTACCCCTATTTTAATAAAATCATCTTTTTATTTTAAAATCTAGATTTAATAGAACAAATGGCAATTTTGAGCAACTTAAAAGAAACAGACTTTGTACAACTAAAACTAAAAGGCATCCTTTGTGAAAACTGAATAAACCGGGATTGAACTATCAACTATACGATGAGGTATGGTCAACCAAACCTAAAAATTATTAACGTAAAGACAATAAAACAAGTTTCTTAATTTAATGGACAAATTTCTATTGTTCTTCTACTTTATCTAAATTAAAATTTAAAAAACTGATTTTTCGTTTTCTTAAAAAAAAATCGTATTTCGACCATTTTTTAAAAATCATTTAATGTTAATGTTGCTGAAATAATAGCTAAAATCTTAAGATATTATATAAAAGTATCAGAAAATTTGAAACATTTCAAAATAATCCGTCAGTTTAACGCTTTTCCATAAATTAGCGAATAAAACTCGTGACACAAGCGTACACTTATGAAAAACTTCTCCATCAAGATGTGTAAAAAGATCTGTAAATATAAGTTGTATTCGATATTCCTAGATTAGGACTGAAGCTTTTGTTTAAGCGACATTACAAACTTCTATGATAAATTTTTATTTTTTAATAATTTTTCGAAAATATCCAAAATGCGGACCTCTATTACTAAAATTGTGTATTGTGAAAAATCCTGATGTAATAGCAAAAAAAAATAACAAAGTTAAGATTTGCAAATAGGAGTTCCCAAACCCGCATAATCGCCTAAAACAACCGAGAAAAGAAAACATTTTTAATGTGCAAATTTGTGTTATTTTTGAGGAAGAAGAAAAAATTAATAATAATTTTTAAAATGAGAAAGTAACATTTAATAATGGATAAGAAGTAAGAATGGGGACGTACAGAAAATAATTTTAAATTTCGTACGCTGTTTTTGATTACACCCATCTTGTTTTTTTACCATTACAAATCTTTTTAGTTATTTGCCTTTCAAATGAAAAATACCCTCAATTCTATTTAATTTGGAGTCAGCATTATAAAAAGTAAATTATTACGTATGTAGATAACACTAGTTCCAATAAAATTACTTAAATTAATTATACGTTAAAAACAACTACCAGTTGTAAGCCTTAATTGTTGTACTTATTTTGAGCCCTTCAACTCTTATCTTTGGTCTAAAATATTCCAAATGTCGGAAACATGTATTTAAGACGTTTAAGAAAATCAATAAATTGTCGGCTGGATAAAATCAAAAAATCTCTCATCCCCTAAAATAGTCTAAAGATACTTCTTTCCCCCGTTTAATGCTGGGTGGATATTCCAGTGAATAATGGCAGTTTGTTCTTTTAAACGACTCTCTTTTTACCAACGAAAATCAGCTCGTTCTCGAGATAAAAATCGTTTGTTGGGGGTAAAGAAGGAGAAATGCACGTATTTACCCAAAAAGACAAATCGATCGTATTAAGTGCGGTGTAAAACAGCCACCAGAAATATTTCTATCACTTCGAATTGTTCCTAAGTATTTACTTCTCTGGCCCTGCTTCTATTTTTTTTTTCTTTTATTTCTTTTCCTTAGTAGTGAGTGGCTAGAAAGGAAAATCGAATCGTTAACCGAAAAGATAAATTGCCCACGTAGATCCCTAGGGGTTTAACGTTGTAACAACTTACTCTCTATCGAATGATATAGCATTTACCACCAATCAGGTGGCTGCTAACTTCAAATCGAAAATAGTAGTATTTTTTTTTTATTTTCTAAGGTAAAAATATTTTCAACCATAAAATATTTATCCGTTTCCTTATCTTCCAACGACCTCCTTGGGCACTTCATCGTTTAAATTAATTTGCATAATGTTCATGTTGCCGCCAACAGTTTAGCCAGAATGCCAGCAGTATTCAGTCTTTTTAGGTAACATATCTTCTAAGGGGATGGTTTTTATAGGGTAAAAGATAAAATAGCAACGAGGAGGTGTCATAATAAAAGTGAAAGAGGAAAAAATTGTCTACAGATGATTATAGCAATAATTACAATCTCAAATCTGAAGATTATCCTTCTAAGGACGCTGATATCTCGTGATTTGCATACAAAACAGGGATGGATTCAAAAGGAGCCTAGGGCGGATGAATCGTCTTTCCTGTGGAAGGGTACAACATGCCTTGAATTTGTATTTCGTATCAGATATATGCGGCCTTGATATACATATATATTATTTTTCTTTTATTAAAGAAATAATAAATATACTATATGCTAGCGTGATACACCACAGGATCTTCACTTTACTAATAAAAAGCTTACGCTATGGAAAAACACATGGAATACAACAATATTATGCACTTTTATAACGTTTTATCTCGTCAAAAGCAGTTATAGGTTCTTGTTGCAGAAAAAATAACAACGAACACAGGGTAGAATAAGAGCTTAAGGTTTTTTAATACCCCTAATTTTGTAGATATTTCTGGTCATACCTTTCTTTGATAAACTCAACGAACCTTAGAGCTTAAATGAAAATATCAAGCAGGATTTAAATTAATTTTGAGTTCTCCTATATTTATTGATTCTGAATATATTTTTCAAAATTATTTAAACTCGTAAAATAATATATATAAATATATAGAAAACTCCAAAATATTTCGTTTAATGTACAGATGTTGATGAAGTACAGTCTGTTGAGTTAATTTTTGTTATTTTTAATACAATTTCTGTAATTTTTATCATTTACAATTATTAACGAAACTATGTTTTCAATACAAATATACCAATTCTACCACAATTGTGTTTAACATGAACAAATATTTAATCAGACACAAAACACTATCGCCTATATTCAAAATATTGTCAATAAAATGCCCCATAAAAGAAACTTTCAAATTATCCAAAAGATAAAGACTACTGATGCTTATCCGAAGAGCTAACTTCTTCGCGACTGTCTTTAGATTCCTTTCCTTTCGTTATAAGGGATAAAATCTACGACAGTTCGAAACAGAGACGAACTCGTTCAATGAAGCAGATAATAGAACCCATGCACCATTAATTTTATAGCCCAAAAACTTTACTAAATTTTTCCTTTATCCTATGGGTATCATTGCCCCATTCCAGATTTGGTTGAAATTTATTATTTGTTTTTGTTTTGTTTCAAACAGACTTTTGATTTCCTAGTAACATCTACCTTCTAAACATAAACTGTAAGATACACGTCGAACCTCAACGTCAACCCTTCTTGTGGGTGGAAGGGTAGAGTGGTTAAAGTTCCATAGGGTTGGACACATTAACTGAGCCATTTAAAACACACACCACACCTCCTGCCGTTTATTATCCTTCGCTTTTCAAGGAAAGGTACCAAAAGTCATAAAATTCTCCTTACGCTGAAATTTCTTAGAAAGTTTCTGTTCAGCCGGCGTGTTCCTAAGCATCTTTGGCTGGGAGATTTAATTATTCATAACGTTTCCCTCAACGTCTTGTAAACATGTTTCTCCCGTAAGGTGTATGAAAATGAACAGAAGGTTTCGTTACAAGCTACGAGGGTAGGACACCTTCTTCCTACCATTATTACTATTCAATTGGATAAGTTGCCTCTTAGAACTTATGACCCCAAGACATATTCCTCCGATTCAGATTTAATGGCGAAATATACCGTCAAGTGGGTGGGAATGGGCTCAAGTTGGATTAGCTGGATAGAGTATGGAGTTTCATAAAAAGTAAAACAAATGGTCCAGATAATGGGAAGGCGAAAAAAAATCCGTCTAGAAATTTAAAAAAGACCCTACAGGATATTTACCCCTGTACACCGAAAACGCAAAATAAACTCCCCCGCACGCTGGACATACAGGACGAACTTTTCACATATCTGAATCTATCTGGCGTCCTACGGTTCCTGTCATATCCTCCCGAGGCCGGGACTTGTTAAAAAGACCGCGGGTCAGTTTTTATCATCACTGAAAGACGTGAGCCGTAGATAACCAGAGAGGTATGGAAAAATGCAGCTTTTGTTGTCGCGTGAAGTTTTTTTTTTTTTTTACTGCTCTCTTCAGTTTCATCTCATAGATCCGTTGTTGGTTTTCAGCTTTTCTAGGGCTGGACATTCGATTCCATTGTTGAAAAGGAAAACAATGAACTGTCACGAGAAATATTATCCTGGGCGATGAGTTTTTAATTAACCAACTTTTGACAATACTACCCATAATCTGATACTTTTCAGTAAGGGAAGATTTTTTAACGCTTTTATTACGCCCAGGTCATGTTTTCTGTTTTTTCTTGAGTTTTTAATTGTTTTATAGCCAGTTGAATATAGCTACAATTTACGAGATAAACATAAATCACACCCCTCTGAAAATACTCATAAACACAAATTCAAAGACATATCGTGCTCTTTAAATTATAAAAATTGATAAACCTTCCCTTTTATTAAAGAGATATTTTTGAAGAGCACCAAAATACCGTTGGTACTCATACCACAATTTTTGTATCTTAGGAAGGGTGGAAGAAGTTGAAAATCTTTGAGAAACTTTTCCTTGTTTTTGTTGGTGTTATAAAGCAAATGAAGACGGAGCTCTTGAATATTTAATTGGAACATTGTGACAGGTATTACACCGTGTCACTGTGTACCTTGTCTTATAAAGTGAATTAAGTGAATTCTTAATTAAACAATGTGATTAGGATCATGGGTGGCTCCAATGGTATTTGTGTGGTTTTTCATTTGTCGAAAAAATACAAATAAGATAAGACAATGACTTTTTTTAAATAATTCAAAATAAACAAATTCCTTTTTAATAATATTAATAATTAAAATATTACATTCTTTGAGATGTATTTTTGTAATAGATTGGAACTAATTCAAATTAAATTAAAGTGTTAACTAAAGTGGATTCAGAGGAATAAAATAAAATATCGGCTATAACCTGAAAGGGAAAATAAATTATAGATTTTACCAAACCAAACTGTTTAGGTAAAATATTCATACTTTTAAAAAATGTTAAATATCAAGTCGTACCTTCTGTTTAGATAATATGCGATTTTTCTCGACAAATTTTGGGGTCTCTGCATGTCTTATGTTACAAAAAATTCAAATTCTTAACTTTGCAATGGCCAATAACTAGTACTGAAATAATGTAAAAAGTATTAGTTTTCGAACTTGCTGATGTGATACTGATTAAATATCTGTAAATATGTTGCAGAAAACCCAGACTCATAATATTTAATCGATCTTCTAAACTAGAAAACTATTATTTTTATTATTATTATTGGAGTGGGCGAGACGTATAGCCTCGAGCGCTCAGACATTTTTGTCCATTGCACTCATTGACCCCATTGTGTTCGTAGAGTAGAATACCATGGTTATCGTGGGATTCGAAACCACAGCCTCTTGGACGGTAGTCCAGCGCGTTAACAACTGATCTACCGTAGGCCCCGTAGCGTTTATGCAACTATAGTCTGATTTCTGGTTTAAAATGGTTGTTTTAGAAAAATTACTAGATGTATAGTATATGCAAATAAATATAGAATTCGGTCAATATTAAAAATTTCAACTCTTTTCAGACAGTTCTATAATTGATTAAATTAAAAAAATCATTGATATTCCATACTAAAAACTCCAACAATGCTGAATCATATCTTATATGAAACCCAGCTAACTAGAAAAACGTAAAGGAAAATCCGGAACTATAGATAAATTTGCACCCACACCTCTTTCAATATTCCCATACTCCACAACCACTTCGATTTTGGCTAGACGGAGGAAAATAGGGAAAGTGGAAACAATTTGTAGTTTCCTTTTGTTCGATAATTGCCTAAAAACCTTTAACAAGGGCTACATTGCTTGACCATAGATTTATGGTTTTGTTTGTGTTCTCGATTTCATTGATTCTCTCTCATCTGATCCCTTTTGTCAGGATATTCGGCACTTTGTATTTGATGGACTAGGAAGAGGTATCGACATGCATCGGAAAACAAAATCGCTTTCTCACTTAAGTAAACGCAATAAGAGCTTAAACAAATTTAAAAGAACTCTTCATTTTGTTTGAAGATTTTGAATTTTTTGTTTGTACTAAACTCCTAAAAATCATTTCTAATAAATCTCGACCCCAATTAGTGCACACAATTTGAAATGAACAAAAAACGTTCCCTCTCAATTTATGCTAGGGCTAGAACAGGGCTGCCCTTTCAACTTTCATTAATAAAGCGTGACACTCATTCCAAAGCAGTCACCAATCTCCAAAGTTCTAATTCCGACGACCTTCTGACGTTAGACACCCTAAGCCAGACTTCTCTAGGATGAAAATAATTGAGAAAAATTCATCAAGTCGGGTACGACGAAATTTTCTTTTGCAGATGTTGCCAATGAATTCCAAATTACTCATCTTTTCCGCCGCATATTTTTTTCGTAGTATTTTTTATTACAATTGTGACTTTTCTTTTCCCCCGTCAAAAAACTTATGAACTTCATCGAAAAGCAAGGAATGAGGCGGTCTAAGGTAAGCATGGTTGGAAATTTCTGAACAGGGTAAAGGAAAACTGTTTGATGATAATTAATTCGTTTATTTCGGTGAATTATTTCATTTCTTTTCGGTAATTGTTCTCTTTTTTCGCCACGAAATATCGCTGTGTCAGGGACCATTCATCTATCATTGTGTGAATTCAGCGGGAGGGTAAAATGTATTTTAATGCGAACTTTCTCTCGTAAACATGATCCAAAAAGCATTTAAAAGCGTAAGGCCAAAAGTGGCAAAGTTTCCCGTTGAAGCCATTAAAACGTTTAATCTTTGGAAAAAGTTTCCACTTTGTGCCGCTGCCGTTTAGATAAATCGTTTTTCCAACTGAATGCAATACCCCCCTAGGGCTAAAATGGCTTTTGTGGTTTGAGGGGGGTGGTGGCGGAGGTGTGTTACTTTGGTTTGTATTTAGAAAACTGAGGGTATAGAATTTTACAAAGTGATTAACAGAAATCCCTTGAGTGATAAGCAGAGGTTACCACCATTTTTCAAATCATATTATAATGAGGTCGTTTTTTTAAATAATATGAGCCTAAAGCAATTGGCTCAGGAGTAGAGTCGATTTTTATAACTTTAAAAAAAAACCTTGGATTTTTCAGAATTGGTCTGTTTTTACGTGAAACAGAACAAATAAGTAATATAGCAAAAACTTTTTAGCTATTCGACAGATTTTTTGTTCTGCTTTTTCCAATGCCTTTTGCTTTTATAAGTAGTTTATACAGATATACGAGTATACTGTTCTCTTCTTAAGTAAACTTACATAAATATCATATTTTTTCTTTCCACAATCTTAATAAGTGTGTGGTGGACAGTCAATTTTCACCCTCCAATTTTTAACCAAAGAAGTGTCCTTAGAAAAAATAAATTAAATTTTGTCTACAATTGACTAATGTAAAATTCGCCATCCTTAAAATTTTTTATCGAAGGTACAATATATTTTTTGTTCAGTGTTCCAAGTTTTCACCTTGGGGTGTTTTTGTATTGGGGTAAAAGTGCTTTTCGCTCGAACCTAAATAAACAATGGACAGACAAGGATACAATTTGCCTTTAATTGAAAAAAGCACCCAACACAGACTGTTTACATTCGTCATCCAAGATATACTACACTCTGCTCATCCCCCACAAAATCCTACCAAGATTTTTCTCATTTTCATACCTTTTTTTTCAATATTTTCTTCTTCGCACGTGCTCGTCTTAAAAATATATATATATTGCAAAATTACAGAGTAATGAAATTATCATTCATAGCGTCGCCACAAAAATTTATATCGCCTATTATAAAGCGAAACATCAGCATTATCTCGAATTATTTATGGTTCTCGAAAAAGTGAAGAGAACCAAACCCCTGGTAAAAACGGGGGATTCACGGAAAAACTTTTTAGCTTTTTTCTTGGCTTGCAGATGAGGTAGAAAGTAGAAAACTCCCTTTCTCGTCCCTAAAAGGAATAACCTGTAAAGCGCACTTTCTCTTTAAGTTGCCCCCGAAGACTGAGTATAGCCTACATACTCTGGAGACATAGCGCACGCCAAATAATTCAAATAAATTGCCTTAGAAAAATCATAAATTTTCGGAAAACTGAATAATTCGGTAATATCCATGCAAGACGTGTTTGTGACCATCATCAGTAGAGCCATCGTCTGCACAACTGCCGAGCTTGCTCTTTTATGATCCAACAAAAATTGTTAATGGTGTTTCGGTTCAAACAATAAATTTTCGATAATTTTTGAAATACCCATCCCTCTTTACTTAAAAATTCCATTACTTTTGCAAACGATTGATTCATTCATTTCCATCTCCGTTCAGTTCATCTTCATAGTCCGGCGGGCCAGCTACCGGGACCTGATGATGATTTTCATTTTGTGGGCTATTGAATTGGTTTTATCACTTCATCCCTTGAAAAGAAAATTAACCGGGACTTCGGCGGTGTCTTTGCTTATTTTCTCTTCCTTGGATTGGACCTTTTTTCTTTACTTTCTATTCAGAGTCGACAGTAATTATTGTCAATTTCGGTCGTAGCTAGGTTTGGTTAGCAATGACACTTTTGTGTAAAAACCACTTTCGAGCTAATTTCCATTTAATGAAAAATCGTTAATTGACTTTTGGGGAATAGCTAAAATTAAATTTGAAAGAAAGCAGACATCTACTAAGAGCAGTATAAGATTATTTTGAATGGCAATAGTCAACCCTTCCCTTCAAATTCTCATAAAGAAAAGCTTAGATACATTGTCTAAAAATATAAATAACACACCTACTTCCTGTAGGTGATTTTCAGGTTGCTAAACGATTTCGGTGATTTACCTATTTTTAATTAAGTAAATTTTACTGTACGAGTATGAGCTTTAAGTAAATTTTCTATATAAAAATAGACAAATGTTCTAAGAATTCACCTAGATTTTGTAGCGAAAATCTCTAGAAATATTTTTACAAAATTTAGAGAAGTTCACCATGTGTTTTAGGCCATTCTTCTACTTTATGCAGGTATATTTTCTACAAAATATAGACAATTTGTCTTTAGAATGTAACTACATTTCTTACAGAATGTAGGCAAATTTTCTGCAGAATGTAGACAAATGTACTACAAAATGTAGGCAAATTTCTTATAAAATATAAAGAAATTTTCTACAGAATGTAGGAAAATTTTCTGCAAAATAGTGACAAATTTACTATAGAATGTAGGCAAATTTTTACAGAATGTACACAAATTTTCTATACTACGTCGGTGACTTTTAGACAAATTTAAGCATATATTCTACAGAGCTTATGTAAATTTTCCAAACTTGTCAAAAATATAATTTTACAGTATATTTTCAACGGAATGTAAACTAATTTTACACAACAACAATTAGGCAATCATTCTATGTTTTGTAGGTGACCGTTCTATATGTGTAGACGAAAGTTTTTTCTCTTTTAGAAGTAGCAAACTGCAGGTATATGCAGAAGAATCGCAAGTTCTGCACTATCTTAAACGTTTCTAGTTTCTGCACTATAATGAATTTGATCAGTTGAAATTTTAATTTAATGAGTACGGTTTACTTGAACAAAATCGGCTTTATCTAATTCGAATAGAAAAACAAAATAAGTATGACTAAGCTAGAAAAAATTTAATAAAAGCCTAGAGCCAATAACACTAACGACAAGTCCTGCTAGACCCTCAGGAGGGAGCATATATTTTATTGCTTTATGCAAATCAAAGTAAAACTTTCTCGTGTTTATTTCTTCCTTTTTTTTTGGTATTCCTGTAAACATGTCATCGAAAACAATTCTCAAGCCATTCAAGCGAAAAGATGAACACCTTCTGAATTGAATTTTTATATTTTGTGTATCGTCTGCAAGTAGTCACAATGAATACTACGGTCTCTCTCATCCAATACCCATTCCAATCCAATATATGTGCAAATAGAGGCACCAGTATGCTCTTGTTGAAGTGATAGAAAATAAAAAAAAAGGAGTAAACTTCTGTGCTTATTTTGGGGAGTCCCATAAAAAGGGATATTCTAAGATAGTCAAGAAAAACATGAAAACTCAACGACCAGAATAATAATGACTTTGACATTGATGACTATCCTTAAAAAGGTCCAAAGTGAAAATAGATAAAATGAGCTATATGTGTGATTGCTATTTATTGTCATCTACTAAACTTGTCAAAAAGAAGGGTAGCAAGGGAAATTATAATGAATTCAGCATTCGTACCGAAATATATTTTGTTATGAATCATTTCAGAATACTTGTTCCCTTTCTCTAGGAAAACAATTGTTAAATACAACCATTATAAAGACAAAAACAAATAAATTAGGATACCTCTTGCCGTTAATTTAATAACACTATTAGTCCCTAGCAGATGTCAGCAATATAAGGGTCGATTTTATACCCCATATACGGCGAGTTCCCAAGAGCAGACAATTAGACCCAAGATGCAAAGATGTGTAGAAAATCACAAGACCAACTAGATGATAAGAAAGGACACTTTGTACGCTTATGAATAATTTAAGATGCCACAGGGACGGAGAGTATTGTTTGAGTAAGATATTTCTAGGGATTGAAATATACCTATAAAATATAAGCAAACGTGAGTTAGGGTTTTTGTTTTTTGTTTTTAAATTGTAAGCTTAGAAATTTACTCCCTTTCAATATCTGCATTTAATTGTTTCAAAGCCATAATACTCGACTTGAAAGAGACATTTCCTTTTTCTTAATTTCTCCCTTATTTACTTCTTAACTAACAATGGACAAACTCCTTCCACTAAACGATTTTTTCTTATAAGAAAAAGTTCACAAAAGGCCAAAACGATTTATATTTTGGGGCACTTTTTTATGACTTTCATAAGAGTACCGCCGAAAGCAGAAAATTCAGTGTTTGCTTTTATCCTTAAAAACCTTTCAAGGAAATTTGAGTGTATTTGTTCTTGCTCATCTTTCCGTTGCCCTTAAGTTCTTTTTCTTATGCTTTGGAAATTTTGTCGTTTTTTATAAGGTCATCCATTACTGTCAGTAGTTAAGCTAACAATTGTAGGCGATTACTGATTCCAATAAATCTGCAAAATACATATAACTTATGTATATTTGCAAATGCACCGAAAGGAGGTCTCATATTGCCTCTATCTCTGGAAAATTTGATAAGTATAAAATACAACCTATCAGAAATACAGATTATATGATTTAATGTTCAGTTTAACTAAAAAATTAATTTTTGGATAAGGAATAGACCAATATTTGAGCTATCATTTCAGGCACAAAACACTGACTTATCTTTTACTGTAAACTTAATAACTTACTTTTGATTATTGAATACAATTTTTTAAAGTTGCATATTTTTTGAATTTTTGAATTCAATCATCCACCAATAGTAATATAAGTATGGCAGAACCAATTACCATAATTTTAAAATTTTTAAAACTTAAAACTTTATATGGAAAATACTCAATTTATAACTCATTGAAATGGGTGAAAACTACGTCTTTAAATAAAATTAAAAGCAATCCCAAGCATTCCCGAGTGTTCCCATTAAAGTCATAGGCCACCGTAGTTAGTCCGGTGATAAGGAAAGTAAAGAAATTTATGAGTATTTAAAGACCGAGAAATAACTAATATAAGTTTTAAGGCTAAAAGTTCCGTAGCATTAATTAACCCATGGAGAATTTAAAAAATCGTAAAACTGTGGAAACAACACGTCGATTTTAAGCAAATCCAATGACAGGGGAGGGACAGGGGTCCAAATAGAGTAGGTCATGGAATGTGAACCTAAAAAAATTGAGTTAAATTATCTTAAAAAGCTTAAATCGTAGATAATTGTTAATAGCAATAGAAAACGAGATCCTACAATTAAAATTACTTTATACTTTCTAGGATTTCTGGATTAAAAATTGTTTTCAGGGGTCTAGTTAAATTTAAACTGCCTGTATATTCGGATAGGAAAACCGGGTTTGGATCTAAAGCTACTCGGTTAGAAGTAAAAAAAAGCTGGATTATTTTCTATTCACAGCATACCTTAGTTTTTAAATATCCATAATTTTTAAAGTTATATATTATATTCTTGTACGTATCTAATTATTAATATAAACAATGAAATAAAGCAGTTAACCAATTTTATACCGTTTGGATCAATAATCCTACAACAGTCGCAATCTGTTCACCATCTCTTTAATTGCTGCTTGTCTATGCAGGTGATGCCGTCACAATTAGCATACCGTCGCTTCCCCCTATTATAAAATAGGTCCAGTAGCCACAATTTCCCTGTCCACCTGCGTACTCCTCCTATAATTAACTGCCGCAATTGACTAAAGCAGTCATAACAATTTTGATGCCTTAAGAAAAGCGTCCTTAATGAAGTGGTCTCAAACTCTCCCTGAAAATGCCCACTGAATCGATTGTGAACGTGAAAATGAGCTAGCCTACCACTTCCAATCCTGCCCTTCATCCAGAAAATGCCTTCGAGCGATTCTACTCCGTCCTGACACTGGGCAACTGGAAATAATGTACACATTCCTTTGATAGCAGGGACGATGTGGTCCATCAGATTCAGCATCCCTAAATATTGCACCCTCTCTCTGCGTTTCAGTTCGCCTCTCTAGAATATTGTTTTTTTTTTTTCTGGATGTCGGCATACTTCTTGCTTCCGCTAAACTCAGGGATCCCTTAATGTTTGGCTTTCATTCCAAAAGATATAATGAAAGTCATACAGCGTTAATAATAAATAAATTACCGCAAGAAATAAAATAAACTTTTTGTTTCGCGTTTTGTTATTTTATAATTCTGGAGTGCGTATAATTTTCATTTTAAGACCGCCAAAGAAAACTGGAGGCGGTTTAGGGACAACATTCAGTAATTTTATGAGGTTGGGAAGGATTTACAGCCTGGGGCTAGAATTCAGCTGGAATTATTCAAAGTGTTTCCTTTTAAACGCTGTTTCTGAAGAAATTCACAGGCGTACAATATGAACATTTTAATAAATTGTTCCTTCCCGTACCCAATTTTAAATCTGGCTATATTTCATCTTAAAGTGCCTTAGATTTGAAACGGTCGATTGAATGGCACTAAAAAGCTTTTTATCAAATTTATTACGGACCTCACTGACCATTTCCCACACCTGGCACCATTTTTGTTTTTTATTATTATTATTTTGGGCCGTGCGAAAGGTTCAAGTATGAAAAAAAAAATGGAATATAGTCCCCAAAAGTGAGCCGTAAACAATTGGCTTTACATCATCAGGAGAGGACACAAAAGTGTCGACTGAGTGCGACAATGCAAGCTCATTCGCCTGACAATTTATTCGGAAGTTATACAAAGATCTGTTGACTGTTCCCTCTGTTTCAGCTCGATGACTCTGTAAATCTGGACCTCGACTGCACGCCGGGACTCCTCCATGCATGCCGTCGTCGTGCCCGTGCCATGGATATCATCATCATCAACACCTCCACATCACAAAACCATAGGTAGCATACAACACTCCTCTGGGCACAAATTCTTCCTATCGAATGCGATTTTTTGCATTGTTTTCTCGATTCTGTTTTGTTTTTTTTTTTTTTTCAACGTTTGTCCAATGCATTTCGTGCTCAATCAGAGGAAGGCAGACAATCAATAAAAATTCGATGAACAAATACCTTCTGATAATGAGTTGAACACCTGTCTTCCAGCCATATCGTCCGAAAAAAAAAATTATACCCAGAAAATTCAGGGACTTATGTGAAGCGCACCATGTAGTTTTCTCTCCCTTTTTTTTTTGGTGGATGGTGTGGAAAGAGTTCGAACTGGAATGAGTCGAAAGAGGGTTGATTTATGGAAAGGCGACGACAACTGCCGAAGTTTTAAAGGCGATTGGAAAAGATTGTTGGCGCCAGCAATTTGCAAAGAATGAACGATTTTTTTCTTATGAATGCAAAGCGATTATTATCTAATTTAGATTTGAGAAGGATAGAGCTTTAGTAATAATTTTTTTTAAAAATCAGCATAAAGATTATAGTCCTCATAAAAATTAATTAACACAATAATTAAATTCATGCGAATCTCCATAGCATTTAAGTACATTTATCATGTTTATATCCTTAATCACTTCAAGAATTTTCGTATTCAGCTAAAGATTAAGGGAAATCACAATTATATAGGGACTCAAGGGAGGCTGACCAAACATTCTACGCTCAACCAGTCGGCTAACGATCCTATGAGACATTTTCAGATAAACGCAGAGTTTCCCTCAATGTGGAAATTCATAAAACGAGGCAGTTTTAGGCGAAGGGTTTATTTCAGTGAAATTAATGTCCTTGTGGACCTCACCTCGTTTATGGTAGCAGTTTTTCACAGCTTTTTACTGGAGCCATGTGTGAGCCATGAATAATCAGTTAAGTCAGGACAGCAGACCAAAAGGAATGAGTTCGCCATGGGCACTTAAATTGGTAACAGTTTCTACAGAATTATAGAAATCTGTCTGGAAAGTCTGTAGAGATTTATAGACGTTAAAAATGTTTCGCTTTTGTGTTATGCCGGATGGTAATATCTATGCAAGTCAGGAAAATACAGATAACTGATTCACCTAATAATAATAATTAGAATTTAATTAGAAATAAACTGAGTTAATATCTTAAATCGAGTTCAATCGTCAAAGCGAAATAATTTTTTTAAGCAATTAAATCTATTAAAACCAGGGTTCCGTGCATCACTTTTACTACCGTATTCGCTACATTTTTTATTGAAAGTACTTAAAGACTACATTCAGGAGTTATTTTTCATATATTTTACATCGATAGTATAGAAATTATAAGGGGCGATATTTTGATAATGACTTTGAAAGCAAATATCTCGTAACTGAAAATATAAAATCAAAAGGTTGTAAAACATTTTTTATTGGATTTTAGTAGAATTATCTATTGGGGTTACAAATAAGTTTTGAAGGATTTACAAAAGATGACGTAACTAGCATTAAATCGCATCGGACAATTTAGTGACTATATTCATGTTAAAGCGTCATCACTTCCCTCTAAAAATCAAAATCATTTCGCTGATGTGTAAACAACATACTTTCTTTGTGCTCTAACCATGTCAATCTTTTTGCCAACAAAACACAATTTCCGGGAAGTGCCGCTTTTTGCTTTTAATTTGAAGAAAAGTGCAGGTGATGGATATCGATTGCTGTGTAAAGCATATGGGGAACATGATCCATAAATAAAACCATGTGAGTACTAGTTCCGGCATTTTAAGAGTGACGATTTTTACACCAGCAACAAAGAACGTGAAGGAAGATCAATAAAGTTTGAAGACACTGAGTTTGAGGCGTTATTGCACCAAAATTCATGCCAAACTCAAGAGGAGTTCCCTGACACCCTTAGGTGTCTTAGCAGACGATTTCAAACCGTATACATTTCATCTCAATAGATCAAAAAATTCTGAAAGATTTAATTTGAAAATTCTGAAAGATATAATTTAGAAATTCCTAACACTTAGAGGCCTATTACGAGTATCACTTTTTAGAAGAATAGAAAGCCAAGACACCAAAAAGCCTTGCATTTTAGCTTCAAAAATGTGTCTTCGGTTTCGATTCAAATGAAAAACGATATTTGCAATATGCCCTTTACTTATCTCTGTAAGTTCTTAACACTTTAATAACATCCTCTGCGAGATTTCTTTTTAAAGTATCAAACTTTCCTTCGTCAAAATTTATGAAGTTTTTTGAATTTTTATTGCTGAAGACTTAATATGCACAATTTCAAATTGTTAACCTTATTTTTTCTCTTTTAATGTATACTAGAATATATGTAACTTTCAGACCAAATCCAGAACATACCTATTTTATTCGTTGTATCAAAAAGTACCAGGAAACTTCCATTAAATCACACCAGACAAAAGCAATTATTTTTTATGTATGTCCGTAAATTTTGATAACTTTTAGTATCAAAAGCCCTTCAGATTGCTCAAAGCAGTAAACTTTTAATCGCTTTAGTAAGATGACTATTAATTTTTATGCTGCCTTTATAAACAAGGCTAGAAATTAAAAGTCGAAAAAAATGGTTAGGAAGAACCCTCATCTCCCGCACATTTGAACAGGTCTAGTCTAGCCCCAAAAACAAAACTGCCGTCAACATAGAGTAACATACGCTGCACTAATTGTTTCTTCCGGAATTCATCGTCTCAATATATTGCCGATGCTTTCCACGGAGCCACGGCATAGAATATAGAACATATCTACTGCGTTTGGGCCTCAATGTCTAGCGAAATCATGTTGAACAAGCCAAACATACATCCACTAACCAGTCGCCCTCGGAGGCACTAGATGAAATTGATGTCAGCGGTGGGTGTTAATTGGGAGGATGTGCCTGATTTAGGGACAGGGAAACAATATCCTCCTTCTATCCTTCAGGCAGCGGAGTTGAAAAGGGTTGAATTTGTGAGAAGAATCTTGAAGAAAATGGCAGAAGCGATTTAATTCAAACATAAAACAAATCGGTCTACGGAGCGGATAAAAGGAGAAATAAATTACCGCGCCTGTTTGTCAACCTATGTGCAAATTAGTTGGGGATTAAATAAAGGGAAGAGGAGGTAAAAACAGCATGTAGAAGTGTGAAGGAGTCAAGCATTTAATTAAATTAGCGGATTTTAATGTTATTTAATTTGAGGTAAAATTACGATACATGCTTCATGCGAAAAAACTTAGGGTCATGAAAGATTTTTAGACATACCCTTTAATTGGAGAACATAAAATATTAGCTGTGTTTTACTCATTTTGTTTCTCGATCCAGATTAATCAGAAAATTTTGCACTGAATTGAAATTTATGCATAGTTACCCGTTCCAAACATTTTCCATTTCGCAAAAATAAAATCAAATTGCCTGGATTTATATATACTTTGCGTCAAAAACTTAATCCAAACATTTATACAGTTTATACGGTTTGGAGTTTGGATAAGTAAATATCATGAAAATTTAATGTACTTCCCTCAAATTTTAAAATCTTGATATACCTGAAGTTTTGTAAAATGCAATTCAATTAAAAATTTTCTATCTGAACTGAACCAGATATGTAGGAATATGAAAAAAACACAGCTATAGATAAACTCCTACAATAAAAAAAACTATTCAATCTCCCATCGAAGTGTGTTATGAAAATTCAATAGTAGACTTTCTTTCTAATATTAAAAACTGTTTTGTCTTTCATTATTTTTAATCTTTCTCCAGATTTCATATGGGACAAAATAATTTTAATAAAAAATGTTGAAATGTAGAGCGGCTTTATTTTATTTATCTCTGTTCGATTTCCTACAATTCTATTCTAAATTAGATGCTAAAATAGTATATTTCATCTACATAGTCTCAAATCAATTCTCTTTTCGTGTAAAAATCGAAAACACTACATGTACCGACTTGTAACTCAATTTTTAAAAATTTAATCAAAATGCTAGATATCCAATATTTTACTTTTGATTACGTCAAAAACCTAATAAATATCCACCCAGTGTGTTTTGTCTAATGATGAATTAAACACACAGTCATTAGAAAAATTGTGGTGCAAAATTGTTCATGACGACATTTTTCTAAAAGCTTCAAATTAAGATATTTTATGCAAATGGCTAGAACATTTATAGAATTTTTCTTTTAAGATTTTAGTAGTAGTCTTTTCTTAGGGAACAAATTATGCTCCATTTGTGCATCTTAAAAGTATGGGATATAAAAGGAATCTATAGATTTTCGAATTTTATCAAAAATATAAACTTGTTTGCTCTTTTTCTATTCTTCTACACCATTTCAACAAAGTCTATCACCACTTTTAAACAATTCTTTTCATTCCACATTATGCTTCGTCTGATTTTACTTCAATTGTTGACTTAAGCAAATTTTTAGCGTTTCTGATGCATAAAATTATGGAAATGATTTCCAATTGAAAATAAAGGCGAAGGAAAAATGTAAATAAGACGTAAAAAAGAAATACTGTGGTATTCTTTGTTTTTCTTCATGTTTTGATGAGCTGCAAACCAAGGAAGATTTTTTTTTTCTTTTTTGCATTCTTTTTTTTTCACGTTTTCCAGTTCCTGCGTAATCAAAAATAAAAAAGTGTAAACAATTTTCGCACATTCCCCTGGGAATATTCTTAATTCCCTTTAAGAGGAAGCCGCAAGAATAAAAGGTTTGCTCGGCTGCATAATCGGGAAAAAAAAAGAGAGTTGAACAGAAATCGCGGTCGTCGCCCCGCAAGGATTTAACGAACTTCAGTGAAAAACCTTCAGCTAAAGGATTTCCATTTATTTATCTTCGTGGATTGATTTCAATTAAGGAATGTAAGCAAGTGTAGATGAGCGGTGTCCCTTAGTTACATGTGTGGGCATGTGTCCAGTTCCATTTGTACACAAATTTCATTTTGTAATAATAAACAGATCCTTGCCGGCCACAAGTGCACTTGACGCTGTCTCATATGGTTTTCGGACTGTTTGTTTAGGCGTGAAGACCATTTTCAAAGCAAACAATTGGGTAATGTGCCCCTTGGGAACATCCGTCCAGAAAAGGAGCACCATATCTAGCTACATACCTCAGAGTGCTTGAATTCATACAAAATTCATTCATTTTTCTTCATCTACATAGAATTTTTGGAACTAGAAACTACTGTTCCTGACAATTTTTTTTTTGGGTCAAAAACTCCTTGAGTCTGCAATTTTGGTTATAACTAGTAATCCTATTAACTCTTACTGCTATCTAGATACGTCTAATTACAAGAAAGCAATATTTTCAACAACACATAAATCCTGGGGCTTCGGGTGGCACAGCTGGCTGAGCGATTTGGATGTGATGTACAAAGTGTGCTATTCCCAGGTTGTTGAGATTCCCATAAGAAAACTCTGGTGAAAAAGTACAAAATAACACTGAAAGTTTCCATACGGGCTTAGTTTCCGAGTGCACGAAAAATAAGAAAGCAATTTGAAAATTAAATTCTAAATTGCAAAAAAATAAATAAATACATACATAAATTCTTTAAAAGTATCGATAGACACAGCAGATGAAGCTGTGGTATGAGAAGAAGAGTAAAGTAATCAGGTCTCGTTGGAGCGGATAGAGGGTTCATTATGAAATGATATATGTGAACTTTGTATGTAAATTGTATGTAAAGAAGGTTACTGTGGGCTAATTATAATTTTAATGAAAGCAAATTGTCTTTAAGTTCCAAAATACTATCAAACGTTTGCATTAAGGAAAACAATATAAGTAAAACCCAGAAAATTGAATGATGTTCTGTAATTTTTTGGATAAGGAAAGAATAGTGTGACATACATATAACACAAGATATCTTTTTGAACGGTTTTGTCAAGAAAACATCTTGAACGGCCCTGACGAACCAAAAATCAATTAAAAAATCGACAAATGGAAAATATTATGGTTTAATTAAAAGTAAAAATGTCTGTCATTTTTTTGTATGTTTCCTTAGTTGTTATAAAAAACGGTTGAATAATTTAAAAGCAAGAGTTACAGCTAATTTCGTAAAGCATTTTTCAGGAAAAACATTTAAAGTTGTATCAGGTCTTAATGCCGCTCAAGGTGAGTGTTCTACTTAAAGGCTATAACTTGAGAAACACTTCGAATTTCATATTGAAGTAGATGTTATGTAATTTTAACATTTTATCAAAAAAAAAAGAAGATGCATCGTTTTAATTATTTGCTTAAAATAAGTAACCCAGGCAAGGTTCCTTGCTGTTTTTTTTTTCATTTAGATAATAACTGTGTTTTTTGATGATCCTGGATCCTGTTTTTGAATCCATTCAAAATCGAAAAGAGCAAAAGCTCCTTTTGAATTCAAAAATAGGAACCCTGGTCTGAATCATATTTCACAGCAAATTTTATATTACATTGAAATTTGCAAATAGTTACTTTTAACATTTTTAATTTTGTTAAAAGAGTATAAAATTTACATTGACTTTGAATCAAAACTGAATCCAACTATTTTTTCAATTCATGATTATAAATTTGTATGAATAACAAATAGAATAAACAAAAAACTCGCATTTATAATTTCAGTAAGGATAAGAATGTATAATTACAATTATTGTATAATCCTATTACTATTTTATTAAATTAAAATTTGTTTTTTTCCATCGTACTTCGAAAAGTTCTGCTATAGACTTGAAACAAAAATCAATTTCTATCGAACCCTCAATTTGTAGTCCTATTATGTGCAAATTAGCCTTATCATTCGCCAGTCATCAGGAGATACTTCGATCGACCCTCTGGGAAAATATTTTGCATAAAAATGTTTACTATATCTCTACCAGCCAAATACGATCCCCTTTTTGAAATAAGTAATAATAAGAAAACGCTTTCTCACCTTTCAGAGCTTACCGCCGGGATATGAAAAAATCGGTAAAATTGATGACTTACACCTGCCTAGACAGTCCTTGCCTAATCCTTAAGGCACACAATGCCAACTGACGGCGGCGTAAGCTCCTTCTAATCCCCAATAACTTCGCTTTTTGGGGGCAGTGACGTTTTATTTATTAGCGGCTTTATCCTTCGGGACGAGGGTAGCACCCAAATTTACTTCGAAAAATAATTTTATGAAGTCGTTGGACCCACTTCATCACTCCGCTCCAATACCTGAGTTGTAGAGTCTTACGAGATAGACGTTTGAAACGAAACGAACCCTAGAATGCTAAATCGTTCTAGGATTTCTTGGTGATTTATGAACAGGAACGCATTGCGATTTGTATACTAAATTTATGGACGAAAGATGAATTTCTCAAAAATATATAAATCGTGTCCACACCTTCTCACATGTTCTTAAAATCCCAAAAATCCCCTTGCTTGACTGAGGAATCCGGGAATCCGGATAACGGAGATTAGTGGCCAAAAAAGTACATCCACTCCCTGACAGGACTCTTCCGTTTGAGCAAACAGATAAGACAAGTCCACCCACCCAAGTACAATACAATTGAGAGTCCAGGGACTCCGGGTCTAGAGTTCTGCCGATGGTTTCAGTTGTTTTACGTTATCGTAGTGTTGCTGGTGGATACCACCAGGACGAACCACTTTACTTCGCATTCGTCCCGAAAACACGTTCGTTCTATAGGGCAGAGGGAAGAGATTTAATCGTCTTATGCGGTGGGTTACTCCGAAACGGCCAAATCAAGCTGAGGAAACGAAAGGATAACAGCCAGCATAAATTTTCCGGTGACTTTTGTGAATCTAATTTCTGCCGCTTCGAAGTACCTTAACTGATAATTGTTTATGAAAAGGTTGTTAAGGTTTAATTTCTTTCGGGATTAAATGACTACAAAGAGTTTGTTTATAGAAGGATCTTTCTCTTTGTTCAATTATTGCCATTTGAGACACATTGATTGCTAATATTTGTTTTCAATTTAATCGAATACTTCGCACAATACTTGGAATTGCACTGTATATGAACCATAAACCAATGGACCATATTATGGAAACTCAGAATTTCTCAAAGACATCGGTAACTGCCCACGGCACTCAGAGGTCAGGACATCGGTGCGTGAATTCAAAGGCCGCAGGTTCATTGCTTGTCTGTGTAGTAGGGATTTTCAAAACTTCCCATATATCCACACATATCATTAAATTGACCTTCGGTATAGTTACACCGTTTTTTTGACCGCATCAATTCAGCAACCAAAATAGTAAAACTTTTATAGGCATAAATTGAATTGGAAACCTTCTTACGAATTTTAATGAAATGCAATATGCAAAAAAAAAAATTTGTCGGTTGCTTCTACTTTCCGAGATAAGTAACTTTAAAATCTTAAAATAAAATTTCAGCCGCGGTTTTCACCATTTCTATTAAAGTCTTGGTAAAAACTTTATAAAAAATGTTACATTAAAAACATTCCACCGGATTTGTATAAAAAATTATATGCATACTTAAACAAAATTAAAAAAAACGTTACATACTTTGGTTTATTATTTCATAAAACAAATGCGTGCTTGTCACCGTCGGTACATCAAAAGAAATATAAACCTATAATTCCTTAATTGTAAGGATTTTTGAAAAAATGTTTTCATTTCATTTCATTCACAGCCATACATATACGTATGTATGTCGGTGATTTCATTTATTTATTGCTGGTTTTAGGATACTAAAAAATTACAATCTTTTGACTGTTCCTCGAATCACAAATTATACACAACATAAGTATGAATTAATAGAGAGAAAAAATAAATAAATAAAGAATATAAAATTAAATAGAAAAGGGAAAAATCGAAAGCAAAGATCAAAATCAAAATAGAATAAAAAAGAGTGAGTGTCAGTAGTCACAGCCACGTTTCCAGAATAAAGAAAGAAATATTTATTACTAAACTTTATAATTCAACCAGTTCCATAAGTCGTGTTCGGAATGCACCAAAAAAGTCCGCTGTCTGAACCATATTTGGCAGAGCCTTTTCCAGAGTCGAATTGTTAAACAAATTTTAATATATGCACACAATGTGCAGCGAAATTTTTGTGGGTATATTCAAAAAATCGTAACTCATAATATGTGTTAAATAATATCATGAAGTAGAAGTGTCAGACAAAATTTGTCTGCACAGAACAATAACAAGAACAGAAGTTATTAGGTTTTATATGAGCTCACCCCCCTGAACACGCAATAATATTTCAGCTGTTAAAAAATGAGTGAAGGATAGATTTTACGAAAAAATTGCTCATCGTGAACGCTAATCACAAGATTGTGAGAAATCAACTGACACATATTGCAACACTTGTTTACGAATCACCCATGGTATACATTGTTACATTGTTTACGAATCACATGGTATACATGGTAATCAGCAAAGCCACTTATTTTCTAATTGCCTTCAGGGCTATTTTCAATAAATTCATCAGTCAATTTAAAAAATTACGTTATTAAGACACAAATTCAAACTTACCAGGGAAATTCTATTTAAATGAGTTATAAAGTAAACATACGCTACCATTAGTTGATACAACTGTATTTAAAATGCGTAGTCTATTTGAAGGTATACAACTGTACTAAGTTACGCTTTAGTTTATATGTATTGTAAAAAACAATATATGAGATGTTCGTTACGTCTACTAGGTATTATCTTCTTAGTAGACATTTTGCCAGCTGTTGGTTCACTACTTTCAGTATATTTCTTACATTGGTGCTGTGCACAAAATCTGCGTCATGAAAGTTAAATTTACAGAGCATTATAAAATGGTATGGGTAAACCGCTAAATCGCCAGTATCTAACATTCTTTCATAATGTCGGTAACAAAGCACAAAATGTTTTTAATGCTCTGTGTTTTAGTAACGTGTTTGTTTCACAACAGTTTAAGTTTAATAAAGGGAACCGCACTAGCAGAAACCAAATTTTTAAACGGAAATTATTATACTTTGGACTATTCGAATAGAGCTATATTTATGATTGAAATAATAAGAAATAAGTTGCACTTATGTGGAGGGGCTCTTATTAGCCCGTATGTCGTAATTACTGCTGCAAGATGTATATCACTGAATGAGACAGTTCCAAATCTTGAACAATTCCTTCTCATAGCCGGTAATCAAAAACGAAACCAAGAATTAGGACCTTGGTACGTGCAACACCGTTCTATCGCAAATATAACACTGCATCCAGATTGGCCTAAAGATCAAAGCGCAGACTTGGCCCTTCTAAAAGCATCTACGAATTTTTCATTGACCGCTTTTGTTCACTTCGACACCATTTTGTTTCCGAGTAAAAACGTATTTTTTCCTTTTGTTCGGTACATTTATGGTTGGGGTCTTACTGAAATGAATATATACTCATCACTTCTTCGCTTCGCTGAAACCGAGTACCACCCTGCGCTGGATTGCAGTCACCTAAGTAATTCATCCAACACATTGTGTCTGTGGTCCACCAACAGTGGACCATGCTTTGGAGATTTTGGAGGACCTGTAATTGAGGTTTCCGTGGACAACAATGGGAAATATATTTTTACGATCTCCGCGATAGTCTCTTTTATTAATGGAGCCAGGATACCTGGAGATCCCACAAAACTCGATTGCTTTAAGGATAAAAGGGCTATTGCAATCAAATTAGAGCCCTTTTTAAACTGGATTGATTCCACTACTTATCAGTTAAATTGGAGTTGATTTTTGAGAAATGTTACATATATTTTCAAAAATGCGGTGATCGTGTTGCGATTATAGAAAATTCTAAGAGATATTACTTTAATAAAACCCTTGGAAAAAAAATAAATGTTTATTGTTAATAATACTATAGTTCTTTTTTTAGGGTTTGGATTTTATTTTCAACAAGATTTTTTTTAGGGTTCCATATGTCCGAATGAAAAAATGGAACCCTTATAGGATCACTCGTGTGTCTGTCTGTCGTCTGTCACAGATAATTTGCTCCGACTCTACTGAAAAATTAAATTAAATTTGGTACACATATGGATTTCTGTGACCCAAACAGGGTTAGAAAATTAAAAACTGTCCTTGTGTAACATATCAAATGAAAGGGCTTGTTATGAGGGTCTCAAATATATTTTTAATTTTAAAATAAATAGTTTTAAATATTTAAGAAAATAGATGAAAATGGGTCAATGGAACAAATTTGGGTCAGATTTAAAAAAGCTTGGCAGACAACATATTCATCGATCGGAATCCTCTCCACGCGAGTTCAACTCGCACTTGTCCAGTTTTTTTTTTACTAATTTTAGGGCATTAATAAAAAAAACCGGACAACTTGAAGAGTGAAAACAGCCAGAGTCAAGTCTGACGAATAGAGTGGTGGTTACAACATCGTTTTTATATTCACTGGTTATCGTGTTGGTTTTTTGAACTGTGTGAGAGGATAATTTATCTTGACATCCAGCTGGTCTAAAAGGCTACAATAATCTGCGTTTATTGCTTCACCAATTTGGACGTAATTCACAAACAAAATTACTTTTGCATCCCAAAAAACTGATGCTAACGCCTTCTTGGCCGATTTCTGGAGCCTAACTCGTTTTGGAGTCGAAGTACTGGATTCATACCACTCTTTAGCCTATTGTTTTCATTCATTCCAAGTCTCATCTACAGTGGTAAATGAATCACAAAATCGTTTTATCCTTTCTAAAACGCGCCAAATGTTTTTAAGAAAGTCGCTTACGAGTGTGTTTTTGTTCCATTGTTAACGAATGCGGCACCCATTTTGCAATTGGCCAATTTGGTGGTCCCAGTAATTGCCACTTAGGGCCGTTGCTTTTCATTCTGGCCATCAATGATGTCGAATGTGTTATTCAGCACTCGGACAATTCTATATACGCCGACGATATGAAAATCTACAAACAGATATCTTCTACCTCGGACTCCCGACTGCTTCAGAATAACCTCCAAAAATTTAGCATTTAGTGCAATAAAAACTCTCTTGAGCTTAATGTCTCCAAATCCCAATCCACCACTTACTCCCGTAGACGCCCCTCTTCTTCCCCCAGAGTTTATCGGTTGTCTGATGAACCTATCCCCTTCGTATCCTCTCTTCGCGATCTAGGCGTCATTTGTGACAGCGAACTTAACTTTCGTGAACACATTAACAGCGTGATTGCTAGAACAAATTCCGTGCTTGGCTTTGTGAAGCGTTGGTCCAAGGAGTTCCTTGATCCTTGAATATGCTTGCCAAGTGTGGTGTCTATTTCAATCCAATAGAATCAATAGGATTGAGGCTGTCCAGCGTAGGTTCCTTCGCTTCGCTTTACGTGACCTTCCTTGGTCTGACCATCAAAACCTTTCCCCTATGAAAACCGCCTCTTGATGATCAAGTATTAAGCGATTAATAAATAAATATATCTTTCTGTAATAACTTTAATTTTACATTTTTGAAATACTACTATCCTAAAATTTAAAAATACTTCCTTTGAATAAATCAAACAATAAAAACAGTATTAAAACCTAAAAGTTTATTCAAATTCAAATAAAGTGCTAATAGTCATAGTTCTAATTTATAACAACAAAAAAATGATGAACAATTATGAAAAAGTCGTATCAATTCATTTACATACTAAAAACATTAAATTTTTAATAATTTTAACACTTACTTTTATACTTATTGATAAAATGATTTTCAGAAAATTGGATCCACGAGAGACAATATGGTTCGGCTGTGAGTATGCTTTCCGAGGATGTGGTTCGTTTTCCACATGAAAACTCAGGTCGAAAATAAAACAAAAATGTTAAATTGAGTGTGTTGGCCTAAGTGTGCCTTCTTTTGTTGGCAGCCACTTGAACCTAGAACCTAGAACCTAAATTGAGTGTTAAGATATCTTAACCGATTTTGATAAAATCTTGTGCGAATGTCATGTGGCGTCAAAAGTGACGAATATGCTAACAAAATTGTCGGTTGGCCATCACGACCTTATCCATATTCCCACAACAATTTCTTTGCAGATTATGTAAATAACTTAAATTAAAGAGGTTCCCATTTTTTATTTTAAATAATTGTTTAATTTCTGAAATTAACGAATAAAGAATAAATATCTTTTTCTTCTAATCTTCTTATCAACGGCGACGAACTCGAATTTGTCTTATGAAATTGCATCAAAGTAAAGTATAAAATATAAATATATAAAAATATAAATATAAAGTATAAATAATAAATATTTATGATATACCGCATGAAAATGAGTTACTCATATACTCAATTTCTATAGTCGAACGCATAATTTGCAAATTGATCCTTCAAAACTGGAAAAACAGTGCTTCTACATCATCTAATGAAAAGTTTCGTTCTTGATGCATTAGAAATTTTAAAGTAAATTAATAAAAACCACGCGAAAACTACAATGAAAAATACCATTATACTTAAATAAATGCTAATATGATTATCTAACTGCGACAAAACTACGTAATCAATTGAAATTATACGAACAGCTGCTACTGTTAAAAAATAAGGTGTTTTTAATAACATGCGTCTATTCTTTCACCAGAACACATTTCGACAATTGTTCCAGCGCAATTCTCGACATGAAACAATGCTATTGCCTCTGTCAGAAGAGTTATTATTTTACAGACACTATAAAATCACCATAATGCGTCTTTTAAGATCCAAATGACGAAATTTTTGCAAAATATTCCACGTTGTGTTTTTTCACCATATGTCTGCTTTCATCCAGTTTTTGTATAACAAATAACACAATATTGAGAGATACCAAATTTCTCTTTCTCAACGGGGGAGGACTTTATTCTTGATCATTCAACGAAGTTTCCATGCCATGCTTGAGATGTTAAAAAATGGTTGGCTCTTATGTGATGCAACTCTTCCTAGACCAAATGTTATTACTGCCGCAAGATGTACATATATCAATGGAATGGAACACTTTGAGATCTTCGGTAATTCAATCTCCTAGCAGAAAATCAACTAAAAGATCAAGAACTGGAACCTTCAACGATATTCTATTAAGCAACTATTTATCCTTATTGACCTACAAATCAAAGCACATATGTAGTTCTTCTTAAAAGTATCTTTAGATTTTCAAATGAACGGATATTTCAACACCATTACTCTTCCTGGCTGTTATGTATTTAATCCTATAGCTTGTAATATCCATGGATGGGATTTTACTGAGAAAAACATATATTGAACACTGCTTCGCTTTGCTACCACACATACCACCTAATTGCCTAATCTGAGTAATTCAATAAATTATTTTTTGCATTTCCCCCCTGCTACGTGGATTTTGGAGGACCACTCATAGAATTTTACTACGGTGTTCACGGAAATGAAGCTTTTACTTTAACAAGAATAGTCCGTCTTTTAGTGCTGATAGTAATGATGATACCTGGTGATGTAAAAAGCTACTGCCGTGAAATTGTTGCCTTTTCCGGCGTTTTAAAAGTGGGGACTTTGACACCAGCGAAAAGGAACACGAAGGGAGACCAGTAAAGTTTGAAGACGTTGAGTTAGAACCCTTATTGCACCATGCCAAACTCCGTATTCAAACAGATATTGCACCTTCCGACTACCACTTGCTCCGATCGATGCCTCATGGCTTGGCCGAGCAGCACTTCACTTCTTACGAAAAACCCAGAAATTATGTTTATTCTTGGATCGCCTCAAAGAACGAGAAAATTTCTCGACGAGGAATTCGTATAGTATGCTGCCTTAAAGATGGGAAAAAGTCGTAACTTAAAATAGACAACACTTTGAATAAAATACATTGTACCAGTTTCTCTAAACAAAGTTTCAAAGTTACAAAACAAAAACCCTGAAAACTTATTTGTAATATTTATGGTAAATATAATGCATGGGTTTTAGAGTAGTACACTGTAAGCAAACAATTAAGGTATATAACTATAAAAAGCGATTAGCATAACTGATATAAAATATTAATTTTCTAACTCCAAGCAAAACGAGCGCAAATTTGAATGTTAACCAACAAAATGTGTTTTTAATAAAAAGCTATTCTCTTTACCAATACAAATGAGCATTATCGCTTGAAATTTCAATCACATGTTATTTCTACAAAATTTGACATATATAATCCCACACAGAACACGTATGTTTCAGTTTCTATAATTCGTTTACAATGACTCAACCGGTCTGTTTTGTAGTTCTTCTATTAGTGTTCACAATTCTAAAACCAAGTTATGCTATAATAAATGCAGAAATTGTGGCACCAACTCCAACCTTAAACGGTGTCAAATATATCCTATCAGTGTCTGACAAATTCCCTTCTATGGTTGAGTTACTAAAAAATGGGCAACATTTATGCGGTGGTGCTCTAATTCACCCAAATGTGGTTATTACTGTGGCACGATGCATATCAATGAATTCATCCGTTCCACATCTCGGACTCTATTATCTTTTAATGGGTAACCAAATTAAAAACGTGGAAGCAAAACCTTGGTTCTTTCAACGTCGTAATATAACTAGGGTAATGTTCCATCCTGAGTGGCCTACAGATGAAGCTGCAGATTTGGCTCTTCTTAGACCTTCACTACCTTTTAAGTTTAGTTTATATGCAGACGTGATTGCATTGCATGAGCCCAACTACTATAGGAACTTTAGCGAAGGCCGCGTGTACGGATGGGGATTTACTGAGAAAAACATTTACTCCACTGTTTTGCGAACACTTGAAATGGATATTCAGCTAGAAGATAAATGCGCCGCTTATTTAACAAACTCAACTCGTCAGATTTGTCTAACGAAGAAGAATAGTAACCCATGCTTTGGAGATTTTGGTGGACCTGTTGTTGGTCAATTGTCGAGTTCGAAGAACAGATACTTAATTGGTTTAATTTCTTACGTTCCCGGTGCCAGAATACCTGGAGACCCAACAAAGGTGGACTGCTTTACTGATAAGAAGACCGTTGCAATAAGAATCGCATCATTTGTTGACTGGATCAATGCACCAGAGACACTTTTTAATTTAACAATGTACGATTGAGAGTCAAAAATTACTACGGTAATAAAAAGTATCCGTACTACCTAGCCCAGTTGTTTCATTTGATCACGTTTTGTTTTATTTAAGCTAGTGTTATGTACATTTATTGTTGAACAATTTGTCTTTCTTTCAACATGGGTAAAAAAGGTAAAAACGTTTTACTTGGAAGTGTTGTCTCTTTTTATAATAACCAATTTACATCTTACTCATACTCATAGTACGTAATGTGCCATTTGTCGACACATCTGTATTTTTTGCTTTTTGGTTTAGCTGAATAATTATTCTATATTTAATTAGGTAATTGGCCGATAAAAACGATTTTAAATAAAATACAGTACAAAACTACTACTCCGACGCAATAGTTCGCCCTTCTGCTTTTTAACGAATGATTTAATGAAGAACTATATGTTATATTTAGTTTTAAGCTTATTCCTCATATTTAATAAAAAAACTAATAATAATTAAAGATATTTGGAAAGTTATTGTAAATGATTATAAAAAATATGAAACACCAACGGCAAGAACATGTAATCCATCGATTTGAATAAAATTTTCTGTTGATGTTTGTAAGAATTTAAAAATAAAAAAAGAATACAACTTCTATAAGGTATGATATCGAGTGAAAGATAATTTTATGAATAATGTTCTTCAGGCACAGAAAAAACATTTCTTAACTGCAAAACAAAAGAAACGGCTGGTTTTCGCGTAAAGCCAGGAAAATTAGGCAACAAAACAATTGCAGTCTATAATTCGGAGTGACGAATCCAAGTTGGAATTATGCTTAGCTCAAAGAGGCAAAAGGATTATACAAAATCCGGAAGAACACCTGTGGTGATTCCGCAATTTCGTTAGAAAACTTACGTCGGCTTTAAATAAAACAATTTGTAAATAGTAACAAGTTCTCATTGGATTTTGAGATTGTGAAGTCCTCCTGAAGAGCACCTTTTCCTTTGATTAATTTAAATACTAAATGAATCATTTTAAATAAAATAAATTCTTATAATTCAGCGCCCTTCATTTTAAATCATAGGAACATTACATATAAATCTTTCACCCATATTAGTTTAGAGCAACTATCACGCTCCCGGCTGAACAGAAGATCGACATCTTCACTTTATTAACGATGCTATCAACGATACGAAGTAGCAAAATATATATTATATATATTATGGGGAAAAAAGGGAAAATATTTACGATAGAAACATTAACAGGAATATGGAAGAATTGCACTCCGAAATTCGAAATATTTGGAACTCCATAGAGTCGAAAAATTGTCAACAGTTAGTAAGTACTACGCCAGATCGAATTAAAGTTTAAAAATGGTTCGTCAAAATGGTGACCCAGATAACAAATATTACTTTTAAAATAAAATTAGCGACTCGGGTAACAAGATATAAATAGAGCACTCGTTGTGAAATGAATTATTAGAGTGCTTTTGAAAATCAGTACGTAATAATGGGCAGTGGAAAGCAATTAAACGAGACTGAAAGAAAAATAATTTTAAATTTAGAAAAAGAAACCAAAGTATTTCTCATGTGGCGAGAATTTTGAAGAGAAGTCGTCGAGTGATTGCCAATTTTCTAAAAGATCCCGAAAATTACGGTTCAAAGAAACCTGGTCGTCCTCGTGCTGTAAGAGAGGAGAGAAAAATTCTGAGAGGCGTCAAACAGTACTTTTACAGGTAGAGAAATTGCAACCAGAGTTAGTGTGTCAACAAGCGTAAGGAATATCCAGTGTATTTTACAAAAAAATTAGAACATCCAACGAAAAAAACTCAAAGGAAAGCCGCCTTTAACGGCATAACATAAGGAGGAACGATTAAAGTTTGCTCGTTAACATCTCAGGTGGAAAAAAAGATGGAGGATAGTAATTTTTACCGACGAAAAGAGGTTTAATTTAGATGGACCAGATAGGTGGTCGTATTATTTCCAAGATTTACCGAAAACGGAGTTGTTTCAGAAGGCACGACAAATGGGACGAGGAGGAATAATGATTTGGGCAGGAATAGGCTACAAAGGAAAGATGAATTTACAATCCTTTCCTAGAAAAATTATCAGCAATTTTTATATACAGCTAATCGACAAAGCAATAAGGAGCCAAGAAAACTCGATAGCAGGACAAAACTTCATTTTTCAAAGGATAATGTTGCATTTCATACCGCCAGAAGAGTGAAAGACTATCTTCAAGAAAATGATATAGAACTTCTGCAATGGCCATCAAGGTTTCCAAACCTTAATATTATCAAAAACGTGTGGGGTCATCTTGCAAGAACTGTTTATCAAGGAAATAGGCAATTCTCATCCATAATGAATTGAAAAATGCTGTTCAGGAGGCTTAGAATTTAATTCCTAGAAAATATTTAAAATTGTTGTTTAAATATCTTTCAAAACGAATGGCAGAGGTAATAGATGTATAGAGGGAGTTCCACTCATTATTAAAAAGTAATGAAAGTCTTTTTAAAAGAAGAACTGTCCTTTTTATTTACCGTTCTCCGAACATAACTGCTACTGCGTCATATTTTTAGAAAACAACAGATAATTACTCAAAATTTACTTCAAAGAAAAAATAATTATCTATATTAGCATTTTCCAAAGACTGTCTTTACAGCAGGTAGTAAAATTTATGCCTGCACCTGCTCCTTTTCAAGAAACAGGTAACATTTATGGGTGGGTCATCATTTTGTCGCGGAGTGTATGTATGTACTTAAATTCGGTCGATCACCTGTTTGTTAATAAAATTCTGGTACCGTTATTGCGCAAAACTGACTTAATCTTGACCGATTTTTGCGAATATTAAAAAACATTCGACCCTAATAAACGTTTTAATGACTACAAGCTGACGAAAATAAAAGTAAGCAAGAAGTAACATTCGTATACAAATTGTGGAAAATTTATCATTTTAATTTCATTTACCATTTTTTCTGTAATTTTAATCAAATTTCTGTAGGACTAATTCGGCAACAAAATCCTCAATCTCTAAAACAATTAAAAATATTTACCAGACTCACAAAGAACGATGTTCAGTTGACAAATAAGAAATCAAATAAAGACCAACATTTTAAAGTAATCAAAATCAAGTAATCATTATTTAATTATAACTGAAATATTGAAAAAAATTAAAATGAGTGCTATCTTCGCAACAACGCACAACAAAACATGCACATTCCCGCAATTTCGTTGTTTCGAATGTCAACAAGTATCTCAACATTTGAGCGAATTACGTTTTTCAGCGACATGAACGCATCCAACTTCACATTTATTTACGTAAATTGATTCGATGAGTGCGAGTGAGAAGTCTTTGTTGAACATGCGCAGTACTTTATCGTTTTATCGGAAAATTGGAGAAACGTCAAATATCCGATAACTTTACCGTCAGTGCCGCGAGATTTTATTGATAAGTTTAAAGTTGTTTTTTACGAGTGAAAACATGTTATAATCGCTCCAGAATTCAATGAAAACGATGTAAAAGACTTATGGATTATGTGAGATAAATTGTGCTGAATCCGCAGTAGCGTTATAGAGAAAAACATGTTTGATGTTTTACAGAGGCAGATTACGTCGAGGACTGAAAGTGTTTGAGGCTTTCCTCAAAAAGTAATTGCTAGTAAACACCTGGTTAATTTAATATGATGCCGAATCGGAATAGACATTGCAACTACAGGGAAAGAAATCCCTTTCGGGGGAATAGTATGTACAAAATCGACCGTAGAAGAGGTGATGACGAACACGAGCGGTACAATGGGCCTGGGAACTCACATCACCAGCACGATCCCCACCAGTCCCAACGTCATCAGCGAGGATACGACGGCCCCGGTCACTCCAAAAACTGGAATAAAAAGAACCAAGACAGGTAAGTAAATTCGCCTAATTTACAAAAATAAATACGAGGCCCTTTTCTTGTTCACTTGCCCAATCGTCGCTCTGTTTCAAATTGTAGCTGCATGCGCGGAGTTCCATTGTTAGCTGTCTGATGGGCTCTGAGGGGGCTCTCTTGGACAAAACGGACGTGTTTGCTTAGGCGCCAATAAAAACACACGGCCACATCCTTTCGTTCTGATGTGCAAATAGACCATCTTTTAAAAAATTTTCACCGAACAAGCAACTGAACGCTGGCTCTTCAATGGAAGAACCCCCAAAAATTTTAGAAACTAAACTTTGCATGGGAGCGTAGAGAGATCCTGTCGGCCAGAGCACTCAAGTAAAACAAATATCGCATAATGGAACTCTAGAGATTATCCGGTAAGAAGGAATGGTGGCTGGCCAGACAAGAGCTTTTATTCCTTTCCGGGGCGGAGTATATATTTATACCCAACGTAATGGTTCCGGTCGGGGAAATTGGTAAAAAATATCGTTGGGGCTAATGGTTTGATTTCCTAAAATTCTTAAAAGCAACTACACATTTGCTACCTTTAAAAAAAAGGGCGCTACATTAATATGCATCTACTGTGTAGACCATTTCAACATATTTACTATTATAAATTTTTTTAATTTTTTTAATATACCATCTAAAGAAAATTTTCATTCAATAATTTCAAAGTTGCTAAAGTTTAATAAAATCTTGGGATCACTGTTCCCCAATTGGACTATTATGTTCCATACAAAAAGGTATATCAACTGAGTTGTCGTAGTGTGATAATTCCATCGCTAGAAAATGCTAGACTCTTTGGTTTAAAATAATACTCATATAATTTACCAGATGTTTCCAATTTTCACCCTTCGATCAATGACGATATTATGAGTTCCGAATATTTCCCGTGGAAATATAAATGCATTGATTGTAAATTTGTTGAATTCTTATTAAAAATTTTTTTTTGGTTTCACAAAACTTCAAACATAAAGGAAAGCATAACCGTGAATTACTATTTTTACATTTTACTATAAATTCATTTGTAAGCTTACGTTCTAATCTGAGATTCTGATGTCATACATAAGTTAATAAATAATTCTTAGAAGTAAATGTATGAAATGAAAATATCATAACATTAGATCCACTCTAATCAAAGGTCAGTACGTTAATTTATTTATTTTTTTTTAATTACTATGCTAAAAATATTTTAATATAATTCTAAAGTGTTCTTGTGCTGCGATTTTTCACGTCTCGCACTCGATGGAAACCAAATAGGAGCTCAAAAATTTTTACCAAAACATGTGGACCATTCTACGTTGATGATTTAATGATTTTTAAATATTATAAAATGCTTATAACTAAATTTGTATTAGTTTGATTATATAGTAAAAATATTTTCAAACGGTATTAACTAAGACTTTATTATTAATAAATTTAATTTCACATTTTAAGAAGCATGACAGTCGGGTAACTAAGTACGTTAAAGTCTTGAAATTAGTGAAATTCAAACACACTCTTCTAAGAATTTTAGATTTAGATAACATCATCGTTAGTCTGGCCAAAGTAGCTAAATAGTATTATAATAAAACTAAACCCGAAAAAATTACATACTTTTTAAATTAAAATTAAAATTTTAAATTTAATTTAATTTAAAATTTAAGCGAATACTCTTCTGCAATTCACTGCGCCAATAAAATAGAATATTTAAAAATGGAGTTCATATTTTAATATGAAGAAGTATAAACATTTGTTTAGTTAATTTATAGAAAAATAAAATTGTTGGTTTTAATGGTTTAATGTGGTGTTTCATGATATGAAGGAATGAATATTAATGAATATATCGCATTACAAAATTAAGCATAATACTTCAAAAAATGGTAAAATTACTGATTAGTCTTAAAATAATTCGAAATATTTGTGTATCCGCATTATAACTTTTTATATACATAGAGTAAACAAACATCAGTGGTCCATTGCAAGTATCCCTCCCTCTAGAATAGAAACAAAAAAACAACCCCATTTGAGCCATAATATGATCTACTCAAAAAACACAGAAGAAAATAACAATTTTCTGCAGACGTGGAAAAGAACAAAGGTCCCTCTTTCCAGTGTCCGCCTTTAAACAACAGCTGTGAAGAGAGGCCCCAAAAATTCAGCAAGTGGAAATCGACACGTTTCCTCCATCACATGTGACCCCCGATCCTCCCATTCCCTGGTAATCTTTAACTTCCAAAAAATTTTCATAAAAAGATATTTTTCACACTTGAGGTAATTCCCTCCCCTCTAGGGCAGACCGAGGATTTTTAGTGTTCCCCACAATCTCAGTTATCCATAAAAACGCGGTCTCGCCTCGATAGAAGTCCTTCCTCATCATGCGTATGTATCTCAAACGGTTGCTCATTCATTCATACCGCACGGCTGTACGTAGATTTACTACAGCTCCTGAAGGAAGACAGTCCGCCACCCTCGTCTCCAGAATAACGAATCGTGCAGAAATTCCTCCGTCACCCACCAGGCTGACGATTTCCACTTTTAGTCAAGCCCAACAATTTTTAAGGGGAAAATCAGGGATATGGGGAACACCCTTCCAAGGGAGTTCGCCGAGGCCAGGGAATAGCAGCTGAGAATTTTCATAGCCTGGATCTCTACGTCCAGGAGGTGGGTGGTAGTGTGTTTGTGCAGCGCAGTACCGGGAAGCGTAAAAGACCAAAAACCGGAGGAATGCCTCGTTCCTGTCTGTTTGTTTTTCTGTGTCGAGTTTATGCAAAACAATGAGTGTGCCCGGCCGCCCGTAGTTATAATGCGGTGTGGGGATGGAACGGGTACCAGGGAGGGGATAAAAATAGGGGTGTTGTTACAAGAATTGCGGTTCAAGCTGATTGCCAAAATAGGGAGTCTCCTCAGCGGCTTTTGGGTTAATTCCTCGGACTGATATGGTGAGGAACTGGACGCGATTGTGCTTAAAAAAACAAGTATAGGTAAAAAAAGGAAAGAAGGAGATATCTACTGCTGTCGGCGATTGATTGGATTTTCTCCTCGCGTTCCTTACCACCCTTCGAACCTGCCCATTTGTAGAAGATTGCCCAAGGTGTGTGGGTGGTAGATATCCCTCAGGATTTTTAGATATCTCATTTGTATCCCCGTATTTCTAGGGATTTTTATTCTTCTTTTTTTCAAACTAAGGTGGGAGAAGTCTGAAAGAATTGATAATTAGAACTTCAGGAATCCTTCGAGCGGAAACAAAAACGCCAACTGAAAACGTAATTTATTGAAATTCGCGGAAGAGCCATAATAAGTGGTTACCTTCGCCGCTCCTTTTAAGGATCCAATCCAATGACTTAGCATCGTTTTTAACGATAGAAGTGGCTTGAAAAAGGTCGGACTCTTTTCCTGCGTTTATTTACACCTTTTGTATGTTTTATAAATTGCCTTTTAGCTAACAGGTCGTCCTCTACAACTCTTCACAAAAAAAAAAAAACAAAAAGGTACGCAAAAACTCTCCAAGCATCACACTATAGATAAAATATTATATAAAAGTGGACAAGTCCAGTGAAAGGTAGTGAGAGTCCTTCTTTAGAAAAACAAAAACAATTGCCCAAAAACCAGAAGATGGATATTTGCTAAACTAACAATGGGGTAGATCTGACAAAAGTTCATTTCCGTTTGGGTTACAAGAAAATATTTTCATTAGACGCCTCTTGCTGATTCTCATCCACTTTCTGGATGGGTATGGATAGCTGGGTTTGGGAGGACTATCTTTAGTCAGGACATCGAATATTTTTAGCTGAGGAAAGAAGTAAATTTAGAAAAATATAGACAATTCCAGGATTCTTTTCTATTTTACTGTTAGAGGACATGCCAGCTGTTGAAAAAGTAGAAACTTTCTCTTGGAGGCACTCAGTTGCCTATTGATCACAAGGGATGGGGAGTGACACTCTTGGTGTTTGACTAAAATATTGCTCAAAAGAAATTGAAAAAGTTTTTTAATAGAGAGATACTGAGACACTTCATTATAAATAAGCTTGTTTAGCGTGTACCACAATTTTTCCAAAATAATAAAATAATAAAATATAATTGTATCCTTAACGAAATGTAGATTCTCAACATATTTTTATGTGGGTATTCCAATTTGATGCACTGTGATGTAAAATGATGTTGATATACTCCTAAACAAAAAAGAACGTACTTAATAGGAATCCAATTATACTTGCAGGGAGTTCATTAAATTAAATGCCTAATCATTTTTGGGTTCAGGTTAAATATTAAGCTTTCTTGAAAGTGTGCTTACATTTTTTACAAGAGTTATTTCTTTCGGAACTAATTGCAGTAAATATCCTCGGAAGTTGAATGTAATATTATAAAAGAAATCCTCCATAAATATGTAAACAGGTATTTCGCATAATTTTACATAAAATGTAGAATTCACATGCTTAAAACTGATATTTTTGTTATCAAAGGTCGCCAAATACCAGATATTTTTGGTTTCTATTGGTGAATTGAAATTAGAGTGAATCGGTTTAATGGTACTAAAGTAAAGATAATGACTTACAATTCAAACAGTCTTGGTTAAAAATATGTTATTTAAAAAACAGTATGCATTTACTTCCTTGAATAAATAAAAGTTTTTGTGACTTTTCACTATATTATTTTAAGTTATAATTTAATTTTACTTTTTACACAATTTGGTGTATCGTACGTTTACTGCGTATGGAAAATTTCTTAGATTGACCAAAATTTAGACATCGAATGAATCTTTTTATTAACAGGCCAATGAAACAAGAGTTATAAAATCATGAAACACAAATATACAAAAATTACAGTCCTGATTTCATTGTTTCTATTAAAGTTAATTTCCAACACCAATAAAGATACTTTCTTGAGGTAGAACTGTTTTTCCAATAATAAATAAACTTTTTCGCGTGCAATTAATTTTGTTAAGTTCGTTACTCTATTACTTAAATTTTTGTTTAGATAATAGTCCGATAGCGGAGAAATTTTTTTTGAGAAAGTGTTTCTAGCACTAATTTGTAATATTCTATTGAATGTCTTTTGTTTCAAAATATTCGTTTATGGTGGGCCAAAATGTTATGATTTTTCTAAAAGAAAAAATTATTTCTTTCCAAACAAATTCTATTCATTACCGAAATCTGTGCGTACTCCAGAGATCAAAAAATTTATACTTTTCCTTTATTAAGCATGATAAATTATTATTTTCTTAAATTTCTGTCTGGTATCTTTTATTATTTGAAAACCTCATCAGTTTTTTTTAACTTTTAGTGTTTATGAAGTTTTGAACGCTAACCATTACTGTGCTTTTTTAAAGAAAATCGCAAAGCTACTAAAAAAATAATCCAAATATAGAAAAGAATAAAAATTAACAAAAAGCCAAAGGTATGCATATTTTTTAATTAACACAGACCAAGGTAAAATACAGGCTCAAAGATAACAAGATTATCATCACTTTAACCCCTAAAGGATCTCCTTCCAAGATCTACTCTTTCTAGCCGCGACAAAATTATTAACACTCCACTGATTAGAAATTTCTTTTGTGTGCAACAATGGTCACCCTCAAAATTTTTATCCCGCATAAGACACCCTACTTTACATACACACCTAGAAAAACTTAATAAAGGGACCTACTAAATGAAACTTCTTTGCAGCAGTCACAGAACCTGCACACCAAAAGAAAAGAAGGGAAGGACCTAGTCGAAATGAGGTGGGTGCATTCATATTTTTTTTTTCTTTTCATTTTTTTAACCACTCCATACAAACACTCTGGACATAAAGGCCCAACATCCTCCTAGGAAGACTCTCACTAGTCATGTGGCCCCAGAAATTTGTCCTTTCGAGGGTTGAACTCTCGCCGAGTCATACCTTCTGACACCTTAAGGATAAACGCAAGCGCCTTGCAAAATTCCCTTCTTCCCGCAGCAAAAGCTCTTCCTTGCATTTTCCACGGTGTCCTTTTGCTCCAGAGGATGTGCTTAAGTACAAAAGGACACCCAGCGCTCTCTCGTTCACTCCTCTCCAGGAGAGGTTTAATGTGTAGGAGTAGGTTCCTGTGGGCATTTCTGGCATCCCTTTTCTTCCACTTTCCACCGCGGAAAAAGATTTTATTATTTTTTTTTTTTATAAACAAAAGCTTTTATTAACTATAGTAGATACTATCAATGAATTTTTCTTTACATATTATTCCTATGTCCTTAAAATGGGACTTACTGTTGCAAATTTTTGATGGTGTTTTTGTTGACAAATTCGTAAAAGGACACCAGAACAAGTCCTGGAAGTGATCAACTCTTTCCCGAGATTGCACTGTTTTTGAATACATTTCTGTTTCTGGCGGCTACTCTTGCTGGGTGTTGTGCTGTTTTTGATACCTTTTCTTTTTTGTATTCGAGTAGCCCCTCTCGGTCACCAGGAGGAGACTTATCAGGGTTCTGTTGACGTGTTTGGGACCACATTTCATTTGTAACTCTCGAAGGAATCGTATGTTGACGATATAGATGAAAAAATTGAGTCGGTTCGTTAAATCCGTTTCCTGAAAAAAAAGAATATCTATGGTGTTTTTAACAGTCATGTGGTGCTATTAAAAATTTTGTATGATTACGAAAATTTTATAAAGTTCTGTGGAATTTTTTGTGAATGTTCTAAAGGCTAGTTTTGGTGATATTTTAATTGATATTTTTATGTACAAATTCATTTCGAAGTATGGAATTTTTTAAAACGTGATGAAATGACTGGTTTTTAGGATTATAAATGTGGTAAATTTTTAAACTCTTAAACTCTTATTTATTGCTTACTAAGCTAAAGTTAAAATTAAAACTCAATAATTACTTCAAATTACCTTTGGAAAGAAATGATTTTGTATTTTATGTTTTTATTCATTGTTTTTAAAATTGAATTGCTTTATCGAAAATTTCGAAACTAAACAAATACAATTAACCTTTAAAATCAACATTAAATGCCATTTGAAGACATAAATAAAAATAATGTGAATTCAAAATAAAACTTTATTTTTATAAAAATTATTATAACAACTTTGTAATTCAACTGATTTTAAATGTTTATCTATCTATTAAAACTATGACTTTATAAATAACTGGAGGAGCCAAAACACATCCTTGTCTCCTCGTTCTTTACTATTTATTTTAGCTTTATTTCTGTCTTAAAACGCGAAATGTAATTTCCTCAATACTAATGTACCTGTGTACAAAATTATTTTTTTAAATATAATTTTACACTCCTGCTAAAATTACTCTTTTAAAAAAAAAAAAAAAAATTTCTATGCATTCTCGGTAAATATATTAACATTTTAACCTGCACCCTTTTCACCTCATTAAAATCTGTCTGAACGTCTCAACCTCTTTTTTAAGGAAGGAACGTCCGAGGGCAAAAATGAAAATGCTGATTTTCGTTACTGACCACTGAGGGGGACCGTAATTGCTTTACCCTTCCTAACTGTCTCGGCTGTTTTCTTCTGCTTAATTCGAAGTTAGCATTTTGCTAATTGTGCTGATTAAGCTTATGTTGCTGCTTATGTCACCCATTAGGATCTTATATTCATTCTCCTGTGTTTCCTTAATCGTTTAGGGAGAGGGCACGCGAATAGCTGGACAATGAACGACTTTTAGGAATTTTGTATAGAATGTGATTTCTGAGGCCATAAACTTTAATTTCTAATAATACTCATATAGGTCTCCAATTTTTTAATTAATTACATTTAGCTAGAAATATCTTGATTACTGAAAACTGAGACGTCTTAGATTAATCGGAATAAACGGAAATACGGGTTAATATATATAAAATGACCAATATGACTTAAATTTAAAAATGCAACTAATCATCCCTTAAGTTTTTGAAAAATTTTTGATCTTTAAAATAGGAAGTTTTTGAAATAACAACAAGAAAGGAACAATAATTAAAAAATTCCTATACAACATATGTGCCTAAAAATAGACTTTGCTTCTCAAAAATACCGGACCTCGATAACATTTTATAGCTTGCAGTAAGTAACTTGTTACTCACATATGAAAGTTAGCTATTTATCTACCCGTGAGCTTTTAAATCCACCAAGTTTTTTAAAACAATAAGTTTCAAAACCGGAAAAATGTTATGTAAATCAGAAAAGTTTATTCTTTCCGTAAATTTATATACAAGCAATTGTTGTTTGTCTGAATTGTATAGACTCCGAAACCGATTGACCGATGACCGATTGAATTCAAATTTGTCCAGTGTATATATTTCGAGTACGAGATGGTTTAAGGTTAACAAAAGGTTTTTTAAATTTCCCGATAGACAACGCGTCAACCACAATCACCATTTTTGCATGATATGACTAATGACATGAAACATGACATAGCACATGGCATGAAAATTTATAAAGTTAAAAAATTCGCCGCTATATTTGATCTGCAATATTAGATTTAAATAATTCGAACGGAAATTTAAGATAAATTTGAACAGAAATCGTTCAGATTTTAAGTATTCAAATTCAAATTTGAAAAAAACGCATTTTGTTTCGGTGCAGCAGAGTATACTGGGCATTAGCTAGTATGTTTATAAAATGCACATCTATACTTTGATAGAATGTGAAGATTTGTAGAATGCTCAAAATGTTATTATACATATATGTTTAATTTATAAAGTTCGAAATATATTGTCTCTTTTAATTTATCCTCCTTTGTGTTGAATTTAAGTATTACTGATTGTTCTTTGTAAAAGAGTTTACTCAATTATTTTTACAGTATCTTTACGGAAATTAAATTACATGCATTTTAAAACATAAATAAATAGTTTGATAATTATATGCTCTTTATCTGCCCAACCCACCCTTACATTAGTCCTTCCCTCACTCCCCTATCGTTTTCTGTTTTTTAGGGTTCCGTACGTCCGAATGGAAAAACGGAACCCTTATAGGATCACTCGTGTGTCCATCTATTTATTCGTCGGTCACAGCCAATTTGCTCCAAATCTACTGGACCGATTAAGTTGAAATTTGGTACACATAAGAATTTCTGTGACCCAAACACGGACGTGTAACATAAATAAATGAATTTTGAATATGGAGGCAAATTAGAAAATTTAAAAAAAGCATTTCAACTATCGTGTGAAATATGAAATAGAGGTCCTAAATATACTTTTTTAATAATTTTAAAATAGTTATTTAAGAAAATAGATCAATATTGATCATTAACACAAATTTTTTAATTTTGCAAATACAAATAGACAAAATATAATAAATTCCATCAAACTCACACAAGCTTTTTCCAGGACATATGATATTTAAGAGGAATTCATCTCAATTTATCTTGATTTGAATTTCAAACTATAAAATTAAATTAAATTAAAACTATTAAAAAATTTAAAATAAAGAAAGAAAAATTTTAAAAGTTGAAAAAGCATATCAAATATTTCTAAATGTGAATAAAATTTAATATGTAAAAAGTAAAGAACTAAAATTGAAATAATGTAGCAGTGTATTGGCTCTTCAAATAAAAATGTATCTTTGAAATTTTTTAAAGGAATTCATTGAATTACATAGAGTTTTTTATTAGTTATCTTAATTCAACTAGAAAGCCTTTTAAAAATATTAATATATGTTTTTTTCTAAAACTGTATGTGTACGCATTGAAAGTGGACAAACTTTTAAATACAATTTCTCTCTTAGTGTATCGTTTTATGAAGTGGACCCTAATTGAAAAATTTTAAGGCTTCGTATAAATTTCGACAATTTTTGTTGTTTCTCCTTGAACTGAAAAAGTTTAAATTATTGAATAATTGTGCAAAATGGTACATTTCATATTAAGACCGTTTTCGAATTCACATACACTTGGACTTCTCATTAACGGACCGCACTTACACTTGCCACTATTTTTCGTCATAATAAGGTGTCCGAATTGAACTACTCTAAATTCTTTTCGGAAAGATAGCTGACATAAACAACTCTATAACTGGGCCCACATTCCAACCAAAATAAAGAAGCTGTAGTTTTCAATTCCACACTCCAACCATGTTTTTTTGTACCAATAAAGTCAGCTAAATGCCTAAAGATTCTATAGGATACCCGAATATGGGTTCTACATAAATTTTCGTTCCTATTTCAAATTGAAATGAAGTAAGGATGGTATAAAGGCCTCAAATATTCCCTTTTATCCAAATTTTTATTTTTAAATCAATAGAAAATCAACAATTTCTTACCATAATATTGAATATAAATTCGTTCTCAATGGTCAGAATGTAGTAATTATTGTTATAAATAGCGATCATCAAAGAAATCCATTTTTAGTATACAACTTCAATTTTAACCGATATAAAAGTGTTAGTGTAAATGATCTATAAGTGATTTCGAACGCCCTATTGGCACTATTCGGAGTTTTTCGGAGAATATTTAGTGCGGAAAATATACGAGTATTTTAGTGCAAGTGCATCTGCTATTCGAAAACGTTACTAGACTATTATTTGCATGAAATCAAATCAGATAAGCTTACAAAATTCCTGGTATTCAATGTGTTCATTAATGCTGCTACTCGTAAAATCGTATAAGAGCACATTCGAATAACCAGAAGCCTACCCTTGAGTGTCTCATCCTTAAAAAATATTAGCGCATTAATAGCTAGTCAAACGTAAAATTGCTTCATAGCCTCCTCCCAGCGCGTTACGCTATAATGCAAACTCAATTATTGGTACTTTCGCGCATTAATTCACTCGGGTCTCGTTAAGGAAATCCTCCCCGTAAAATCCAAAAAAAAAGGACGGAAAAAACTTTTCAAATTTATACGAGGCGCAACGAATGATTTTTGGGGGGGCTACTCCTCCACTGTCTTCGTTAGCGTCTTAAATATGCTTAAACGTTGGCCGCTTTATCGTTGATTATTGTTTGGAAGCAAATTATACAAAAGGAAAGTATAATCTGTTTGCCAGGGACTTACCCATTGAATGGTGCCGCATAATCGAGGGCAGAGAGGTTATTACAGACGGCGACTCTTCATATTGTCGATGAAGATTTATCAAGTGTCCTTTTCGCCATTTTGAAAAAAAAAAAAAAAAAATTCTTACATTTATTCCTATCTAAAATTCGTTCATCTCTGTTTTTCTTTAATGATTCGACAGTGTTTTCTTCAAGTTTAATTAAAATTTTCTTCGACATTCTCCAGATGTTTTGAAGTAATTATGAGAAATTTAGGGTGTCTGGAAACATTATTGAGAGAATAAATTTTTTTTACGCTTCAAAAGTTTCAATTTCAAACTGAGAAAATCGTTAAATGAGAAAAACTATAGGAATATTTACTTGTTTTATTTTTATTTTATGTATTCAAAAACAATTAAAGTAAAAAAGCGTAAAATGTGTATGAAGGTATAAATGCATATGAGCAAATTCTTTATAAACTAAAAGGATACTAATGAAATTGCATACGTTGGATTTTAAAACTCAAATAAGCTTTATTAAAAATATATTTAATAATTTGAACTGTTTTATTATTTAGATTCGAAAGATATGATGTCTTTCAAAGTTTTAGCATAATTTTGAAAGAAAATAATATTCAAAATCATAAAAAAAGGGTACGAAGTTGTCTTTTTCTGTTCTTAAAAGTGTAAAGAATTTCGCTAGTGTTTAACGTTTCAAAAAAAAAATTTACTTTTACACCACTTAAATTTTAAATTTGTAATGCATTTTAAATAAAAAATACAAAATCTTTTAACAAAAGCAATCAGAAACATAATTCACCTTTCACAGAAAATTAAGCGGAGCATAAAAAAAAACAATGTGGTCAAATTTATTTAGCGAGATTTATAAGTTGAACCCAAAATCTCATTGAAGTCATTAAAATGAATGCGAAATACTTGGTCTTGCTACGTAAATCTTATAAAGAACTAATTAAAAAAAGAACTGAACCATCCAACACCTTTTCACTTTTTACCTTAAATAAGGCGCAACCAAGGGATCACGTCCTTAAAATTCCCCCTCAAGGAAACAGTCAAGAAATTTGGGTGTAATCAAAGAAACTTTTCAGCCTCGGCTCCAATGAAAATATTTTATTAACTTGACGATAAATATTTTATAGGTATACGCGGGAAAATCAGGCGAATTCCCTTGAATGCAAACAAATTGAGAAAATCACAATTAGGTAGAATTCTCAAAATGCTAAAAACGTTCATTTATATGCAAAATACGTGCGAAGATATTCTCCAAGATTATTTCAGCATTTTAGCTATACAGTTGGTAGAGCCCAGGAAAAATGGGCTAGCCGAGTGAGTGGTAATCCTCAAGACGTTTAAGGCTGAAGAAGGGCAAACTGGGACAAGATATATTGACAATATCCTCCTCAGTTGTGAATATGTGTGGAAGGGCTTCCGGATGGAGTTTTCTCATTCGAAATGCTCACTGGTTTTATAATGATACCCTTGATGCTCCGGCAGCTATGAAATCCAAGTCAATTAAAAAGGGTAGAACGATAAAAGTACCTTGGCACGTGACTTGTCCCGTTGCTAATACGTATTAATATTTAATAAAATATAATGAAAGCCAATAAATGGAATATCGTAGTTAATTTTAAAAAAAAAACATGTATAAGCTTTAATGGTTTTCAGTTATTTTGGACCAATAACCAATACTGTCTATCTATATTACGAAAGAAGCTGACGAACATTTTTAATGAAATTACCAAATTTCATATATAATACAAGAAAAAGTACTATACAATTCATTTCCAGTTCTTTAATCTATATGGAAAATTTTATGTACTCGAGATCACACATGATGGACAAATCTAAAAGTTTGAACTAGCAATACTACGACCTCTATACCAACTAGTATACCAACAATTAATATAAGTAAGAGTTATTATTCCATGTTTATTATTATTGGATTTATTTAAAACTTATATTGGTTAGCTTCAGGCCCACCATTGTTGGTCGCTTCTTAAATATGTTAAAATAAAACAATGTCAGTAATGATTAACCATTTAAATTGGACTACAAAAAATTTAAATTTTTTTTTATATATACGAGGACTGTTCAAAATGTATCGCGAATTTTGAATTTCCGCAGCCTACGTATGTATATTCGATTTTCGATTTTTTTATTGCATTATCTTGGTACCCTTGATACCCCTTGATACCCATGTCTCTCACTTATGCTGACAAGTTCGTCTATTTTGAATGTTCAGTTGATTTTTGACAGCTATTTTGCTTGAACGTGTTTTGGTTTGTCTTCGATTTTTGCCTATTCCAAAAAATGGATCAAAGTTCTAACGTACATTATGCTAAAAACAAGTCTTTACTATAAAATATAATATATAAATAAAATACAAAATATAATATAAAAATAAATATAAGATTTATAGAAAGAAATATAATATTGAAATTTCAGTAAAAACTTAGAAGTAATCATAAGTGGTTCCTGGATGTAATTTGGTAGTTACTAAAAATTTCGTAATTGAATTCCGTGATAACACCTCATTAAAACTTGAGGATGCTCAATCATACAGATAATGAATCAAATTGATGCAGACATTGTAAAGCACGAAAAAAACCGAATAAATTGTTGGAAAAAGGAGCCAATCAGTAAATTTTTTATCCATAAAGTTTGGCAGCTTTAGAAAAACAAAAGTTTCTTGATGCAATACGATTCAACAGATCGTTTTCAAATCATAGATTTTTTTTTATTATTATTTAATATTCTGGAATATTTAACTAAAAGTTTTAGAATTTTCAAGTTTAATAAATGCTTAAAGATCGTGCCTTAAAGCTTTAAATATCTTTTGTTTTTAAACCATTTTTTCGAAGACGGTATACAAGATAACTCAGCGTTGGAAATAATCTAAAGCAACTCAACTTATTTAATCGAATTTTATAAGCATGGCCAGGAATACGTACAACGAGTTCACCGAGAAGTGCATCATAAACTGATTTTAGAAAGGGTTTGACTCAAAAGGTCTTATGAGAAAAGTACAGTATAAGCAAATCTGTGATATCAAGACATTTAAAAAAGTTTAACGCGACCGGTAATATGAAAATTATCCACTCAGCACGAGAAGATGCCCTCATTATAGGAAAAATAAAAATAAGCCCGTTTATATCATCAGCCAAAATTCTAAGACAGATCCCGTTTAACGTTACTGATAGGTTCATCAGAAATTGAAGCCAAACTTCCTGCAAAAAGACCAGTGTCTAAACCACAATATCTAAAAAATACCGACAAGCAAGAATTCAGAATTCGCTGAAAAATATCAAAACTGGATCAGTTTATTCTTAGATGAATCAAAATTTAATTTGATTTAATCTAATGAATTACAAATTTTAGATATCCTAACGGAACAAGACTCCTTCCTAAATTTTGTAATCATACAATAAAGCACGGAGGATGCTCTATAATGGTGTGCGGATGTTTTGATGGGAAATTGTTAAGAGGCAGTTGAGAGGACAGACAAAATTTATCTAACCACAGGCAGTTGTTTGAAGCAATGCAATCGCAGATTCAAAAAACAAAAATTAATGAAAACCTTATTCTATCGATGCCATTAAGATGTTAATCCATTATCAAACAAAACTGTTTCGCTACTAAGTACTGAAGTTTATTTTGTTATTAAAATTATTTTAACTATAGTAGACTTGCTTTATTTATTTCCAGACAATTTTTATAATTTGTAACTTAAACTGTTTATCACTGTGATATGTTGAATTTACTAAAATATTATTTTATTGTTGTATAGAAGGATGTAAGACGATTATTTTAAATATATTTTATGTTAAAGTAAACCACACACATGCTATTTATTTTCGTAAAAACTACCTTTTTGTGTTGAATTACTTTAGTTTTTTCCAACACTGTATATACCTAGTCGTGCCATAAATTCCGTCACAACTTTAAAGAAGCATAAAATCTAAACAATAAAAGATAATATGTTTATTCCAACGAAATTTATTTTAATAAGATATTGTTAATTAATTAATAAAAGCTTTACTCGAAATGACCTCCTTTAGCTTTTATACAAGCTTTTAACCTTGTGGCCACTGGTCTATAGCGGCACGCACGGTATTCAACGACATTTCATTTGCTGCTTTCACCAACGATTTTTTCAGACTGTCCAAATTGCGGTGGGGACTTCTACAGGCCTTGTTCTCTAACTCTGTCCATAATGCATAATCCAGCGGATTTAAATCTAGAATAAATCTTGTGCAATAAAATCAGGAATGTTGTTGCGAAGCTACTCCTGTGTGCTTTTGCTTTGTGAGCAGGAGCAGAGTCTTGCTGGAAGACCCAATGTTGTCCACCGAAGAGAGTTTGCGATAAAGGTTTCACAACACCTTCCAGCACGTTGGCTTGATAAACCGCCGCACCGGTTTTGAAACCTTTTTCGCAAAAATGTAGTGTTGTGACACCTTTATGGGATACACCCCACCAAACCATTACAGAAGCTGGATGATGGCCTCGTTGTACCCTGGGAACCGTTTTTTTAGCTTCTTCTGATGATATTGCATAAACCTTATCATTTTGTTTATTAAAAACTTGCTCCACAGTAAAAATTTTTTCGTCAGTAAAGAGGATGTTCTCATGACCATTGGTTGCGTGCCAAAGCGAGAGACTCTTGCATCTTTCCAATCTTATTTCCTTTAACCGTGGAGTCAACATGTGGGCTGTTGACCGACGATAAGCCTTCATATGAAGATCATCTCGAATGAGTCTACTCATCGATCTTGTGGAGATTTCCAACTCCCTCGACAAATTTTTTTGTTTGCGCAGTGGATTTCTACGGATGCGCTCTCGGACAGTTTTGATGTCACTAACTGTTTTAACGGTACGTGGACAACCACTCCTTGCTCTATCATCTATGCCTAAGGTTTCATTAAATCGTTCTATGGCACGATAAATGAATCTTTTTGTTATTTTTAACGGTTTCAACAAATTCAAAATTTCAGAAGCATTTTTTCCACACTTATGGAGTGCTATTACAGCGATACGATTTTCTTTTACTCCCCACTCCATGATTACGAGTCAAAGACTGTCACCAAACTGATCGGAATCTTACGCCGTACAGTTCATTTGTTACAAAGTGCAACATAACGGTACAATTCCAGGATAATTTCTGAGAAAGCGCGCATTAGAAATTGTGTGACAGAATTTATGGCAAGACTAGGTATATAAATTCTTTTTGTTGTATATAAATCTAATTTATATGTGAAATATTGAGCTTCTTTTCCCTATATGCGGCTATTTTTAAAATTTGTGAACATTTTAAAAATGCTCTCGTGAAGAGAAGATTATTATTATCATTAAAAAGACCAATTATACATTTTTTAAATTTATATTTATTATATACTTCCTAGAGAGTAAAATTTTAAATTCTACTTTTCATTTTATTTTCTAAATAGTTAGCAACTTAAATTTTTTATCAGCATTTATTTTTTTACGCAAACTCCTTATTACGGTGTAATATTTGCCTCTAGAAATAAATTAGCAAACAGTAACCGTGTTTCCTTATGTTAGCAATAAAACATCGTTGTTTCCCCATCGATTCTAAAATTTGTAACAACGTGGGAATGTATCCTTCCAGTTCGCATCTAGCCAAGGGAGTCATTGGAAATTAAAACAAAGCTGTCGTCATAAACAGCACATCATATCCCAGTGGGTTGTACCACCACTTTTTAATTGCTTAAGAGCCAACTTCCACGGAAGAGGAAATCAAATTAAACACGTCCCTTCCTCCAGAGTTAGTAATGTAATGGAGCACTTCTTTCGGGAGCAGAATAGTAAACAAAAGGATTTCAGGGCCCCAAAACGCGTGGAACCAACAAAAACAATAACTGTAGCAATTTACCCGGGATATATGTTATATTTGCTGGAACAAGTTGATTCTTCCAGTTCGCCTTCGTCCTCCACCAGGAGCCAGGAACTCAGGACCGTCTCGTCGACGTAAGTAGTGATTCATGTACCCCGCGAGTATTTTCAGCGTCTGCAGAATATTTGATGTTTCCCAGTTTCTAACTCGACGGAGGACTCGAACTTTTGTGTGGGCTCATTTGAATTTTCCTCATTCTATGCGCCTTTTAGGATGTTTGGATTGTTTGCCAGCAGGCGATTTCTGATTTCCTCACAGTACATCACATAGGGAGAGATGCGAGGTAGCCCTAGAGAAAGATTAAAAGTGGCAACGATGGCTTGACTTTTCAACCCGTCGTCGATACTTTCAATTAACACTTGAGGAAAATTAAATTATAAAGTCTAGGCGATGGTCCTTAACTGGGGTAGATGAAGGGTTTGCGCTTTTTTGCTAATGGAAATTATCCTTGCCGAAAGGATTGTTAGAAAACGCTTATAAATCAAAAAATTCTCAACGATTCGGTTTACTAAAGAATTTCGTAGAGGGGTTGAAAGTTTTTGAAGGAAAACGCAGTAACGAAGATGAATGATGGGCTCTTATTGATAATGAAGATAGAAAATATTGGAAAAGAAGTGGAGTCGGCGGTAGATTAATAGCGTTGTCCTTAAACATTTTCTAGTTCAGTAATGTAAAATGTAAAATGCATGACAAATTAACGCAAACGTTTTTCAAAGACTTGTTATATACTGTAAAGGAATCTATATACGCGGAAAGTGTGCGTTATATATGATCACTTTTTCATTTTTTTTTCCGAAACTTTGGTGGCGCCAGATAGGTTTTTTACTTTTTAAAAGTACACAGGGTACTAAATTATCTTCACATCCTTATAATTTAATCATAAGCCGAAGCTGAAGCCGATGCAAAAAGGCAATAGAATTTTAAAACAAATTCGGATTGAATGAATTTCTGAACTGTCGGATTCCATAATCAACATGAGTATTTTTTCAAACTGTTTCTACACTTGTGCAAACACCTAAATTATATTTTTAACTTAAACATACGTAAGCTCGACTGTAGATAGAGTTTATATTACTTAGACCAAGAACTTTTAGTTCTGCTACGTGCCTTTATAAATGTTAAACTTAATAATATTAAACATGGTGTTTTGGCATATAATACACGTAAGTACACCTGAAGAAGGTTCAACAAATAAAAATATAAATGAAAAACAATTTAAGCATCTTAGATTATCTCACCTTTTAAGATTCTGATAATACACCATACATATGTACTTAGCTCAAAACTTGAGTCTCGATAATTAAAAAATAAGTGAAATAATAAGCTATAATTTCAAAGATGTGGTAAAAAACTAGCCAATATTTTCGGCGGTTAAAAGGAATTTGTTTTATGCATTTACAGATCACGGCAACAGTCACATGTACGGTATCACAAGCGAAAAAAATTCAACTGGCAACAGCAAAAACAAATTGAACAAGCGAGACAAGCCCTTAGCATCTTAACTAGCCTTAATGTAAGAAAAAAATTTTTCTTATTTAATCTAATTCCTAGAAATGCGCTAACACATCTTTCAGAATAATCAGACCAACACTCTCTATAAAAATGCCTCATTCTCAAGTCTTGGAATTTTTAAACCAAGTTCTACTGCAGATACAAATAACTCCCAACACGCTGAAACCGGGGATGCTGGAATCAGTGCGAATTCGAAAGTAGAAGATGAAAATGTCTCTAATATTGATAACATTTATAAAACACCATCTGGAGAGGGAAAAAATGGAGATATAGAGGAGGAAAAAGCCCCAGAACAATCTAATGAAGTAATCCCAAGTGATCAAGGTGAAATTAAGTGTGAAGTAGCTGAAATATTTGATCGAAGCAATACTAATGTAGTCAGCGAAACAAATGAAACTACTTCAGTGCTATCAGGTCAAGATACTGTACAAAATTCGGTATTGCCCAAACTTTCTATAATACCACTATCACTTCTGTTACGAGAAGAACAATCTGATTTAGTTTTGGAAAAACATTTTGAAGAATTAAAGAAAGAATTTCAAAATACATCAACAAATAAAACTCCATTAGCTGAAGCTTCAGCTGAAGAAATTCAAAAGACTGAAGACAGCATTAAAATCGTGGACCCCGACACACTATCGAAGAAAATAGTGAACCGTGTCATGACAATGGACAGAATGGGAATAAAACATGTCATTAATAATCCAGATCCAAAATTTGATGCGGCACTAAAACTACGAGCGCGTAAACGACTCCGAGAGGAGATTCGAAAACAGCTACAACAATTGAACTTGAGTACCTCATCGGGCGGGAAAAACATTGAATGTTTTGAACCCGATGATTTCGTTGACTCTGGTCATATTCCTGAAACAATCATGAGTGAAATTCGGAAAACATTTGGTATAAAATTTTTAGAAGAAGCTGGAATTTGTATGGGAAAAGACCAAAATGCAGAAAGTCCTGAGAAGGAAGTTCTTCCTGATGTAATTGGGGATACTGCGTACATTGAACAAGAAAATGGTACTAATAAAGACAAAGAAGTTGTGGATGAATCTGAAAAACCAAAAACGGATTTAATGACACGATTAAAAAATTTCGAAAGCATCAAAGCTAACCACAGCAAACATTTAATAAAATCTCCGATTAAAACTGAAATAGTCTCACCGAAGCAAGTCGTTGTAGATGAAATTGTTTCTATTAATTCAAGCAGTTCAGATACTGAAAATAGCAGCAGCTCAGATAGTGATTCAGATTCGAGCTCATCTAGCTCGAGTAGTGACAGTAATCGGTCTTCACACAAAAAACAGAAAAAGAAAAGAGCCTTGGAAGAAAATGTTGTTAATAGTTTCAAAACCTTAATTTTGCCATACTTAACGTCTCAGCAACGGCAACGGTTTGAAAAGAAATCTGCAACTGGCAACTTAGGAGCCCTAATGTATATATACGATGTATGCTTGAGCAAAATTAGTAAGAACAGCGTTGTAGGGAACTATGAAAAGAAAACTCTTAAGAAGAATCTTAAGTCAAGCAATAATGAGGAGGCCCTACAATTTCTTATAAAGAATATCAAGAATTTATTTGAACAGGATAAAACGCGTCGCCGGAATGCAGTAGTTCAAAAAAATGAGGCGTCTAAACCAAGTAAAAGTAAAACGCAGCAGAAAAAGCCATCAAAGAGTAATCAACCAATCCTTTTAAAGTCTCATAATGAGATTCAACAGCCGATAATGTCCTTAAATGAAAAGTACCCCCTTGGTAAAGGCGATAGCACCAACAGCTCAAATCAGAGAAAAGTAGAAAAAGTACGAACTGAAGATAAAACTGCTAACTCAGCCGATGGGGGAGATTCTAACGATATCTTGCCATACGAAGGTGCCAATTCAAGTAATAGTAACACAGCCAAAAGTAATTTCAATAAAAATCCAGAGAGGGAATTGGACTCTGTAGAAAGTGGGAATGAAGGCAATGATACCAGGCCACGGTCCTGGAAATCACCAGGTGAAAAAAAATGCTTACAGCCACCGTCAGCAGAAACAAATCAATCTGTTTACGAGGATTCATCAGAAATAACATCTCCAAGTATTGACAACGATTCATGTCGGAATGATTTTATGTCGGGATCAACTGATCTGAACTTGTGTTCATCAAGTTTCAATATAAGACAAGCAGAAGACTTGCGTTTACTCTCTCTAATTCAACAAAATAAACTAAGCGAAGCAGTGTTGAACAATTTAAAAGAAATTGATCTTAAATTAATGGAACTGCATAAAAGACGAATGTATATTGAAGAAATGATTTTAAAATTGCAAAAAGACAGAATGGCAATAGATCTAAATACAATGCAATTGCAAAACGAAAAATTTTTAATAATCAGCTCATCAGCAGCACAAAGTAATTTAGCCGGTCCTTTAACATCATCACAATTTGCCCAGACCATTAAAATAGAGCCTATAGATAGTGGTAGATGCAATAAAAAGAAAAAAACAACGACTCCAGTGCGGCCACCATTTTCTACACCATTTTCAGAAAAATTAAAAAATCGTAAAAAGCGTTGTCAGCGAGATATTTTACTAGAATATACAGCGAGCACTTTAAGCAGCACTGACAATGATCTTACAAATATTATAAAACAGTCAAGTCCTGAAAAAATTTCAGAATATGTTGATAATATCTTTCAACGGAAAAAACGAAAAATTTCTCCTAGAAAATTATTTCAAAATGATTTTGTTATGAAGCAAGAAGAACCATCCACTTCAAAACATAGTTTTGATGAATTTGGTGAAACAGAAGATCAAACAGACTCACAAATTGAGTTAAATCAAGAATATTCAGCCACAGATGATAATCAGGACTTTGAAATAATTATAGAAAATGGTAACATACCAAATGGGCGGTTTGAAGGTTTCAAAATGCCTATTTCACAAATTAGAGTTTGTGGAGAATTTATAATTGCCGCTTCTGAGGATGGACAAGTTTATAAATATTGTTGGAGGACAAAGGAACTATTATCAACTTTTGCAAAACATAGAGAGGCTGTGACGCAAATTTTTATCGATTCTGATAAATTTGTATATTCGACATCACTAGATGGATATATGAAAAAAACTTCAGTTGAGGTAAGTGTGGTTTTTTTCTAGAAATTTGTCTTTATTTCGTTGTACTCATTTTATTATATGGTATTAAATGTTACTATGTTTTTTTGTTTAGAATATAGGACTTGAAATTCAATCAGTGAACGTGCAAGAGCCTCTTCAAACTGTAGACATAAAATGGGATATTGCATTTATAGGAAGCAGATGGGGCAATGTCTTCACATATAATGTAAAGGTAAGTAATGTTTTAATTTAAAAAAAAATTAGCAATATTTAATTTCTCAGTATTTTCACAATTTCTAATTTACTGCATTATGTCATTAAATTTTTATTTCGTGATATTTTGACTGAACTCGCCAGATTTTTGAAAATATAGGTTACGGATAACGCTTTAAAATTTAATCAAAATTGTTTTCATTATTCATCTCCACGTCTGAGCTAAAATGTTAATAACTGTAAAAACTAGTCTAGCTTCAAGTGTTTTGAATATATACGATGTTTTCTTTAAATATTTAAGATCAAAAAATTTTTATTTCAAGTTATTTTTTGCAATGTACATATTTTATCTCTTTTCGAAATATAAATTCGCTTAAATTTAAACAAAAACTGTTGTTGCATAGATACAGTAAACAAACGACGAAACCTCGGACAAAAAGAAAGAATCATCCCTTATGTTTAGAAAACGATTACTTTTTTTTTAAATAACACTCTATAGTGTTCATTCTATAAGTATAAAAATGTATTTTCGCATTTTTTAAATCTAAGGGGTAAAGAAACTCTGCATATACATGTCCGATTTTCCGTAGCCGCAGTACGTCTACGTCTCGCGGACTGTAAGAATAGAAAAATCCTGCTGCATATCTATCCCTGCACTTTAATTTATGGAATTATATCGGGTGAAATTCCTGATCCCTTCATGGTGTCGATTACTACTTAATTTTAAAAGATTCTGATAATTTTGATGACATTAACAAAATAGGAATTTTCATTGCATGAGCAAAAGTGTTGAAAAGTCTGGCTTGAATTAAGGTTGAACCAACTTAAGCAAGGCTTAACATAAGCTTGAACTATTTATGAAGCTTAAATAAGGTTTAACTCACAGAGGTAGCACTTTAGCTTGAATGAGTTTAAGTCGAGTTTTAAAGTAAGTAAGAGATTGAGTTTTTCGGGACTAAAATGGGATTTTTCGCAACAAAAATTTTAATAGCAAATCGACTAAACTATGTAACGTTGTATTCCCGAAAACCGTGCTAAATTCCTATAAAACATATTTTAATTTAACTTTTTCATTCAAAGATATAATTTATTGCCTTACTCTTATAAATATTATTTTTTATAAATTGCCATTGATTTCAAAGACAAAGGAACGCAATTTGCATTGCAATAAAAAATGAACAGCAAAATACCCTAAAAAAATGTCTCGTAAGCGAAATTAAACAAATATTCGTCTGATGTTATCCTTCAACACTCGTAACTCTGTGATTTGCTGGGGCCGACCAATAGCAGCCGTACATAAAATCCTCTCAGTTTTCTATGTACACAGAAAATCACATCACACCAAAACCGAAGAAACTTCCAATTGCACCAGACAGCGAAGGGATCCCACCCACATTCTAGCATTGCAACCAGACATGCCCTAAAGTGCAGAATTCCTTCACGGGAACACCACCTGCACTTGGCTGGCCTGCTCCTGAAATGGGCAAAACATTCCCTACTCCTGCAGACGTAGATGCATCGAAAGATTTTCCTTTTCCACTTGCACTAGGGGAAAATGTGAGCGCATGTGCACGCTCCTGGAAAGCTTTTACACGTTCCTTGGCCACTAACACAGCCGCTGAGGAATCCTTCTTAAAAGAGTCCTTTTAATGAGAAAACAACACACTGCGTGTCCCGACATCAGGACGAAAGGATGGATACTTTCTTCTTTGCAAGAGTATCCTCTGTCTCCGATTGAGGGATGCAACAGAAACTCCCACTGTGCAGTACATAGTATACTCTAATAGTGCAGTCTCCTCCTTCAGACAAGCATTGAGTTATGTAACTATAAATTAGCACATAAAGAAAGGAGAAAAAGGTCCCATTTGATTCTATAGTTATAACTTAGTGGAACTGCTCATTTTTTTTCTAGAATACAGGTATTTTAAATATTTTTTGAGGGGTCACATTCTTTTTTCGTAGGACAAGCGTCTGCTATAGTGAAAACAGTCTTAAGATCGCAGATCGATTATATTTTGTTCATGAATATTTTCGACGATTATTACTAATGCCATGAAAATCACATGTTTTTTTTTTTATTTAATATCCATTACTGAAATAATTAAATAATAAATAAATAATTGTAATTTGTCAATAGATTATTGAAAATATTTATCTAATTTGCAATTCGTAATTGAAAAATTTTAAACAATTTATAAATATCCTTTTTCGGGACACATATGTTATGTTTCAATGTAAATGTCACACGTCTCATATTACATGTTGTAATGTTGCATAAAATGATATGAGACATGCGATGCGGCACATATATATAGCATATATCATAGACGGGTATATCATTTTAAGCAACATGTAATATTTAAATCGAAACACAACATATGTCACCCGACAATAGATATTTTAATATTAGGGACCTACTAGTTGCAATGCTACAGTAAATTGTGGCTGAGAATTACGAATTAGATGAAATATTTATTCTATATGTATGTTACCAATTGGTAGAGCAACTTACTGACTGTTAGGAAGATGGCATTTTAAATTTTTGGCCTACGAACCGAATGCTTGAGTAATGACAATTTTATGTTAAGAAATTAGAAAGCTTGGCTAACAATTTATCGATTATATGGGGAATAAAAAATTCCAGGAAAGTGATAATTATTTTGCAAAAAACTACATTCGCAATGTTGTAATTAGAAATCAAAAATAAAATATAGTTTTTTGTCAATCTTCAGACAATCGGATCTCTTTATTACCTTAGTATCTACTATAAAAAGAAAATATCAGACTGTTAGATGCTCACTAAATTTTTGGAAAATATCAAAAATGCATTACACTTCCAATTTTTCAATGGTAATCAAGTTAACTAATATCAATAATGCAATTGACTAAATTTTATTGTTTTTCCGAACAGGCGAAATTTCAGTCATTTTATATTATGGATAGTGAACTCTAATAAATTTTAATTATAGTGTACGCTTAGACATACGCGAAAAAGAGTCATGTGCAAACATAAAAATTTCATCAGTAGCCAAAAGGATGAATTTTTACTACCAGTAGGATACTAATGTCAATATTGATGACTGGTAAATATTCGTTTCTAATAAAGTTTGAATTTATAGACGTGAAACATTTACAAAATTTAATATTAAATTTTATTTTTTGCTCAGTTGAAAGTTTCAGCTTTCACTGCGGGAGATCTGTGAGCATTTGCTTCATGCCTAGTACACTGGACCTCTTAATAATCAAAAATATTAAAATTATTTAATAAATTCCAATACTCCAACAGCAATCTCTTAACTGACTTAAGAATAATTATATTACAATGAAAATTCTTTAAAATTGAGTTTAGTTTAGTTAGTTTTTGAATTTCTATCCAAATTCTAAAAATATATTTTGAGTCAACATCGCACAAAAATTCCTAGCAGTCAATAAATTTAAGTTTGCCAAATAAATGGTCCTTGTAGAAATAAAGAAGCCTATCCTTAGCATTAATATAACATACGCAAAACAATTTTCGAGTCTTATTTTAGGATAAAATAAGAATTCCAAAAATATCCATTAACGCAATAACATATTTATTGCTGATGCTATGTAAAATCCATAATTATATCATATTTGTTATAAAAAATGTATGAAAAGGAAAACTACTCTTCGCAGTTTTATTATTAATATAAAATTCCATGTTTCCTGCAGAAAAACAAACTTTCCGACAGCTTACTATGCTCAGTGGATAGCTCTGTAATGGCGTTAAAGGCGGTTAAAGAAGGTCCGCGAAGAATATTAATCGTATCATCAAAAGGTAATCAAATTAATCTACGCGACGCAACTACCGGACTTCTTTTACGAAACATAGAGGCACCTCCGAACCTCACTATATACAGTATACTCCTAAACGAAAGCATTCTTTTTTGCGGATCCAGCAAAAGTGAGATTTTTGCATATGAATTTGGGGTAATTTTTATCAATATCAATATCTTAAAAGTACTTAATTTAACCAGTAAATAAAAAATACAGACCGGCTACCATAAATCCAGCTTTCTATGTGGAAATGGTGTTGTCGCCATGAAAATATTCCGGAAAAAATATATTTTCGCTGGATGCTACGACGGTTTTGTATACGTTTTAGATAAATCGACAGGATCGCAAATTGGACGATTCCCTGGCTGTGGAAAAATTATTTTGGCAATGGATATTGTTGGAGAAAAGGTAGGTTATAATATGCTCTTTCAAAATACAGAGGATAAGTAAGCTAATTTCAGTTTATAACATCCTCGAAAGATGGTTCAATGCAACTTATGGATATACCAAAATACATTCTTGCACTGGATAAATAAATAATCAATGCAACACCATACGCGTCTTTTTAGAAATTTATGTCTTTGAATATTAATCCATTAGTTGTTAACGAATATTACCGACGGATATTGCATTTGTTTTGTTACTGCAAAAAATGATATGTTTTCATTTTCGAAAAATACAATTTGTAAATAAATGATATCATTATTATTTTTGGCTTTTAATATCTCCTTTAATAAATTAACCTTATTATCTTAAGCTTTAGTTTAGACATCTATTACAGAAAATTTCCTTATTTCAACTAATCTCCAAGTCAAATATAAGCCGATATATCTCATGAAGATATTTTCAGATAAAGAATTTTTTAATTAAATAAAATTTAAAGTTTAAAATCAACAGATGTTTCTGTATATAGTTTCAATATTTACTACCGCAAATGAAAAAGTATTTAATATACCAACAAATTAATCTTTTACTACCAAACCATTGAAATTTTGAGTCGCGGAAGTCTGAGGATATATTTCGAGTCAACAAACTTAAAAATTAAAATTTATAATATACAAGACACATCACATACAAGGACTGCTGAGTTACGTTTTGGCACTATATACAGATTTAATACATTTAAAATAAAAAAATAACTTTCCTTCTATTTCATCTCAAAAATCAGTATTATTTTTATAACTAATATTTCAAAAAAAGGAAGCAGCGACAAAGTAATACAAATATATTAATCGATTGCTTACAAAAAGTTGTATAAATAACTTTTTAGTTCTAACTTAAATTAAAATTACTTAAACTGATATCGGATCAAAAGTTTTCCAATATCATACAATTGATGTGCTTACACGACCCGACGATTATAGAGCACACCAACCCTTTACAGATCTTTCTATTATAATAACAAAAAATGTGTGTAGAATTTGAATAAAAGTTATAAAATTAAATTTTCAATATATTGCATCTGTAAGTATATTATGTACGCTTTGCTTGATTCTAAGTTTATAAATATTATTAAAGTAGTATATAAAAGGTATTCTTTAAAAAAAAGAGCTGAATTTCTATAAATTTCAGCAATCAATCGCAAGTGATCGCTGCACTAGACTAACCTCAAAACACAACTTACGGGAGGATGGGTTAAATGTTTCCTTAACTCTAAAAGCCTTATCTACGCCTGCGAGGCGTATACGCAATCGAAAGTTATTTAGTTTAAATATAAATATAATTTTTTGTTTTGCTGTAATAAATAACTATGATTCTAGATTTCATTGATAAAACTGTGTTTTATTATTAGTTTATATCCCAACCTTAAATTTCCTTCGAACAATAGGACATAAGTAGGTATATTTTAGCCTACTGGCTGTTATTTATGAGACGTATGTTAAGGCCTAAATAGATACAGCTTCTATGTTTAATTTTGCTAACAAAAGGTAAGGGCGGAGACCATAAATCTTGTATAAAATAACAACTAATTTCAAATCATATCCGTTATTCCGGGCCGTTTATTTTAAAAATGGTGCAAGTCCAAAATGTCATTAGGTCAATTTTACTTTAAAAGAATATACCTAGTCTTGCCATAAATTCTGTCACACAATTTCTAATGCGCGCTTCCTCAGAAATTAGCCTGGAATTGTACCGTTATATTGCGCTTTGTAACAAATAAACTGTAGGGCGTAATATTCCGATCAGTTTGGTGACAGTCTTTGACTCGTAATCAAGGAGTGGGGAGTAAAAGAAAACCGTATCGCTGTAATAGCACTCCATAAGTGTGGAAAAAATGCTTCTGAAATTTTGAATTCGTTGAAACCGCTAAAAATAACAAAAAGATTCATATATCGTTCTATAGAACGATTTAATGAAACCTTAGGCATAGATGATAGAGCAAGGACCGGCCGTCCACGTACCGTTAGAACAGTCAGTGCCATCAAAACTGTCCGAGAGCGCATCCGTAGAAATCCACTGCGCAAAGAAAAAATTTTGTCGAGGGAGTTGGAAATCTCTACAAGATCGATGAGTAGACTCATTCGAGATGATCTTCATATGAAGGCTTATCGTCGGTCAACAGCCCACATGTTGACTCCACGGTTAAAGGAAATAAGATTGGAAAGATGCAAGAGTCTCTCGCTTTGGCACGCAACCAATGGTCATGAGAACATCCTCTTTACTGACGAAAAAATTTTTACTGTGGAGCAAGTTTTTAATAAACAAAATGATAAGGTTTATGCAACATCATCAGAAGAAGCTAAAAAAACGGTTCCCGGGGTACAACGAGGCCATCATCCAGCTTCTGTAATGGTTTGGTGGGGTGTATCCCATAAAGGTGTCACAACACTACATTTTTGCGAAAAAGGTGTCAAAACCGGTGCGGCGGTTTATCAAACCAACGTGCTGGAAGGTGTTGTGAAACCTTTATCGCAAACTCTCTTCGGTGGACAACATTGGGTCTTCCAGCAAGACTCTGCTCCAGCTCACAAAGCAAAAAGCACACAGGAGTGGCTTCGCAACAACATTCCTGATTTTATTGCACAAGATTTAGCCCAGATTTAAATCCGCTGGATTATGCATTATGGACAGAGTTAGAGAACAAGGCCTGTAGAACTCCCCACCGCAATTTGGACAGTCTGAAAAAATCGTTGGTGAAAGCAGCAAATGAAATGTCGTTGAATACCATGCGTGCCGCTATAGACCAGTGGCCACAACGTTTAAAAGCTTGTATAAAAGCTAAAGGAGGTCATTTCGAGAAAAGCTTTTATTAATTAATTAACAATATCTTAATAAAATAAATTTCGTTGGAATAAACATATTATCTTTTATTGTTTAGATTTTATGCTTCTTTAAAGTTGTGACAGAATTTATGGCACGACTAGGTACATACATAAAAAACTAATTTATAACATTTTTGACTTAGACCACTTTCAATATAAACGGTCTATTTATAGAACTACTTTCTTATTTCTTTCAACACCAGCTAGACATTTGAAAATGGGCTTTCTTTTTCTAATGATCTTGAAACTTGGATACAGAGTTGATGATCTAAAGATCAGTGATTTTTAGTTATTTAGTTTTATAGAGGAATAGTCTTAAAATTTTCAAAATCCTTAAATCGACCAATACTGCATTTAACGCTTCATTAACACATTGCGGACAGGTGACGAGATATCTCATGTGACAATAACTTTTAACTACTAACAAACCATAGCTAATTTAAAAATATTTGTATTTTACGCAAAGTAATACCCGACCACTAGGTACGGGTAGTAAAAAAATGCCTGGTGCGCAATGTATTAACATCCTCTCATTTTCATTGAGTCAAAGGTTGTGTTTTAGACCTTAATAATAAAAGAATATCCATTTGAGGTAATGCGGGTATTCCCCGAATTTTGCTTAAGTTTTGTCTAAATGCATCTACCTATTGCGGACGAATGGATAGTGTGTAAATTAATTTTATAACGCTAATAGAAAAATGATTTCCGCAATTTCAGTACCTTGATAGAACTAAACCGCTGTCATATATGATGAATTATCGTATAAGAGAAAAATTGTTTTGTTTGGGGGTTTACCTGTAAAGATCGAAGGGGTTTACCTGTATGATCGAAGTGCAAAACAAATTTTTGTTCTATATTGTTTCGGATTTTATAGGTGGAAATTGCTACCTTTAATTTTGATAGTTTGTCAAAATTAAAAGTTTAATATTTCTAATCGTGCAGAATTTCATCGAAATCTGAGTAATTTCTTTATTGTAAAATTGTTCAAAATTTTCTATCAACATTTTTGATTCTATGTATCTACACTAGAATCGTCCAACCACAAACTCACCCCTGCGTTTGCTAATTTGTTTTGTGCATATTTTTTGCTCTCTCTCAACTCGCAGCGCAGTTATGTTTTGCTTCTTTGTTATCATCCACCGGTTGACATTTGGGAGAAGAGAAACGAAAGAAAACGCAAAAATAGCAAGAAAGTTGCCTCTCGATTCAAAGGAAATGCGTTGCATCATGTTAGCAGCCGCTGCATCTCCTTATTATGGTTAGTCTTGGACAAAACTTCAACATGAGTTCGGTAAGTGGGTGCAGTTCCACCATTTCCAGCATTTGCTAATCAGAGAATTTAATCGGCACCTTCGCCATCATGCCACAGGGAGCGAGATTTTTGCGTGATGCGAACAATGGAAACGGGGGCGGCGACGACGACAGACAGCAGCTCTACGACTCGGTCTATTCGTCCGAAGAAAGGCTTCACTTTATGCCGCTGAACACAATTCCTGCCTTCAGGTAGGTACATATCAATCGCATTTTTTATTTATTGAGATGCTAATTACGTGGCTGTTTATCACCCGCTTATGAGTCAACTTGCAACAAACCTGGCGCGCCGCGAAGGTGGTTCCTGTGCTCCCCTCGGCCCACCCTGGTACCGAAGCACTGGAGCTCCTTATCGCGCCGTCAGGAATTGTTTTTTCCCAGTAGATTATTTTATTTTTATACAATTTTTTACCAAATTGGGTTAACAGTCAGTGCTATCGCGGCTATTAAACTTTTTGTTGAGTTTTTCTGTTTTGCAAATAATTGGGATTTTATGATATAATTTCATAAATTTTTCTCTGTGTTAAGCAAGGAAGTCCAGTAATTTTATGTTTATCAAACATAGCTCAGTATTTGCCCCTACTTTGCTAAATCAACATACTAACTAGATAATTTCAGCATTTTATATTAAAAATTTGTGTTATTTATTTTTTTTGTTTTTATTATTGCTCTATTAGAAATACCAATGCTGATATTACTTACAATATTTTTGTTTGAAGACCTTTCTGGCACTACGCTCCATGATATTCTTAGCTTATTCTGGATTAGAGAAAACGCAGATATGAGATGTACAAAAGAATATCTTATATTTAACCTTCTGTTGTTTACAAAAATATCGGCCTAATAATCGATAATAGCCGATAACTATTAGAGTAAATTAGATTTTTCCAAGCTGTAATTTATTCAGCTGGACACAAGTGTATCGGAACACTATTGGGGGGGTAAGCATAGCAAACAGATGGACCGATACACATTGCACAACTTCAAATTAATATTTAAAAAGGATCCAGTTTGTTAAAATTAATTTACGTAAATTATAGAAAAAAGACTGAAAAGTGCTCCATGCTTCGAAAGAAAATAAGGACATACTCCAGGTGGGGACGCGTGTCTTCTAGATCCTTTTGCCTTTCGAATTGGGGTTTAATAACTTCCCGAATGGTCCCAAAGGGGCTGAGTTGAACTTATCTCTAACTATTCAAGTGCGATAGTTAAATTAAAAGTTAAAGGAGTGTGCAGATAAAATAAAAGAAATTAAAGGCCATAATTCGTAAAATAAATGGTACTGAAGTGAATAAAGCTAATTACAAATTGACTACAGTGTTTCTAAATAACTATCCGTATGGAAGAAAGAAGTCTAAGTTCCTAGCAACGAAGATTCTCAGCAGTTTGGATATCTATATAGATACCCAACACTTTCTAAACTTGCGTCATCGGTTTCACAGGCCAACAATTTTAAAATCATTAACAGTCATTATTTTTATAAGTAGCGGCAGTGTAGGCGTAGATGTGCCTTTCATAAACAACTCTACCTGGAAAGGTCTTTGATCTTGCTTTATCTATTTCGCACACAGATCGAGATCTTTTGTGGAAAGTTATTGTGTCTTCAGTAGTCCCCTTGGTGAAAGTACCACCAAATAGGGATTACGAAAGATTAATTAATTAATCATTTGATTTCATATTCAGAAGTACCTGAAGATTCAATGCAAGATATTAAGGTTCTATATCCTTCAGTTAGCGCAAATCTATTCCTTTATTAACTTCGTTTACTAAAATTCTAACAAGTACAATATATTTAAAACTTAAATTGTAGAATCAAATTCGAGTTATATAACCGATCTGCGCAAAGTAAAGTTATCTGTTAGCTAATCTGTATTTTTGTTTGACCTGTATCAAAATACGCTACCTCTGTCTAATCTCTTAATGATAATTATAGAATTCGAATTGAGGGTGTCAAACTTACATTTTTAAGATTCACTCTTCAAGGCATTCCTTTCGAGCGTTTTTTAGTTAATTTTAGCAATCCTATTCCTGTTCGTACTATAAGACTTCTTTCTATTCAATGAACTTTTTTTAAAGCCATGTTCCATCATTTTGGATTTTTGGGTTAATTGATGTATTACAAGTAATAAAATTATTGATTAACAATAAATAAATCTTGGGAATTTCCTTACAGCGTTCATCTACTGATTTCGACAATAATATCTTTCGTGGGGATCGGATTTGCTATTTTATTGCCAGAAAATAAACGGTGCGATGCTTACTTCATCATGCTTTATTTGCGGGTTGCCTTTTGGGGGATAACTTTGGTTTGAAAGGTAAACATTGAATAAGATTTTGGTTGAATCGAGTATTCTTTCAGATATTCGACCACTTTGTGAAGCACCAACATGAGAGGCTCCGGTTGCGAGGTCATCACGACTTCTACCGATCGATTTCCATGCACAGAGGCGTTCCTCTGCACGTTGTATCCCTGTGGAATGCTGTGATTTTAATTAACGAGGCCCTAATGCAACACTACTACGGCCGGGACTTCCGATCCCACTGCCTCCAGAAGTTGCTCTCCCCAATCGTTTATATCACCGTCTTTTGCGTGCTTGAAACAATTGTTCTTTACTGTGTCAATGGGACATATATTGGTAAATCAAGATAACAACTTAATTAAGGTCATCATTTAAATAAAAGTTTCCCACAGCTCGTGTTTACAAATTCAACAAATCTGCTCAACCCCCCGATGCCATGATGGGCACTATTTTGGAAAGCGGCGCCGTCGGATTAATGCAGCCCGGTTTCAGTGCCCACGACGTGATCGAAAAGCAAGCGGACCTTATTCATTACCTCAAAGACCACAATTTCCGCTTGAATCAGAAATTGATGCAGTTAAACGCCCAGGTCCGCTTAGTTAATCTCCAGCAGTAAATTATTGTAGCTGGTTGCTGAGGTGGAGGGTTTATAATTATAGTTTTTAGCTTATTTTATGCAGTCTGCCTTACTGCAAGAGATTGTGGTTTTTTTTTATTCACACATTTAATTTCGTGTATAGTGTAACTAATGTCTCAATTTGTTACTATTTTATTAAAAGAAATTATTTTAAATACAATAATTTTGGAAGTTTTCATTTCCATGAATATGAAGTGATTACGAAGTGGAATTTGAATTTTTGCGCCATATATAAATTTAGCTAACAAAACCCTGCAATTGTTTAAATCCTGGCTAACTTCACACATTTTTCTGACATTTCAATAACTGTGACAATTGTTTGAAATTTCGTAGAATTTCTGTACGTGAGCATTTTAAGAAGCAAATATTTTATGAATCTCTGTGTAATATTTAAGAATTATGTCAACATTATTTCCGAAACTAGTTAAGGATTTGCCACCACTTGAACCCGACTCCGAAGATGATCAAACACCAGTGAAAAGGTGAAAAATAAATATTGGTCACGGTCAAAGTTGATAGTTATTATTACTTAATTAGTGGGCAGCAATTGTCTCGCTTTCTGTATTCCGCAAACAAAATACTTATTTTGTACTGTGTCCTTTTTAGGTTAGATTATTGACGGTACGGTTACCTTTTTTAAGCATTTGATTCAGTGTCTGTTCCAATTAATTTTGTCCCTTCCTTTGCCCTGGAAAGTTTCAATTTATATCGTTTAATGTGCCATACATCATTACAACTGAGCCTTAAAAATGCACAAAGGATTCACATTATTTTCTATTTTGATTTCTTTGTTTTCGGGCTAAATCGACTAACTTGTTAAAATCTCATCTCAGGAAGCATCTGTTTTAATCTTCCTTTTTAGGTAAACTTCATAGGAAGTACTAGTTATTGCAATCCATATAATGAAACGGAAAATGAGTATTTGCAAAATAGATGCAGAGGTTGTCGACTTTAAAAATAACTAGCTCTAATGTTTATCTATAATAGATACACTACTGATAAAAAAAAAACTGAGCACAGCAAAATATTCAATAAACTGGTATAATAAGGCTGGTAAAAAAGCAATAAATACTCAGAAAATTGCTGCTTATATTTACTAATAAGGTATGTTTCCCCCTCAGTTCTTTAAAACTTCCTCTAATCTCCTTGGCATGGACATTACTAAGTTTTCAATTAAAGACGATGGAATTTTATTCCAAGCAGTTCCAAGTTGATTAATGTCATTTATGGGATTTTTGTGGATTTCTCGATCCATGTGGTCCTATAAATGTTCAATGGGGTTCAAATCCGGACTTTGAGCAGGCCACTTGTTTCGTTATTGGGATATTTTTCTCTTCGAACCAGATCTTCGTCTTTCGGGCAGTATGGCATGGAGCATTATCCTGTAGGAAGGTGTATTCATCATTTCCGATATCCCACAAAGTAGGAATCAAGCCTTCTTCTAGGATGTTTGTGTAAATATCCGCGTTTATTTTTACAACTTATTCGATTTTCACAAATTTTTCAACCCCTGCTGACGAAAAACATTCCCATACCATTATCCCCACTTTTGTTGTGGTTTGGAGACATTGAGGGTCGTACTGTTCATCGGAGCTCCTAATGCAAGTTAGGGTCCGATCAGATGATAGACAAAATCTGGATTCATCAGATCATAAAATTTTTGTCCAATCCGTGTTCTGACGCATTCGCCCATTCCATTCTTTTCTGCTTAAATTTCGGTAAGTAAGGGAACTCGCTTACAACGATGGCTTCGAAATCCAATCTCCTTAAAACATCGTTTGATAGTGTGTATGATGACTTGAGATCCTGAAGCTGTTTGAAAATTTGCCGGGAGTTCAACAAATGATGTTTTCCTCTTCTTTAATTCTAATAATTTTTTTTTTGTGAACAAAACTTTAAGAAAAACCAAACATGAAGGCAGTACGGTCCTTAAAGTCGTTAAAAGCTATATGCATAAAACTTACCGTCTCGCCGCGGAGCCATTGTCAAAAATGATTGAAACAACTTTAGATTTTTTCAAAAACTTAAGTCACTTGATTTAATTGCTATTTTTTGCCCACACACTGCCAAGTTCAATAAAAGACTGCTATCTAGGCATTCAAAACAGGTCTTTTTATATCCCTTACTTACCCCTTTTCCGTACAAGTAAAAAAAATTGGTGGGAGTCAAGGTAAAGTTCACATATGAAGGGCGAATGTGGGTGCTATATATATATTCTTTTTTTTTATCAGTAGTGTATATCTTGGCCGTATCTCTTAAGCGATTTTGATCAAACTTTACCTATTTATTTATTGTAACGTGGCTGCATTAGGATTTACAGCTAGTGTATAGTTTTGATCGGGGAAAAATATTCTTGAGCTAAGTGTTTTTTTATTTTGTGGCAATGTACCGATCTTGTTTTTTATAAATAATGTTTTAAATAATAAATAAATCTTCTAAAAAATAGCATCGGTATATTCCGAAATAAAAAACACGTTTTTTTTTTATCCTGTCACTCCCTTTGGGAGCATAGGGCGTCTACAAAGTCTCTCCACGCGTTTCTGTCTTGGGCTAGATCCTCAACTTCTGCCCATGTTATGTTATTTTCTTTCAGTTCATTGTTAACCGTACGCTTCCAAGTTGTTCTTGGTCTTCCCCTTCTGCGTATCCCGTTGGTATTCCAGCTGAGTACTTGTCTCGCTATTGTCTCCTCTGGTCTTCTAAGTGTATGGCCTATCCAAGACGTTACACAAGAATATTTACGTATATATTACGTCGTATTATCAAAATGGGGTGAATTGGGCAAGAGTGGGAGGATAGGGGTGTAAAAATGGTTTGAACCTTTCGTATATCGTTACCGCTATTGTTCAAACATGCGTGCATTCATAGCATGTATTTTAAAGTCTTGCGTTAAAATGGATGTAATTCAAAATATGATTTTGTTACCTCGAATGCTACAGCTATTTCTTAATGAATTTTTATCTATATCTAGATCATGTTAAAAAATTATGGTGTTTGGGAAGAAGGGACTTTCTCTGTACAATATATTTGAATTTTCTACCATGTACACCGTATACTTTGATCAAACTTGATTGACATATTCTTCATGGCAATATATTTGCTATGTTTTCAAATAGGATGAAATGGTCAAGAAGTTGAGAAGTTAGTACTATAGTATATATATAATAGTCTCTTATTTGAAAATTATTAAAATTCGATATTTTGCTATCGATAAATTTTAGCAAAATTGATTTCTTGGTCATATATCAAAATGATGTGATTTAGTTGGAAGGGGGTTGAGTTTACATATTACTGTTTTTAGTACGTTAAAATTTTGTTGAAAGCGCTAAGAAAATCTAATCAAAAAAAATCACATAAGGAAGAGCGTTCTCCACTCATTAACATCCAAATTTGCCAATACAGTGGCGTGTAAAATATGCAACTCAAACCATATTTTCTTCGGCTTATTACAAGAACCTGTAAGCTAATAAAAATATTCGGATGCAGTTTTTTAATCTTTATTATGCATAGTTTGAAAATAAACCTTTTTTAGTTTTAGCAGTTTGCAACTTTTTGTGTTAAGCTGGAGAAAATTACGATTCTAGTTGCAGATGTTTCGCACCCCACTGCATTTTAAAATGTTGCCGCAAAATTTCATTGAAGTAGATAATGAGGTCATCATGTTCACAAAAAAGATACAGAAGAAAGTTCAAATCATCATCCCTTTGCCAATTGTTTACATTTCCCAACTGATCTCATTAATGCATAAATAAAATTTAATCAAATTCCCCTCTCCTTTTACGAAGACAGTGTTGTTTTCGTTTTATAAAGACCACATTGAAATCTACGTCTTCCTTCTGGCTGCCGTTAAAAGGTTATTTTTTAATTTCATAGTTTACTTTTACTTTACTTTACTATTACAAGTAGTAATAATAAATTAAAAACATTTCGAAGAAAAAGGAAAAGATCAGAAAAGAACTCATTATTCTAACTTTATCCTGGATTAAGAACTGTTGTACTACGGTCCTAAATCCAACTTTGAAAAAAATGTACCTGTAACGTAAATTTATTAAATAGTAAATAAATAAAATCGAAAGATTTGCTTAGAGCTGTTTTTACATATTTTTTCAGGTCAAGTTTGGAACCATCAATAGGCATCTTTGGTGCCTTAATGTAAGAATTTTTATTATAATTAAAAACAAAATACATTATCCAGTTTCTCCCAAAAGTCCTAAACGAGTATCGGAGCTTCCTCCTTTAGAGTCTGATTCAGATGACGATGAAAAGGATAGGTAAGTTTTTTAATTTGTTTTTAAATACAAAAGCAGATGAGTTACAACCCAAAATACAGGTTAAATTATGCCGTTCTGAACGACTCCTTCATCTTAAGCCCGAACGAACAAATACCAAATACGCCAGGCGATAATTTAAAAGAAAACGATAAAAACCAATTGAACAAGGGTTTCACTTCTCAGATTGATGATACATTGTCTCAAAAAATAAATGGACTATCTCTAGATGAAAGTTGCAACAAAAACTCAAGGCGGTCTACAATTAAAACCAGACATGCACTTTTACCCTTATTAGAAGAAACAATAAAGGATAAAGGGCCACCAGACAAAAAGTCACCTCTCAAAAGTGATGTTAACTCAACTGTTGAAACAAAAACGGAGGAATCCCTCGAACTCTTTAAAAATTTGTCTCTCAGGCCTGCTGTTGTTCCAACTCCCAAAGACATTACTGGTGCTAAAAATGGAACAAACCCTGATGAAGCGGTTGAAACACCTTATAAAACAGCTGACCAACAATTTGTTACACCTCAAATAAAATCATTCCAAATGCCGACGTCAAGAAGAGCGAGACTATTTAATACAAATACGTCCCAGAAGAGCCGTATCATGCTAGAGAATGAGTTTCGTTCCCAAAAAATCTTATTTAGGACACCTATCGCAGTATTTCGGCCGCCAATTGGTACCAACTTATCTAATGATAGTATAGTCCTGTCTCTTGACGAGACTTTCAAAGGGAATAAGACAAAAGAGAAGTTGTCGACTGTACAAGAAAGTAGCAAGCCTGCAGAGGTGAGAAAGGTTGAAAATGGGAACTGTACTGTAATCAATGGGAAAGAGTATATGATACTTAGAAAACTTGGATGTGGAGGTTCAAGTTGTGTATTTTTGGCTCAACGGACCAGTGATAGGTTGGAATGCGCCTTAAAGGTAAGATTACGGATTAAATTCGTATTTAAAATAAAAATAAAAATTTCTTTAGATCGTCGATTTAAAAGGAGATAAAGCGGTTGTTGAAGGATATTTGAATGAAACACGATTACTAGCTAAATTACAAGGAAATGTGAATGTAGTGGCCTTATACGAATAGTAGGTTTTGAGCTTTCTTCTCACAAAGATATGTTGCTAATAAAGCTTCAATTATAGCGAGCATCTTTCTGCAGAATCAAAACTTTATATGGTAATGGAGAAAGGTGATTCGGACCTTCATAAAATTCTTCAGTCATACAAAACCGATCTCCCTCTTTATATCCTGGTACAATTTTGGTACCAAATGCTGGAAACAGTTCATTACATTCATGAAAATGGTGGGAGTGATCCAAAATAATTGTGAAATGTTTCAACTAAAATTGTCGTTACTTTCTCTACAGGTGTAATACATTCAGACCTAAAGCCAGCAAATTTTCTCATGGTAAATGGTCGACTAAAATTAATCGATTTCGGAATCGCAAGTAATATATCCGTCGACTCTACAAGTATTATTAAATTTTCTCAGGCGGGAACATATAACTACATTAGTCCGGAGGCACTTATAGATACATCAACTGGTAACAGCCCACTTGGAAAAAATGTACCGAAAATAAAGGTGAATAAAAATGAAACAGGAAATATTCTTACTAAATTGTTATTATTTCTTCAGATCTCCACAAAATCTGATGTATGGTCTTTAGGGTGTATTCTTTATTTGCTATTGTATAGAAAAACTCCATTTGGACACATTAAAAATATCTACGCAAAAGTGAACGCAATTTCGAATCCAAAAACGGAAATTGAGTTTCCTGATTTACCACCATATTATCCATCTATGCTCCTTGATGTAATACAATCAATTCTTTTAAAATTTGTTCCAATTATCATTATATTAATTTGTTACAGATGGCCAAAAAATGTTTGATACACAACCCAAAGAAGAGAATATCTGTTGCCGAGTTGCTTCAGTATCCTTTTAATATGGTGATTCCGTTGGGGAAGGATCAAGATCAAAAAGAATGTTAATATTATGTGAATTCATTAAGTTATTTTAACTGTATGTACTTAGTTAGTTTGTATGGTATTCGGAGGCGTAAAGGTTCCATTTCAATTATTGCTAGCAATAATCTTGCGAAATTTTATTATAATTTTATACACTTTGTTACATCGTAATAAGTTCCCAAAGAATATTTGAATATTTATTATAAATGTTTTTAATCAATTCATTTTGAAATTTCTTTTGCCGTCTACAACATCCTTCCAAATATTTATAAATGTGCTATTTAATTCATTTTTCGCTCAGAAAACAAATCTAATTCCTGACTTTATCAATGAAAGTGAAATGTGCAATATTCTAAATATAATTAATTAAATGCTTTTAGAATGCTTACAAGCCTAGGCAGCTCAGGTATTAGGACAAATATAGGTTTTAATTTGAGTAAATATGTTTGTTCTTAAGAAAACAGTTTATAGCTTTGTATCAGAAAAACTTCTAATTTCATATATTTTAAGAATTGATGGAAACATCAGCGCAGGATCTGAACCATTCTTGAGGTCCACAACCATTTCTGCCTTTGCCGTCTTCGCATAAACCCCAATTACTAGCTATATAAAAAAAAAAAATTCATTGCTTAGAATACTAAGCTAAAAGTAAATTAAATAAGGAATTTACCGGTAACATACGTCCACCTTAAAACACAGTGGTTGCATTTAAATCCTTTTGGAAGCTGTAGATTTGTCTTGTAATCACCATTTTTTCCAGACTTCACAACGTATTTATCTTCACCATCAGAAAGTTTTAAATTTTCGAAGCATTCTTCAGTTTCCTTCTTTCCGTCTAAATTACAAATATCAAAAAGAAAATAGCCCCAGTGGTTTGTTTCTAGGAAAACGTTCACTGGAATATTTTCTCCTTCTTTGTACGACTTAACGATAACACCTTCTCCATAACGACCTCCAAGTTCATGCGAACGGGGAGTTTTTTGACCATAACTATCACCACAAATTCCACATTTCCCATCATATCTATCCCACTGAACCTTTATTGAGAATTATAATTACATAATTATAGGTGGGAATTTAAAATATTACTTGCCAGAACTTACCCCATAACTGCCGCAATATGACTGATTATCGTCATAATCTATCGGTGCCGATCGATTAAATCTCCATCTGGAAGCTCTACCTACAGGATCCATTATCATGCCATGTCCTTCGCATAGGCTGACTACGGCTGTTGTGATTAAGAGGAAAATTAATAAACAATTCATCTTTGAAAACTTAATAACTCAGGAAGATCGAGTGCACTTCTTTCTTCCAGAGGCTTTCCTTTTATCTATATTTTGAAAAAAATCACAGCCGAATTCAACATTGTTTCACTTTTGTTGCATAGCCGAAGGGGGGCAATAATATTTGATTAGGTGCTTCGCTTGATTTTCTATGCTTTTATCCACAGTTAAGCAAATATTTGAGGTCAATAGGGAGAACAATTATTCAATCATACAATGCTTGTTTCTTTTGTATCCTTGGATTTTGCCCCGAAACCGGTGCATGGAAACATACATATTATATTTTAAATTTTAAAATAAATAATAAATAAAAATTAAAACTAATTAAAAGATTATATTTTAATTTTTTTTTGTTAGAAATGTGAGACGAAACATTGCTTAATTCAAAAATGTCTTAAAGTATTTCATACGTCTTATATAACCGTTGTTTTATTGATTTTTAAAGTTGTATACCTATATTTTAAAATGTTTGAACAAGTAATGTTATTATTCGTATCAAATCTTTAGTCCGCTGATCTGATCATGTTTCAAAAATATTTCTTTTTCTACTAATTCAAAATTTAAACTAAGAAAAAATGTTCACTCGCCTTTATTTATTTTGTTAACGTATTAGGTCTACCGGAAAGTTCTGTCCGTTTTTGAAGAGGAAGAAAATGATACAATTTTTAACATATTTAACTAGATTTGTTGTACGATATAATTTCCATCGTTCCTTATGACTTCTTCCCAGCATGATGTCAATTTAAAAAACCTATTTTTTAAGAAAATATTTGGATGCGAAAAACTAAACGTAAACGTTTTCTTAATTTTGGAATTTTTTTCTCATCAAATAATTTTGTAAAGAAAGGAATAAGTGAAAATCTGATGGTTAAGGTCTGGGGAGTATGGTCGATGCGAAAGAATTTCCCATCCTAGCTCTGAGATTTTCTGGCGAGTCGCCAAATAAGCATGTGGTCTAGCATTATCGTGATGCAGTATGATTTCCTTCCTATTGAATATTATCAGCCTTTTTTCTTGGAGTACTTTGTTAACTGGTCCATTTTTTGACTATATTTCTCCGAATTTAGCTTTTTCTTGGGTTCCAAAAGCTCATAATGGGTTGGACCTTGCATGTCCTACCATATATGTACACAGTATTCTCTTTTTAAAGTTCAAGCTCGGTGTAGAGGTGAAGAAGACATGTTTTCCGGGTTCACGCTGTTTTCCCTACGATGTTTTCATATATGTATAATCCATCTTTCATCATTTGATCTATCATGGTCTTAAAAATATCGTCATCAACCGCAAATGGCCGCCCAGGCTTATCACTAAGGCCGAAATCACCTGCTTTAAATTTTTCGAACCATCTCCTACACGTTCTGTCAGAAACAGCATCTTCACTAAAAACTTTTAACAAATTTCGACACGCTGACAATGACATGAGATATCTTTGTTGTAGTTAATTTCGAAGGGCACATAATAAACGCAATTATAAAGATATACAGCCACATATAACTCAAACGAACATATCCAAATATATTCAAACTTGAAACAAAATTATCGGACAGAACTTTCCGGTAGACCTAATATATTTATATAAAAATAAATTGATTTTTTTGGGTTTCATAATCAGTGCTTGTAAATAAAATAAAGCGTTCAGAGAAGCATAACTCCCTTTTAGCTTGTTTTCACAATTTCTTCAGCATGAATGAGTGTTTTCAAAAGAATCCATCCTTATACCAGCTATTGTATGCGTTACATTGTAACATTTCATTAATTCCACTAACATTTATTCTAGGGAATAATTTTGAATCAAATTTTATGAAGGATGCATACTTTCTTTACACCAAAAGGACAAGATCTTCTCTAAGGAAGCTAAACAAGTACTAAAGTGTAGTTAAAACCGCTACTTTAAGGAACTTTAGATGCTTTAATCTTGGTTCAGTCGAATGATTTCAGTTCGGCTTAATAATGTACAGGGTGTTCCGCTAAGGTCTAAACATTTATGCTAAACGATTTTATAGTGAGGAGCAAAAGTGGAAAAATGATTTTTCTTTTGATTTTAAATATATAATATCAAAGAAAGTGAAGGTCGATTAAACATTAACAAATATATTTATTAACTTTAAAGTTTATAATTTGTAACATAACCTATAACATTCTTGTACTTGCTCATAATATACCAAAATTTATCTTAAATCTGAAAAAGGTGCATTATTCAACTTTTGCACTGTATTATTATTGTTTTTATAGCTTATATTCGAAAAGGCGTTGATTTATAAACGCTTGAAGCAAGGTGGAATAAATGTCCAGAAATTTTGGACGTGCTCCTACAGAGCATTTATTGCAGCAGATGATTCAAAATATCAGCTCAATTTCCTCTTCATGCATACAAGCTACTGTTGAATAAATTTAATCATATGTTTAGAATTTTCGCTCAGCTGGAACATCACATTTGATGTTTAAATTCAATTTTTTTGTATCGCAGAAAGTAGATTTTCCCTCAACACTTTTAAAATAGCTCGTTTCTGAGGACTTTTTTAACCTTAACCAAAGGGCTCAACGTCGTTAGTAGTTATACAATCCCAAATCATTAGCGAATCACACCGTGATTCACAGTCAATTTAACAAAAAAGGTGGGTTGTTGGATAGTTCCAGTACCACCCATTATTTATATGGACAACATTTGGATTCATCAGATCAAATTACCTAAAAGAAACTAAATTAGAAATAATTGCTAATATAAACTAGATGAAACGAACTTGCTTCCAGTCATCAAAGTACAGTTTAAATAAGTTTTGATATCTGAAGAAATCGGTTTTTATTTTTCTTTGGTCACTAACCGATTCCTTTTTCAGGTTTGTCTAGCAATACACTTTTTTGCTGTTCTCAATTTAAAGAGAAGCTTAGTATTTTATTCTATTCTGTTCTATTGAATATTATATATGTAAATGCACTATATGTAGTAAGGCTGTTACTACTCGAGTACTTCTATAAAGTTTAGAAGAATAGAATGAAAGAGTAGTCAATTAGAGTATTTCCAACATTAAGAGAGGTTGGCAATCCTAACCTACTGGAATATTTAAGTCCTGTATATGGATATGCTGATAGTGTGGTTATTCAAAACTTTAAAGTCCGAAGTACTTCTTGAGTGCATATACTGCACTGATACTATAAATTTTCTTATTCAAACTCAGTCGAAATCATCACGAGTACTTAATTACTTGAATTTAAAGTAATCAAATACTCAATTTTCTAAGTCATTCTTAGAGCTCCACAATGTACTGAAGCTTAACGTGTTTCTATTCAGAGAATTCAACAGCTTTTATCCAAGCTTGTAAAACTTGTGGACACTAAGTAATCTTAAAGTTTTTAAGTTTTGATAGTTGATGATAGGAAAGTGGAAAGAATATTCTAGTTGTTTTATACTATACCGTTTTTAATTAGTAAAGTAAAGGAATATGATGAAAAGTAAAATCAAATATTTTAGAAATGCTTGTATATCTTTTCAAAAAACTGTTTGTATTTGTAATAAAATAATAATAAATAGTTTTTCTTATGCATTAATAGCGACATCAGCACAAGATCTGAACCATTCCTGAGGTCCACAGCCATTCTTTCCGGTTCCATCAGGGCATACTCCCCAACTGCTTGCTACAAAACATAAAAAAGATTATTTTTTACAATTTTAAATGGAATAATATAATAAGAAATTTACCTGTAACATAGGTCCATCTTAAAACACAGTGGTTACACTTAAATCCTTTAGGTAATTGAAGATTCGTTTCGAAATCACCATCTTTACCAGTTGTTAAAACGTACTTATCTTCACCATTAGCAAGCTTTAATGATTGGAAGCATTCTTCAATTTCCTTTTTTCCATCCAAGTTACAAATATCAAAGAGAAAATAACCCCAGTGATTTGTGTCCAATTGAATTTTTACGGGTAGGTTTTCACCATTGTATGATTTAACGATAACACCTTCTCCGTAAAAACCACCAAGTTCATGAGATCGGGGTACTTTCTCGCCATAACTATCACCGCAAATGCCGCACTTGCCTTCAAATTTGGCCCATTGAGTCTATCGAGATAAGGATACAGGCTGTAGTTAAAAAGCGTATATAAAATTTATTCTATAACTTACCCCGTAACTGCCGCAGTATGATTGATTATCATCATAATCTATCGGTGCTGACTGATTGAACCTCCACCTGGAAGCCCTTCCTACAGGATCCATAATCATGCCATGTCCTTCACATAGACTGACTATGGCTGCTGTTAGCACGAGGAAACTTAGGAAGCAGTTCATTTTTGAGCGGATACTCGAATGATACCCTTCCCCCTATTGGAGGCCTCCTTTTATTCCCAATTGAAGCAATCACTGTTTTTGCTTCTTTTGCGCAAATTGAGAGGCTCGCATATTTAATTAGCTGTTCTGCCGCATTATCTGTTAATGTTTGCAGTTAAGTAAACATTTTGGAATGCAAAGAACAATATAATCAATCATAAAACATTTGTTCTTTAATACAAAACATTTTTTCAAGGATACATAAGAACCTTGTAGAATCGAATGCATCGCAACGCATCATGCATTTATTGAATTAGAGTGGATTAAAGACAACCACAAAACGAAGAGAAGGTGAACACAATAGGCGAATTTTTGCTCCTACTTCTCTTTTTCATCACTGCGAAAATTACCAGGAATAATATCGAAATTGATATTTTAAAAAGAAAGTAAAATAATTTTATTATTGAATATTATACCAGTCTGTATCTACATAACTTAGGTAGCATATTTTATTTATTATTAGTGGTTCTATCTAAAAAATAAATGCAAAAGCTTCAAACCATTAAAATCCATGAATTTCCGCATAAATTTCAATTGTTAAACAATTGCATTACGCATTGCTTTGAACACACCCACCAAATGGAAAATGTTTGATTAGCTGTGCTCCAGTAGTTAAACGTTTTTTTTTTTGAAAATAAATAAATACAGCATAGAGTTTTTTTGAAGGTCAATTTTTAATTTTTTATGATATTTAAAAGTTTGTTTATGATATGAGTTAATGAAATATGACTAATCTTTTTTAAAATTCCCATTTTTTTTAGAAAAAACCTGCGCAATGATAAATTGTCACTGTAATTAATCTTATTTAATTATTATTGAAATATAGAGACAAATTTGTCCTGAATATTGCTATTAATTGCTATTAATTTTACCAGTTCATTTCGGGTAGCACATCAATAAAATTATGTTTTTACAAAATCTAGCTGCATACATTTGTATAATAACTTTATAAAGTTTATCATATTTAACAAATTATTCATTGCATTATCAATGGATTTTTTACGACTTAAAACATTCGTATTACGACAGTGTTTTTCTTATATTAAATTTAAATTTAAAGAGCTTCAATATCAAATTTTAAATTTTAGTAGTACTAAATGCGAGATTTTTAGGCAGATTCATGTGAAATACTACCTATTGAAGCGTACTTGAAGCGATTTTGAAAAATAAATGATGTAAAAATTCATACTAGAGGTCGTAAACTTAAAAAACCCCTCACGTAAATGTTTATGGATATATCAGGGGTATACAATCAAAGTTGGTAAAGTCCACAAAATTTTAAAAGTGAGATTTTAAAATTGCAACACATTTTTTTCCGTATCTATATTTACCCTGTAGAATAATTTTATACAAATTCTAGTAATCTCGACTGTTATTTCAAATTGAAAATTGACTTTACAAACAAACCTAGCAAAGTCCAAGTGAGTTGAGTTTCAACTTGCGTGAAGTCCTTTTCGACCAATAGGAAGGCTTCATTGCCTCCATTTCACTGACGCCTGAATCCTACCCTGTCCAGAAAGTTGGTAATAAATATAGGAAAGTCCTAAACATTCAGTTAAAAACTTAGTAAAGTCCAAAACTTGGTAACAAAACTGGGAAAGTCCATCTTATACTTAAGGTTTTACTCAAAAGTATTGAACTGAGCGTGATGAACACTTGTATTTCCATAATGTATTACATTCTGCATATAAATAATGTTTAACATTAGAATAGTTACCTGTAATTATTAAAATAATCGTTTTTATCGTTTACTGAACATTTTGGCACTGTGGACTTTACCAACTTTGATTGTATACCCCTGATATATACCGTATATAGGACAAATTTGTAAAAAAACTAAACGGATCAATTTTTCAACATTTAATTACAAATACTTCATCTTTTATGCGAACTACCTAAATGTGCATTATAATTTCAAGAAACGTTTTTATGCAATTAAGTTTTATTTTATTAGGAGATCGTTTTGGATGGACATTAAAATAACATAAATTTTGATAAGCGATAGTTATTTGAATTTATTTAGTATTCCGACCAGTCTGTTATAGTTTTCTGATCATGCACTAATTTAGTTATCTTCAATATCATCATGGATAGAGGAAAGCATTGTACGGCAGAAAAAAAGAAAAAATTTATACATAGTTTGTACAAAAGTGGCAAAAAATCAGCAGAAAAAGCTGAAATTATGAAGTATTCCAGGAAAATGGTTTATAATCCAGTTAATTTAGCTAATGAAAATTCTGTTTACTTAACTAAGGAAGGAGTGTCAAGATCACGGAAAACTACGCCTTTTATAGATAAAACTTTGAATTATCAAAGAGCAAAAGGGGTCCGTTCAACTCATTAAGGCAGATTACAAATGAAATAAATGAAGAATATGATTTAAAAGTATCGGACAGAAGAATAGGACGACTAAATGTAGCTAAACTCTTTGGACGCATAAGTAGAAAAAAAAACAGCTTCTATACATTGAAAAATGTTTGAACTTTACTAAAAATCGAAAGAATAAGGATCTATAATTTTGGAAAAGCGTTAAATCCTAAATACACCCAGAAGACTATCAATCACGGTGGGCAAATATGATTTGGAGAGCTTTTTCATGGCATGAAGTATAACGTCCTGTGAAAATAAGTGGAAAAATGGATAAATTGCAATATCTAGACATTTTAAAAAATAACATAGAACCATATGCGTTTGAGTTTATGCCATTATATCCACGATAATGACCCTTACCTTCAACGAGACTAATAAAAGATTTTGTTACTAAAATCAAAAAAATCCCAACTCAACTCCTCCCAACTCCTGATCTTAATCCAATAGAAAATCTTGTGAATGATGTTAAGATAAAGATTAGACACAAATATTTTAAAAATCTTGGTGAATTGTGGAATTGTGTAAAGGAAACCTCCTTCCGAGGAAAAGATGTCAGAAACTAATTGAAAGTATGGGTCATAGGAGTCAAGCAAGTCAAACACTTTTTTTCTTTCAAATTGTAACAATTTTTTGGCTTGATTTCAGGATATCTCTTATCGTCATCATTTTCAAGTTATTATGCTATTTCTATGAATTCATTGTAAAGTTTCTATATGGATTTAATTAATTGATAATTACATTGTCAAATATAAAGGACGATATCTTTGTTTTTGCTATTTTTTCAAATGGAATTTCGAGTTTAATTATTTAATTGCGTATGTGCTGTCTGTATGTCTATAAATAGATCAAAAGGTAAAAATAAAATAATCATGTGCGTACTATGAACAAACGGTTAAGATATCCCTGCTATATAATTATCCACTTAATATAGCAAACGATATATGAAACAATCTGTATATGGAATATAACGAATCTTGTGAACACGATAGAGGCCGCATTTCGTAATCGGTTTTGATCAAACTTTCTCTATACATTTATTGGATAATAGCCCAATAAATAAATAAAAATGTATCATTAAGCCGTATATCAAAATTATGTTGATTGGTCACGAGGGTAGAGAGCTTCAACTATTTAACAAATATGATTTTATTACCTCAATATCTATGGCATTTTTTAATGAATTTTGATCAAATTTTTCATATGAATTTATCGACTCGATATATAAGCCAATTAAAAAATTGGGATTAGGAGAAGATACGTTTACTTTACTATATATTTTAATTTACTGCCATACAGACAGAATTTTGAACGCAATTTTGCGATACTTGTTAAAATTTGGTTGAAAGCGTTAAGAAAACCTAACCAAATACACAGGGTTCTTCCACTATGTGGACTGATGTCCAAATTTTCAAATATGTTATAATTTTGACTCGATAAATATAAAATTTAATCGAAATAGACAGTGAAATACAGAAGTTATCGTGTTTACGAAATCGGTACAAAATAAATTTCAAACGCTTCTACATACAAGGACAACTTTTTTCGGGTTTTAAAGACTACATTGAAATTTACCTCTTCCTTCTAGCTGCTGAAAACAAGAGAAGGGGAAAGAACAGGGGAAAACGGCTAATAAATGCAAACAGAAATAGGTTGTAAGAAGGGGGTCAGGCAGGTAAAGGAATGCTTGAGGGAGGCCATATCAAAATGAAAATTAAAGAGGTTTATAACGTCTATAACGTTAGCTTTGCAAAGCATTCTCGTGAAGGGTTCGAATTGTCCGTAGTTGGTGCGGTGAGCATCGAGGCGAAAAAGCGGAAAGGATGGAGATGTGGTGTAGGAAATCGGGACAGTCAATGGAGCCGGTAAGAACTTGGTGGACGAAAACAATATCAGCGACATCACGACGAGTTGATAAAGATTGGAGATTGATTAATTTCAGACGGTCCTCATAAGGAGAGAGATTATGGTTGTCAACTCAAGGAAAGCCACCCAACGCGAAGCGGAGGAATCTACGCTATACAGCTTCAATCCCATTAATGAGTGTTGGCTGGAAGGGTGGCCAAATCTGGCAGGCATATTCAGAGTCCTAACAAAACAGAAATAGAGAGCTTTAGTGACGTAAGGGTTCAAGATTTCTTTAGACCACCGTTTCACAAAGTTGAGTTAGCTTTATTTATGATGTGATCGATATGCGGATAAAGTTGATAATAAAATAAATAAAAGTAATCTAAATAGTAATAAAGAGGCATTTCATTCTCATAAAGAAAATTCTCTGGTTTTACTCCACGAAAAAGGATAAAATTGCTCTCGAAAGCCATTGCAAGAATAATCCGGTCTTGACTAAGCCACATTATTATTTTTTTGAAAATTCAATTTATTCAAATTATTTTTCTTTTAAGTTTTGATAGCAATATCGGCACAAGATCTGAAATGTTCTTGTGGCCCACAGCCGTTTCTTCCTGTACCATCAGGACATCTTCCCCAAGTGTTTCCTGAAAAGGAATTTATTTACCAGAATAAAACCACTAAATGAAAAGATATGCAAACAAAATTACCTGTGCGATAAGTCCATCTTAAAACACAATGGTTACACTCGAGACCCTTAGGAATTTGAAGAGTGGTCTTATAATACCCACTTTTTCCAACTGGTATAGTGAGCGTATCCTCACCATTAGTAAGCTTCAGTTTGTGTTTTTCAAAACATTCATCAGTCTCTTTACTTTCATCAATGTTGCAAAGATCAAACCGGAAGTAGCCCGCATGGTTTGCGTTGAGGTTTATTGTAACAGGAATTTGATCAACCTTTTTATAAGTTTCCACAACAACACCTTCTCCATAAATACCACCAAGTTCATGAGGACGTGGTGCCTTTAAACCGTAGTTATCTCCACAAATACCACATTTTCCACCATGTGTTGCCCATTGAACCTGGAAGTAAAAAACACTTTAATAAAATGAAAATTCAAATTTTATATGTATTTCTCTTGTAACTTACACCAAAACCACCACAATAAGACTCATTATCGTTCCAGTCCTTGGGGGCAGAACTGTTGGTTCTCCATCTTGATGCTCTTCCAACGGGTTCCGTCATCATCCCATGCCCTTCGCATAAGTTGATTACGTATGTTGCGAAAGCAATCAAACACAAAATCGAGTTCATGTTCAATGTATTGAACTTGGCAGCTTAGTCAACTGAAGATCAATCATTTCCAAAAGTGTTCTTCCTTTTATTGAAAATTGGGGTAATGCAAGCAAGCAATAGCCAACAAATATTGCCTTGCCCTCAATTTGTTACCAGGGGACTGAAATTGTTTGATTAGATGTTGCCTTTCAATTCGTTTTACACCGGACAATGATGGTACTCGTATTATTTGAACAATTGATTTTTGTTTGAAATTCATCATGTTTTCATTCTTTTTAAATGTTTCATGACCTCAAAATGACGACATGATTGTTGTTCTTGTTGTACCTTAACGATTTTTTGAAGATATATAGACCTATATCGTCATTAGTATCTCTGTAAACGCTACAAACACTGGACATAAAACGTGTGGTTTTTCGAATTCCATTTAAAATTGATACTACGAAACACAAACTTGTCTCGTGAAATTTTACTCTAATTACGCAAAATTAGTCAACCTGCGTAAGTGAAATTTAATTCTATAAAATGTTTGTGTTAAAAGATAAGGAAATATTCTGCAGTGCCAATGTACAGAATTTTTATTTTAAAAGAAAACAATATCCTTAAAACATTACTCTAATCACCATTTCTAACTTTCTGATTTTTCATAGGCAAGGTGGCACGTACCTACGTACATAAGTTACAAGTACCGAAATATATAATAAGTTTCGATGAATAATATCTTTATTTCGGCTTCGGTCACCAATACTTCTGATAGTATTTAAATTCTTATGGTGACAAATAACCCTTTGCACTCAAGGGCACCGGAACCGAGCCGTTTAAAATTTACCTTCAAATTTGAGACCTCCGCAATGGAGACAATGCAAATGTTCAATTCATAACATAAATATGTACAAAAACAAAACGTAATAACTTCATCTTTCTTTTTATGCGCATATCAAAAATTTTAATATGTTGAATTATATTCAATTGAAATTACTTCGAGTTTCCGGTAATATGAACGAAAAAAAATTTCGATTGCAAAGGGTTAACTTCAAAGTAAATACGTAAAAGTTTATTAAAAAATAATATAGGCTGTCGTATATATTTAATACCCTCTACCTTTTCGAAATTGTAGATTATAAATTCTGTAAAATCAAATTTTTTGCTCAAACTTTTGCAAAAATTACCATGTTTTTTCTTTGAGCTTATATATGCCAAAAATATTACTATAACATTTGAGATACAACCCCAACACCAACTATATGGCATGATAGCGATGTCATGATAAAAAAATAAAAATTTATTATGTGCATTTTATGTCATATGTCATAGGGTAATGTATACCATACATAGACGGACTTATGGATAAACACCAACATTTCATAATTTGCATTTTTGAAGTAAGTATAAAAGAAACTAAAAACAAATTTTGAACAATCTCAGAAATTGAACTATAACAAATTTAAAGGTTTTCCCCATCAAACTTGTTTTGAACTCTTTAACTTTTTTAAATTAATGGTTTTTATTGAACTAATTTATTACTTTACATGTATGTAAAGCACAACTCAGAAAATAATAAAAAGAAATATTTATTTAGTTTAAAGTTATATTTTGTAGTTGAAAATCTTACTACATTTATGTAATTTCTATTACAATTTGTTTCTCAAGCTTTAATAAAAACTCCTTAAGCTTTGATGCTAATATCAGAGCAGGATCTGAAATGTTCCTGTGGTCCACAACCATTTTTTCCAGTTCCATCAGGACATTGTCCCCAGGTGTTCGCTGTACGGTAAGTCCATCTTAAGACACAATGATTACAGGTATATCCTTTAGGGATTTGAAGAGTAGTCTCAAAATCTCCATTTTCACCAGTTGTTAAGGTGTATTTCTCTTTTCCATCAATCAGATTTAATCTCTGTTTAGCAAAACATTCATCGGTTTCCTTGCTGTTGTCTAAATTACATAGTTCAAAAACGAAATCACCCCAGTGGTTAGCCTTCAAGAACACTTTGATCGGGATCTGATCTCCTGATTTGTAAGATTTAACAATTACACCTTCACCGAAAACACCACCAAGCTCATGAGGACGAGGAGTTTTAAGACCATAGGCATCACCACAGATACCACACTTACCATCGTATACTCCCCATTGAATCTGAATGTGTAAAATAATGAATACATTAGCAAAAAGTTTTTATTAATCGTTATAAAAAAATAACTTACCCCAAAACCTCCACAATATGATTCATTATCGTTGTAATTGGTTGGAGCAGAAGAATTATACCTCCATCTGGAACCTCGGTTGACGGGCTCCAACACCATACCATGCCCTTCGCAGAGGCTAATTATGGTAGCTGCGAAAACAAGGGAAGCTAAGAAATAGTTCATCTTAAGTTTTTGGATGTGTTAAAGATCGAAGACGATCAAAGTCTGAGCTTCTAAGTTTTGGAAAGCCTCCTTTTATTGTAAATTGGCGCGACTTACCGAAGTACCCACAAATCAGTGAGTAACTAAGCAAAAAATTATTTGAAAAGGTGTTTTTTGGTATAATAAAGTTCATTTTATGTTACACAACTGAGTAAATATTTAAAAAGATGCCAAATACTTGGAAAGGCATTTCAAATGATCGAACTGTACTTTCTAGAGAAGGCTAAATATTTCTAATTATTTTTTTATAAAATAATATTGCTCTCCACATTGCATTTATATTATGTTAATATAATAAAATTATTTTGAATGTATATTGTTGGAATTTTTGTGCAGAAATTTATAAAAATTCAACCGAATATATCTCTGCAGTTAAATTAGATAATATTAAAATACAATACTTCACTAATTTATCTGTGATCACGATTTAATTCAACATAGGCAATCATCTTATTGTATGTAGTAATAGAAATTAAATAAAAATAGCAAGCAATGTTTTTGCTTCCAAAGTCCATACTATGCATTTTGAGAGCCCTTAAGCAATTATCGATTCATTTTTGTGCCCGATTAGCTTACTAATAATATAATGCGACGATTTAGAGAGATGGAAGTGGAAGGAGGGAAGGGAGTTGGCCATTCGAAGCATACGGGTGAGAGGCTCGGCAAGTCCGTAATTGGTGCGGTGGTAAGCAGGGCGAAAGAGAGGGGCCGACCTGACATAGCGGGGGATGGTGTAGAAAGAAATCCGCTGAAGCAGAGAAGGACAATCAATCTCCCCAGAAAGCAGCTGATGGATGAATGTAATATCAGCGAGGTCGCGCCGCTTCCATAAGGGCTGCAAGTCAATAAGCATCAAGCGGTTTTCGTAAGGGGGAAGATACAGACGGTCAGACCAGGGAAGCTCACGTAAAGCAAACCGAAGGAAGCTACGCTGAACAGCTTTAATCCTGTTGATGCTTGTAGATTGGTATGGAGACCAAACTTGGCAAGCGTACTCGAGGAGAGGCCTGACGAAGGAGACGTAGAGGGATTTGGCAACATAGGGATCAAGGAACTCCTTAGACTAGCGCTTAACAAAGCCAAGTGCAGAGTTGGCTCTAGCAACCACACTGTCAATGTGATCACGGAAATTAAGTTCGCTATCACAAATGACACCAAGGTCGCGAAGAGAGGAAACATAGGGCATTCCAGCAATACGTTTAAACACGACCATAATAAATTAACTGAAAATTGTTTTATAAAGAGGTTTTATGTCTATGCAAATACAAGTCGTATATTTGTCTAAAGGTACACATTTTTCCAGATGTTAAGTTAGTTAATACCCCTTTTTAATTAGTATAATTAACACAGAAAAACGCCTGCAGTATAAGGCCCAAACCAATTCAATTATATTTTTTTCTACAACCATTGGTTCTGTGTTATACACGCCTAAATTTATGTATGTAGACATTTATAGATTTTTGTCTTCATTACCTTATACTTTGCGAAAGAATTGAAATGTGCTAGCTTAATTTTACCAATTTTGATATTTAAATCTCTAAAATAATAGGTTAATGAAAAAGTAATACTTATTTACTTATAATATATTAATTATTTTTAAAGAGTTTCAGTAGATTCATGTACATATTCTTATGTAATAGTTCAAGGATAGTAAGTAAATAGGGAAAACATAGAGATAATAATCACTTTTATTAAGAACATGTTTTCGCTGGTTGAACGACGGCTAGGGCTATTTTTTAATACCTAAAATATAATGAGAAATATTTAGATTTGTACTTGTTAGCTGAGCTATTTTTCACTTTCCTATCTGATTCCATATTTCTTATTACTACTTTATATTATTACTTCAATCCTTGAATCGAATAAATGTTTAAAGTTTTTGAGAAAAATGCGAATATAAATCCAGGCAATTTGGTTTTAAATTTGCACAATAAAAAATTTTGTATAAATATGCATATGTTTCAATTCAGTGCAAAATTGTGGAAAAAAACACAACTATTATTATTATTTTATATTTTTCATTGGAAAGTCAATTAATCGTAGCTTTTTTTTCGACTACCAGGTCGAATGTTACTCTAACAGTTCGTTTAGCAGATAATATACATAATTGCTGGTCACCTACTACTAACTTTGCTAGATAATACTAGCCCAGCAACAATGCACTCGATAATTATTGTTCTTCTAATTGTTCAAATAGCTCTATTAACCCTAGAACCTGCAGTAGCCATTATTCATTCGTATGTACTATTTGCTGTCCTAAGAACATTATACTCTAGAGAAGAAAACTAATGTTAACTACCCCTACCTGGTACATCATGCGCCTTTGACCTCTATAGATCACCATAGTCACAGGCCTAACTAAATGATTCCACTAGTATATTACCTCCTTGTTGATCTTAGGTACACTAATTTACTGCCCTAACAATATTTCAATGATGGCGTGATATCTCCCGAGAAGGTACACTCCAAGGAGTCTACACAACAGCTGTAACCAAAGACTTACGTCTAGGAATAATTCTTTGTTTTTTCTAAGGGTTTATTAAGTGTCCATACTCTTGATCTCTACTGCTGAATTGGGCTCATATAGTACTACTATCGAAAAATAAATTACACGCTTTTGAATACTTCTTAGTTAAGTTCGTAATTACACTTATAGTTTTTTTAATTGACGATGTCTAAGGAAAAATTATATTATAAATAGCACTTATTGTTATTTTGAGGGCAGATACAAAATGCGAATTCCAACAGTAGAATTTAGCAGTATTAGAAATGTTGATAAAATTAGCAAAAAAAAGTCAACAGTTGGAATACCAATATGGTGATTTTGAGAAATCAGGTTTATTTCATTATCGAAGCAAAACCATACTAATGAAGATAATTTCACAACAGAAAGCAAATATAGGAAGGAAACATTTGTCTAAATGATAGCAACATATGCTACTAGATATTATTTTTTTTCTATTTGTTCAAAATTCTACAACGCAGCGTTTCTTCGAAACTACGTCATTATCTTAAATTATATTTACTTAGGTGGAGTAACTCTTTAGTCCCCAAGATTTTTTATTCCTTTTATATTAGAAGAAAATTCATCTGCATAATTCTTTTGTTTAGAACTGTAGAAACAGGTGATAATTTTTTTTTTCCGTTGATTTAAAAGACCTTCTTCAACCAGCTGAAAGTCAGTAAGAAAAGAGTTCCGATGAAGCCAATATTTGTGATAGCTGCAATCAGTGCCACTCTTGTGGCTCTTTGCGATTCCCATGGTATGATGGTTGGACCAGCAGGAAGAGGTTCACGGTGGAGGTTCAATGAAAATGCACCCTTCAATTATAACGATAACGAAGCTTTCTGCGGAGGATTTATGGTGAGTGTCCTTTTAAAATAATACTCCTCAAAGCAAACGATTTGCAATATAATTTCAAATAACCACATTCTTTAGAAATTCATTGAGGTATACAGTCATAAATTTTAACGCTCACATCAGAGTTTTTCTGCGTAAATTCTGAGTAATACTTTGCTTTTATTCACATTATTTATTTAATACACATCTATTTTTGATTCCACTCAGTTCATTAAATAGCCCTCATAATATCTTCAGAGAATAATTACAAATACTTTGTAATTCAAGTAGCAATTATATCTGTGTAAAAGGAAAATTGTTGAATCAAATTGGTTCAATAAAGATAAGTAAAACAAACGATAAATGTTTAAAAAATTACTTGAAAGTATTTGCTATTTTTACATGGTCATTGCAAAAACGAATTAACCCTAATTTTACACACTTCAAAAAAATTACGTAACTTACACATGGGGTCAATTTGACCCCAGCGTATAAAAATGTTAATAACTTTTTAATTTGTTGATAAAAAGGTTTCTAAAAAATTACACATATAATTGAAACCTCCTTGAAGATTACTATATGATTCTTGAAGTGGATCGTCATTGTTTAACCCTTAAAAAAAATTGTCAAAAAAAAAAAGCGGAAAAGTGCATTTTTTTCAAAACATTCGTATCTTTTTCAATTTTTATTATTTTTTCATAAAAATTTAATGGTAAACGTAGTAAAGGCTACTCTTTAAGGTAAAAATAAATTTGGAATCGGTTCTTCAAAAAAAGGTATTTATTTTGCAATCTGAATGCATAAAAATGACCCCAACTCAACTTTGCTCCGCGCACGTTGGCAGTAGAACGACCACTGACTAACTTTCTCCGCATAGAATGTCAGTTTGAACCCTCCCCTAAATGTGTGTGGCCCTACAGGCCCTAATTCCAACAATTCGTTGGAGAAAAATCGGTTTGAAATAACCGTAGGGTCGTTTTGACCCCAAGTGTAAAATTAGGGTTAAAATAAAATTTTTTACATTTTCCTAACTGAATTAGTTAAAAACAAAAAATTTTCCTAAAAATTTCTATTCGTTATCTCATACTATCGCAAAATTTCTTCTTCACTTATAAGTGATCATAACATTGCTTTCAGAAAAAGATATATGTATATAAAACATATAACTATATTTTATTTGTATAAACTTTTATTTCTTTTCAAATGAGACTAAAAAGGTTTAAATATTTCTGATAGAACGATTTTTTCATTCAGTAATATAAAAGTCTAAAACATGCTTTTGTTTAAAATTTTGGTGGTTGAGAACTCAAATTGATACCATTAAACAAATAATGACGATGAATCTTTAGCAATTAAGCGAAGATTCTTAGCGGAATTACTCGAAAGCGATAAGTTATCTTCGATTTATCAATGATAGCCCTAATGTGTAGAAAATTACAAAAAACGGTTTAGTTACTTACTCTAGTCTTATCAAGATGTACCTAGTTCTATTTAGTGTAGCAATTCTAGCAACCTTGCAGGAATTACATGTAGCTAGTCATGGTTGCATGCAAATACCGATAAACAGAGCGTCGCGATGGCGAAATAACTCATCAGCACCTATTAATTGGGATGATAACCAACTTTTCTGTGGTGGATTTTCGGTCCTTACATTATTTTTCCAATTTGTCCTTATAGAAGAAACTAAACGTTTTTTTTCTAAATAGGTTCAATGGGGCGAAAATGGAGGAAAATGCGGCATATGCGGAGATGATTATAGGACTCCACAACCTCGTCCTCATGAGTTCGGAGGTGTTTATGGTGAAGGTGTTATTGTTGCATCGTATAAGACCAATAGCATCATTCCCGTCACAGTGAACCTTACCACAAATCATTGGGGTGACTTCACTTTTGACCTGTGCAACATGGACAATGAGAAGGAAACCGACGAATGTTTTGAACAATGGAAATTGAAATTGACTGACGGCAGTGAAAAGTATAAAATAAAAGAGCACAACAATGGTCTATTCAACACTACACTCCAAATTCCTAGTGGAATTAAGTGCCAACATTGCGTGCTTAGGTGGACTTATCGCACAGGTGAGGCTATAATCAAGGCTTGTACATTTCACTTTGATTGATTAGTTTTTAAGGGTTTCGTAAAAGCCATTATAATTTTTTTATGCACATTCGTTGCTCATCCATCTTTTTAAATAACTTTCTCATGTATTTGACTTAAACCTAAACCCTAAGTTAATTTGCTCGTCTGTACAATTTACATTTATTTTATTATTATATTACTTATAATTATTTTTAAATAAATAATATTTGATTATTTTCTATTTTAACAGGAAATAACTGGGGAACATGTGATGATGGCACTGCTGGCTTGGGATGTGGACCACAAGAACATTTTAGAAGTTGTGCTGATATTTCTATTCATGGTTAAAATTTATAATAACTAACCGCCTTTAACACCAATAAACAGTTTTATATTTGTGAAACAATATTGTATGCGTTCCATCATTTATTCTGTTAATTACAAAACTGGGATTGTTTGATATTTTTGTTACCATTCGGTTACACTTTGGCTACTAAAATACAATTTATGGTCTTATATGCACCAGTTTGACTACATATCACTACCTACATTTTATTTATACCGATTTAAATAACAAAAAGTCCTACATGCACGTTGATTTTAATATTTGCTTTCAAAATATCGTACAAAAAAATGAACTATATTTCGAATTTCGTTTTTTTAATTAGTGACAGTAGCAACTTTCCCATAACATAGTAAAAAATCTTATAAAAATGTGATTTTTATCAAATTTGTTGCGTTTGTCCATTTATTGTAATTCAAGCATATCGCTTCTAGCACCAAAAAACTAGGCCTAGAAGCGATATTTACGAGTTTCATTTGTTTAATTACTTTTTCCTAGGCACTATATGTGATGCCGGAGAACATTAGTCTGTTTAATTAATACGTAATTATTGCACAATTCGTAATTATTACAATGATAAAAATTTTAACAGAAACTTACAATGCCGGAGAAATTGGAAAAGGGATAAAATGAAAACAAAATGAATTGCAGTATTTTTATAAAGTGTTTTACTTATGTATACATATATATATAGCTCTTGTACTTATTGTATTACTTAAATACTTACAAAAAGCCTCGGCGACAAATACAAAACAATAATTAACTGATTTACAGAAAATTGGGACATATTCCGTTGTTATGTGACAAGTCGAGTCGAGTTTGTCTAGAAGGTACTTCGAAAAATTATTTTTTCATCACTCATTGCTGTCCTTTAGTATTATACGCCTGATATAAAACACGAATAATTAAAACACATGTTTAATATAATCCTATAACCCATCAAAATCTTACCTGTTCAGCTATTTTCAGAAGTGCGTTAAATGTTGCATTTCCTGTCTGCTTAACCATACCATAGAAAACTTTAGTTTCAGATTGTGTCAGTAGTTCATAAGGAGCACCAAACTCAACAACACGTCCCGCATCCATAACAAGGACCTTATCAGAATCCATTACAGTATTGAGGCGATGTGCTATTGTTAGCACTGTACAATCTTTAAATTTATTTCTAATAGTTGTTTGTATGAGAGCATCTGTTTGTGGATCAACGTTAGCAGTAGCCTCATCCATTACAAGAATTTTATTCTCTCTTAAAATTGCACGCGCCAGACATACAAGTTGTCTTTGCCCAACACTAAAATTACTTCCTCCTTCAGTGATTTTACTTTCTAATCCAGATGGAAGATCCTTAACTACATCCTTCAACTTCACCTTAAATTTTGTTACATTATATTAAAAAAAATAAATATTCCATGTATATTTTTGTTTAATTTACCTCATCCAATGCTTGCCATAATTTGCTATCGGAATACTCATCGAATGGATCAAGATTGTAACGCATCGACCCAGAGAATAAGACGGGCTCCTGTGGGATGATCGATAATTTAGTTCTTAAATCGTGAAGCCCAATAGTTTCACTCTCAATTCCATCAATATAAATATGGCCCTCGTTATACGAAAGTCGGAAGAGAGCATTTATGAGAGATGATTTTCCAGCACCAGTTCGTCCAACAATTCCTACTTTCTCTTTAGGCTCAATTTCGACCTCAAGATTTTTTAATACCCTATCAGAATCCTTATCCGGGAAATATCTTAAAGATAAATTATTGAATTCAATCCGTCCTTCATTGGGCCACTCTTTAGGAGGCTTCTTGTCAATTGGAGCTTCTAGTTCTCCTTCTGGCTCAATATTGTTATATTCAACAACCCGTTCAACAGCTGTCATGGTATTTTCTAACTCAGCAGATTGTCGCATGCCCCACTGAACAGAGCCAGTCATACCCAACGCCTGGGTAATAGCTAGACCCACATTTCCACCATATTCATTTCCCATAACGAAAAAGCTGAGGGTTACTATCGCAATGTACAAAACGCAGAAACAATCTAGCCAAAATCCAAATGCTCTGCTAGTAGATATAAACATATAAAAAGCTGAACTGTGGAGATTCTGATGGTTATCAAATTCATGTATAAGTACAGTTTGTGCCTCGTATGCTCTGATTGTGGACAGTCCCATTAATGAGGCTGAGAGATGAGAATAAATTGGAGATCGTGCTGTAAAACCAAAACATTAGAAACATTGCATTATACAATATTATCGTTTATCTTACTAATAGCTTCCATTCGTTTCACGTTTCTTGAAGTTTTAAGGTAGAAGTCCCTGAGATTATAAAATATAATCCCCATCAAGACAGTTGGTATCATTAGGTAAGGATTTATGACCGCAACGACAATAACGATTCCAGCAAGTTGTAAGAATATCTGTATAACATCAATCATGACCGATGGAAGGATTTCATCCACTTGACCCATATCCTTAGAAAATCTGTTTAAAATTCTTCCCGATGGATTGGTATTAAAAAAATACATAGTCGCTCTTGTTACACCGCGAAACATTGCATCATGAAGATTTCTAGAAGCTTTCATTGCTACGTTGAAAAACAGAAAACTCCGAGAGAGTGTAATGATAACAGTAGCTATTGTTATTCCAGTAAAGATGTAAACATCTATTGAATCCCCAGTATCAGAATCACTGCCACTTCCAAAATCGTTTAATGCTTTGAGAATTGTTTCAAATATCCCCAATTTCGTAGCATTAATATTCGTTGGCATATCATTCTGTTCATAAAAAGGTGTCTGTGCTGCTGTTAAATTCTCGTCGTCATCTTCCAAATCAAAATAATCAAGTTTAAGAGCTTCCTGTGTCGCTGAACTAAGTGCGACAGGAGCCTGAAGTCTTTCTTTTTTGTTTACCCTAAAATTGATTATTGTATAAAATTATTACTTTATATTGTAAAATAAAATACCAATAGTTTAAGAAATAGTCACCACCTGAAGCCAAAATTTGTGAAAAAATACAAAATAGGATCATTATGGAAACCAAACAGAAACCACCGCCTGCTCTGAAATACTTCCTATAGAGAGAGAGTCCTATGGTACCATGCTCTAAAGATTCTTGCACTTGCATTCCTTCTGCGATCCTATCATCTATAGATGCTACCGAAATTTCACTATTATGCCTTGAATGAAGCTTATTGCCAGAATAAGATCGGCGCAAATCTTCCGTTTTTTCTTCTTTATCCGGATCAGCAAGCAGCTGAGCAAAGTCTAATCCAGTATCACGTAGGCTCTCATACGTTCCAACAGCACTTACTTTACCATGCTCAAGAATAACAATTTGATCCGCTTGTTGTAAGAACTGAAGCTGATGGGTAACTAAAATTACAACCTTTTCGTGCAGGTAATCTTTCATGCACTGATCGAACAAATGCCGACCGACGTGGGTATCTACAGCACTTAAAGGATCATCTAGAAGATATATATCACTTTGGCGATAAACAGCTCTTGCCAAACTTATTCTAGCCTTTTGACCTCCTGAAAGAGATGCACCTCTTTCACCCACAATCGTTTTATCTCCGTAAGGCAACAGATCAAAATCTCTTTCTAGTGCGCATTTTTTAATAACTTGTTTATATCGTTTTCGGTCCATTTCCTGGCCAAACAAAATGTTTTGACGAACAGTCCCAGTAAATAGCCAAGGTTCCTGAGAAGCGTATGATATTCCTCCATTTACTTTAATAAGACCAGACTCAACAGGCAATTCTCCAAGAATTGCTTGAATTAAACTGAAAATATAATATTGAAATAAATAAATATCACATGATGAAAGACTGTTTCAATTATCCCTTATAATACTTCTGGCTCATGACACAGAATCAACACCGATACCACAAAACAATTTCCGATGTTTGGACCAAATTAGACAAATGAAGCACATGTGGGAAATACACAATCGTTAAATGAATTAAGAAAATCAAATAATAAAATATACTTTTTTTTTATCAACAGTTAAAAGCCTTTGGTTTGGTGCTCGATGTTAAGTAGTTTTCACAAATTCAACTTCTGTAATTAAATGCTTAATTTAGAAATTAGTCAAATAAACTGAATATATCCAGCAATTGATCGAAGAAGGTGACAAGTTGAAAAGTACCTTATTACACAAATACACTAATAAATAATTAATTTGCAACAATTTCTAAAGCATATTCATGTAACGATTCAATGATCAAACGGTGGCAGCAAAAATGCTAACAAATAGTCTTCTCGCTCATTGAAAAGCACTAAATGAATTTTTGCAGCTAATATTTAAATTAAGAGGAAATTATTAAGGAAATTGCAATATCGTTTCACTTTCAAAATACCACTTTGCATTACCTTAACCCCAAAAAATACTTACACATTTAAATCTTACTATTTAAACTTATCCATATTTTTCTTTAACAATTTTATTATTAATTTTATTTTAAAAACTCACTTTAATAATAGAAAACAAAAGAAAATTTTAAAATTCAACTGCTTGCTAGCCGTAGTAACTTTTTACTAAACTTGTTGATGACTTTTTTATCTTATTACACTATCAGTTAAATTTTTTGACTACACTATATTTATAAGAATTTATCTCCAAAAGAACAAATCTAAGATTTTTATACAAAAGATTGTTTAGTATCCGATAAAAAAAACTTACTATCTATCTTCTTTGGAACCAATTTAATAAACTTCAAAGGCTTTTGAAATTCCAGAAAAATGTCGAATAAATTCCCTACATCACCCATTATAAAATAGAATATTGTAAAAATATTTCATACAATTTTTGATTAAACAAACTTTAATCAAAAATACTTTTTTTTTACCAGTGTAACTGAATATGTGCGTAAGTGTGCAAACATTTTAGTCAATTGAATTTGTGAAAGTGTTTTAAAATGAGATTAAGTTAAATTAATAAAAGTTCTTAACATACCATATTTTCGTAATAGACTTTAAGTTAATGTTTTTATGAGGCAGGTGAGATAAAAAGCAAACAATTGGGTGTGTTAGTTAGTACAGCTTAAGGAATTAATTTCGAATGTTTCATAATATAGTGTGTGTTTAAATTATTTGAACAACAATTGAATAATATTCTCTCACCAAATTACAAGCCCTTTAAGAGCAATACTTTTCACAAACCTTGATTTTCCAGCTCCTACTGGTCCTATAATCGCCACTAGAGTTCCAGGTTGGACCCTCAAGTTAATTTCATCTAGAGTGTATTCATTACCTGCTGAGTCCCACTTAGCTTTGAGATTTGAAATTTCAACTCCCGCCTTAGACAATGTTGCATTACTGCCTATTTCGCTGCTAGTTGGCGTTTCTGCACTTTTTTCCCCCTGTTGACTATCCGGTGCCTTCTCAGTTTTGTTTCCATTGCGAATTATTTGAGTACCGGTCTTTTCTTCTTCAGATACTTGCACTTCGTCGTAAAGCATATATTTTTGAATTCGTTTAATAGACACGAGTGTTTCCGCCAGCTGAGAAATACCTTATGAAAATATAAATTTTTAAAGAGACTCCATTTATTAATTTATTTTATTTATATATATACCTTGTGGGAAAAATACTGTCATTGGTTGTTTCAGAATATTATAATATGCAGTTATTACAAATGCTTTCTCTGCTGTAACAATATAACCTAAGAGAACGTATGTTATAAGGCTCATAAAAATTGACACCCTAGTTACAAACATAATGAAAGATAGCAATATTCCCCGAATATACGACACATAACGAATAACACGGATTTCCTTTTTTCTCGCATAAGCAACCATTTTACCAAATGGTATTTCCCACGCATACATTTTAATAACTTGAATGCCTTGTATTATTTCGTTCATTAGCCTCACACGTTCATCCGTCCGGAGAGCAGTCTTTAACCGAAGACCCGATGTTTTCTTCCCTAAAAATCCTTGCATTGGAATGAACATCAACATGAAAGCAACTCCAAAAAAGGCCGCTATATTTATCTAAAATAATTATTTGATACATTTAAAATAACTAGATAACTCATATACCTCTCTATACATAAGGTATGTTACGGCAATTGTTTCCAGGGGGCCAACCCAAAGGTAGTGAAAGAAAATAATTGATAAATCTAATCGGCCGACATCGTTCGAAAGCAGATTAACAACTTGCCCAGCTGTTGTATCACCCAGAGCTGTTTTACTTAATCTCAGTGCTTTTCTATAAATCATGCTGCACATAGAAACTCGGAGTTTCATTCCCAAGTGAAGTTGCCCTAACATGAAGGGATGCATAAATAGCACATTTATTGCACTGCACAAAATTACAGCTGCGGCATAAATGTACGCTTCATTTATGTCATTTTCCTTGTCCGAGTAGAATGATATCAACTTTCCTATAAAGATGGGCTGTGATATCCTGAAGCAGTTAAATAATAAAATTCAGTGAGGAGTCTGTAAACTAACTAAATAAAATTATTACCGTAAACCTAATTCCAATGCAAGCAATATAACTCCAAGCATCGCTATTTCCCATCCAAAAACCCTCACAGTTGCTTTTAGTAAACTTGGTTCTTTTCCTTTCTTTCTTTTGCGTGAGAGTTCTTCTTCCCAAGAAGCACATAGTTTGTTGCCAAGCGTCTCTAAAAGCATAAAAAAATATCTATTTAAAAAAAACAACAATAAGAAATATTGATTTACATTACAAACGCGTGCTTATCTGCGTTTAAATGTGCTGAGAAACACATATTTTTACTCTGAAATATATATACATGCACACAGTTGTATTTTAAATAAATACATTTAATAATTTATAAAATACTAATCCATTTGCTCTTTAAATTAATAAATAAATATACGTATTATAGACTACATGCTGTCTAAAATCGTTGGAAAACATACAATGTATTGTACTCTTAAACTTTTCGCAAAACCTAGTAGGCGTTTACCAAGAAAAATTCAAATTATTACGTTAGTAGGACCTATTCAAACAAGTTTTTAGAATTACGATGCGAACAGTTAAATAGTCTCGTTAATAAAAATGTAAACTATTAAGTGTACAACGCTGTTTTCCAATAGATGAACTTTAGCAGTAAGTGGTGGTCGAAATAAAGAAATCATAGACGGCATACAATAGGCTTAGGCATCTGTGAACATAGGGCCACCGAACAATAACACGTAATTTTATAACGTCTCAAAGCCATGGGAATAATTTAGAAACCAGGACATTGGGTGCCGTACGAATTAAAGCCGCGAGATATGGAACGGCGATTGTTTGATTGCGAACAACTGCTTGAAAGGCAAATATGGATGAGATTTCTGCATCGCATTGTGACTGAGGACAAAAAATGGGTTCATTATGATAACCCGAAATGCCGAAAATGATGGGGACTTCCCGCCCATGCTGCCACGTCAACAGCCAAGCCAAATATTTATGGCTCCAAGGTCATGCTCTGTATTTAGTGGGACCAGCTTGGCGTAGTGTATTATAGTCGAACCGACTGGAACAATCACAGGCGATCGGTATCGACGCAATTGATGCGTTTGAGCTGAGCATTGAAAGACAAACGGTCACAATACAACGAGACATGATAAAGTGATTTTACAACAGGACAATGCTCGACTCCATGCCTCACTGCCGGTCAAAACCCTCTTGGAGTGACACACGGCCTGGCTAACCAGCACTTCAATACTTATGAAAAGATAAAGAATTGGATCGATTCGTGGATCTCCTCAAAAATTACCAGTTTTTTCTACGTGAGATTCGTATGCTGCCCGGAAAATGGCAGTAATGTAGGAGACAGCGATGGACAATACTTTTAATAGTAAATTTATAACCAGTTTTTTGCAATAAACCCCCGATTTCGAGGAAAAATTGGCGGAAGCAAAGTTATACACCTAATAACTGAGAACTCTTGAGGCCACTTTTATAGAAAATTCAATAAACATAGAATCCCAAATGAATTGTTCGAGCATTATTAGGGTTATTTTCATACATATTATCGTCTTCTTATCTCTTAAACTATTCAATGAATTTACGGTTATTTTAAAGCGCCCATTATTTGTAATCAACAAAACAAAAAAATAATAACCTCAAGGAAGTGCCGAGTTCAAATATGAGCAATCATATTCACACTCATTTCATTATATAACTCTTAATTATGAAAATATCAATAAGCATGTGAAATAAATGATAAAAAGAAACGGAAAATCAATGTCAGTCAATGACTCTTCGGGTTGACTCATTTGATGAGCATGTAATATTCATTTAGGCGGTAGGCTTATCATTGAACTAAGAATCATTACACATCTGTCTCTGGGAGACATTTTTTAATTAAGTCTACAGTTGAGCTGATATAATATTGTTAAATTATTCAATTAGATTTTCAAAAAGCGTGAAAAAAATTAGGATTAGATTAGGCAGAGAAAAAATGCTTCTATATTTATTATTTGTCACTGGCAAGTTCAAATTATTCATTGTTGCGTGGTAACAGAATTCGAATTTATTGTAAATTTATTTTATTAATTTAAAAGAGTGCATAACTAGAAGTATTTACCAGATCTATGAACCTTAAGGGCTTGATACAAATCTGATGTATCGAGTTCTTTCTTCCTTCCTTTGAAAAATACAGGCATTGTCCAACTAAAAATATTCAATTAACTTTATTGAGTATGAAAAACGAATTTTTCTTACCAAAATAGAAGAAATGACAGAGGGTTCGCCCTCTCGCGAGGGTTTTGGGGTAAAGCTGTTGTCACTTCAGACTCCATTCTATTTCCTTATCTTATGGCTTCTTATATAAAATCTGAAAAATACATAAATTGTTAAGTTTTATATTTGTTATTTATATAATAACTTTGTCAAAAATTTTTCAATAAATGTAGTACTCGTATGTGTTAGATTTGTTCAATGGTAGAGTTTTTTTTAGTAGACATACCAAAATGAGTGAGATGAAAGATGTCACGTATACAAACAAAAAAATTTATGGCAGGGGGATAAGAGGGATAATCTCAACCGGTTGAGAGTTACAGGGTGATTCGTAAATTCCAATGGACATTACTATTTTATTTTTATCTTTTGATCCTCAATGCAGTGACATTCAACTATGCCAGAGAAAACTTTTTCTGGTAAATTTACCAGAAGATAGAATTTTAAAGAAATTAAACTAAAATTAACCCCAAAATATTTTTTGTTTAATTAAAAATCAGTTTAAATTAATGCTAATAGCTCACAAAAACTGTTCACAATTTCCTCCACCACTTGAGATGCATGTCAATAACTTTCTTCTAACTCCACTTATAGTGTACTGTAGCCAGCCTCTCCCGTATTTATTCCGCCCTAATGTTAACAGGACTTGAGTAAACTTTATCTTTTATCATTCCACATAAGAAAAAGTCCAGTGGAGTAAGGTCTGGCGATCTAGCAAGTCAAGGAATGGGTCTACCTCGTCCAATAGGCGCTCAGGAAATTGTTCATTTAATTTTACCTTCACAATGTTACCAGTATGCGCTGGTGCTCCATCGTGTTGGTAAAACATTGACCTTATATTATCCAGAGAGATATCTTTAAGTAGTTCTAGCAGTGTATTCTCCAAAAAGTTCACATAATTTTGACTATTGCGGTAAAATTATGATACCAGCCCAAACATTGACACTGAATTTATGCTGAAACGATGGTTAGTATCCGATAGTATGATTATAGAAATTTGTGATAGCATCTTTAATGAATTACGATTCAGCCGTCCACAGAATTCGGTCTAGAAACGCTCTGTTCTCTTTGTGCATTCTACTAGCATTAAATCGCATCGTACTATTTTGAATTAACTATATTCATGTTAAAGCGTCATCATTTCCCTCTAAAAATAAATGTGTCATTTCGCTCAAATGTAAGCTGTTGCTGTTGTTCTTTGTGCTCTAACCATGCCAAGAAAACACACAGCGGGAACCACTGCTTTCTTGTTTTAATTTGAAGAAAAGTGCAGCTGATGGATATAGATTGCCTTGTGAAGCATATGGGGAACATACTCCATCAATAAAAACACCCGAGTACTAGTTCCGGCGGTTTAAAAGAAGCAATTTTGACATCAGCCACAAAGAACGCATAGGGAGATCAGCAAAGTTTGAAGACGATGAGTTGGAGGCGTTATTGCACCAAGATTCATGCCGATCTCTGCTCGCTGATACTTGGGAATTACTCAACAGCCGATTTCAAACTATCTTAAGGCCATGCGAATGCTGCAAAAACAAGGATATTAGGTTCCATATGTACTCAAGCCAAGAGACGTTCGGCTACATGTTTCAACAGTCGTCAAGGAAACTTTGGAGGCGCTTAAATAGGATATCCTATCCCACTCGCCGTATTTCCCAGATATTGCTCCTTCCGACCCCACTTGTTCCGGTCGAAGATTCATAGCCTGGCCGAGCAGCACTTCTTACTAAGAAGCCAAAAATTGGGTCAATTTTTGATCGTCTCACAGGAGAAGGCATTTTATCGACGCGGAATCCGTATCCAATGGATAATATGGATGGATAATAGTTTAAATACATTGTACCAATTTCTCTGAATAAAGCTTCAAAGTTACAAAATTTGATTTTGTTCGTTTATTTATTTCACCGCCTTAACATGCTAAAATGTCGGAAACTAACTTTTTATACAATTACGTTTTTTTTATAGTAAAATCGTCTTGATGTGATTTAATCACATAAAATCACATACATACAATTATATTTAATTGTGACAAGCAAGGTTCGAACAAATATCGTGAAAGTATAATGGAAGGTCATAATTAGACCTAGACTTAAAATGCAGATACCTTTTGCTCATTATCATACCTTATAACAATTTTATCATTTCCCTGATAATCGCACAAACCATATTATACCATAAATAGATAATATTTACATCACATCTAAAATAGATATTGAGTTTACCCTTCTAATTCTAAGTATCATGATCTAAAAGACTAAATGAAGTTGTAATTTGTCAATTTTCGTGTGACAAAAGAAATTCTCCTTATAAATTATTTTCCTTGGATACTGCAAATGTAATTGGCCTTAAAGTAGCTAAGCAAAAATAATAAAACAATTAGAAGTTGTAGAAGAAAATCAAACAATGATAACAAAACGAATTGAAGTTTTCGCACTTTTATCTCAGATCATTTCGTGTTTTTATGACCGGCGCTGGAACGGAAAAGTAAACTTTAGGAGTTTTTACATTACTTTGCATATAAACTGATATCGTCTATAATTATTTACTTAGCTTAATTTTTACTCAGCAGTTTTTGACGTGCGTTTTTGAAATAACAGACAAAAGGATTAGGATATTTAATTAAAATTTTATTAATCCGTATTGAAATATGTAAATTATACAAAAAACTTAAAAGTCGGATATCACGCGAGCAGAAAAGATATGGAAAAACCATTGAATTTAACCCCTTTCCATGAATAGCAAATGAATCAATTGAAGTCAATTTGTTTATGAATGCAACGGCACAAATTCACTATTTGCAGATTATTTAGATAGTGAATACCTCAGACTAAATTAACTTTGAATCTCTTTACATTTTATGGACATCACAGATATTCACGTTAAACATCAATTTGAAAGACAATCTTATGTATAAAATTCCAAAAATAAAACAAGCATATTATGTACTCGCATACACTTTTCATAAAATTCAGTTATTCTCTAATAAAACTGAGAGAAACTTAACATCTTTACGTCTATAACGAAACAATCACTCACTAATTGGACTGAAAACAATTAAAGTTCATTGAATTAAGTTCTTTTCCATGAATCACGTATAAATCGATGTGTTTGATTAAAATTACGAAACAAACGCAAACAAGTTTACATTTAATTAATCCTTTCCGCAAAGTCACGACCGTACTGCTTCTAGATTAAGTACACACTGAATAGCTCTTTGTAAAATAAAATCTCAACAAGAGCTACCTCAAATAAAAAATAATCAAAGGAAAAAATATGCGATAGCAAAGATCACATTCGTTTTATACGTTATGAATGAACATATCGCGCTGTCTATAGAAATTTTTTTGTGATAATATTCTTTATCACATTCAATAATTTGACCAAAAACCACAAAAAAACACTAGCATACTCCGATTAATAAAAGTAAATAAAAAATATGTATGGCCAATGGATAAATTCTAGCCTCATTATTTAATTTTTTTTACTACTAAATCAATTGTTCCGTCAGTAAAACAGTCAATTCATTAATTCTGTAAATCAATTTAACAAAATACCCGCTGATTGCATGCATGTCGGAGAGTACTGACTTCCCTTACATCTGCTATAATGAAATAAATTTAACTGAACAAAGCGATTGTAAGATATCTTTTAATAAAACTTTTATGTAAAGTGATAACACAATATAGGACATTTATTTAGAACGATCTCGCCACTTATATTGCTTTAAATTTGTATGTGTTTTGCATTGAACGACTCAAGAAGATAATGTTTTGCAAAATTATTTCCTTTTCTACTTTGATAAGTATTGGCGTATAAATTTTATGAATATATCCAACGCTTACAACAATTTTCAAATGCAATGGAACTGGAATTTTAAGCATTTTTAAAAACCGACGCCTGACGCATATACAATAGCTCAACTTATTTATCAAATAAAAGGAATTTTTAAAAAAAACCATTAGAAATTCCTTTTTTCTCTGAATATCAAGTTTCAAATATGATAATTTGGAAAAAAAAATATCTTTTTTTCTGAACGTACTGAAAAGCTCTTAGTAAAAAGTACGTAAAGCACCATTACTAAACACTAACATTCAACTCTAGACACTTGATCAATTAGTTGAGTCTAATGAACAAGACAGGTAGAATTGTGTTTTTTTTTTAATAAACAGCGAAACCTTTTTAATTATTTAACTGAATTTAAAAAAGTGAGTATGTATGTATGTTAAATTTAAATTTAATTGAGGTATTCGTGAGTGTAGGTTTAATAAAATTCCTAGGACAACACTTATTAGGTGGCTGACTATCTGCGTGAATCTCTGCTCTGCTACACTGGGTACAAGCCCGGTCACTCACTAGAATTTTTTTTAGTACAAGCTAAGTTCAGTGTATTTGATACTTAATGATTTGAGATAGTTATTAAGTGGCATTAGTAATCTACTATTATTTAATAATTCAATTATACTTATGCTATTTAGTGCATCATTTATTAGTTCAATTATGCTATATTTATTACAATATTTATTAGTTCAATTATACTACAGTTATTGTAGTTTTTATTAAGTATATTTCTAATTTTAATTGGAAGAACGTTACCGATAGCAGGAACGTTGAAAAAATCAAACGGTTGCTCAAGAAGAAAAAAACTCACCGGAAAATGTGATGTGATGTGCAGGAGGGAGGGGATAGATGTAATATCGTACCAATAAATATAGGATAAGCTTAATCGCATTCGATAATTAAATGTTTCGGCCGAAACCGTGAAAAATGTCCTCCGAAAGCGTAAGTCATGACCGGACAAAAGTAAGAAAACGTCTTCACGCACAGTTAAATTTCGCCAAAAGTTGCAAGAATTTTGCTACCAAGTATTGGGGAAACCCTAAGCAATTACCCTTCAAGAGAGCTATTAAGCAGACAGTAAAATATGGAGAAGGTTACTTCAGCTTTAGGGATGTATGATGAGTCAAAGAGTTGGACGATTCTAACGAATCATAGGTAGGATGACTGCTGTTCACTACGAAAGCATCTCTAAAATTCATTTCCTCCGTAGTTAACAGTAGGGAAAGGTTGTGATTGACGTTATTTTTAACAAAATAGAGTAGTTAGTAAATCAGCGATTTTATATTTTACGCTGGCCCCATTGAACATTTAGGGGTTGAAGTAAAGAGATCTATTACTTCAACGAAAGAAAAAATTGGGTCCTTAAACGAATTTTTGAAATAATATTCCAGCTTCGGTCTGTGAAAATTAAATACATAAATATCTTGCAAAATTCAGGTCGTTATAAAAGCCCAAAAAGATCGCCTATTCGGGACTATCCAGCCGCGACTGTATAGCTACAATGCGCACAAATAGGTAGCTTGACATATTTTGTATTTCTGTTTGCGATAATCACGTCGCACCAGAAATGTTATAAACTGCAACTGTTTGCTGCTAAATAGTTATGATTACTGGTGGGTGTAAAAACTAAATTAAATTGGATCTCGTACAGGTAGATACAGTGTGCGCCTTAATAGTACAAAGAAGTAAACATCACGTAATAGAAATGCAGCAAACTGCATCTTGTTTGCTGTTAAGAAGTTGCGGCCGTAATCACAGTGAGCGCCTGGCCTGCTCATAAATTAAGTTTTTCTTAAGCCCAAAACCATTTTCGCTATGGTGTGGAACAGTTTTAATTGTTTTTGGAAAAAGGGGGAATGGTCGACGTGGTCTTTTTTTTTAGTTGGAACAATTCAAGTCAATAGAATCTGTTATTGCAGAAACACCATAAATCACATTATTTTGAAAATATAAACTTTCCATTTTCCATATACAAATATTTACAAATTTTGTTTCTCTTTTAAAACATTCTTTTAATGACTTATGTTGTCCACATGTTTGCTAATTTTCTTTTAAACCCAGAACTCCGTAGATGGGGCCAAGACAATTCAAAAATGAATGTGGGACAAATATTTTTGTAAGTGACAAAATCTCAGCATTTTCAAACTTTTTATAAAACATGCTTAATAATATTTTTTTTGGTCACCGTCGAATTCATGATCAGTGATCCAATTACCTCAGATATTAAATGTTAAGGAATATAATTGAAAACGGTATGAAACGGCAAAAATTGTATAATTTTTAAAAAATGTTGAAATAACTTTTGACCTGATAACTCCTTAGCAGCATATCCCTTAACACTAACCCCCATAACGTTAGATATTTCCCTACCTTTCGCCTTGGAAGTCATCGTACAAACTATGGTCACTTCGAACCCTTTACCAGAATGCTCCGGTTGGTCAACAACTCTGTCCCCTTCGATTTCCATCTTACCAAAGCTTCCCTTAAACTTACCCAACCCAACCCTCCAATGATCCATTCACTCTCCATACCCCCCTGATCTAGTCATAGTAGGTTAGTTTAATTTAGTTAATTTCGTTTTTTCTTTACGATTGTTTATTGTTATTTATCTTTGTAGCTTGTATTAAACGAAATAAATAAATAAATAAATAAACAAATAAATGGCATTTAACACAGATAGTAAACTTCATATAATTACTTCTTGAATTTCATTCAATTTTAAGTTTAAGCTAAGTTTTGTAAAATAAAAACGATATACATATCAAACATAAATAATGGAATGAAAAGATATTGCAAAGATTAAAAGAGGTAAGGATGAAAACAACTAGCTTTGAAGTTTACTTATATTACTAAAAAAATTAAATTGTTTTAAAATTTGAAACAAAACTGAATATTGTTTATTACAAATAACGTTCGGCGGGCGTTTGAGATAAGAATTCTTGTACATACACTTACGATTCAGAGAGAAGATAAACAACACTTACAATAAAATTCTTTTCACTCTAGTTTCCTGAATTATCTCTATGTAGCAAGAATAAGTTTTACAATAAATATCGAAAATATTTCACATAAGATAATTTGATGGGAACGTTTCGATATGATCACTGTAATTTTAATTTAGTTTTGTAAATGTAACATTAAAATGGTTAGCAAATAACAGTTCAAATTTAAAATTATAAACGTTCTAAGACGTAAAAATGTATATTTTATTGTGTAGAGGAATGTTGATAAAGTAAAATTATGTAACGTATCTAATCCACATTACATTATCGCTCAGTGAATCAAATGACCGAATTTTACTTTTCTTTACGAAATTACGAGCTAATATGTCTTACTCATTGGAAATTATGACACAGGAGTTTTCAAGTGATAAATCAAAATCAAATAACATCTTTATAATTCCTGGCTTGCAGTCTTATTGGCCGATAAAGCGATACACTTGAACTAAGTAAAATAAAAATTTTCCTTCAAAGACATCAATATTGTCTGGAAATTATCTGTGTTGGCATCTATATATCACCTTTTGCTATTTACGGAAATTATGCTATTTTTTAATTCCGTGATGAATAATTATAGAAACTTTTTCTAAATTAAAGTGCTAATAGTGAGTTCAAAATATTTTTAGTGGTTTCGAATGCCACTTCATTCAATAAATGGGATTAGTATTAAAATTGATCCATTTTTTTGTTTCAGGCTATTTGTTTTTTTTTTTAATTTGTCTGCGTCCTCCTTTTTTGTCATTAGTTATCAATTTTACAATGGTATTCCACTGCTTTAGTTTCTATTATGTTTTTTACGGATTTTCTAAAGAAAGTTTTCTTTATTTCCAAGAATTACTCTAAAGCAAAAATTCGAAAATGTCTGTTAAACGAAATGCTTCAACTGAAAATAATTAAGTTGTTTTAATATTCTCAAAGTGATTATTGAGAAGTATTTCTACCAAGTGCTTAGTCACAAAAGAATTATATAATCACATTATTACGATTGCATTTATATCGTGCTTTCTTAATCATGATACTTGAGTTTTTGAGTGGAATAAAAGTGTCATTTAAGTTTTTTGTTTTGAAATAATCATAAAATCACACATTATATGTACTAATAGCAAATTATATTATTTCATTCGCTCGGTTATTTTGTTTATTTTGTTTTTTAAATAATAATCATTAAAAATTGATCGTAAAGGAAAAGAAATCACGCTTAATAATCGTACACGATATTATAAAATATTTCAGATAGTAAAAGTTATCAAAATCAGCAAAGGAGGCCTACAAACTTAGCAGTGAGAGAAAAACGAAAGTTATTAAAACGATTTAACAGGAACTATATACAAGTTCACCTTACATACTCTTCTTTCTTCTTTTGCTCGCAAATATGTAAATTAAATTACATGAGGTTTATCTCTAAAATCTTACTACTAACTTACATTAGAGTCACTGTTCAATTACAATCGGAGGTTTTTTTAAATTGTTTCAAAACTTTTCTTGTTTTAGATCTAATTATAATTTTTTTCTTCGCTCCATTGATCACTTTTGGATGACACTTATGAAATTACCAGGAATGGTACCCTTAGCAAAGGTTTACAATAAAAACCATTAAATATGTTAGATGCAAAATTATGGTTTAGCTATGCTTTCTCTACTATGGTGTTGGGCGCATATACTGGATTAAAAGTCTTATGGTTGGTAGTTGCATACATCGATATTTTGCAATGGTTTATACTTCCATATGCAGATACACTGCTATTGAAATGGATCTCCCAATAGAAAGAAGCATACCAACAGAACATACCATAAAAAAAACAGTTTAGGATGCAATTCTTAAGAACTTTGAACGATTGTCAAACAGTCATGGAAAGAATACCTATCGAAAGATGTCAACATCTTGCTGATTCGAAGAAACGTCGTCGCAAGTTATTAATAATCCATGGATATGCTGCGAAGTACGCATAGGCGAAGTCTCTTTTGTAATTAATTGTGATACATATCGCGAACGAAACTTTTCATATTGTTTTAAAATTATGATTACCCATAAAAAATTACTCAAGTAAATTACAAAACTGCCATTATTTTGACTTAATTTTTCTGCAATATTTAGCGAATTTTGATAGTTTTGATTGTTATTAAAAATTAGTATACATTTTTGTATAAACGCATATTTTAATATAAGAACTTTGTTATAGCCATATATAGTTTAAGACAAAGATCATCAAGCACAAAATGTGACACTCTCTGTACAAGCCTAAAGTTCTAACCAGTATGTAATTTCTAAAACTGCCTGGGGAACATTTTCCCATTAGATAAAGCAGCAAAGAACTACTGCTTCCCATGCCTTATCTAAAATCCAATAACGACAAAAGAGATAAGATAAGATAAGAATAGGCAGCCAAATATTCTCATCTACAGCACTTACAGTGTAGACAATAATGTGCAGCGTTTTTTTACCACGCATTTTTAAAGGCGGGCCAAAGTTTAAGGCACGCTGTGTGCCTCTGCATGCATGGTGTTAGTGCCATCCCCACGCAATGTTGCAGCATAGGGAAATTCTGAATCGAGAATGGGGAAGAGGCAGGTAGCACACTCAAAGAGGATGTTGGCTGTTTACATTTTTTATTGTACATTTTTAAAGGCGGGCCAAAGTATTCGAACGTGTGCGCTGTTCTAGGTGGTGAAACATGTTTTCACTTTTCGTTTTGCCTCCCCCTAAAGTTTTGTCCTTCTCTAACTTGTGAGCCCTTTATTACTAGGCCGATGGGCTAACGGAAGCAAGGTCAAAAATAGACAAGGCAATAAGTCACGAGTATCACACATTGTATTTGATGATCTTTGGTTTAAGATATGCTCTTGTAAATTCTTATTTATTATTATTGCAAAGCATCTTGAGTACTAACTCTTATTTTGACCGCAGCTATAGGTCAGATTTAGATTAACCCCCTTTACATACGAAGTTTGTTTTACCAGAAACTCGAAGCAATTTCAATGGAATATAATTTCATTTATTAAAGTAAATGATAAGCTCGTAAAAAGAAGTGAAGTTATTACGTTTTGTTTTCGCCTTTATGTCATGAACTGAAAATTATTTGCATTGTCTCCATTGCGGAGTTGTCGAATTTGAAGACAAATTTTAAATGGCTCCGCTCCAGAGCCTCCCAAGTGCAAGGTATTAATCACCGGTCGACATTAGGAAACAGTTATTGTGGTCGGAAATAGGGTAACATAATCTCTTTGTTTCACGCCAATTAAAAATGTTATTATATTATAAAAATGGAAAAATCAATAACAAACTTGGATTTTAAATGTTAAAACATTACAATTTCACAATTAGCTCTTCTTGATTGATTTTTTTGCTTTAGAAAATTGAGGAAGAAGTTAGGTGGTCGGTATTAGCCCTTATTACGATAGTACACAATGTGTGATTTTATGAATATCCCAAAATAAGCCCTGAATGGTGAATATTTTTCTATAGATCCGTGCAAGTGAATTGTTCCTGGTAATTCCCATTGATTGGCCCCAATGTTTTTGGATATTTATTCTTACTGGCACTTCCTCTAAGTGCTGGAATCTGTTCTATGGAGCGAATGATGCAAATATCACCAATCCGCGCTCGAAAATTCGCTTATCTAATCTAGCCGCTAATTCATCTGAAGTAGCCCTAATCTCATAATGCACCGGCTAGTCTGGAGAGGCTCTTGAACGAAAGAACCTGCCCCGGCTCTCCTTCTGAATCTTAAAATCTTGCGCCGCAGCGTGGAGTTGCATAGACCGTTACAACTGATAAGCACTGATTGAATTTAGTGGCGGAAGACAATTTTTCGCAAACAGCTTTCATGTACGCTAGAAAATTGATTTTTGGTGCAAATTCTGTCTCATGAATTATTGTGCCGGTTAGAAGCAGAGACGTCACGGTGATGTCATAACACAGCCAATTCCTTGCGCAAGGAATCAGCTGGTGGTGCAGCGGCTGCACTTTCTTCATATTTTATGCAATGGACCGGTTCTGACGAGCGGTGCATCATACCCGATGAACGGGTGCTGCTGAGACGTTCCTAATGAATGTCATCGCAACAGAGGAGTTAATTTAAGGGAATCGATAGCGTGGTGTTTTCTGCAACATTTTTTTCCAACTGATACGTACCAAAAAACTGAACGTGTAGGTAATATACATTTTTTTCGGCACTCACAATTCACAAACAAAACGCACCCACTCCATGATGATGTTCTAGCATATTTTGCGACATTCAACACCTCTGGTGAACACACACCGTAACACTTGTCCTAATTTCGATTAAGTAATATACGTTTGTATGAAAGCTGCAAATTTTTAATCTTTTAATTTTTCGATTTAATATTCTATATGAAACTGTTTATTATATTTAGAAATGATATAATGATAAATTAATTTTAATAATTCCCTTTTATTTTTTTTATATTTGAAATAAAATTACTCATAAATGTAATATAAGCGCACAATTAAGTGTCGAAATTATTCTTTCCAATCATTAAATCAGAAAGCACTAGGGAACGCCTACTGTGTAAACGTTGCCAAACCAGTGATACCTGCCTCTTTGACATCTCGTCTGTTTCCTGGTGAACCTCGTGGCTTTTTGGTCAAGTTATATTTAAGCTTTTATCATGGGTCGTATGCACGCTCCAGGGTTAGTTAATGCAAATAAACAATATAATCAACGCTGGCGTTCTTCGGAAAGTGTTAAATTCACCAAATCACTTGTATTTTTCCAGAAAGGGTATATCCCAGTCTGCCCTGCCGTACAGAAGATCAGTTCCATCTTGGCTGAAGCTTAACGCCGAAGATGTAAGGGAACAAATTAAGAAACTCGGCAAAAAGGGCATGACCCCATCTAAAATCGGTGAGTTATTTCATTTAAGTTTTAAATTTTCATTGCGGTTTACAATTGTTTTGGGAAAATTAGGGAGAAGCTTCGGTTGTTGATGTGTGCGTACATCAATTTTGAGGTTAGGTAGGTAATGAACTTTCCATAGAAAGGCCCCAAATTACTTTCATTCAACAGAATTGTACACGTTTTGTATAATTGAAATGCAAAATAATGTTAATTTCAAATAGTTCTATGCATGCTGCCTTAAGTGTTGCAAATACCGCGTTTACTCTGCATAATTTCCAAATGTGAACTATTTTAATCATAATCCAGTTCTATTTATTCAGAATATTGAACTTACACTTTTATAAGTGATATTTTAACACATGCTTTTTAAGGACTGTGCTCGTTACTTTCGCTTCATCAATTTGTTATTATATAAATGCTTAAGAAAAGCAATCAATAATGCCTCCTAGGGCTACAAGAGCCGAACCCCTGTCTTGGAATTCAATTAAAAAAATTCGTTTTCTATTTTAAGTGGAATCTTATATGCAAGGAATAGGTTTGCCTCATATACTCTGTAAGCAGTCTGCTATCTTAAAACACAGCTGTTATAAAAGAACCAAAAGTTCTTATAAGAGAAATGGAAAACAATTCTTATTTAGGCGGTACGCAAAAAGCAGTGAATACGCAATATTCAGTGAACGTAATATTCGTAAATTTCCTGCTATTGTTGCATGTAATACTGCTCCTTTTAACACTTGGTGAACTTAGGAATTTCATGAATTCCCTACTGAATATTTTCCATACGTTTTCTTCCCAGCTTTAATTAAGTAATATGTTAAATTTTAATATCAATGTATTTGAAATTTTTCATATTTTTTTAACTCCATGGCATAAGTTAAAACTGCCAAAATAGTCTTATTTCACTTCATTATTCTTTTTTGTTTTTTAGTAGCACTTATAGACTATTGTGTAAAGCTAAATTCACGCAAAATGTTTTTGTTGAAAGGGATCTGAACACATTAAAAAATTGGTTAAACAGGGCGTCGGGTGGTATTATATTACAATTAATCTTGAGCAATAGTTTTTTTTTTTAGGTCTTACGATTTCAGGTCCACTAGATTTACCAACATATGCTGTATATTCCTCCCGACAAACGTACGAAGTATTTTTTTTTATTTTTTTTCAAAATTATCGATTAATCGGCGGTAAATCAAAAGAAAAAAAAGGTATGATTATTTGATTAATCGAATTCCGAGGTTGTAGATTCGATTTCCACGTGAATAATTTGGAATCAATGGACTTAGATGCTAGTGATTACTGACTTTAGATCTGTTAATTTATTTGCCAATCAAGAATTTAAAAACATTGCTAAAAACAACTTCTATTAACTAGATTATAAAATTTAGTCCTGAATATACCGTATTTTTGTTTAACATAAAATCAGGAAATATAGATCCATATCAGCATTTCATCAACAATTCTGTAAGAACAAGTACTGTTGTGATTTTGAAGTAACAATGGTCTACAACGTTCACACAGTCTACCCGTTTTTTTTTTGTAATGAATACTTTAGAATGTTGTATTTTTTGGGACAATAAAGAACCAAATATTATACTCAGTTTTAAGTTCACCGCTTGAATTTTTTTTTAAATGCATTTCTTTTTTATTAATCATAAAAAAGTACATATAATAAATTTAAAACTGAAAATAATTTTGTGTTCTTATAGTAAAAATATGATTTATGAAAGATTTACGTATACAATACGCTTTTTCTTTTCATAAACAGGATAGAAGAATCAAAAAAAGACGGGCAAGTGTGAGTAGAACTCGCACTCTGAGTGTTACCTTAACATACATAGTTAATAATAAGTAGTTGGATTGAATCATTTATGGCGTAATAAGTCGATCATTTTGACTTATTTATATAAAAAAATATTCTCCAATAAATCAATGTACGTCAATTCTTCAACTGCAAATGTAAGTTTGTAGTAGAAAACAAAAAAAAGCACACATTCCAACTGGAAATGTATGTTTGTACGCACGATTTTGGGAGATCTTATTTTTATATCATAGACAGGTTTTCCTGAAATCTATAAGTAAAGACCTATTTTCTGAACTTTTTCAGAATTTTAGGCTCAATGATTTTGGAGATGAAGGAGAATGGTCAATTTTTGTCTATTTGCTTAAATAACTTTAAAACTGTTTATTTTAAAATTATAAAAAAGAAATATATTTAAGACCCTCACAGCAAGCCCTTTAATTTGAAATATCATAAGGTACAGTTTTTAATTATAATTTGCTGCTCAGTGACCCCCATATTCAAAGTTCATTTATTTACCTATTTTAACTTAATCGTTCCAGTAGATTGGGAGCAAATTGGCTGAGGCAGACGAAAAGATAGACCCACAAGTGATTCTATAAGGGTTCCGTTTTTTCATTCGTACATACGGAACCGTAAAGATTTTTGTACCAGATGATAGTTGTTGACTTTTGTCTGCAGAAACTTGCAAAATAATTTATTTTCATTCTTAAAATTAGGGAGAATAACCATTATCCATAATATTGATTAATAAGCACACTTTGAATAATAAGATGTACACCATCAAAGTGACTCAAAGTTACCCGGCCCCATAGAGTGTTAAAATATTTCAAAAATAGTCAAATTGATTATTAAATTATTTATTTATTTTTATTTTTCAGGTATCATTCTCCGTGATTCCCATGGAGTCGCTCAAGTCCGTTTTATCAATGGCAATAAAATCCTGCGTATCATGAAATCCGTTGGACTCAAGCCCGACATCCCAGAGGATTTATATTACCTCATTAAGAAGGCTGTGGCCATCCGCAAGCATTTGGAAAGGAACCGTAAAGATAAGGACAGCAAATTCAGATTGATTCTTATTGAGTCCAGGATTCACAGACTAGCCCGATACTACAAAACCAAGAGTGTGCTCCCACCAAACTGGAAGTACGAATCCAGCACAGCTTCAGCTCTTGTTGCGTAAATAATTCACTCTACGTGTAATTCAAAATAAATAAAAGAAAAAAAAATTACTTTTTAAATAGTCTTACTTTTAGTATAAAATTTTTGAATTTCAGTTTTTGTAGATTTGAAAGTTTCTAAAAATTCAAATTGCTAAAAGATTTGAAGCACTATTCCCAAAATCATTGAAATTTTAACCGTGAGTAACAATAATTTTTAGTTTTGTTTTATATTTAAATTTATGAAAAAGTTGGTATTGTTTTTTAATCCCTTGTAGAAGGTAACGAAAAATTGTACCAAAAATTCGAAAAATAGTTTGCTCAAGTCAATTCGGAGCAGTATGACAAACTGGCGGCATTGTCAGTTGTTAAAAATCTAACATCATCGTATGAAAAATCTTAAATTGCTCTTTAGGTTCAAATTATTTATTAAAGTAACAAAAATAATTATTTGGCATTAGAATTAGAAAAACAAAAATTACAATTTTAAACAAGCATAAAAAATAAAATCAGAAACCGACCCTGAGTTTCTCAAAATATTTTTAGATTGATTTGATTTGAATCTGGCAATACCCTTTAAAATCTTGCAATCTGGCATCACTAGAAACTGATTGTTTTGACGTTAACTAATATCAGAGGTGCGTGGACAATTGTCGGCGGATTTCTTATTAATTTGCCGTCGAATTCAGAATGAAGAGTAATACAGAGATCTTTTACTTAGTGCTAGCCCTAAATTTCGTCTCAGAATTCCTTGTAGTCACAGGTAAGTATCGCAAAATTGGCAGTTCCCATCAGTAGCATAAAATCGCAGTGATGTGGTCATCTGTGATTGGCTGCCACCGGGAGGTGGATATTTTTCAAATTCAGAGAATTAATGAGATAAATATTTATAGGATCTAAGGCAAAGTATGTAACCTGCGGCTCTATGATAAAGCTGATCAATTCGGACTACGACGTCCGGTTGCATTCGCACGATGTTAAGTACGGCTCAGGATCCGGGCAGCAGTCGGTGACTGCGACAGAAGTCCAAGAGGATGTGGGGAGCAATTGGTACATTAAGCCGGCAACTGGGAAGTCCTGCGATCGGGGTTCCCCAATTGAGTGCGGAGACGTCATTCGGTTGCAGCACCTGACCACAAAAAAGAATCTCCACTCGCACCATTTTTCATCGCCGCTGTCCGGGTACCAGGAGATCTCTTGCTATGGTAGCGACGGTGTGGGGGATACTGGAGACCATTGGGAGGTAATCTGTGCCACAGACAAGTGGATTAGGACCTCGCCCATTAAGCTGAGACACGTGGACACGGGTAGTTATTTGGGGCTCTCCGGGAGATCTTTTGGCCGTCCAATCGCCGGACAAATGGAGGTGGTGGGTTTCCCCGACGTGACGCACGCAGGCACTAGCTGGAGCCCCGCGGAAGGAATCTACATTCTGCCCAAGGATACCAAAGACCACTACCCACATACAGAGCTGTAATTTATTTATATTTTAGCGTACTTTTTGCTTAGTTGACAAAATTTCATACTGAGTGCATTTTTGGTAAAAGAAAATACAAAAACGAAGACTCGCAATTTTTAGGTGTTTTAGTGTGCGCACACCCATTTTCCTTTCCGATAGATTTTACAGACTACAAGGCGAATAACCATCAGGAGTGGAAGAACAGCAGTACAGAAAACAACCCTTAAAACTTTTTGCATCATATCCTTCAGCTGCACAAGGATTCTTGGATTAATAGAGTTGAAGTGTCCGGGTGTACTGACCGATGTGGTGCTGATAAAGCAAGATCTCATTTCGCCTTTTATAGCTCCAATAAAGATTTTAATTTTTTTCATAATAAACTCCCTGGCAATTTCCAATCCAATTATTTTAATGCTGCCCAGAATTTCGTAATGAAGGGTTTTAAAATAGACCCAGAATTTGTAAATTCATAATCTACGGAAAAAAATTCTGTATCCTAAAGATCCTTATGTACCAGGCTTTCATTTGAGTCAGTTGTAAAAAATCTTATGACAATCCAAAACTTTTTAATAACCTTTTAAATAAAATTAAAATATGGTTTTTTGTACTTATACATGATATTTTCTTTAAAGAGCAAAATAATGAATAAAAAAAATATACAATATAAGATTAGTATATCATTTATTTAGAAAAATGATTAAATTGTTCACTAGCGCAATTGTTTTAAAAATATAACTTTTTCACAAAGATTGAAATTTGTATAGATTTTTTATTTTTCGTAAATGTTGTGCCTAGGTGGGCGTCTCACTTTGCATTGGTTTTATTTATACATACTGATTTTTGATAACGACATTTGGTTTGACTGTAATGATAGTCGAGACTTTTCTAGAGCTCAAATGCAACTTAGAAAAATGATTAACATAACACTAGTTGGTTATAATACCATACTAAAATTCTCCTAATTGTAAATGTAAAAGTTTAGTGTGCACTTAGAATAATTTCATTTTGGGATTATATTTGCCCGCAGTACAAAATATTTAGATAATTTTAATAATTATTATTCGTCTTCTTATGTCGATAGCTCAAAACCTAGACGTTAAAAGCAAAACTACCTAATTAATTTGGATATAAACTGTAAGGGGTGATTTCAATCATAAGAAATATTTATTGTGCAAAATAAATATCTACGCCTTCTACATTTTAATGAAGAATAATTATATTAAAACTTTGAAAGTTCTCCTGCTGGATCGGACTATTCTTTAAATATTTTAATTACAAAAACAAAAAAAAAAAGGCAGACTGAGATCAACAATTCAAAACAGGGAGAGGTTTATGTAATCGTACATTCAATTCTCTGTATATCGTTATTCTAAACAAAATTAGCGTTATTTGATTTAAAAACATTATTAAAAAGAACAATTGTAAGGGCCACGGAAAATCCAGCGAAATCAAGCTTGGTCTTAAATAAGTAAATTAAAGATTGTAGCATATCTTCTCAGCCGCACGGGTGTTTGTAAGGACGAGCAGCAGTATGGTAATCTGGAAATAGCGTTGAATGTCTGTGGTAATAAATAACTCAGACGGATCGGCACAAACAGTTTTGTTCGTAATTAAGTGCCGAAAGGGAAAAACGATTCACATTTTGTGCAATTCTAAGAAGGGAAGCATAGGTTCCCTGTGCATGGCCATAAAGTCCTTCGCACATGTGCAATGAACACAAATAGGAAACAGGCACCTTCTTAATTGAACATGTCCTAGCATGAGCATAGTTTAGGCGCCAAAGGATTTAGTTATGACCAGGTTAGAGGTATAAAAGGTTAGGCAAGATTCGGAAATGGGTATTGTTATCGCGGGGTACTCGTTACTTGGACACCATCGGGCTTGCTGCTATGTTGTGTCCTGCTACAGTTTGAATTTGAGAGTTGTAGTCTTTACACAATAGAGTTTATTTTTTTTTATTTTGTCTGTTTGTTTTACTTTGTTGTTAGGATTTGTTTTTATAGAGTAATACGCAAGAGAATATTCTACAGTTGAACTCTCATTCTCAATAGGGAGTGTTTTAAAGTAAACCTTGAATATTTATATAATTTTTATACATATGACTTACTTTATTAATATAGCGGCACCTAGAGACTGTAATTTAAATTTAAAACCGTAGTTCACAAAACCTGTATTCCGGGAGAAAAACTAAAGCTATTACAGGTGAAAACAGTAAAACGTTTTAAAATACTTTTATAAGTGAACATTGGTGCATACTTATATATTATATGCCTTAAATTGTAGTTTGGGTGTTCACGACTATTTCCAAGCTACGAGGCAATAGTTACTCTTTTTCTCCAATTTCCATTCTGCTAATCATGCAATTTTAGGTATCCTGCCTTTTATGATTTTTAGTTCCAACCGAAAAAAAGAAAATAAAAACAAATAAAATTATGTTGTGTCGGCAGAGAGTTTATTATGTCGTAAAGTGTTAGAGAAGTTTGTAAACTTTGTTTTTGTTTACTTTCTACCTTCCTAATTACGAGACATCACCCCCATATAATTTTCGATCAAAATAGGATATCCTCGGTGTAAAGACGCATTTGTGTGTTCGAAAAGAGACAAGTGGGAGCAGTGTTTCAAGTCTCTTTAGTCTCTTCAAAAATAATCGAAAAGCCCTTCAATTTAGGGATATGAGAGGCCCCAAAGTATTAAGCGGTGATGCTGCGACCGCAATTAACTAAATAACAGCAAGCCCAGGGATAAAGTGTCTGCTCGTAGAAATTGGTTGAAGTACTAAGCGGCCCCAATTAAAAAGTTTTCTAATATTCCCAAGGGATAGAATGCTTGGACAGAAATATAAAATTGGCGATTAAGTCAGTTCTCAACGACGCCCATCCAAAATTCCGAAAATTAAATTATAGATTACATAAAATGGTAAATCCAAAGCAAATCCAAGATTGGGAGAAGTGCAAAACTCGCTTAGAGAGGCAGGGAAAGAGCGGTCGTAACTTCTTGATATCTCAAAGTTACTTTATTCTGGTTGGAGGAACTTCGAGGAGTAACCACAATGGGAAATTGTCCTCGTGGATGTCGCTACCAGACAGACTGTATAGAAAGCTAGTCGAGGCGAGACAGTGTTTTTTTTTGCAGGGCGCATGTTTCGCACAGCGGTACCCTATTCTCTTAGATGTTACTGGTGCTCCGTACCAAGGCAAACTGATCGAAAGAACCTATAGAACGTAGCCTCGAACTGTGGAGCGAGCTCAAGAGCCATCAGTTGCGTATTTCAGCTAAACGAGTTTGGATGGGGAGGTCGTTTAGTAGTTGCACCTTGCGCGACTGCACTATTAAAAATCTACCTCAACCGAATACTGAATGATCGGAAAAAAAAGACAAATTTTCGGACAGTGTATAGTGTAGTCAATTCGAGATTTTGGTTATTAGTTTTTCGTTTGGTTTTTCTTCAGGTAAAAAGGTCTCTCATTAAGAAGAAAACCAATACGAGACGGAATTGGCTAGTGCGCCTGTCGGGGTTCTCTATATTTTTTCATACAGATTTGCTTCGTTCCGTCTTAAATTGGAATGCGCGACGGAAAGTGTTGGCCAAAATAGTGGTTCGAAAACGTGCCGTATGTGGATGTGCTGTAAGAGAGTCGCCTTCGTTAAATTTCTCTTGTGGTCGATTCCAGCACACCATTGTGGTGTTAACAGTAGACATACTAGATCTTCTGTGCTGGCTATAATCGACAAAATTGTTTTTCATTTTGGTAAACTTTTATCTGGTCATTTGAACCATACTCCAGAATTAAAAGATCCCAAAAATTTTGGATATTCTCGACCTGTTTGCTTCCAGTTCCGTCTATAGAGTCACGTCGAAGAAATGTGAGTATGCCTAAACCAAAACTTATTGTAAATGGGTTTATGACATATCAACACCAAGTCATGGTCAGGTCTTGAAGGTTGCGAGGACATATATACCATAGATACTTTGTGGAAAGAGAGAATTTCTCCTATATACCGAAAGGGGAGGATACTTACATGTGTACTTACATCCAAATTGTATATAAATAACAAATACATCCATTCTAGACAGCTGGTACTCAGCAATGTCCTTGACTGGTTTCCTCCCCCTTTACCTCATACCATTCTAACTGATTTCTAAGGATGACACAAAAATGCATTGTTGCATCTTTCTTTCCTCTTCCTCTTGAATCAATTATCCTTTTAAAATATGTGCGGGATAGTAGCTGCCTCTGCCGGCTCCTGTGATCTTAAAAGAGCATGTCAAGGCCAAAGAATTTCCAATCCCATCTCCACTTAGTTGGCCCCACTCTTCCTCTAGCTGACTGATTAAGATCATTATTATTGTTATTATTACTTATTTATGTTTTATACAATTCTTTTCTTTTTTTAATAGTCGTTTTTTAATATTTGTTTTCCATCTTTTATACCGTGCTCTTTAAATCGTACCATATGTGCGGTAGGTACGTGAAAGGAGGGCTACGATAAACTGAAACATGATGAGACTTTTAGATCTGCGCCGTGTTTTGCGCTCTTGTTTTCGTTTACCGTGAAAAATCAATAATATTTCAACTCATTGCTGCTTTGTTTTCTTCGGGACTATAGAGGTCGATAAATATTTTGGAAGGAGGAGGGCTGGACAATTGCTGATCATAGCTGAACCGGATTTTGTACTGGTCACTTCTATGGTATATGTAGTGATCCCTCTCAAACCAATTCAGAGCAATTGCGGACACTCCCTTTTGAGCCCTGGTGCTGCTATTGTTTGCAGTGGAACCTAAAAGACACATTTTCCAAAAAGCTCTCTAAATGAAATTCCTAAAATTTAATTGCAATACTCAATGAAATATTTGTGGCAAATTTTCAGAAGTTTAATTGTTTCAATACAAATTCATTTGCTGTTGCAACTTAATTAAGAAAAGCTAAAGATTCCTTGACTGTTGTTCAGCTATAATAATGAATTTATTTTCCCAGCTGTTTGCTTAATTGTGCGAGCTCAACATTACAAAATGCGAAACCATTGAAAAGGCTCACATACGTTGCTTTAGCGCTGGACAGATTGAGTACTAAAAATCGACTAATTTATTGTTTGCTCTTGTTTGGGAAGCACACAAAGCGGCATGAGTGACTAAATAGCTGTCTGGGGAACTTGGTATTTGATTTTGGGTCACAAATGCTATAAAGCTATATAGCTAAAATGTTACACATAGTCAACATATACGAAAAATAAAAATCTAATATTATTTTCAGTTTCAAAAATTATAGACTTTACAGCTACTAAATCAATTATAATAATTAGAACTTTTGTATAACTACATAAAAAGTTAAATTTTTGTTTAAACATCGAACAATAAATTTGTGATTAAGCCCAACTTTCTCAAATATTCTTTCGTTATTAGATAAATTACTACAACGATTCTGATTTTTTATAGGTCAATTCCAAACTACAGTAGTCCTCCTTCTAAAATCACAAGTCCATTAATTAGATATAATCGAAATATTTAGTTGCTAGTTGATGGATTGAATTGAAGTTGATTTCACATTGATAAAAAGTTCTTGTTTCAATTTAAAGCTGAAAATATTTTCTTAGAGTTCGATACATTGAAACAAATTGAATGTGAAGAGGAAAGGCATTTTGGTTTTATAGTGAAAAATCATCTTTTATTAAATTAAAGACAAAACATTTTAATTTCAGAAGCGAAACTTTTTAATCGTATTTGTAAATTGAAACGTCCCGAGTAAAAATCGTCAGCATAAAAAGAGCACCGAAAGACCACCAAACGTTTAATTACCACCAATATACAACCTAAATAGACTCGATTTTCTTTTGGAAAATTAGGAGCACTGATATACCACCAAATAAGGGACAGATATCAATTAAAAACTCTAATAGTCGATGGTAGCCCCAAAACATCACCAGAACATGATTGCATATAGAATGCCTTATTCAGCACCAAATGTACACGTCTAGTTGTCATATGGTGGTATTTTAGTGTAGTAAACGGTGCTATGTTGGTGGTCATTTGGTATGGAATTTTTTGACGATAGTAGTCATTTGGTGGTGATTCGGTGTTGAAGCTGGTGCTCTATTAGTTGTTGTAAAGAAGTGGATTAACTATTTTGTTAGCCAAAAGGGCTTACTTTGGTGTTATTTTAGTTTAACTTGAAGTGTCGATTTAGTTGTTATTCAGTGTATAGGAAATTCAATGCACAATTTTTACTCGGGGTTTTATGTGTAGATTACCACCAGTAAAACGCTTTAATTTTGAGCTTTAGTTTTAAATTGTTCAGAAAAACTCTCAGGGTATATGCATGTTAAACCTAAATACAAATTTTCAATAGTTGGGTATTTATTTATTTATGAATAACTCCATTCTCTTAATAACTACATAAAATATTAAAAATATATCATATCAATAAAACACAGTAACGAACATTTTTGTACTTTCCTCCAATAAAATATATATGTATATTAATAATTTTATACTTATTATTATTATTATTATTGGAGTGGGCGAGACGTGTAGCTTCGAGCGCTCAGACATTTTGTCCATTGCACTCATTGACCCATTGTGTTCGTAGTTCGTAGAGTAGAATACCACCATGGTTATCGTAGGATTCGAACCCACAGCCTCTAGGACGGTAGGCCAGCGCGTTAACAACTGATCTACCGTAGGACCCAATTTTATACTATACAATTTTATACTTAGCTCGAATAATATCCTCAGGAACAGGATCAATCTTTGCTAATTACATATTTACTACTTGAAAGATGTAAAACGAGACGTAAACGACTTCTAGTGCAACATATTTTTCTTTTAACACCCTTTGAAGCATGTATTTTTCTAGCTATTAAATGTTTAAGAAAATTGTTATATAGGAGTTTTCGATGTTGCTGGTTACGAATTTACTGTTAGAACATCAACGTTGGCGTTTCCAATAAAGCGGAAAACCATTATTTTATGATTATAAGCATCCTATGAAACTAGATAGTAAAAATTTGCTGCGAAATCGGTCATATATTGCTCATAAATAATAGGAAAACAAAGGAACGTTTATGGATCTCCGGGTGGCACGCTGTGCTTCAAAGGATTAAGTTGGCTTCGTAATTGACCTATTCCAAAACATTAGTGCCTATAAGTGTAGATATAACTGAAAATGCGACGCGGCATTTGTATAAATGTAAAAAAATAAAAACTTTCTTATCACAAAAGATAAATCGTGGTGGTTGGTTTTGTTCTCCATTCCCAATTTATTTAAAAAATGTAGCTAACCCAGCAATTGAAATGAATTTTCTCGTTATATGTAGCTTACAACCACAAATTCTTAAAATTTCTAACTAATTAAATTAACATAAATACAAAGTAATAATCGTAAAAAAACAGAAAAGCAATATCTTTCTCTTTTAGCTTGTTTTAATGGTTTGTTTAAAAAAAAAATGATAATTGCGTTTTTCCTTAATAAAACAAGTTTAACTAGATAATGTTTGAGCTTGGCAACTTCGCAATTTTCGGAAATAATACAATATTTTAATTCTTATAGATTTTGTTTAAACTAGAAACTCCTAATTAGGATTTAAATAAAAAGTATTAATTTAAATCCATAAACTTTTATTTGTTACAATAACTAATGACTAAATATAGCTCATCACGTGCAGAATATTTTAAATTGCAAATATATTTTTAGTAGTTGATTTTTTGTTATTTTGAGTTAACTTTACTAGCAGACTTTATTTGAAATATTATTAAGTTTTTGTTTGCTTAAGAAGTTCGAATTATTATTGACTTTTTATTTTTATCATTATTATAAGTGATGATGACATCAATATGCTGCATACTCATAGCATAAAGTTATAATATTGAAATAGATTTAGTCACAAACAATTAATGTCTTTGCACTGACTATTGGAGGCGTAAAATAAACGTTCTAATGCGTTATAATTTAAAATTTACTTTAACTTATAGTTTAAACAAAATATACTTAAAAATAATTTTATTCTCAATGTCAAAACATTAACCCTAGAAAGATAATCATGTTCCAAATGGTGTTAAAGATAGCCTTATGTCTCAGAGACGTATGCCACTTTATTAGTACATATTATAAAATGTAAGTAGAATCTAACAGATTAATTTAGGTGTTAAAAGAAAAATATGAATTTATTTTGTTAATATATTAAAATAAAACTTAGAGCCAGCACTTAGACCTCTTGGACGTAGATTATCTTTCTAGAGTTAAGGTTTTTCAAAATTGCTATGCCAATTTGTTTTATAATATGCATTTAAAAAAAAAATGATACCTTTACACAATTACAAATTCTGTTAAGTAAAATTTGGCAATTTTGCAAGTATACTTATCATTGGAATAAAACCTAATTTCTCCAAGGTTTTTTAATAATTTTATGAAATCATAACAAAACATAAAGTTCAACTCACTATCAAGAAGCCCTATAAAATTTCTTAATTCTATTCAGGTTTTGCTAACAACACTGTCTCTATTTTTGAATTTTTGTATTTAATGTTGCCGCGTGTTGAACAATTTTTTCCCAACAAACTCGGTAAGCATGCAAATAACCCACACTTAAATACATGAATGGTAAAGTCGAAGGTAACCTGCACATGATAGAAATTGTACTTTTAGCATATACCCCTGAGAAAAAAAAATGTACTTACATGAAAACTTTGTAGTTGGAAGGGTTTAAATGCATGACAAGTTCTTGAGCGTTTTTCACCTGTTGTCTCATTGTGTTTCTTGAAATTTCCGCAATGAAGAACGACATGTTTCCTGTTTTACAATTCAACATTAGCAATCCTTCTCGTATGACCGAATGCAGAAAAAGTCTAGAATTTCAAGATTTCTGGCACCCTCTTTGACTTGAAGTGGAACGCGAAAAAAAAGAGGGCCTTGCACGGTAGCATTACGGATTTAAAAAAAAAAAAAATCGATTAGCTTATCATGGTAGTGGTTGAGGATGAAATGTGGTGAAGGGCTTCTGTTGTGATTTCACACAAGGATTAAAACTTCATCAGACTTAAGCTATTGGTTTCCGGATTATGCGGGAAATAAAAAGCTAAGAATTGAATGGAATGGTAATTCTGTGCAGGCAAATCCGCCCTCGTTACTCATTACATGCACACATGCATCAGGGTGTACCCTATACAGACTGTATAGGGGTGGAATACATCAGAAAATTGCTCTGAATTAATTTCAGTTTTCAACTCTGGGAAGCTTTTTGTTTCACGAGAACTGAACAAGAATTAAAGAACGACTAACAAAGGCGTTTAATTAGAAGCAACAAATGTTAAACAGATTTTCGAAAAAAAAGGAAATTTGCTTGACATTCTGACGCAAATGGTATAACATTTCAGAGCAGCGAAATGTCCATCAACTTTGATACTAGAGAAAGAATACATTTTAACAATTGGCTTTAAGTATAAAAGGAAATATATGGAACTCGTAGAATACCCAAGGACGAAGGTAGTCTTCAAGGGTCTATCGAAGAATTATTATCTAGATGGCTTTATTACATCATAGAGCAATTCATACGACCGTTAACGAACCACTTTAAAGGCTTGAAGAACCATCGTAAGGAGGAAATTTATTATATAACAATCCATTGTTTGGATAAATTCCATTCACCTTTTAATGGCCATTAGCATGGGTTGCCTCTTTACCAGCTATTTTATCGATTACTACTTTCAGGAGTTTTTCCTTGGCTTTATTTATTTACATACACCCTTGTCAATATCTAATAACAAAAATATTAATAAAATGTTGATAAAAGGATACACTTAAAAAAATAACTGAGAAGTACCAGTTAGTTCCTTAAATCACTATATATTATTACTGTATGTATACCATATATTACTTAATTTTACTTACCTATATTTAACCTACACTTTGTAACTTAACTTTCCTAACAACTTTATTTTTATTCGAAATTTGACAAACTAAACGAAAATCTAAACCAGAAATAATTCTATACTACATATTAAAATAAATTAGCTTGTATCGGTGTACAAAATGTATCTGGAGAACCATTCGCAAACTTCATTCGATTGAAATTTCAGTCATCATTATATTAATCATTTATGCAAATTTGATATTTTTCGTCATTTATGATATTCGGTTTCATTGCTTCATTAAAATTCTTGTCGTTTTCAAGCTGTCCGATAAGAATTTTGTTGTTTTGGGCATTTTATTTTTAAATAGGAAATTAAATAAACAAATTTTTTGTACAAATCTCAGGTTTGTTTTGCAGGAAATTTTATAAAGCGGAAAATTAACAGTGCCTATAACCAATCGATTTTTTATTTTATTTATTTATCGCTTATTACAAGCTACAATAAATTTAAGAACTAATTATAACAAACGATTAAAATTAACGTTAAAAATAATAAATTAAAATTAAAGTACGGGAATGATAATGGGAGAGAGCACAACATGTAAGTGGAAGAGATAGAAGGTTAATGCGAACCGGAGTAGAGAGACCTTTTAAGGACGTGTTTAATTTAATTTAATTTATTTCATTATTTATTTATCGCTTAATACAAGCTACAAACAAAACAAAAAGTTTACTTAAATAATATAATATAATAAATTAGAAAACAAGAAAGAAAATAGAGAAAAGAAAAAGAACAGGCAATATTAGGAGGAATTAAGGGCATTCCTGAGAGAAGATTTACAAGCTAGATGTTGAAATGTACATATATGTATACAGTTATGGTCAACTAATTAGAAACTGCGATAACAAATGTTTAAAAAGATGAATTGCAATGAAACCAGCTATCATTTTGTATTCGTCCTACATTATTATTTATTCTGGTTTAAACTTAAAATATATTCACAAAATTTGATAATAATTTAGCAATTTCTTCTCAAAAGTTAACAGATATAACAAAATTTTTTTTAAGGTACCTAGAAAACCAATGATTAATATTTTGTTGGATGCTCTTTATTATTTATAACTTGCGACATTCTCCGAGGCATAGACCCAATTAAACGTTGGCACGTTTGTTATCGGATATTGTCTAAGCTTTTTCGATAGCTGTTGATAAAGTTGATTTTGGGAAGAGTAAGTTCGTTGCCCTACGAACGCTTTTAATTTTGCTCATACGAGTATATTTGCGATGCGTTTAAGATCGGGGCTCGATGCAAAACTCTCCATTTCGGTTATACTTTTTGTTCTTAACCATTTTTTACTATATGTGCTGTATGCTTCGGATCATTGTTCTGCTGGAATTTTCAAAGCACGGACAATTGTTCCAAATATTATTTGGAGCTAACTCAGGCTTTTATTGTTTTAGCATTATGGGAAAATGTATCGTTTTGTTGGAAAATATACTTCAGGGGATTCCAACAAAGAAATCGATGGTAAAAGTTCTTACTGCAATATATTTTGATACTTCAACAGCGTTGACAGTATGAATCATCAACAAAGTAAGGATATCTATCTTCCAGCGATGACATACATCTCTAAACCAAAAGCGCAGCGGATAATTTCATAGGGTGAAAGGTTTGATCAAACTTTTGAATGACCCTTTTGTTTCTTTTACCAAAGCAACTCAAACCTGGACTTTTAACCGAATTATTATTTGCAATTGCCTTATTGTCTAATTTTAGAGGTTTTATTCGAAATCCAGCCGCTTCTTCTTTTGTCCTATAATTAAGAAATGATTTTCCTTCGCCAGAAGAAGTTTATTTATAGCATTTTCTTATTTACGATTCGGTGTCATACTTTATAGGAAGTATATGTTTTTTTTTACTTAAAATTCTTAAACGTATCGATAGAAAGTTCTTATTAATCAATCTCTTGCCGTCGATTGAAGTTTTTTAAATTCTTTTATTTAACTTACACTAAGTGTCGTCAAATCTTGCAATGCAAAATTTTTATACTTAGACTTTACCAAACTCAATGAAATTTGGCGAACATGTATAACTTCGGTGACAATACAAGTTAGTGGTGTTTCCCGAGCGAATCCACCCCCGCATCCCTTATTTCCACCCACGCATCACTAAAAACATTGTACTTGTCTAACTTTTTCAATTTTAACTTATAAATCATTTATAACAATAAAATAAAAGAATTATTTTAAAAATTTTTTTTAAATGTATTTCTCTTGTTTTTTGATACACTAACATTTAGAGGTTACGCGGTTATAATCCGCGATATGCTTAAATTTTCGGATATATGAAAATTTTTCCTTCTTATAATCATTGACAATAACTTTTCCAATTTCTACACTTAGAGTTTTAACACGAGCCATTTTATTTATACTTACTTTAGCCAAAATCTTCACTTTAATAAGTCACATTTTGTAATATGACTAAAAATTAATCATAATTGTAAATAAAATCAATTTTGAGTCATGGAAAGAGTTCTACTAATAAAATAATTACAGTAGGTGATCTATTTTGATTCGTTCGTGTTTTTGGTTTTTAACGAATTTTGTTGTAAATTATGAATTATTGTTGTTTTTTTTTAATAATCATTATAAAGTACATATACACTGTAAAACTGAGTGTATTATTTTAAAACGCTTAAAGTGTTTTATTTTGACGCACCCATTTGATTCACATTGCCTCGATTTTAAAACGTTTTAAAGTGTTTTAAAATCAAGACAATGCTATAATCAGTACACTTAGATTTACAGGGTAATAAGCTTAGAAATGAATGCGATATTTTGTTCTTCATTATTCCAGAAAAGACAATAGATAGATTTTGCATTAGAGTAGTAGTATCTAACTTTTGTTCTCTTTGTACTGTACTATAATATGGCACTAACTAGTTTTTTGGTTAAAAATTGATTGTTTTTCGCCGGAATTCTATATATACATACAAATATGTAGGTATACTTTATTTCGGTATATTGACTGTTAATAAAGTCGTAATACAAAACTCTGATTACGTCAGGCCGAGTGTAGACTTTGCAACATTAGAGAAATTTTTACTCAAAAATGAAAAAGGTACAAGAACCTTTCTTGGTAAAGATCTAAAAAGAAATCAACAGAAAAATTAAGGGTATACTTCTCAGAATTTCATTAGAACATTGGACTTTTTTGAAAGTCAATATCTAATTTTACTTAACTAAGGGAGTATAAAAGAAAGGCAAAAAAGGATTGAATTAAATGTTTTTTAGACTTAATCTGGGCATGATACCTTAAATTTAATATTCTCCATAAGGGTCGCCTGCTAAGAGAAAATAATTAAGTAATTAAAGGAGCTGAGTTAATAGTCAATAGAGTGTTCGTGGGCTCCACAAATAAACCCAATATACTAGATTTAGGTGATAACAAAACTACTATCTTAGAGGGTGACTAATGAATATTTGTTTCTTTTTTCATTTCAGGTTCGTTGCCTGCTCTCGTAACTCGATAAGCCATTAACTCAAAGCATTTCTTGAAAGCTTCGAACTGTGCGTGTTACTTTTGCTTTTAACATTTTTCTTTGTTACTTAAATAATATTTTAAAACATTTTCTCTGCGACATTTTCCACTCCAAGGCCAACAGGGAGGGGGCAAACAAATATCTAAGGGGGTTTTTGGGGCGGATGGCGTTTTGTTTGCCCTGTCCAGCTAACTGGAGCCGTTTATCGTTCTCTGATCTTTTTCTTCTTCATCTTCTTTCCAATTTAAAATTTAAATTCTAATTTATAGTTTTTACTTAAACTTTCTCTCTTGAGCAGTTCTAATTTATCTTGCGTTGCTTTAAGCATATTTTGGCCTGGAAGCAGCCCTGCGGATACGTGTTGCGTTTCATATGCAGGTTTGCTTCCGGGTGGATTGGGACGTGCGCTTATAGTGTTTTTTCTTTTCTTTTCCTTTTTACTTATGTACATATGCTCTCGCAAAAACTGCATCTTCCAAAGCAACTTGTCTACCTATCCTCTTAATTGAAAAAATCTAAGAACTAGCAAAATTATTTAAAAGTGATTGATTAATCGATTTTCGAACAACCAAAGACGAAAATGTCAACGGCAAAAGAGACCTCTCCCCGTCACAGTGGCAGGGCAAAAATGCAAGCGACGACCACGGCAACGACAACAACGGCGACGACGACAACTTGGGGCTCAATAAGTGGGTTAGATTCCGGTGGCGCCCAAAACTCCCCTCCGCCCTATTGGGGTTCCATCGATCCAAGATCGGGTCCCCCGACAGTCGGGGCCCCAGTCGTTTTAGCAACAGCACCACCGCCAGATAGAAACCAGCCACCCATCGGTCATGTTGGCCCCATTTGCGGGGGTGCTAGTCCAACGGTGTCTACGTCGACGTTAAGCTCCTCGCCAGCTGGCGGGAGTCCCACACTGCCACCGTTTTCTGGTTCGGGACCGAGCAGGCAGCGCTCCTTGCGGGACCGACTCAAAGAGGGCATTACCGGAAGCTTCACTTGGCAGTAAGTTTGTTTCGTTTAAAAGTACTTTTTTTTTTTTCGTTTCATCATTTTATTTTCGTTCCTCCTTAGTGCGATTCTTGTAGTCGTTTGCCCGTTAATTTGTTTGCTTTTTCCGAATTACGTTGGAAATTGCACCATTTCTTTTTTATATAATTAAATTATAACAATAATAATTGAAATCTCGCTGCACGCCCGTAGTGAGACAGCTATGAAACACGCAAAGACACAGAATTTAAAAATTAAACTGTTAAAACTTTTCTAAAGCGAGAGAACGTGGACGTGCTTTTCTTAAAAAACTATTTCAGAATTTATTTATAGTGCAGAAACAGAATTTTTTTGATTTAGCACGAAATCCACAATGTCAAAATCTTAAATCGGTACCATCGATAGAAGCTAAATAATTTATAAATGGTAAAATGTTTAGCAAAAATCTAGAAACGACTGAATCCAAAAATAACAAAACATCGAAACGGATTTGTATTTTCCTACGCATTATCATTTCGAAACGTAAGTAAAGAGTAAAGGACAAAATCTGAAACTAAACTAAAAAATGAATGCTACAATCGCCAATTGAAATTGAACCGTAGTTTATTATGAACCTTGGAATAAGTTAGGAATAGGGGAAATGCGCAGAATTGGAAAAATATGCCTTGTTTTTGGTCTAAAACGGAAGAATCTGAAAGAATTTTGGTCGCTCAAAGCTATTATAGTTTCCGAAATATTCAACTTTTAATTTTGACATTTCGTTGAATATTTATACCGCAATCCTTCCTCTCCCGCATAATTTTATCACTAACCGGTACATTTTCCGAGTGCGCACCTAACTTAACACTTCACAAATCACAAATATTCACCTGGAGAGCTGTGGACAAAGATCATGAATTACTAGATGGGACACTCTCTATACAAGCTTAAAGCTTTAACCCATATGCGACTTCTAAAACTGCCTGGGGTAAATTTTTCCATTAGAGAAAGTAGCAAAGAATTACTGCTTTGTATGCCATATCTAAATTCCAATAAGAACGAAAGAGATAAGAATAAGCAGCCAAAAATTCTCATCTACAGCACTTACAGTGTAGGCAATAAAATGCAGCGTTTTTTTATCACGCATTTTTAAAGGCGGGTCAATCTGTTGGGTTCGCTGTGTGCCTCTGCATGCATAGTGTTAGTGCCGTCCCAAGGCAATGTTCCAGCATAGGGAAATCCTGAATTGAGAATGGGGAACAGGCAGGTAGCACACTCAGAGCATGTATACGGATGCGGGCTGCTTACATTTTTTCACTGTGCATTTTTAAAGGCGAGCCAAACGTATTCGAACGTGTGCGCTGCTTTGGGTGGTGAAACGTGATTTTAATTTTCGTTCCGCCTCCCCTTAAATTTTTGTCTTTCTCTCACGCGTGAGCCCTTTATTACTATCCACTTTTAGCAAAATCTGCAAGGTCGGTGGACTAAGGGGACCAAGGTCGAAAAAAGATAAGGGAATACGTCACGAGTGTCCCATCTATTGGCTGTGGACACCCATATCCATTTTGGTTTTGCAAGACATTGTTGGCTGCACTGATTTAGATATTTTGGGCTGCGTTCATAAATTTAAATATATTAGAAATGTAAAATAAAAATAAATTATAATTTAAAAACAATTGTACACTCTACAAATTTGTGCTTGTTTGTACGCAAAAAGAGATTGTTTAACCGAAGTAATTGGCTGTGCGGAAATAAATTGTAAAATTTTTGGAATATTGCTCGGGAAATGTGTTGGTTAGTGATAAAATTATGCGGGAGAGGAAGAATTACGGTGTAAATATTCAAATTTTAATTTTGATGATATGTCAAGAAGCAATTGAATATATACAATATCGCAGAGTAACATTTTTTAACTGTAGACAGTATAATGAACTTACTATCAATAGCGATGTGCTCTCACGTCATATCGAAATTTGGCTCAGGTATCAGCTAACTTGCATATCACGTCATTCTAGCTCTAGTGGTTAAATTTGCTCAATTTACAAAAATGCAGTCTACCTCAATAAATCTAAAAAATAGAAAAATCAAAAATAGTCATATATTGCCAAACACAATTCTGATAGTAATAATAATAAGAGAAGTGTAATTTTTGGATTCTGTCGTTTATGAAGTTTGTCCTTATCGATCTTGTGTATTGATAATATATCCACCCTATAAATGCTTATTGATAAATTAGAAGACTAGGGCATTTCATTCACTATAAAATAAAAATTAAGTAATGCATTATTTTCTTGGGACGCACAAAGTTTAAAACTAGATAGAACTATGAACGATTTATTATAAAGATTTTATGATGCGATAATGTAATAATTACCTTTTATTTTCAACCCCAAAAGAATAAAGGTTAAATTTATTGCTAATCTCCTATTCGATTTGTAATTGAATTGTAATTTTTTGCAATAATTTACGTATTTTTGTTGCCCAAATTAATTAATGTGCGACATTTCTATTCTATTCTATTGTGTACCATTCAATTTGTAATTAACTACCAAGAGGGTCGAGAAAAATGTTTATAAAAATTAGAGCGTAGGTGTGCAGTTCCCCCTTTAATTGGTTTGTAATCAATTTCCCATTCGATTTTTAATTGAATTTCCTATAGTAATCAATTTTTTTGTTATTGTTGAGCGCAATATTGAAGAAGATTTTTGTACGAATTTAAAGAACTGATCACGTAAACTGCTTTTAATTTTTGTTAGGAACAGAAACAATTTTATACATAGAAGCAAGAAATAAATAAATTATAAACAATCTATTTTAAAGTTTCGTATTCATCAATCAGCAATTAATAAAAAAATGATAAAACTGTCTACCTATTCTGATAATATGTTAACTAAAATATTAAAGCAATATATTGTCTTTATTTGTGCATAAGTTGTGCATCGGCGCCTAAATGTTGTCGATAAATAGCGTAACACTACGGGGGTGCTTTTATAATTATAATTGAAAAGTGTTTTTGTAGAAAAAAATTTACATCTTATCATGGCATTCTGTTTCTTATTAATTTTGTGCGATTGATAATCTTAAAAAATTGGAAAATAGAAGAATTCAGCAAAATTTTCAGGTGAGCTTATTTTTTTTTTGCAAATTTAAAAACAAAAAAAATTTATTCTACGCTTCATTTATGTTTTCGTTTAAATTCGACCATACATCCATTGCTGGACTACTTAATCAATACATTTTTGGGACCTGAATTATAATATGCGTATATGCATGTACTATTGAATAATATGATGTTGAATTTTGCGGAAACCAAATAACATCATAGGCAACTTTTAAGAAATCTAGTGGTGTATTTTTAGCTTTTTTTATTACGCTTTCTAAAAATAGTTATGGTGAAATAAGCAATATTATTATAATGTAAAAAATGTGTCCCTAGATTTGATAACTCATTACTTTTGCAACAATTATTCGATTTAAAATTTTCCAAAAACGTTTTTAAGAAAAGTAGTGGCGCAATTTTTAAGTTTCTTCTATTTCGTCCTCTAAAAATAAAAAATAGTCTCGTTTAAATGTTTCGATAGGGATTTTCGTTTATTTAAATTTTCATCAATACAAAAAATTGTAATAAGTAGAGGTAATTTGTTGTCAGAATAATGGTTGAACATTTACTCAGTAATTATTAAAAAATAAAAAAATAATAAAATAATATAAATAAATAAAATACAAATTTTTATTGTTATAAAAACAGTGGTAGGTTCCTCCCTGAAATGTATTATTGTATAATTTTAGAATAGTTATACTCACAATTTGTAAAAATTTAATTGTAATGCACTTAGTCTCTTCTTATTTTTGTAATTCTGATAGTTCTTGTCCAAAAAAACAAAAATGTTTGTCTTAGATTTGATTTGTAGATTCTGTATTAATTTTTAATTTTTTTCTTTGTTTAAAATTCTTCTTAATGTCCTTTTTAATATTGTTTGCTTTCTTTTCTTTTTGGTAGGATGCGCCATATGGGCTGTGTTTCTGAGAGCGCTAGGTTTCTTTAAGTAGAGTAGTATTGTTCTTCTATTTTTGTTAAATAACTATTAATTTATTCAAATTGTATTGAATATCGATAAATTCTGTGTTAATTTGTCAACGTTGAGGCAACAAATATGCCTATCTTTGCTGTTTATTCTACTATAACTATTTTTAGAGAATGAAATAAATTAAATCTTTGATTTCTTGAAAAACGAAATAATGAGTTTTTTTTTTTTAAATTTAGACAACAAACTTGTTTAACATTATATTGATTATTGCGCTATAATTATTCTTAGAGGATGAAATAAAAATAATCTATAAATGCGCTACTCAAAGACGAACAAATTTTTGTTTTCGAACATTTAAAATTGGATGATTTTTACAAAAGTTATGAGTTGCCAATATTTTCTATTATTTGGTTTCCTCAGAGTTTAGCATCATTGTATTATATAATTGTATTTCTTTTCAATGACAAAATGTTAAATATGAGTTCCAATTGGAAAACTTTCAATTTTCGTTTTTCTTAAGCGTCTTGTTTAAGCTACCTTAAGTCCTGCTAGTGGTAATGTAGGCAGGAAGATTGTAAAATAAAGCTCATTCGAAGCTCTACTAGTGAGAAAACTAAATAGAAGAACCTATCAAAATTTATATTACGCTACATAAAAGATAATGTTATTATAGTAAGATGTGTTTAACCTTTAAACTAAAAAGTACATAGTAAAACTACTATGTAATGTATAAAAAAAACGGACCATGACTTCGAATAAATGAAAAAAACATTTTACGAACAAAATGTCAAGGTGAGCTAATCTCATAATTTTTCATTTTGTAACTTTTTTATTTAAAGGGTTACTTATTTTTACAAATTAAATTTTTGGGAAAATTCTATTCCTTCGTATTGCGACTGCTACCTATACAAAACTATGTTTTTGGACGCTGTTGTTACTCAGTAAATATCAAATTTAAATATTTGATAACGTTTTGTTTTTTAAATGTTTATAATTATTTGTTTGGATATGTTTTTACAAATAATTAAGCATACATTTTCTTTTGACAAACTGTTTGGTCAAGTTTTAAATAGTTTTTCTCTTGACAGTTTATAACTATTACATTAATTTTACAACATTCCTTTTATTACATGCAAGTTAGTTAATTTTTGGTGAAGTTTATATACCGACAAGGAGGCGCATATTTTTTCCCAATGCGCAGGGGAATGTAGCACTTTAAAACGATTTTACCTTTCATCTTTACTAAATAATTAGTTCATTAGTATCAGAAACTTAATTCCCATAGTATATCTTTCAAATAAGCATAAAATTGAATATTATTTTCCTTATTCAAATAAACTGGACTTAAAGTATCTCAAAATAAGATAATAATAGTAATAAAAGGTTCTTTATTAAGAAAGAATTTAACAATAACTAACACAATTTAATTTAAATATCTTAGATCACTTACGGTCATTAAATATCAGAGTTTTTCCTAAGACTTTTTAAAACCTATGCATATTTTTATCTTTGCCATCAAATCCACTTTGATTAAATATTTTTAAGACTTTATAAGCTATTAAATATTATCTGAAAACAAAAGACCCCTTCATTAATTTATATTGAAACGAAATCTGTACTACGTTCTTAGAAACTCCTTTACATCCAATACAATGAATAAATTAGATTCTTGTAACTTCCTGTTGTATTACTGCAATCTGCAATGCCTTATTATGCACCTAGCCTATGTAAGCAGCTCCTTGAGAATTGTCATAAAAAAAGAAAGATTAAAAAAAAAACCATAAGAAATTTCACGAGTATTCTCAACGCGACAATGACCCAATTCTATCAAAAGTTGGCAGTAAGCATCTCTATAAGCAATGTAGGCAGACAGGCGGTTTCTTAAGTCGCTTTTGTTCTGCTGTAGAACGCCGTGGGCCATACTCATGTCAACCTGGCTACAATTACAATTCTAGCGAAAAAAAAAAAACATAATTCGCGGTGCTGCCGAGAAATTATGAAAATATGTGGGCAGTTTAAGACTCTTCATTAAGGCAAGATTGCGTCTTTTTAATTGCTGCTCTAGCGTAATCACATTTATTGAGAGCGGCACGCTGCGTATTTGCTTTGTGAACATTCTAAATCGAATGTGATGTGTTACATTGCCGCTAATGAAGGAAGGTGAGTTGCGTAAATAAAATAATTAATTGTAAGCGCACTGATTACTGATTTATCCAAATATTTACATGTCTACGCCCTTGAGGTGGCTCCTTCAGAGACGCTATCAATTTCTGTATAGACCTTAAAGGTTACGCAGGAATAATCAAATGCATGAGACTTTGAGCGGCTTGTTGCAGCATAAGTGATTACTCTCATGCACCCTCATGGCCATTAAGGTCCGCTTTGGATAGTGTAAACGTTATTTGTCAGCATTTCCCTTTGGGGCGAATTGAAAATATAGAATAATTCCAAGGAAGCAGGCTTTAAGACAAATTTTCTGTACCGGAAAATCGACATTAAATACGCAATTCTTTAAAAATAAATAAAATGAAAATATCTGAAGGCTGCACATTAATCCAATGCCCCGTGTTACATTAACGAATTGAGTGCAAGATGTGAATTCAAAGCAGCCTCAATGAATCACAGCAGTAGCAATAGAAAAACACCAATAAATCTACATCTGGGGCTCAGAGATAAGGTGAAGTATGGTCGCGCCGGGTTTGCTTACGATGAATTATTCAACAGACCGTGCCGGAAAAAGGTGAACGCATTGCAGAAATTCCATTATTTTGGTACATTACGCTCTTTTATAAGCGGCTAAGTGAATTTATCCATAGATATTTATATTTCATTTTTTACATAAAAGATAAAATATTTAAAACGACTGGAATGCGGTAATTAATCATTCAATGCAAAGCTTCGTCTGATGCCCAACTATAGCTTGATAATTATGGCAAATCACCATAAATTCCAACTTGTTGAGAATTATACATAATTAAATAAAACGATGGAAATAATGGCTTTTTATTTCTGGGGTTTATTTAATACAGTTGAGTTCTACATAGCTATATACAACTAATATTTTCTTATTTTACCAAGAAATCAATCTATCGATCTAAGCTGGGTATGCTTCATTCCGTAAAATGTTTCATATAGATATACTTATAACATAAACATAACAACTTATAAATCTGTATACCTATACTTATACCTATACGTAAAAAATCACTTTTAAAACAACAAAAATCGATTACTGAAATTTTCTAAGAATTTTTAACATACATTGGGTGTAATAAATACAAAGCAGTTCAGTTTAGAATAGAAAAGAAAAGTGATAGATCTCATTGAATGGAGATCTTTTGATATTTTCTGATCTAGATCAGATAATAAACCTACATTATGTTACTCATGTATTTTGTTTAATTTCGTAAAGAAACACGGCAATATTCAAAATACGAATGTTTGCCTTAAACAATAACTGGGGAAGTCCAAACCAATAATGGACAATATTCTGAGATATTTAACTTCAAAAGTTTTGAAAAGTTACAATTTTCCACTAAAATCCTGGTAATAAGCAAATTAGAAGAGAATCGTTCATTTCAAGAATTTTTGAATTTATTTATTTATTCGCTTAATACAAGCTATAAAAAATACTTAAATATAGGGATTACAACTAATTACAACTAATTAAGGGAAAGGAAGCAGGGGATGTAAGATGGGAAGTCACGTGAGACGGTTGAGCTCAAACCTCAGAGATGATTTACTCACGTGGAAGTCAAAAGAAGGGAGAGAATTGGCGGTCCGAAGCATTCGGGTGAGGGGTTCAGAGAAACCATAGTTGGTGCGGTGGAAATTTGGACGAAAGAGGGGGGCTGTTCTTAGGTTACGGGGGTTAGTGTAAAAGAAAACTCGTTGGAGAAGGGGAGGGCAGTCAATCACACCGGAGAGGAGCTGATGTATAAAGATGACATCAGCAATGACACGCCGTTTCCGCAAGGACTGTAGGTCAATCAGCATCAGGCGGTCTTCGTAAGGAGGGAGATGCTGGCGATCAGACCAGGGGAGCAGACGTAGCGCAAAGCGGAGAAATCTGCGCTGGACTGCTTCGATGCGATTGATGGTCGTGGATTGAGAGGGAGACCAAACTTGGCTGGCGTATTCAAGGAGAGGGCGGATGAACGTTATGTAAAGGGATTTGGCTACATAGGGGTTGGAAAACTCTTTGGACCAGCGCTTGACAAACCCAAGAGTGGAGCTGGCTTTAGAAACCACGCTGTCGATGTGGTCACGAAAATTTAGTTCGCTATCACAGACGACACCGAGATCGCGCGTGAGTAATATAAACATGGAAACATATGCATACCTTCATCCAATTGGCAACAAAAATTTGAGGAATTTGATTTTGAATCTATTGTATTACCAAGATATCATCTGTTATTTTGTTCTCTTTTAAAAGACACATTATCAAAAAGTATAAATAAATAAATAAAACTTGTTTGCTTTGATTTTTATCTATTCATTTTGGCATCAAATTCCTTCCAAAATCCAGGTCAATCTTTGATTCTAAAGCACTTTTTTCGATACTCGTGATATACAAGGATATATACATGTATATGTAGTTTCACTTTGAATAATAAATATGTATATTAGGTCTACCGGAAAGTTTTGTCCTATAATTTCGTTTCAAGAGTGAATATATTTGGACATGTTCGTTTGAGTTATATGTTATTTATAATTGCATTTATTATGTGCCCTTCAAAATTAACTACAACAAAGATAACTCATGTCATTGTCAGCATGTCGAAATTTGTTAAAATTTTTGGTGAAGATGCTGTTTCGGACAGGACGTGTAGGAGATGGTTCGAAAAATTTAAAGCAGGTGATTTCGGGCTTAGTAATAAGCCACGCTCTGGGCGGCCATTTGTGGTTGATAACGATATTTTTAAGACCATAATAGATCAAATGATGAAAAATGGATTACATATGAAAACATCGTAAGAAAAACAGCGTGAACCCAGAAAACATGCCTTCTTCACCTCTACACCGAGCTTGAGCCTTAAAAAGAGAATACTCTGTATATGGTGGGACATGCAAGGTTCAATCCATTATGAGCTTTTGGAACCCAAGGAAGAGCTAAATCGAAGAAATACAATCAACAAAGTACTCCAAAAAAAAGGCTCACATATTCAATAGGAAGGAAATCATACTGCATCACGATAATGCTCGACTACATGCTGCTTTGGCGACTCGCCAGAAAATCTCAGAGCTAGGATGGGAAATTCTATCGCATCGACCAATCTCCCCAGACTTTAACCATCAGATTTTCACCTATTCCTTTCTTTACAAAATTATGAGAAAAAAATGAAAAAAACGTTTACGTTTACAGTAGTGCTGCTGTAGTTTTTCGCAACCAAAGATTTTCTTCAAAAATGCGTTTTATAAATTGCCATCCTGCTGTGAAGAAGTCATAAGGAACGATGGAAATTATATCGTACAATAAATCTAGTTAAATATGTTAAAAATTGTATCATTTTCTTCCTCTTCAAAAACGGACAGAACTTTCCGGTAAACCTAATAATAAATACCTACCGATATCTTATAAACACTCTGTATTTACTAGCGTTAAATTGCGATCACTGTTCTTCACTCTTCAGTAAGCATCGTTTACCTGAAATATCCAAGATAATTAATAAAAAGATTACCTGATTTGTTAAATCTATTTAAAAACAAAATATGTAAATTGTAATTGCATTCGCCTTTCCGGAATTTAATCGATGACGACCCGGTAACGTTTATAATAGATATTATGGTTGTATTGCAATTCTGCACGATCCGACACGTCTGGTTGCCACATTAGATCATCTGAGCTCAATGTAATTGAACCTGGTCAAGGTAAAACTCGTTTGGCAACTTTCGTTTGCGATCATTTACACCAATTTCGGCCTATAGAAACGGAAGAAGGAACATGGGGCTATTTTTAGTAGAGTAACTCCGTCAGCCTCTTCTAGATAATTGGACAGAGTTTCCGGAAGCTAATCGGTGTTACGTTTTATTTCATTTCTTATTTCTTTGCACACCTTTTTTCTGATAGTTTAATATATTCCGCCACAACCTGTCTTAATATCAGTTGAATATAAATAAGTGCTAAATTTGGCAATAGCTTTCTGATTCTGATTTAAGCGCTGGTATTTCACTGTTATGCTTGTAAGTGAGCTTTAGCGACAACTTTTTTCGTCTTAGAAACGTGAGGATAAAATTTATGTCGTCTTGTTCATAAAGCTCGTTTTTTAATCAGGCTGACTTATGAATTAAAATCTAAATGAGTATGCAGAAGTTTAAGTCGCTTTTTACTTCTAAGTTTGAATTTATTAGAGCTTTTCTTTATTATATTATTATTTAACCAGAAAAATATTGAAGGGTTTTGGAATTTGTAATTTCGAGTTGACATTCCATAGGTACTTAAATTTTTAAATTGTAAAAATTTTAATCTTTAAGTATTTGTTTAACGTATTTTAATAGTGTTACGTATAAAACAAAAATAATGAATCATTCTTAATTTTGAGAATAAATTATGATTAAATTTAATAAATTCTTTTATCGTTATGTATCAGTTAATTTTAATTTAATCATTTGTCAAATTAAACAAGGTTTCAACGGGGCTTAAATGGTTATTAATGTGTGAATTTACGGAATGACAAGTTGTAAATACCTGATCCATGATTAATAAATTTGAGAACTACAATTTCAAGGTTTGGATATTCTAAATAACTCAACTAAAATTCTTACAAACTAATTATTTCTAAAAATATGAAAATGTTTTACTTTCATTAGACTTATTCCGCAGCTGATATTATTTAGGTGTGTAATTTAATAGAAACAGTAAGTAATGTGTCAAACTAGCATAGAATGCTATAGATCTAAATTCGATCTTCTAAGCCTAACCAAATATTCTCGACATATGAAGAACTACACTTGATAGAAAAATGAGATGTGTTACTACCTATGAAATATTTAATTAAAGTTAAAACTCAGATACTTAAACAATGCTTATAGAATTATTATATACAACAAAACTTATATAATATAATTCTTATATTTAAAATGTAAGCACGAAAGAATCTTCAAGTTTTCGTTTTTTGATTATATACAGTGTGGTCCTAAAGCAATCCTTTTAAGCTTGGATTGGTTTTGCAAAGAAACCGCATCATTAAATAAATCAATTGCAGTATTACATTAATAGAGCAGTAAAACGATTTGAAATTAGTTTCAACCACAGACCCATTACTTCTTGTTTATAAAACATTTTATTTCTAAGTTTTATAGACCTTTCATATATTCTCGATTGGCTTGCATATAGAAGACTAATTTTTTTCAAGGTAAAACTGAAATATCCGTGAAGTAGTCACTAACTAATTTTGATAAATGTTTCGAATAATTATGTTGTCGGAACTGCTATTACTATTTGATTTGATGGGATTTGGTTATTCTATAAAAGATGTGATCATTTAAATTACTTTTTAAAAATTGTGGAATGTGGAAGTGCGGCCAACAGAAGAGTGAAAAATATCAAATTATTCGCAAAAGCTATAACAAATTGAAACTAAACTCTTCCGACTATCAAGGTTAAAGTCGAATGGAGTTACTAACCTCCAAATGTAATGCAACTAAACCTCTTAACGTAGTAATATGTTTCATTTTGAGCACAAAAACGTCTTTAGCAATATACCATAAAGATAAAGTATTTTATTGTGGTAAGTATCATAATTTATGGCCATAATCAAGATCAACGATAGGATTCAGTCAAATTAGAAATTATCTTAGAAAACAGTCTCAGTCAGGCCTGTCTGTTTGTTTATATGTCCAGCTCTGTATTGTTAGTTTTAATGGTTACTTTTCCTTCATGATCAGATTTGGATCAGATCAAATAGAAAATTTAGTGGAACCTTTTTCTGCCGCATATTTTTTGTGGTTAATTACTCATTTTGAACATAGTGTAAAAAAAAAAAATAAAGTAGATATGTAGATATGTTCGAAACGTGAAAGTACCTTGATGATATATTTGACGATTTAAATTTCGCACTTTTAAGCTAATGGCAAAAAAACAGTCAAACACCTGGAACTCTTCACAAAATATTTCGTAAGCAGTACTCCCAAAGATGCTCATAAAATTCATTCATGTTTAGTTCTTTCACTGAAAATTATGGCCTCACATCTTTCTATATTCTATTTATGAAGATACTATTTATTTGCTCAAGCTGGTTTTGTTAACTTATAGAACGTACTCAGAACCAAAATAATAAAGTTCCCTGGATTGAAGCTGCTTTTTAATACAACTGTTTTCTCTTGGTTTTTAATGATGTGCAGGGTATAAAATATGAAAAATATTTAGGAAGTCGATGGGTGAAAAGAATTTTCTGGTAAATTCTTGTTTATCGTTCGTTTTCTTTTCTTTCAATATAAATTAACTTACTGAAGTTGAAGTACTTGTTTACATGATGACCTAAAATAGAGTAATGAAATTTGTTGGTAGACCCCAAAATAGATTTCTTGATTTTACCTAACAAGTATGCACTATACGAAAAATTGTTCGTCTATTATGTTATAAATTTTACATGCTATTCTGTCTATAATTGTATTCAAAGAAAACTACGGAACTACAATATATTTTTTATAAATTTTAATTTAGGTCTAGTTTTAAAAATTCATGTAGTTTAACTTGCTGGTGGCATTCTGGAGTTAATGTATAATTGGAATATTTTTATGTGCACCGATAAAGGTTTCCAATAATTAGTCGCGAATAAGTTCAATGCTGTGGAACCATCAGAGCCCATAATAAATTTCAGTTAACAAAGAAGGCCAAGAAGCAGCTGGAGGCGTAATTCTCATATGGCGACGAGCCTATAAATTCTGATTTTCTGAATAAATTTTCTTTAAGAGCTGTTAGTCATTTCTTATCTTGTGTATTTTGCTAATTGCTTAAGAGAGACGTCTACTAGACGGTAACGAGTCACAAGGATAACTGCTAAAAAATTAAACTAAACGATGACAGATACAAAAAAGGACACAATTTTAATAAACTATAACTCGACTGAAGCCAGCCCGAGTTCGACATTGGGCCTTACTCTCCAAATTATGTATGTAAATGAAAATCGACGGACTTAAGTACGGCACACGCAATGACCTCTTCTGTTAAGAAAGTGTCCGGTGCATTTCATTCGGGTATTTATTTTAATAAAAAAATGAAAAACATAAACAGCGCCCTTGTCTCGAGGGCGTTCATTCATTCATTCTTTTTCAATTTTCCTGACTGAGTCCGGATAAAATTCATCTTACCACCAGCAGTTTTGGGATGGGTGATTACATCTTATTTTTTTTTTTTTTTTTTTTTTAAATTCAAGTCCGGTCTCATTTCAACAAGACGGGCTCACCTTGAGTACGCAACGTTTCCTCTTTTGCGCGGACAAGAAAACCTCCGCGGGGCAATGAACAGCGATCACCTGCAGTAAAAATAAATTAACAGAAAAAAATAGAGCTTATTGCTGAGGTATTCTCGAAATTAAAAAAAAACCCATTTGCCACTTACCTTGTTGACAATAATACACGATAGTAATTAAGTCAACCGATGGTTGATAGTTGGGACACGAGCATTGAAGAAATTAATAAAATCGTCTTTTTACAGCGGTCATTAAGAAGTTTAAACGCGAAATTATTCGGTAACAATTTCCCCACATATCATTGCTGTACCTAGGGACAAGTTCATTATAACTAGGCTTTTTTTTTTTTGTGGCTGCCTAGAAAGGCACACTTAGGCCAATTTGGCCCATTGTGTTACCACGTAACGCAGGAGACCATGGTTATTCGTGGGATTCGAACCCACAGCCTCTGGGACGGTAGGACAGCGAGCTAACAACTGAACTATCAGAGGCCCCATAACTAGGCTTTACTGTATCAATATATGGTTTAGAAGTTATGCTATTTGAATTGAAAAATTTGCAAATATACAAAAAAAAATTAACTTCTTTCAAATTTTGAAATGTTAGTTTGTGAAAATTTAAAATTTATTTAAATTTTCATTGTTGCTATTTTTTGGTATATGATTCAAATTTTGTTTATGCAATGGTTATCGGTAGTAATAAAATTGCAGACATCAAACGGCTACTCGACGAGTGGAAAACTCACCGGGAAATAGCCTGCCAATTAAATGTTACTCTCGGCAAAGTGGCCAAAGTCTGCAAAAATTGCAGTATTCACACATTTAAAAACATCGCTGGCAAAAAATCCATCCCGACGGAAGCGGCAAATTGTATGGCAAATTACAGTGGAGGGGTGTGCGGGACTGGCGAGGGGTGAGGATAATACCACACTAATAAAAGATAGAGTTAGCTGCTTCCGATAATACAAGCGTTTCTGCTGAAAACGTGAGAAAAGTTCTCCGAAAGCATGACTTACGCGATTGAGCAAAGGTTAGAAAACTCCTTTTAAGAAAACGTCATCGTGAATCACGATTAAATTACGCCAAACGCTATACAAATTTGACCACCGAGGATTTGGGGAAAATTAAGTGGGTCCGATAAGACCAAAATTAACCGAATTGGCCCTGATATCCGGCTATGAAAGTGGAAGATGGCCAATAAACCTCCTTTAGATCGTTACACTAAGTAGGCGGTAAGATATGGAGAAGGCATCATCAGGTTTAGGGATGTATCATGAGTTCAAGGAAAGATCACTCCTGTTGACTATGATAGTACCTCAAAAATTTATTTCCTCGGCAGTTACCAACGGTAGTCAAAGGGATTTTAGCATTTAATAAATTCAATGCCTTGCTAAAGTCAGAGCGTTATGAAAGCCAAAAGGGAGGGGGTACACAAAATATTAAATGGTAATGAAAGTATGTTTTTGTAAAATTGAATCAACTAATTGATCAAATACCTTTTCCTGTCTTTTCAAAATTAAGTTTTTAAATGAACTTTTAAAATACACTTTTGTTTTGTTTAGAACAAATAAACTTTTATCTGTAATAATTCATTCATCCTTCTTCTATTTTTTTACTTAGTAAGGATTCAAATAAAGTTAGATATTAATTTCGCATTAACTTTGTGGTATATAATCAATAAGTTGAGTTACTGTATATACATATGTAAATAGTTGAATGTTTAATATATTAATAAATTTTTGCAAAAAATGTTTATTGTGATTATATGTACAATAGAAAGAAGTAAAACATCCCGGACGGTTAAAAAATATATTATTATTATTCTGTCGTTATAATCGCTTTTTATTATTTACCCATTACGAGATATTTAATTCCTAGGGCATTATTTAAATATTTAGTAATTAATTTAAATCTCTTAAAGTCGTAGTGGTAGTGAATTTTTTTAAGTTAACTTTCTCCTAACAATTAAGTGATAGTGAATTTGCGTTGTGAACTATTCAAAATTTATTGAAGTTAAATATTCGATATAAGCAAACCCATTAGTTAAATATTCGATATCACCAAACCCATTAGTTTACGGGCTATGAATTAAATAAAATAAAAACGATTGGTTCACATTAGAAATAGTCTTCCTTATTGGAATAAGACAGAATTTATTTATTTTTTTTTTTAATTTGGATTTATAATAAATTTCATACGAAATGGAGTTAAGACGATGAATCTAAAAAACAAATTAAAGAAAAATGAAGAAAAAACTAAAAGAAGGAAAGCCTTACGGTCTGCTTAATTGTCTAACTGATGCAACTGCTAATTTTCTTTGGGTAATCGCGTCAAGCTTACATAACTCAAATCATGCTCACGAAGGTAACGAAATTTTCCAACTAACTTGATATGGTTTAGCGTTCGTACTAATTATGTTAGACGCGCAGTTTGTGCTAATTACAATGCTGTAGGTGTACCGACAGTGCTGAATATTATGGTATTCTTAGTAATGTCCTCAAGGCTGACGACTGATATATTTGAATTAATTTAAGTAGCTACTTTCTACAGTTATGTCAGCAGATTTTTTCGCCTCAGAGCTGTCTGAAATAAATAACTTCCTTATTACATGCCTAGAATTTCAAATATTCTAATAATACATGTAGATATATAACGAGTACATATCTAGCCTAAAAATTGTCATGGCATACTAAAGAATTTTTACATTTAGTAAGTACATCCGGTTGTAATATACATTGTGATCAAAAAATGGGATTTTGATAGAATTTTGACTAAGTATTTAGTTGTCAAAATGTCCTTTTTGGATTAAGGAAAATTTACATTAATTTAAACTTATAAATATACCATCATTATCTTAGCCATAAAGAAATTACAAATTACATGATATACAATTATCTTTAAAGATAAAAAATTATCATATTTTCAATTTAAATGATAAAGTGGCTTATCTGATCAATTTCACACGGTGTAATTGTTCTTGAAAGTGCAGAAATGTTCAAATTTTTCTTGCGGAACGAAAATTATTTTTAAACAATTTACGACGACCTACCTTCTGCTTAATAAGTACCCGTTAAGTACTAATAAGCTTTTTCTGTTATGTTGGTACATTTTTCCTTAACATATGCTATAAATTTGACCGCGATCTGTCAATTAACTAATTTTAAGAAGTTTAAGGTAGTTGTTTATGTGAGATCACCTCAAGTGTTTTTGGCGATTTTTAATAAGGATAAAATTGTTGAACCACGAGTTTGTTTGAAATTTGAAAGATGAAAAAGTTGCAGAAAGTTTATGGAGACTTTGCTATATCTAGAACATCTAGAGCACAGGCATACGAGTGGTACAAAACAGAAAATTCAAGGACAGTCAGACAGTCAATACAGAATATTACTTAGGCGTAATGTGGAGTTTGCGTAAGTCTTTTCATAACAAGAGCCCAGATTTATATAAAAACAACAATTGGATTTTCCTCCAAGACAATGCACCATCACACACTCCTCTTATTATACGCAATTTTTTGACCAAACATGGCACAACTGTCATTGCTGAGGCACGATATTCGCCAGATTTGGATCTGTGTGACTTATTTTTATTTCCCAAACTAAACTGACATATGTTTTATTGACAAGATCTGGGTACTCCAAAAAATTTGCGTAGACATTTTTTAATGCTTACGAGTATATCATAATCGTATTATGGCAGAAATTAGTGAAATAATAAAAGAAAAATTGTTTTACTTACATATTCAATCGATAGTGCCCTTGAATAATTAAGAGGTAATATCACTCTAGCGGCCGAAAAAAGGCCTAACTTTGACGATATATTCTTGGAGTATGAAAAAAGGAATATCACTAACTTGTCCCAACAGCTCGAATTTTTCCACCAATTTCTGTATTGCGGTCCGACAAGGAGCTTCACGACGACCCAAAAATGCTTTAGTTTTGCGAACTGTGACTGCAAAATTTTCACCATTTTTGTAGTGAATTTTAATAATTTCAATGCGTTGTTGAAGCGTGTATCGTTCCATTTTTAGTAATGGCGTTTCTAGTTTCTACTTGTCAAATATCAAAAAATAACAGCCTCAAAAGTGACAGCTACCGAAATAGCGGGCTATTCAAAATAACACCTCTTATTGGAAAACCCGTTATATATTTTTATAATCCATACTATTGGCTATAGAAGTACGTAGGGTTTTTTAAATCAAATTTTGTAGAAATGGTGTTCTTTTGAAAATTTTTGGATTTTTGGCCAACAAATAAGCAGCAAGTTATTTATAAATAAAGTTAACATTAAGTTGTAAAACGGCTACCTACTGTGTATGGAATTATTAAGCTACTGTAAAAATTTCAAATCGATCCATGTCCTCACAATCTGAAAAAAGAGAACAACTTAAGAATAATTTTACTTAACACATTCACGCCGGCGTTATGAGATGTGACATACATATGCGAGCCACCGGTAGTGCACGCCGGCGTGAATGTGTTAATCAACATTTCTAAATTTTCCATGTTTTCTAACCTTCTGTTTTGTAATATCTCGCTGATTTTGCGCTGACCATTTTAATACATCAATCATCTTTTTATCCAACCATATTTTTACAAGTGTTTTGGGTCATTGTATTGTTGTAAACTTCATTTTAATGGGATATTAACGTCAGCAGTAATATTTAAAAATATACCCTTGTCAACATTTTAAAGTAAAATATCTTGAGATATGCAACATACCAACAAACTGTTTGTACAAATTTGTTACATTTTAGTAAAATGATTTGGCCCTAAAATGTTTCATCAAAATACATGACCCCTTAAACGCAACAATATTCTTAAGAAGTTCTTATGTATAATACAAAAATACATCCGGTTCAAGTTCATCTCATGAATAACAACATTGAAATACAACCTGAGAAGAATTTTATGTATTATATAGCAGTTGACAATATCTTCTGTCGCCTTTCTTGTGCTCAATACGCTGAGGTTACAAAAAGGTCACTTGTGCAAGAAATAATTCGTTATGAAAGTTTTTGTTTTCTAAAATCTTACTTATAAAATGTAGGGGATATTTACAGTGAAACTGCTTCAAAATTGTCGCAGAACAGAACCAACTACATATATCTCCTTCGCCGGTTTGACCTCAGAGGTCGGTTAACCTGGCTGCATTTCCCCATCGTATTTCATTCATCTTGCGAAAGAGTGAAGGGTCTGTTTTATGTAATGTAAAAAATCATTTTGATAACTGTGGCGAGAAGACAAGTTAGCACGTGTGCTGAATATTGTTAGCCATTCACTTTACAAGCGAACTAGTTTGAAAGAAGCTTTCTCAGCCGAGTGCCCTTGGGTGTCGGGCCTATGTCGCAACGGGAGATAAGAACGGCTTTCCGACAAAATCGGAATCTTGCCTGCATCGAAGACCCGATTGCAAATAGATCACCTATGAGTTGAGCTTCTGGGGAGTTGGTCCAACCTCCCGGTTCAAACTCGATAGTCGGCGTATAGTGTATGGCATGTGTGGCCGGGATCTTTGATTTTCTTAATGTTGTTAACCTCAGCTCTCGGGTACGTGAGCTTCGGACCACAGGCGGAATTTCTTAGCAGAAACTGAGAGCACCCCACCAAAAGCCTAAGTAGCTAGCGTGGCTCGGCTTCAAGCCAAACTGCAGAAGTGTAGACTGGCAAGTGGCGATGGCGACACTGAGTTTAGAGTTGCGCCCGCCGTCGTCGCCGGCCCGCAGTTTGCAGCATAACAGTCGGAGAAGCAGCCGTTTAAAAGTTTCGCGCAAATATTTGTGCTGAGGAGAAATTTCCAATCAGTTTAATTTTTGTATTCGGAACGTTCGTTTGCGTATGATACGTACCGTGAACTTATCTATCGAACCGAATCGTCGTCGTTTGCCATCTTCAATCGGTAGGCAGTTTTCTTCATTCGCTTAGTCTGCAATGATCGCAGTGAAATGAAATTGTAGAAATTCTTGCAGAAGGTATCTCACACGCGTTTCAATTTTACTTGTGAATTTTTGCACTGTTTTTCCCTCAGTGAGGCTAGAAAGAAAATTGTTTCGTTCAACTTGGTCTTGTGCAGCTTTTCGTGCCTTTCACACCGAACAGCGTAATTTCAGTGGAACAGTATGTCCCAGTGTGTCCCAGTGTCTTAGATTGTGGGTCACATTGTAAATTTACCATACCTTTCGTGTGTCCTAGGTTCTCAGTTGCACGCTACTAAAAATCGATTCATTCAGGCAAAAAAAAAAAAATAACTGAAAATTTCCCAACGCAAATCCGCTGGACAATGAAGAAATTGTTTCATTCGGTGTTACTCAAATAATTGTGAGGTTTGTGTATTTGTTCAACAATTTAGTGTTCGTTTGTGCAAAATAAAAAATAAAATAGGAACGCTCTCCAGTGGAATGTAAAACGAAACCGAAAATTGATTTATTACTATGGCGCATTGCTGGGAAGATGATGTCTTACTTCTTTCAATTATTAACTGTAATGCGGTTGACTCAGTAACCAGTGAGAGTTGTGCAAAAATCTCTGTACAAGCACACGAAGGTGCCATTTCTCAACAACTTTAAATATCTAAACGTTTTTCTTTTTTCTGTTTACAATTTTACACTTTCCAATCCCAATCATTGATTTTGTTCGTAATGGTCTTGTAATGTTTTTCATTTTTACACCTGCCCTGGAAGAATGCGACTTATCTAAATACAGCTGGTTTTCTATCTGTCGTACCACAAAACATAAGAAACGCTAAAAATATCTTCTTGCAAACAATTTTATATATGTTAGCCTGGCCTCGAATAAAAATATTAAACCGATGATTTTCTTTAAGACTATATTTATCAAAATACATATTTTTAATTAATGAAAATTATTTAAAAATTATCGTAATAACAATATAATTCGTAGAAAAATTATTAGAAAATGTAACCCCTTTCCGTACAAATAAATTCAACATTTAATAATACAAACTATAACAACCCCGACAATTAGGGGATGTGTAATAATAAGAATTGAACCATATTTGTAAATTATCTCCCTTTTTGGCTTTCTTCTGCCGGTCTTGCTTAGATTTTAATCGTTTTTTCAGGCAATCGTCGGATCCACGAGTCTAACTCGTGATATTCATGTTTGAACCAATCCTAATGCAAAAATAGAGTTGTTTAAAAACATTTTTATAGTATACTGTTATACATACTTTTTGAGTAATTGGCCTTTATCTTCCTCGTTACTATTTTAAATAATGTTTTCACTTTTGTACGTTAAGGGATTTAAATCGTTGTGAAAATGTAATTCCATAACTCATCAAATGGGTAAATCTGCGCCACTTTTCATAGCTATTTATTTTTGTTGAGTACCACAGTTTTGGTTTTATAACACCAAAACACTGAACAAGTTTTAGGACCCTCTATCATGAGCTTCTAAAGTAATTTTATTAAAGTTATCTGGATATTCGTAGCCCCGCTTGAAAAGCCGAAACGAAAAACCAAAGTTTCTAACAAATTAATTAAATTTATATAGTACATAATGTTTTTCTTCTATGAGTTGCAGCGCGTTAAAATTGATAAAAAACTTCTACGTAGCATATAGAATCTGTTTGTTTAAAAAGTTTAAAAGAATTATGTCAAGTAACGTTGTCGTTATATTGTCTATTGATTTATGGGATATTCAAAACAATTGATATATTAACATAACAGTTTTATTTCTGGTCTTACATTATTTATAAAAATATTATCCAACAAAACATTTTTAACGATGGCTCATCGGACTAAAAACAAAAGTGTATTAAACAAAGGAAAAAATCATTCAAAAATAGTTCAAAAGTTTTTAAATTCAACCAAATTTATAATAATAATTCCTTTATTTATGAATACAATGAATTTTGTAATTTGTCTATATTACAAAAAAAAAATTGAATAGTTTCCCCTATAAATGTAATTGACCATCAACTATTAAAGTATCAATATTCGTTCAATTCTATAAATAAATAGAAAATTGTCCAAAAAAAGCATGTTGCAACTAGTAAACGAAATAAATTTATGTAAAATCAATCAAACAACATTCAATTGAAATCGTATATTCATTAGCAAGTTGATGATATACACGTTCGCGCACGAGGTACGCATATGGTTCACTAATCAATTGGATGTACAAGGTTACTCAATTAATTAGATTGTGAAATTAAATACGATTTAAATAAGCCAAAATTAAAAGCAGCAATATTTCCTTTTAGTTTTTGTTCTATTAACACTAATAAATACATATTTAGTATATTTAAATGAAATAGGAGGCTTTATGTTATCAATAGTTAAATACCACAAATAATGCACGTAAAAATAATGATAATCAATGTTATTCGTAAAAAGTTAATTTTTTCCTAAGAATAATTAAAAATTTCTAAATCGTGTGTAAGAAATTCGGACCACTATTCATTCACTATTTTAATTATTTACTTTTAGTGAGAATGCACCAACTTGCTCATATTATAATTTGAATGAATTCGAAATGCCATCCATGATGAATACTGTTAAATGCCAACACCTAGCCAAAAAGGCTTTTAATGAAATAATTTTGTGGCAATTTAAAAAGAAATTATTTTAATTATTTACATAGTGTTGAGTAAATTACTATAATTGTTAATTGTATAATTTGTTCCAGAATTAAGGTTATTAGGCTCTTCGCAATATTGATTTATCTAACTAAAGCCTGTGTTCGTCAAACCTTTGCTTTTGCAATTATATGTTAATTATATTCTAAATAATAGTAAAAAGTAAAGTAAAGTATAAAGATCGATCAACTTCCTATAAATATCTTCGTATTTATTTGAAATTAAACAAACTTATAGCTAGCGTACCATATCTTTTATTTCTAACAAGTGTATTCATTTAAAACCTTTTCTAAATTTATTACAGCATATGGCTTTATAGTAATAAACTTGTTGTCATTTTTCTTGCGAACCTGATTGCTAATTTAATTTCGTGTTTAATTATTTACAGCAACACCTTCTAATTGAAGAAGTATACATTTTCGTATTTATGCCATTATATATGGTACATACATACGTGAACCATTGATTATGTTTCCAGTAAACAGCATATTGATTTGCTACAGATTATCGATCTGATGAAACTTTTAAGGGTAGTTATACTTCAACATTATTTGAAAATATCTTCTAATACCATTTTTCACATCCTATTTCGTCTTCTACTCGACATAAAAATGAAATTTGATTTTCTTTAATTTTAATTTGAGAAATAAGAGAAAATTATAGGGAAACTTCTCTCATTTAATGTTTCTTTCACAAATGTCCGTAATTTGTTCATTGATTTAGAATAATTTGTTCTAAAATTATAGTTAATTATTTAATTTACTGAATATCCGCTGTTCACTTCGGCTTTTATAGTTTTTAAATTTTTCCTGAGGGAAAACGTAACGATATAAATTCTCTTTCAATTTTGAAATACGCGAACCTGTTTGAGTACAAATTTTATAGTTTTTTTAAAATTTTTATTATAAAAAAGGAATAGTTAAGCATTTTTATCTCAAAATATGATATCCTAACTTGGTTATATTTTTTTGTTTTGTTTATTAAGCAATAAATATTCCGGCGAAAAATATTAGCCTATCTACTAATTTTGTGCTATGTGTTATCAGGTAAATATGCTAGGTATGTTAAGGCCAATCAAATATAAAAATAATTAAATGCGGTTAACACAATATTTAAAAAATAAAAACGCTGTTAATCAACTCAATAAATATTATTTTGAATTTTAAATATTTACTCTTCTGCGTTTTCTTAAGTTGTTTATAAAGAAAATCACTAATTAGCAATAATGAATTTCCTTGAAAATAATTTGCTTAAATAGATCAGTTCAGATAGATAAAAATGGAATTCATACGAGCACACCCGCAATTATCCAAGGTCAGTAAATCTGCGAAGGTCGATAATTGTAAATAAAAAATATTGGTTTAGAGCTCCTTTACTTCTTTTATTCGAAGAAAATGAAAATTGAAAATATTTAATTGGCATACATCCAAGGGAATTTGTTATCGCAATTAAAAACATTCAGTGGACACGTCTTGTGTGATAGACGGGCAAGTAAAATATAAAATCCCTGTCAGAGAATTTCAGTTTCTTTGCATTTTTGAGGTCGCGGGAAAAATACTAGACAGACGGAGGATGATCATTGCCGGCATTAAATGAACATTTTTCAATTACCAGAGATAAACTTTGACACAATAAATGGATTGAAAAATTTCCATACATATTGATACAAAGGCGGCAAGAATGTGCCTCATTACTGCTATTAAATATTCAAAAGTAAACGTTTGTCGGGGTGGGTGCGACAGTGGCTCTGATTAGCAATGAAAGATCAGACCGAAACGTGATAACAGCCATCGAACGTGCCGAGAATTTTTGGGTGAAACAAAAAAAAAAAATTGTTTTTTTTTCTTCCTAGGCGTGCTTCACGTCTTGAACTTTTGTTTAAATAAATAGCTCAGTTTAAACAAAAAGTTTTCTTCGATGCCAAAATAGAATATCCTGTTTGCGTTTATTTTTAGATTTCCAATCGGGCTGGCTAAACAGTAACATTTGTTTTCTGTAATGCGTAAACATTACGCCAGGAGATAAAACATGAGCAAAAATTTCATCTGTACTAAACAGGGCATAGGAAAGATTTGTTTTACGTAGCTGGGTGGTCAGCGTAAATGAGAACCAGCATAACAAAATGGTTAAATGAAAATTACCGAGATTTCTCATGATGTTGCAAATGGATAATTGAAATTGATAATTTTGCACTGTGCTACGTGAAGAAAATGATCAAAGAACACGCTATAAACATAACGTCCTTGTAGGAAATTGATTTAAGATCTATAAAATATCCAATTTATTTTAATTAAAGAAACTTTTTGTATTTATGAGAATGTATAACAATAGATAATAATATTAATTAGTAATAGGTAGAACAAACTACACTAGAGAATTTTTCTCTACACTAGAGAATTTTTCTAATACCATAATTGAAGTTTGCATATCCAGGGCATTTGCTAAGATCAAAAACTTTGGAAATTTTAATTGAAGAAATTGTAAAATGTTCTCGCTAAAGATTTACTTTAAATTTCATTTAAAAGTATTAAACTCTCGAACATTTATTTTTATTATTTGATTTTATCTGGTAATTTGTTTTATTATCCGATCTCTCTAAAAATTGCAAAAAAGGCCTTTAATAGCAGCGATTTTTACCTCCTATTCACATTTAAAATTACCATAAGGATTCTAAATGTTATTTTGTTTGTTTTTTTTCCAAAAAATTAAAGCTAATAGGCATTGAAATAGAGATTAGTAGTATTTTTTATAGAATAGTAATGTGATAATTTTTAAATATAACTTTCTTGAACTATTTTATCCTTTTATAAAAAGTTAAAAAGATGATAAATATGAATAATCACTATAAAGGTTTAATTTGTGCAAAATATGATTAATCTATGACAATAAATGGCTAATCTAATTCTCTTCTTGTATAGGCCACTTTCTTGGATATAAATTTTTCATTATAATAGTAAAGTAAATAAATCAGCCGATTTTTATTACAAATTTGAACAGTTTAGCAAGGTCGTTAAGACTATTTCAGGCATAAAAATTGACAGTATGGCAATCCATAAATTTCCGAGGAAATCCAAACATAAATACGTATTTTTTCTCCAAGAATAGTGTTGTTTATAATAATGCATTTTACAATTAAAAATTTAGTAGTAGAAAATTAATACAAGAAAAGAAAACTTTTTAAGGTGAAATTCTTTATAAGTAAGCTTTATTGCGTAGGTATTTCAGAAATTTAAAATGTGTCATGCAAGACGGCCTATGTATCGCACCTAAATTGGAATAGCCATGGCTGCGTAACTCAGTGTTGAAATGCGCTCAAAGTAATTTGCCATTACTTGCCCAATCAATTTACGTAGAGAGCCTTACCGGTGCTATGGCTGTCTGAAGACGAATTGAAATTAAAGACAGCGTATCTACCTGAAAAAATAAAAAGCTTTCTGATCAATGTAGAGGTGCTCTCCATCGAATGCCACCGGATATCAATGAAGATTAATTAGGCTTCTTGTGAAATATTGCACTAACATTTTGTTTAAAATACACTTTAGTCCGACTATAACTTTTTACAAGTATATAAAGGGCGCAAAAATTTAGTTTCCAACAGTATTGCTTGTGGCAATTAACGACCTTGCTAGCATTCAGTTTTATACTGGCCCAAAACAACAGACTGTGAATCTGTTGTCGACCTTACTTGCGAGTCTAACTATGTACTTAAGAAAGCGTCAACGACTTGACCTAGAGAATGTAGGCGTTTCTTTCAGGTCATTTAATGGTATATCAGATCAGATGCGAACGCAACATATATATCCATATTATACTCCATTTTATTATTGCAAGGTAAATAACATAGCTTAGAAAAACTGTTAATCGATGTAGGTACAAATTAATTGTGAATAGTATATCGCATTGAAATTGCAGTTTTTTAGTATCATAACTAGAAGTTTTTTTTATTGCAAATTTCTATTGAATGGATTGCATCAATTTATTCTGATGGATTTAAAAAAGGGTAATTGGGTTAAACGATCACTTTTATTTTTCTATTTACATAAAAATCTCAATATCTACACTCAATAATGGTAATGAGGCTTTGAAGAAATGTAAAGCACATAAGTAAATAATAATTTTATCATTGTTATTATTAACTGGTATTATCCGGATACAAGTCTAAACTAAAGGCTTTTCAAATAAAATTTTTCTTGTTTTTATGTACGAATATGTAACATAAAACTAACATTTAGTATTTTAAAAAACCTAATCATAACGATTAGGTTAGGTTAGGTTAGGTTAGGTTGCTGTGGCTGCCTAGAAAGGCACACTTAGGCCAATTTTTGGCCCATTGTGTTACCACGTAGCGCAGGAGACCATGGTTATTTGTGGGATTCGAACCCACATCCTCTGGGACGGTAGGACAGCGCGCTAACAACTGAACTATCAGAGGCCCCTAATCATAACGATTAAGTATCATTAATTTTATTATGGGCTATTCGCTATTATACCTTCACATATTGTATTATTATTGTAAATTTAATACAGGTTTTATTAGTCGTTTGAGGGCTATAAACATTTTATAGAGCATCATTTATTTATTTTTTTCCAAAATTATTGGAAACATTACTTACAATACTTAATATATACATATATCCATAGTTTGTAATTTCAAGGGTATAGAGTGTGGCTTTTTTATTTAAATGTTATGAAATTAACAGCATAGTCCACTTACAATATCCCGGTGGACTAGTTACATCGTTAGTAACCTTATTTTGTGGAAAATTTGATAATTATCAAAAAGTTTAATGGTAATATTGCGTGGTTAAATAATCACATGTACTTAATTAATCAAGACGTCTTCTGTAATTTTTATTACGTTTCCTATTTCCTATAGTTATCAATGCCTCATAAATTTTTCAAGTTCATCGCAGAAAAATGCTAATATGTCCAAGAGTGTAGGCGTATCTTGCCAAAAATTGAGTTTGGTTCACCTTAGCTTTAATACGAACAAAATTCTTTTGATGATAGGCAAAATTTTATTTCTTAAATTAATTTAATTTTTAACTTTGTGATAAGTCAATAAGAGTTTGACAAAAAAAAACATGCTCTTTTTATAATATTTAATGATCGTTATACTTCCACAGTTTATTAATTTAAATAATGCGTAATAAGAGATGATAAATTGTTTCAATTGCTGACATTTATTTAGGAATAGATTATTCTTTTGAGAGCTTCCAAATTGAGAAATCGCTTTTGCTATTTTTTTGTAATTTTTTAGTTCTTTAATTTGATAGGAATACCTTGGATGTTTTTAAATCTTCGATTAAAATGAATTGCAAAATTTATTTTTCAGAAAGGATATTTCAACTGATTAGGATCTAATATTTGTTTGTTTACTTGTAATATGTAGTAATGTTAATAATGCTTCGAAAAGTAAATATAATTAATATACCAGAGCATAGTTTAATTCAAAAACAATCAAATCTAATTAAGGATTAGAAGAAATCATCTCATTAATTAGATTATGATTTTGTGCTAAAATATAGATCAGTAAATGCCACAGGTTAGGTGCTAAAAGTGTATCTTATTAACTCTATGACTTATTTGACCTCAAAAAACGAACCATTTAATTGCAGCATTAAAATATAAAACGAAGAAGCGATAGACATTCATATCATACACTTTTTTTTTGTATAAGAGTTGACCTCACATTTTTGGCCTCGTAACCACTACATATTTATCAATTTTATTAAAAGAAATCGATACCCTTACCGCGAAATTCTGATGAAGAAAAAAAAATTGATGACGATTGCCATGCGACCGGCAGACGATCACGCGATGCGCTTTTTGCTTTTAGTTCAATCGGCGTTGTGCCGGACCGATTATAGGTGATTGCATAAAATCGAATTTTTCTGACCCCAGTCAGGCAGACAGTATACACAAATTTGTAATGTAAATGCGTCGTGAAATGAAATAATTATTGCAAATAATAGCTATCATCTCTGTCACCAAAATTTAGAGATAGCGTCGGCCAAAAGGAGATATTTTTAGGAGTTTTCTATTTACGCCGACGGGAACTGCTATAATTATTTGGTCAACGAGCTATCTATTCGATAAGGGCAATGTCGTGCTTCCTTTGAGCCTTGAAGACTTTCGCATTATACCTTATCTTCATTGACCCAGCAATGCCACCGCTGTATTTTGATAAAGATTCAAACAATTTTCGATTTTATCACTCTAGAGGCTAATTAAGTGGACTCAGTGGAAATGTAACATTCGCAAAAATTTTCCTTCGATAACGAATGAAATAAAAAATCTTTTCGAGTTCGTGTAATATTTAATTAAGACTTGGTAACGAAGTGCTGGATCAGCTTCTAACACGAAACGATACCATGACGAACATTTTAGATACTGGGAAGTATCGGTCAAGAGGTGACTGGGGCACAAGCTCAATAGTCGAAATATCCTCGGATCCACCTTTGAATTCACCTGTGCCAACAAGTCTCCCACCGAAACCACCTCGGAGGAGCTCTTTAGCAATTGGCCTTCTAGCTGGAAAGGGTTTTGGTGATAAGGGGGCCAAGCGAAGAAGCTCAATCGCAGTGACTTTCCTGGGCCGAAGAGACAGCAATAAGGTAAGGTCTATTGGCTTGTAAAACCCCAAGAAAGAAAATTAGAGGTATTCGTTATTTTCGTCTAGATGACCAAAGATACTTCAACTTATGAGACACAAGTGAAATCTGAGAAGAGTGATGCTACTCCCCAAAGTCCTGATTCGATATTCGCTCCATATCGATCATTCAATTCAAGCGGGGAGGAGAGTGATCTGAGTGGTAAATTCAGCTTTATTGAGGAGGGCATTAACAATCGAAATCCAGTGCCAATTAAATACGACGGATATAATTCTGATAAGGAACAAAATCGACGACGCCGAAGCAGCTCTTGGCAAGCAAAGATTGAACGTCGCCGACAGAAAAGTTTCGAAATATCCCAGCTGACTAATGATAACATCCACAGAAAGCATTCAAGTGGAGATATTGGAATAAAAAAATCCGAAAATGGAGAAGTAGTTTTCCAGCGACAAAAACGGCACTCATGGTGGAATATATTTGTTCCCGATCAGTTTAAGCATAGGTGAATATTTTATCAATTAAATTTTTCATAATGACTAACTAGAAGTGACTAACATTCATCATTCTAATTATCTATCATTTGAATTTAGCAGCTTAAAATTCTACAAAATTGATGTTATCTTACCTAATCCACTGTTTTCAAATATATCGATTTAAAGGTGATATTAATAAATAATTACTGTCGCTTAAACAAACATTACAAGATAACTATTTCAAAAACTGATAACGACAAGTGGTCGATATTTATTCTCTTAAATAAATAATGAGGTCATGGTTGAAAATTGCTTTAGAAAACATATTGCACAACTTTTGCCACCTCTCGTACAGTAATTAAGTGATGAACTTATATAAAAACAGCCTTTTTAAATCATAAAATATTTACAGCGTTGTTTCTAACGTCGTGTAAATTCTATTTTGATTTTATTATACATTAACATTTTTCTTAAGTGAGCTATTTACTTATCGTATCTATAAGTGTCTGTTTAGAAGTATTTATTTATTATATTCACCGGAATGTTGAAAAAAATACTTGCAAGTCGAAACAACAGTGAAAGCATTGAAATAAATTTAAATACATTTAAATTGTTCATTTAATTTATTGCTACTAATCACACGATGAAATTCACTCAAAAATATTACTTTCCACAACTACCATAATTGTTCATTTACGTTTCAATATTTCAAAGATGATAAACGCAATTCAAATAAAATATATTAAAATAAAAAAAAATAGGTTGTACCTCGAAACCGATTCAAGTTCATAAATTTAATATTAATTAATATTTTTTTTTAATCTTACGAAAGTGTAATCAATCTACAGATTTAAAAAAAAAATTACTTTAAAGTGATTTTGTTCACGTAAGGGGTCACTTACAGAGTTAGCATTTGCCTGCTATTTATCTCTGATTAAGTGTGTTAAAAATATTTTTGTGTTCTATTATTGAATTTTAAGCGCCTTCTAAAAGAAAACTGTCTCGTTTTATTCCCTAAGTTTAGACGTCTGAAATATCACTACATGAAGTACAAAAATTAATTCAGATGTTAATAAAACTCTCTTACATGTTGACCCGTCTCTTGACTTTACAATTTCAGTTTCTTAAGATTTTATTATGAAATTACATATTATTTTTATGCGGTAACACCTCAATTACAATATTTAGTAATATACATAGTAGAGCTTAAAAGGTAACAATCACATTATATTAAAGAAAAATTTGAGAGGGATAGTATTCGATAACTTTTCATTAAGTCATCACTGCTGATGTTTTCATAAACAAATTACTAATTAGTAAGAATATGACTTATTTTGTATAGTTCAAAGCATATTATGTGATAACATTTAATTTATTTTGAGAAGATTTCAGTGTGCTCCTATTAATTGTGTCTGTTTGTTTTTCGAATACGAAAAGAAAAAATAAATCAAATATAATAATAACAATAATAATTTTAAAAAGGTCGTATTGAATCAGTAAAGACTTAATAAAACTTGGAGGATTCGTCTCGCAAAATTTTGATTTTGATATCTACAGGGGTATATAGGTTAAGCTTATTTAAATATTACCGGAAACTTGCTTAAGTCAAGAAAAAAATTGATTCAGTTTTAAATTGTAGCTTTAACGAACGATAAATAAAAAAGAGAGTTCTTTTTTTAAAAAGGCTTTTATTACTTTTTAATAATGAGTGGAACTCCCTCTTCCATTCATTTTGGAAGAGATTTAAACAACAATTTTAAATATTTTCTGGGAATTAAATTCCAAGCCTTCTGAACAGTATTTTTCAATTCATTTAGGGTTGAGAATTGCCTGTTTCCTTGATAAACAGTTCTTGCAAGATTACCTCAAATATTTTCGATAATATTAAGATCTGGAGACCTTGATGGCCATTGTAAAAGCTCTATATCATTTTCTTGAAGATAGTCTTTCACTCTTCTGGCAATATGAACTGCAGCATTATCCTGTTGAAAAATGAGGTTTTGTCCTGCTATCGAGTTTTCTTGGCTCCTTATTTCTCTGTCGATTAGTTGTATATAAAAATTGCTGTTAATTTTTCCAGGAAATGATCGTAAATTCGTTTTTCCTTTGCAGCCTATTCCTGCCCAAATCATTATTCCTCCTCCTTCCATTCGCCGTGCCTTCCGAAACAACTCCATTTTCCGTAAATCATTTCACAACGAGTGCTCTATTTATATCATGTTACCCGAGTCCCTAATTTTATTTTAAAAGTAATATTTGTTACCTGGGTCATCATTTTGACGAATCATTTTTTTAAAAAACATCAGATAATTACTCAAAATTAATTTCAAAGGAATATATGGATAATTATGTATATTAGCATTTTTCAAAGACTGTCTTTACAACAGGCAATAAAATTTATGTCTGTACCTGCTCCTTTTCAAGAAACAAGTAAAATTTATGAGTGGGTCATCATTTTGTCGCGGTGTGTATGGTGGTAATGTATTTACTATTAAATTACCACTATAAAATTTAAAGGAAGTAAACCAGCATCTTCGAAATAATTATCTACATTTCTACACGTTTTGTTTCGACTCTGTATGAATTTCCAGATCAAATAATCAACTAAATCAAAAAACATTTAAATTTATCGTCAATGTTTGCACAGCAGCGTATTTTATCTTAAAAGTTATGCAAACCCGAACAAAGTAATTACGCGCATTGTTTTTCCGGTTGTTTCATACTTTTTGAATCACAATTGCTCGTAGTCCTCCTATCAATAGGAGTTCATTGTTTAATGATTAGGTTACCTTGCACAAAAAAAGGAATTTCGATAGCAAAAACGAAATGCTAACTTAATTACGTATTTTCAGGTAGCTTTAACCCGAGTTTTTGTCACACTGATAAGGTAATTCGTATTCCACTCATCTACTGTTTATAGATAGGTGAAAAAATTTCCTATTTACTATTTCTCCTGTTCATGCATAAAATATGATAAGTGACTACTGAAGTGATCACCTGGCGCCTAAAGCAGTTTTCTAGCTTCTAAAGTGAGTTTTATCAACATTACCATTTAATGCTGGTCACTTAGAGCTTTAAACGATGCTAAATAGTTTAATTTAACCAGTTTTGTTAATTTGAATGAATAATGATGTTTCAATAATGAACCCGAAGCGTGGAGTAGAATCGTTTTTACTCACATTGTTCTGTCGGCTAAATGCGATGAATCACTTCAGCTGTTGAACGCGGTCATTTGCTCGGGAGCTAGAATTAGCGTTCCGCAGATAGTGCAATTTTAGCTGTTGTGATTACATTGTGAATTTTGTTAGTTGTAATACATGTTTTTGGATTGTTAGTGATTTATAATTCTTCAGTCATTAAAAACGATTATTGTTTATGAACTATATCGAAATTATGAGAAATAAAAATAAAGTTTTCTATACCTTTTCCGGGGTATATTTGGAAATATCCTGTACTTATTTTATTACTATAATACACAAAGTAATAAATTGCGCTTGTTAAATTTCGTAATCCTTGAATATTCCCAAACCTCTGAAAAATCTTATCACTTTCACTTCACGGTAACTGAAAATCTTGGAATATTTTATGGTTCTCCATATCCAAAGATAAAGTAGATTTATTAAATGTCTACATGTGCCACAGATCTGCTTTTAGCTTAAACAAAAGCGGTTAGTCAAGTGTTTTATTCAGGGAATGATTCATTAACCCGTCTCCTGCAATATTTTACTCAGTATAAAAAAAATAAAAAGAATTACGACAACGACGAAGACTCTAAAAAAAGAAGAAAATAAACAAAAAATGAAAACCTTGCGTTTCGTTAACGTGAGTCTGAGATCTTCCCACCTTGCTATCTACTTCAAATGTCGGGTAATAGGTCAGACTGGATAAATCGTTACATTCTTGCGTAAAAGTGTATCGTTTCAGTTTGTCACAGAACACGGCACGCGTTAGTTATTCAAGTTTTGTTGTATTTTACACATAATACAAAACATAATAAACCATGTCAAAAATATAAACCAGTGATAAGTTCTATTCGTATTTTATTTAATTAGTTTACTCGGGAAATATCCGTGGTATCACTTATCGAAGCGTACATTAAAGTGCCGGAAGTGCGTTTAAATTACATATATTATCGGAAAACTGCCACTGTATATAATAACATAACCTCTTATCACTCTATACTCCTTCTAATTGTTGCTAATAGTTTAAATACTGATAAGGTATAAACATATTCTAATAAAATTAAAGCGAATCTTAGTGCAAGCTAATTCGCCTCCCCCAATTTATGACAATAATATTTTGAAATGGTTTTCAACACTACTTAAAATTTAAACACAGTTCAATAATATATATAAAACACATATATTTTAATTTCAAACATAAATAACAGCTTGTTTTTATTATTTTCGGCTTTATATTTAATGTAGTACTAATAATGATGTTCGAATCAAAATATTATGTGTTGAATTTAATCTCACCCGTCTAGGAAAACACGAAACTATTAATACTTTGTGATAACAAGTACTTCATACTTGATATCGATTCTTCACTTCACTATCAGCACTTCGCAGTAGGTATAATAAACCGTACATGAAAACATGTATTCCAGATTTTTCAACAGCGATTTTAAATGTTAATTCGTAGTCGCTGTCTTTTCTGTTAATTAATTGGTATCATAGAAAAGGTTTTTTTTTTTAAATGAGTTAAAACATGTCGTTGTCAATTTTAAATATGTATCACAACTTCTTTTTCAATATATTTTACGATGCGTAAATGTTACAGAAAAATTGAAACAAAGTTAATGACTATCACAGTTTCACAAAAATTAGAAAATCTATATTAAGAGTACTCAGTCCTGAAAAACAATACTCGTAGATCAATCAGTTAGATTATTTTATATAATATTAAGGTATACCAATGTTTGTTATTCAAACCTTAGTAATTTGTAATTTCGTGGGGAGTTTTGGAAATATTCTTCTGATCTTTTAAGGGGTTATACGCAGTTGCGAGGCTAAAAAAAAGACGTCTTTTTATGAATTTTTTAAAGAAACAGTTTTTATTTATCAATTACAAGTGATTGTTATTTAAATAGAGCCTACTTTTAAGAATACATTAGCGCGTCGATCATGTAAAAATATTGATGGGCACCGCTCCTGTAGATGATGTCCCGAACGACCTTCAAAAAGAGCCGCTTGGCGGTGATCTCCATTTCGGCGGTTTGGATTATCAGAAATAAAAAAAAATGGTTGATTTCTTTGAGGGATAAATTAATGCAGGTATTGAACGAAGGACTAATAAAAATATTGATTTTTGACAAAATAGCGTCTATTTGAAAAAGAAAATTTCGTTTTTGACTGAAATTTTCATTGCAAATTGTTAAAAAAAAATAGTAATAATTTTTTTAAATCTTATTCCTTCGTTCAATACCTGAGGAATATATCTAAGAAGATTGTGTAAAAATTTGAGACCGGTCGCTTGAGCCATTTTTTAGAAACCGAGATCACCGACTTTGAACATACCGTTTTGAGAAAAACGCGTTTAAAGTTTCAGAAGTGATTTACACATAGTTAAAATTTCTTCAACTTACATGGTATCATCTATTTTCACAATTATCACACACAACAACGATTTTAAAACCAAGTCCACGGGAAGAAGCAGTTTCAAATTTTATTTCATTTCACATATTCACTTATCGCAGTAAATACAGTAATGAAATTTAAAATTCTATATTCAATCGAAGGATCACGCTTTGTAACACTCTGACATGGCCTTACAAATTCCGGTATATCACCGAAAATATTTATCGGATTGACTTCAAATTTTCAGAGAATATACTTAAATATATGTACATTCCGAGAATACAAAAAAAAAATTCGATTTTTTTGAAAATTCTAACTGAGTATAACCCCTTAACTGAAGTAGTTAGTTAAAACACACTAATTTATCTTACATTGATTTATAAACGAAAGCTCTGATGTTATAAAGCTAATCTATAAACTCTGATCTAATCGAAGAATACCCTAGTCTGAATTAAACCAAATTTTGGAATAAACTTACACTGTTAAGTTCATGGACTGTTAGAAAATTTAGAGATGGTATATTTTATACATAACACATATTTTAGCAGGTGCATATCGTTGGCGTTAAAAAAGTAAACAAATTTCATTTCTCTGTATTTTTATGTTTCAAACTACATTCATTGCCTTCTTTATGAGTAGTAAACTTATAACTAGCATTTTCCAAATAAAATATGGGAATTTTATAGTCTGAATAACATTTTTTCTTGACTAATTTTTTAACTCGTTAGTGCATAACGGCCGGTTATATGGAATTAAATTAAAAGTTATATTTTTAAATTAATATCAACTTATTATTTTATGTTACTCATAATTATAAAATTGTCAGTTAAATCAATTTGAGATCATTAGGAAAATTTGTAAGAATTAGGCGTGGTGAAAAGGGGCATTTTATTTAGTTGGCATACATTCCATGTACTTGAAGAATAAAATATTGAAGAACTCATTGAACAAAATAAACTATTTTCTGATTGAGATTAATCACATGTCGTAATATGTAAGAAAAAAGTAAAAGATGACCGTTTAGGAAAACTAGCTTATATTTACAGCACCTATAAAATATTCACTTAACACATAAAATTCATTATAAAACTCAATCAAAATTAAAAGGCGATCGCTTTCAACACTTTGCTCTGCTGTCACGCAAAAGTAATAAATATTTAAAAAATTACAAGCAGGTGTTAACGTACGACTAGGTATAATTAATCGATAGCAGAATTCCAACAGGTTTATGTAAAGCCATTTAACATATAAAACATCTTATGAATGAAACTAAATACATGTGTATATATATATTATATATAGTATAAACTGTTCTTCCAAAGTCTAATTAATTCTGTTAATTTTTAAAAATTTTATTGGCGAAAGATTATTCAACAAATTTACAATATCTCTGATCTAGTCATAATCGATTACTAAATTGTGAATTAATTACAATCGATGAGATAAGTAGTTGTTAAAATTTAAAATGCAAAATTTTGCGATTATTTCATTGACATGCAACATGACATTAATTGCATAGCTTCATACGATAAAATCTAATAAAATTATTTATAACATGGAGATCTTCTCAGCAAAGTACTGGTAAGAATTGTTTACCCTTGTTCGAATAATGAATCCTTAATTTGTTTCCGTTTATGGGTTTTAGTAGAAAATAATTCGTTGATTAATTGTAATTTTGACTATAAACTGTGTTTGACTAATGTCATTATCAAAAGCATTCTATAGTTACGGAATATATGAGAATTAATTTAAACTTAAGTATTCGTGAAGCTTTCAATTTGAATGAATGAATCGTGGTTCGCATTTCTTAATTAGTCACGTGCTTCCAATTGTATTATTGGTTTATCTAAAGCACATCTAAAGCGTGAATATTTTCTATGTAAGTAATAAACAGACAGCACAAATTGTTCGCGTAAAATTATTTACGCAGTTTCATCGCATTTTAACATATTTTTAAAAAAATTTTGCAATTACATATACTCTTGGGTGATATTTTTAGGTTTGAAGAACTAATTAATTTCAACAATACTACGATCTTAAATTTAGCATACTTTATGTCGAATTTTTACAAGTTTTACGTCTCCTAAAAGAAATTATCTTAATACATTGTTAACTTGGGGTTTTTTTTGTAAGAACCAACCCATTATTATATTATGTTATAATATAAATATAACCAACCTTTTTATCACATAATAACCACAATTTGAATGTATAAAACCTCGTCAATTACATTCGATTATCGAAGGACATCATATGTATGATCCCAGTCAATAACGTATGTATGGTTATCAAAAGTCGTCATATGACGTTCCAGGTCAACAATGTGTTAAAAGTAGATCCAGCTTTCGGTTGTATATTTTCGAACTCATAATGATTTCATAATTTATTGATTATAATACTTTACGAAAAGTTAATATCAATTACGTTTTAGCTATATTTTAATTTATTTTGTTAACAAATCTAATATATATTATACATATATTAAATTTTAGAAATGAACATAGATAACACTAATACAAAATATTTAAATGTATTGATTGTTCTCTTTAACGTTGTTGCATTGCACGATAATAATTTAATACTTACAAAAAGAAACACTTTTCAATAATTCAATTCATTTATCCTATTTGGATTTAGTTTTTTTTCATTTGTACCTACACTACCCATTGTGAGTTAATTTTTATTTTATGCTTGTTATAAGAGTAAATGTTTTTGATTTTTATGTTTTTATTTTTGCTTTATTTTGTTTTTCCTTTTTTATTTTAATTTATAATAGGTCACGTAGAGCTAGCCAAGATGTTTCTATTATATCACGAAGTGCTGATTGCATTGCACCGCCTGCTCGGAGGTAAGTTAAATTTAAAAAAACAAAAAACATATATAATTTATCCATTACAGGAATAATATAATAAATATATCTTAATAATCAGATTGCTTAATTAATGTGATACTACGAAACATTTTAAGAGGTATGATAGTAGAACTATCGATGGATTTTCTGAATAATGCTAATCATATATATTAAAATCAAAACATAATAATATGAACAAATTTTCAAAATTGTATGATATAAAACGAATTTATATATAAGATGTTTTACGCACAGTTGTTAAATATTACCTTTTCTTTCAAAAATCAAAATTTATAAATAAAATGCTTTTTTCTAGTTATCGTTTGCATACTATTGGCATTTTATGCATGCACTATTGCTTGAAGCACAATATTTTTTTACTATAATTTTTACTATAATATGGATAATGGTGGAAGGATGTTGTGACATCTAAAGATGCTGTCTTCGACGTCTCTAATTACAGGCTTAAATTTAATATGAAAATACGCCTTATAATTTTAAAAAATCGTATTAAAACTTGAGTCATTAGAGCAATGGAACAGCAGTACGAGATAGGGAACAGAAGATGAAGTAAAGAAATATTTTAAATTAGTAAATAATTTTAACAATATAATAAATTTTTAGCAACGAAAATTCTTCAGAATGGAATAAAAAGTTCAAAGAGATAAATGTAATTATCGGGGGTTAATTATATAAAACTCTTTTAGGTCTACATATAAGATGGTTCATATTAATATTAATAAATCCTTAAAAAGAGATATTAGGTGACAAATATTAAATTGAAAAATATATTGCTAATTTTGGACCCGATAGAAATATTCCGATAATTTAATGGGAATTACCAAAACAACTTAGTCTTTTTATTTCGACTGTATTTCCAGTATATGTAAATGTAATAATAATGTAAGAAACATAAATATCTCATATATTTTAAAAGTTATTCATACTGTCCATGAACTAAAATATAACGCGATGTGTTATTTTTAATAAGCCAAAATTTGCGGATTATAAACTTGACCCTGTCTGCTTCAGACTTCAGACCAACAGATCATACCCAAATGAGCAATCTCCTTTCATGGGGATTGCCACAGTCAAGGTTACCATAATTTTTTGGTGATTCTATAAAAGTTTTTTTTTTTCAATTCCATAATAAAAGAGATTTCATAATAAGTTTTTTCTTCAATTCCATAAAACAAAAGATTTCATAATAGATACAGATTGTAAAAATGTTGAAAGATTTTTTGAATGTTTTATATGAATAAGGAGTTACGTCTATTTTGTTGATTTATTTATTACATGCTTTTATAATTAGTAAGTAAGTAAAGTAAGTTGTTTTTTTTTCTGCAGAGTAACAATTAAATTAATTAAACGAGTTACTTTAGAAGATAAAGTTCAATTAAATTAAGAGTTCCATAAAGTTCAAAATTGTTGCCTTGAATTATATGTTTATTTTACTGTAGAAAATGAATCCGAAAAAGGAAATGTTCCATTACATCACATTTCCGAGAAACATAGTATTGAAAAGTGAAAAAGCAATATTTTGGGCATTCTAGATTAGTACACCAAATTGTTATTTTGTTAATAAATTTTAAAAAAATTAAAGATGGGGTAGTAAATACAATTAATATTTTAATTATAAATATTTATTTAGACAGATATGGGGTTTATCAGTTTTTGTTAAAAATTTTAAAAATTAAAACGCTATAGAGTGTTAAAAATTGTGTAGTTTTCTATAAATGCTTTGAATAATTAAAAAATTGGGACCCGAATTTTTGCCTATATCTTAAAGATAAAGTATCTATGATTACGTGAACTCTATAATATCACATCGAATCTAAAAATAAAACTGCTGAAAAATCCAGACTAAAAGTAAATGCGGTTTTAAACCGTCTTTTTCATTGCGTCTTTCCGGCTACGCATGACCTACAAATCATAATCAAAGGTCCTACAATAAGTACTTTTTATACATGCGAATCAAGTGCTCCTTATTCAGACCTTGGATTTTCTTTTCCTTTCTCAGCTCTATCACTTATATTCCGGCCATGCAACAGAGCGTACCAAAAAAGATTCAGAAAATCAATTGAGATTTGCATCTATTCAACGGGTACCCTGCTCCCACGGTTGCTATGAATATTTATTGCCTACAAATTCGATTTAATCGGTGCATTCAAAAGCACTTTAAATACTTTTATGTTGTTAAATACAAGATTTAAACCATAGAGGCCTAGGAGTGACCGTTAGTTACTATTTATCAAATCAACACGATTATGACACTTCAAGCACGGAGCGCAACTATTGGAAGGGCACTTTAGCTTACCATATACAATTACATTTATGAATAGCTAACATACATCAAGCACTGATTTATTTTTGTGTTTGATGCCAACATCATGCGGATTTATCCAACTTAAAATCTTTGCTTGTCGGAAGCTGACTCTTAGCTGCACTTACGGTTGGCATAATTTCAATTTACGAGGGAAGTTTACAGCGCTTAGCAAAGAGGGCCTCGAATTTTTGTTAACATACGCCAACTACAATTTTCAGTTTTCTTTTACGTTTATTTAAAATGCTCAATATCAACCTCAATATCACTTCTGCAAAGGTTTTAATTACATTTCCTGCTAACTCAAAGCAAGATGAATAATTTGGTTTGTTTTTAGAAGCTTCACACTCAATTGAGGTATTAATATTAATTTTTGGAAATATGATATTTGTTTTGAAAATCAAAATTAGTTTAGTTTCTTAATTAGGAAATATTAAACTCATCAAAATAACTTTGGTGAAACTACACCTTCCACCAACTCCATATTTATAATATGTATATAAATCTATTAAAATGATTATTTATTTTTATATTTAAAGAAATTTAAAATCTAATTAGTAAAATTGTCTTTTAGGAGCAAATCAAGAAGCGTTGACCACGGACTAGCAGCTCCTTTTGATCTCGATTCTTTACGATCTAAAGTAGAAGGACGCTTTGAAAGTGTTGATCGCCTTTCAAAAGGTAAATATATAAAAATTATCTACACTTTACGTACATAGGATAGTCATATATTGCGTTACATTTAATTTATGATGCATAATTTTTAAAAGTCGATGATATAGTATTTGTCTTCTGATAATCTTCATCTGATTAGAGCAACGTGCTACGTATTATTGTAATATATGTAGGCACTTTGGTTTTTATGGTAAGAAAAAAATATCACATTATCGACTTTTATTACAGAACTTAAATAAATAATTAAATAAAAGCAAATATATCACATTTCATCATACAGCATATACTCGAATTAGAGTAATTTTTTTCGCAAAAAAATATATACATACGACTTAACCTAACGGAATTTAGTTATTTATAAAGATTTATACATTTGGTATTCCGACAAAAGTAGGTATTCCTACTTAACATCTTTTTGTATATTAACATCGTCCTACAATTGTACTATAATAGGCCCAGTCATAAGATAAAAATAATTAAATAATTAAACTATTTATAACTTATATAAATTATAGCGACTATTGATTAAATGGAATCATTCTGATCTAAAATTAAAGCAATGACCTTGGAGGAGATTAAGAAAGCACAGTCTCGAATTTTTACAATTTGTGTTATATTTACGATTCGATTGTAATATCTTTGAAAATTAGTAAAGTAATTTATCGCAAATTCAAAGCTCTCCTACAGAATTTTTTCATTGCACACCCTAAGTGCCTAACCTTGTTCGTTGGTGGGCTGCTCAGAAAGGTAATTTTTTGGCCCATTCTGTTACCACGTAGCACAGGAGACCGCGGTTATGAGTTGGATTTGTACCCACCGCCTCTTTGACGGTAGTCTAGCGTGCTAAAAACTGAACTACCAGAAGCCCTATGATATATCTTAGTAAACATAATGATTAGATAAAACACCTTGATAAAAAAGTACCACCATGTGGCACTCTCAGTCACTCGATTTAACTCCTGGATTTTACATCATGACAACGCACCGTCGCACAATGCAAGTTTCTCACCAAAAAATATAACCAATACCATTCCGCAGCCACCCAATTCACCTGATTTAGATCTATGCGACATTTTCCTATTTGATCGATTCAAAAAAACCATTACGGGGAACGCGTTTTAGCAGCCGAGAGGAGATAATAAAATAAAAATTAAGGACAGCTCTGATGGACATACCGAAAAGCGAGTACCACAAATCTTTTGAAAACTGAATCAAGCGCTGGCATAAATGCGTTTCAATCGATGGCGATTACTTCGAAGAGGACAATATCAATTTTGAAAATAAATTTTTATTTTTAATTTTGTGAGTGAACTCAGCAATCTTTTTGATCAAGGGTTGGTATATAGAATCGAAAACAATTTTTTAAAGCAAAGTAATATTTTTTACCTTAAAATAATTTTTGAATGATTTACGACCAGACAACGAAAATAATTGAATGCTGTATCGAAAAACAAACTCATTCCGATATCGAAACTATTACAGCAGTAGTATCAAAAGGATGCATAAATTTGAAGGTATTCGAAATTGTTTTGCTGTGTCTACCATTTAATACCATAAATAAAAAATAGACGTTATAATTATTTACATTATTATTTTATATCTGTTTTATTTCATTTTTCCGATCGAATTTATATTTCACTACTTTACAAATTCATCAATAACAAATCGTATCTTCCGAACGATCATAGTTTAAATGGCTATTAAAAGATATCCTATAATCCGTTCAAATCAGTTAACTGTGCTCGTTCAATGTGGTAATTGAACTAATTAATTATGAAAACTTATTAGTTAAAGAAACATTATTTAACTACATACATATTAAATTTGACCGAGAAATATTGACCTATGAAATAATCTCGGTAATTGAGACATTTAACTGGAAATATTTGATAATATTAATAATCTAAAACAAATAAGAATTAATTTTTGTTTAATTGCAATCATCGCATTCATATCAATAGACGAAATATATTAAGGAAGCAATTTGCATGTATGCAGCCTGCAATTGCTTTAATAATGAAATTTATAATAATTACCGATAACCAGACTCTATCTGTTCCGCAATAGAAGGAACAAATAATTTCAATGCGAATTAATTATCCCACCACAGCATAGCGTGAATCATGATAAAGTGTTTTTAAAGAATGTGTGTCGGCTGCAAATAGTCTTCCACTTAATTGTTGTGATCAAAAAATATGAAAATAGCATGTGCGTTGAGGACTTTGCAGAGTCTCATAATTGGCTTTATTATCGCTGGAATAAATGAACCCGAAAAAACACTGAGTGTTACTCCCCCATGATAAGTGCTCTGGACCAGAGGATGAAAGTTTAAATGATCTGTGAAATTTGTAGTACGCAATTTCAGCGACATTGAAACCATGAAGTTGCAATGCAAATAAAATTTCGATTTGAATTCGTTTAGAAAATATATTCTCGAAGCTGTCAAAGTAAAAGGCAAATCATTTAGCCTGGGACAAATGATTGCTGATTGAGTTCAATTAATTCTTCTGATCGCGCAGATCGTTAGGTCTTACTTTTCGTTTTTGTTTTTTTTTTTTTTTTTTTATTTGCGGAAAAATAGCTTGATGCCTTGTCGTATGCCTTTCAATAAAATTTATCTAGAAATTGGTACGCAGATAAGTCCAGTTTCTCAGTATCTTAAGTGCTGCTATTATAATCAGAGCTTATCAAAGGTCCAGCTATTAAAAACCTACAATTATTGTTGAAGCAAATCTGCACCGATAGTGTGCATGAACCTTCTTCCGAGAAATACCGTAGTCTGCTCCAGCTACTTCGTGGATAGTAAATAAAAGGCACATTAACGTCGGGCATTAGATTGCTCTTTCTGCTTATATTGCATTTTTTCTCTAGTGCTTCCATATGCCGGCCGTCGAGTGGCTGCAGTATCGTTAAAGCGCGCTGTTCTGTGATGGGTGACAAAAAATCAGCTTGCCGGCAGTGCGCGATGGAATTTATCCAGATATACCGCAATGTGGATACGCAAAATTACTTAGTTATAGTGTCCAAAACACAGATATTTTTATCAAAACTAACTGAACACTATGTCGCTTTCGAGTATACACCAAAACGTATTTAAGAACAAGGTTTGGCTAACTTTTTGATAATATTTCATATGTTCAATTTCAGATGGAGAGAAAAAGAAGTCATCGTTACCATCGATTCCAACCACCACCTATACTGTTGGTAATCGAGATACATTAACATCAGTAGCGGCCAGATTTGATACGACTCCATCGGAGCTAACGCACTTAAATCGATTAAATAGCTCATTCATTTATCCTGGACAGCAACTACTCGTTCCAGACAAATCAGCTAAAGATGACGCTTCTGCGGGATCGTCTGATGACAAATCTTCATTGGTATCAGGAAAATCTAGTCCTGTGGAAAGGAAAATGTCTGGCGAAGAAATCCCACCGGAAGAGAAAGGCAAGTTTGCAAAATTAGCGTAATTCACTCAATTTCATAATTGGAATAAAATTTTATCAACGTTATTATCTTAAAATGCAGATGTAATGAATGATTCATAGTAACATACACATTAAAATTTTTAAAATTCTTTGAGTCATAGATTTTATTAATTTGCATTCATTAAATAATCAGTTCAAATCGACATTATTTTTACCATTTATAAGTACCATGAGAATATCGTTATCAAATTAAATCGACAAGTATGGTATACCAATTTATTTTAATGAATGGAACCTAAGGAGTTCTTATTTTACTATATTACTTATACTTATATTACTATGTGTATTTTTTAAATTGTAAACATCAGTACCGTTTTATGAAAAATTTACGCATTGACAGCAAATTCAAATTTTGAATTAAGGCAATGAAAAAATAAGGTTTGCTTTGCTTTAAGAAAAACACACTCTTTACAAATTTATTTATTAAATTTTGATTATTCAACAACAAGTGTCCAATGGTCAATAAATTGTCATTAAATAGTCAATTTTAGATCTAAGAATAATTTTCATTTGGATATCTCAAATCGTTTTAAACTTTTCTTTGTCATGTTTCGTTTAATTATGGTATCATTATTTTGCGAAATACTAAGTAAAATTGCAAAGTTGAACTTAAGATAAATTAATTGCCTATATAAATTGTTTAAAACTACATCGATTTTAAGAATCAAATACACATATCTAGGGGCACAAGCAAAGTATCGATACTTTTCGGTATCGAGTGTTTCGAGTACGATGACGTGTCGACGTTTTATACTCGATACATTGTGCTTAAAATATCATTCATTATGATTAGTCTCATATCGATATTTTTATTTACGCGAGTACTTCCTATTAGGTCGCAAATCTATTTACTTTAATGTTTCGGATCAGACCTATGTTATTTCAATAGTGATTTTAAATCTGAGCTGGGAAGTGCACACCTAATAAATTGTATGCATAAAATAGACGAGAAAGCTTCAGCTGCCTAATTTTCCTTCATTATGTTTATTATATGGTGAAAATACTTAGTTTCATTTAAATGATTTCATATTATTATCGTAGATCTTGAAAAGCATGGATACCCCATAAGGTATCGATACTTTTAATCCAATACTATTCGTTCATTCATTTATTCAGAATTGATACTTTATTCATAAATAGTATTGTCGATTTTAAATACGTAATACGAAGCTTATAAAAAATACAATAGCTTTATACTAGTTGAAAAACGAAAACATATAAATTTTAATAGTTATATGTATATAAAATAAGAGTGGTGCGTTTTTATTGTATATTTTTAGGATTATTTAATACCCTTTCCGAGTAGAAAATTAATATAAATATTTTAAAAATTTCAAAACCTAAATCACGCCCTTAAAAAAGTATTAGCAGATCAATATCAAGCCCATTTGGTGAACATTGGGGCCTATAAAGATATAATTAGATCCTATAACACACCTAAAATATTAAATCGATATTTTTAAATGAATCTAAAGTGGGTCTAAAGCACATCGACGTTGTAGGCTATATAATAAGCTCATTTGATAAATTTTTGTGGGCCTCTAGTGAGCACAGGCAATACTCCAAAAATTATGTATATATACAAGACGAATCTAAAAACGGCGTTTCAATCCGGTCCACCAGCTTAATTTTGTCAGTTTGTATACACCTGCCACAGACTCCAAAATCGAGGAATTCAATTCCAATCGATCTATGTATATACTTGGTTTAAAGATCAAATGTGCATTTCAAGTGAGGCAAATTTTACAAAAATAAATTTCAAAGATTTTGGATCTTATATAAGCGCTGCGGTTCAGATTAATTTGAAAAGATTTTGGTCCCGATATAGGCCTCATATAGAGGTACTGTTTGAGTTAAGATTTTAACAATTAACATTCAGGCTTATTTTATAAAATTGTTAAGCCCTCATGTAGGCATGGTGTTAGTTTAAAATAAAATGTTCGTCCTGCTATGGGGCTCTGTTAAGCATGTGGACATCAAATAGTCCCGCTAAAGAAAGTTTTTATTTTAACTAGGGTACGGTTAGAAGTATCAAATTTGTGATTATGTTTGTGTTTTTTAAAAAATTGAACAATAATTGCGATTGCTTAGAAAATCCCCGCTCTGCTAGGAAGAAATAGAAATATTATTTAAAAAAATATATTTTCGCGCCAAAGATTCTTCCATGTGCTTTAAAATACGTACATATGGTAACACTTGCTGAGAAAATTTTCTCTTGTATAACAGTTTATGTTTTTGTTCATTCTAGTGAACAGCTGTTTGTAATCTCACCTCAGTACTTCATTTAAAACGTCAAATTGACGTATGGTGTGGGTCTTTAAATTTATTGAAAAAAAGTTGCTCGTTCGTCGCTTAGTGAAATCGTCTGTTTGCTCAACTGTTTACATTTCAGAATATTACTGCGTGAAATGAAATTATATCTTTCTTCCAGTAAAGAGAATTAAATTTCCAACAGATACAGGATTTAAATACACGCCGAAGCTTTTACAATGCATACAGCGGTGTTTTGGAGGAACGGCGGTAATTTTTTATATTTTTTCATGTTTACCAATGCAAAGTGCGAACTATCAGCTGAATTAGGGCAATGCAAATTATTTTGAGTTAATTGAATAGTTGAAAACTAGGTTTCATTGATTAGCAACAGTGTCTCTGACTCAAGCACTACGTGTCACAAGTGTACTTGCCTAACTCCTGACTTTTTTTTAGAGCGGCTCGCAGCTTTATCTTCTTGCACTTGTTTGCTTGTGGGCAGATAAAAACCGGTGAGCCGATTGTGTTTGCTTTATCTAGACAGCGGAGCTTTCAGCAACTGCCTCCCTTTGTATATAAACAAACTCCTTGATTCATTGCATTGCTAATTCTCCTGATAAGATCTCGCGGCTGCAAAACTTGTATCGTATTTTTCTTTACTATATCTAAAATCCAAGAAGATGATATAAGAAGTGTATTTTGCATTTTACTATTCCACTAAGGCTCTAAAAAGTTTTTTACCGCCCACTCAAATATCTGTTCTTACAAGGAGTTTGAATTTTAGTTTGGAGTATATACATAATATATTAAGTTTCTGCATAATATTATATATTGGCAACGCGGCCTGGTGTCCCTGCCACATATGCCACGATCCCTCGAGTCGAACGCCACTCCTCATATCTACTTGGATTTCAATCCAAAGTGTGAATTATAAGACAAGACAAATCTGCAATAATACTCTAGTTTACTAGCTTTAACTTGCTACCTGTTGCCAGTATCCCCGCTGGATTTATTAGTAACACACTATCTTCCTCATTCATACGAATTATTGCTGCAAAAGTAACAATAATTTTTATGCTCATAATTTGTAGACTATTTTCGTAAAGTTCTGGTTGCGTTACGATAGCTTCGTAAGAAATTAAATATTCAAGGTAATGGCAAACCGAACGAACTCGGCTTGGAAATTTTCCACAATCCAGATGCGACCTTAACCACATGTGGGTTGAATGTCAAACGATCCTTTAATGAAACCTATATCAGGAGGTTGTACAATGAGCATACCTGTCAGATTAGTAGGCAAATTAGCGCAACCTTAACTCGAACAGTTTTGCGAATCTTATTTCGAGGTAGCCTGTCCTATAAAAACTACAAAGGAAGGTTTGACGTTTTTTTCTTGGGACACGTTGTGTGCTACTATTTCAAATTTTTGCACACGACAGGTAACTTTCAGCTACCATAAAAAAATCTTACGCTTAATATATAGATACTATAACATTATATTCTCATTATAAAAAAGGGACATTAAACTAAAATTTTTATCTCTGACTCTCTTTGTTAAGACGTAGACGTAAATGACGTCTATAGATGTCCATTCAGTTTATATAGTTAATAATTGAATTAAAATCATGAGTTATGCATAAGATCTACTACGGTTCGGAGATAACTCGTATATAGCATTCGAAATAATATGTGCTAAAAGCTCACAAAGGTAAATCTTATTAGCATCGCATAATATGGGTAATACCGCTATATCAAATCCACTTCAACGGATAACATGAAATATTAATAATTGACCTATTGTTCATACTTCAACTTTACTTACAATAAAACATTCTTAAGTAAAATGATAGCTTCCAATCATGTCTCAATGTAAAAATGTTAAAAAGGACTCCATATTAGGTTTTTAGATTTTAGGCTCCAATTATGAATTCAGTAAACTTAAACATAAAATTGCACAAGGGGTGACTTGAACCCCAATGGTTCAGGATACCGTAGATCCTGTCTCCATTTATTTTTTAATTTTGAAATTTCGAATAGTAATAATTTGTTTAGAGTTAAAGTGTTTTTAAGAAATACTATTTAAAACACATCAGACAGGAAATATTTTTATTGTAATTTTTCTTTTCTGTTGTTGCATTTTGCCACATAGTAAACTTATTTTCAGATTACCAAAATATTAAGCTTTAGCTTTATCGCACAAATAATGCACCGATGAATATCATAAACGAAGAGAGATATAAACCAGATAGACAATTTTCTAATCAAATTTATTTAGAAGCTTGTTACAGCAATGAACAGAAAACAAATTGTTTACACTAATTCATGATCTAAATCATTCATGCAATGAGAGAGTGTGTTTAAATGTTTTTAGTTTATAGTAAAATTTAAAATTATAAGATTTAGTCATAAATTTACACTCAGGCTTACTCAAAAAATATTATTTATAAAAAATGCTACTATGCTACGGAACATAGGTTTTCAGTCACTGATAGATATCAAAATTAAAAGAAAAAGTCGAACGAAATTTGAATAGACTGATATAAATGCATTCTATGAACCGCATTATCTAAAGTTTCCACTTTGAAATTCAACTAAAAATAAGGATAAGGAAAGATGAGTTACTTCTCTGATTCACCATTCAGACGAATTCTTATAATTAAGGCGCCTATTTGATAATAATAATAAGTAAAATGCTAATTTCTTATCACTACAATTTGTTTGCAATGATTCATCAGTTGATGGTTTAGTACTAATTAAAATTTCTTAATTTTGAATAGCATGTCAAAGCTCGCGCTATTCGTTTAGTTCGTTCTAAATTATTTGTAGTTCGCATGGAAACGTAAAGAAGGAATTCGTTTCGGTTTGCCGAATATTAGTTATAAGAGTTATTTTCTGTAATTCATATTACAAAAAATTAAGTTCATTTATTGACACAATATTTTTTTAACGCCTACAGTTTCATTTGGATGCTAAATGTTTTAAATCTACCGTGCCCAGCACTATCGCAAAATATAACAATTAACTAATTTAAGTGTAACTAAAGTGGTTTCGATTTACTCACTTATTTTTGTGTAGAAAATTTAAATTGACTTTAATAAAATTTCCGAAATAATTAAAAATAATAACTATTTGTAGAAATCTTAGACGGTTTACGGCCAGGATCTCCAAAACCTGGACATATTGAAAGAGTATCTCAGCCAAAAGGTCAAAATGCAGACCCAGCTGACGATCCTGTAATAACTCAGAGATTTTTAAAAATCAATGTAAGGCATATCACTGACGGACAAGGAGTTGTTGGCGGTGTACTTTTGGTAACGCCAAATGCTGTTATGTTTGATCCCAACGTTTCAGATCCTCTTGTTATTGAACACGGTCCAGAAAGTTATGGTGTTATTGCTCCCATGGAGCTAGTTGTTAATGCTGCCATATTTTACGATATTGCACACATGCGTGTTGCTGGTGGAGAATCTAGGTAAATAATAATTTATATTTAAATTTTTTGGAATAATTAATAATATTAATAATATCTTTGTGAATATAGTTGCAATGAAAAGGTTGAAATTTACTACCCAAAAGCCTGTGAACGTTTTGAAGGAACACAGTCACCTGGAAAGGATTCATTGCTGGTTAAAGATGAAACTTTTCCCGAATTGGGCTTAGGTTCAGTTGAGACATGTGATGATCAAGAGTCTATTTGCTCTAGTAATGAGCGTGAAGGTGACGCCTTTCCAAAAGCCTTCGAAAGGGAACGTGTTACTCCGACAACTTTAGAGGTACATTACTCACTTATTACTTTTTTTTAAATTAATACTTTCCTTTAACTACAGAAGGACCAAAGCCATATATCTGGCAGCGATAAAGGAAATGCAGAACAGAAAAAGGAGCCTGAAACCAAAGGTAAATAGTCAAATATAAATAAATAAAACACATATCCGTTTTAACGGCTGCAAACTTTATTCTAGATTCTTCTAAGACTGAAGACAAACCTATTGAGGGTTCAAAGTTACCAGAGACAGAAGGAAAAAAATCACTTTTGGATGAAATTCGGAGTCTAGAGGAAAGACGAAAGAGCTTACTTGATCATCACTGGGCAATACCGAGTAAGGATAGGTAAGTGGATTCTGAAAATAATTTTTATCACTGGGATTCGAAATAATTTGAAATTGCAATAATTGGAAATAATAATTGGGGATACTTTAGCATGCCATTTCTGTCTTGTCTTACGTGACTCAGTTCGGCAGGAATATACACATTTTATTTCGGCGATACAATTTTCTATGGATCAAAATGTTTTCTTTTTGTTAGTCAGTTTATCTGTAAAATATCATTTACAGATTCTGAAATATCAAAATTGGTATCTATCATACATGCTTTTTCAGCTAGTCACCATCTTTTAAAACAAACGATTTAATGAATTAATTTTTGTTTATAGAATTATAATCATCATGTTAGAAAATCGACTATTGACTACAGAGATTAATTTTAAAAATAACTCTTTAAGTTTTCAAATTAAGAAAATTTTAATGGGTGGATAATTTAATATTTTATAATTTGTTTAACGAGCCTCAAAAAATAAATCTTCACTCATTTTTGAATTTTAATGATTTCAAACTCGGAATAAGAAATTTATTAAAAGACTTTTAAAAAAACCAGAGTTTAAGTACCGAATGGACTATGGTTTTGGAAAATATCGGCTTATAAGAAAATAATAATTTTTCTTTGTAAACTCAAAAGCTTTTTTATGTTATTCTCGATTTCATAATCCCTTAAAAGTCATAAACACTAAAGAAAATTGTTTCGTCAAAATAGGGTGTATGTATATTATTAAAATTACTACATATTAGTAGTTAAATAATTCGGCTGAGTTATTGAAAATTAATTTGTCTTCAAATATGACCGACGCAGAAACGCAAAGGGAAACTTCATAAATTTTGTGAAATTAATTCTCGTTCGTTAAACAATGTCTGTCGCCAGAGCTCGGAACATGGAATAATAAGAAAGCCTAAAAACTAAATAGCATGAGCTCTAACAGAATTTTGCCAATATGACAAAATGTGAACTATTTTTGGAAAACCTACTAATCTAAAGAAATTGCATGGTGTGTCCATCTGTGTTTAAATTAGGGCAAATTACGTTCAAATTATTTTCTTTAATCCAAATTTTTTCCATTAAATTTTTTTCCAACGCAACAACTAGAATAAGTTTGTGTAATTCCCAAAGATCATCCGACGAAGAAGGTGAAAATGAACCAACAACAACCGTCACTACTGCCGAAAGTCAAGCGAAGGCAGATATTAAGCCAGAAGAGTCGATTTCCCCAGCCGCAGCGATTGCTTCCTCAGGTGTATCACAAGATAAATCTAACGACAGTGATAGTCAATTAAGCAAGCAGTCATGTTACGATTCTGGGATTGATATTTGCGACCCTAATGCCATACCAGTTGTGCAGCCAATGCCCGCTAAGAAAGTTTTCAGTGACGCCGATATCGTACTGAGCTCCGACTGGGTACCACCACGAACCATATCACCAACACATGTCAGCGAAAGCCCACCAAGAAGTCATGCGTCGCACTCAGGTTTATTTTCGCAGACGCACAGCCTGGATACATCTACGGGACGAAAGAAGACGTCTAGCGTTAGTTTTAGTGTTGAGGATAGTGACCAAAGTCAGAGTGATAAATCCAGTAGTGATCAGAATAAGAAGAATAAGGTAGGATTTAGTAGATCAAAGTCCTGAGTGTAATGTTTTACCTTTTGATTTCAGATGTTGAAGAGATTATCATATCCGCTCACCTGGGTAGAAGGCCTGACGGGGGAAAGTGGCAAGCCTGCTGAAACAGAATCAGCACCAAACACAGGTGACTCAAACCAGAGCGTTTTTTCAAAAGTGTTTTCAAGGTAAGCAAACTTCTACATTCACCAAATAGTTTCAATCAAAATGGGATAATACGAATTTTCTTTTATTTATTTTTTAACTTAAACGCTCGCCACGGGATTCTAAATTGATTACACTTATTTCGCTTTTAATTTTCTCCACATCAAACATCGCTTACACGATATTTAATCCAAAATTAAACATTTCACGAACTTAACATTGAACATGTATTTCTGTTCTTTTATTATTTTCCAAATTCAAAATATATATAAATAAAACAATTCCAAAAAAAAAGTTCGCCCATTACATTGGTATCAGAGTTGGGCGGAAATCTATTTCTATCAAAGACGCCGTCTGAGGATTCTGGAGGCTCTCCAGTGCCTCCAGTTACTCCACATTCTGAAGGTCACGCCACCCCTGGGTAAGGGACGCTTGTCCAAAAGATGAGGTTAATTTGTTTATTGGTTTTCGTTGGAATTGATGTTGTTTCGTTTTATACTTTGACTAATTCCATAAATTTTCATTCCTCTCATCTTTGGCTAATCAGACATTATTTTTCCTCTATTTTTATTTAATGTCTTGTCTTTCGTTTCACATATTTATTGGTGTAAATAATATTTCACTATTGGATAGACATTTTGTATCTATAAAGCGGACACCTTTTCATGTTTCTTGCATTGTATCTTAGGGTAATAAAATCAAAAGCCGTCAGCTATATTAACACAATAATTACAAATTTTAAAGGAATCAATTAATATATAATCAGAGTAAACGGCAATATTCGTAATTTTGAGAAAGATAATACAACTCATAAAGCTTATAAAGTCGTAAATCTAATTCCTAAAAAGATAAAAAAAAGTGTATTTTAGAAATTCTGTAAAATGTACGTAATTCGATTACAACAAGTAGAAGCAAAACTAGAAGATATTTCTTATATGTATGCTTTAGTGATTTAGTAATTAAAATATGCATACAAAAAATGTATGAGGATGGTAACGACGGCTTTTGGTTATTTTTCGGTAGAAATTTCTTCTTTTAAATTATAGTAATAAATATTTTAAAACTTTTAAATAATATACTCTTCTAGGCGCTCTTCAATTGGTACCTTTATGCGACCACATTCATCTGAGGGGACACATTCCACAACGAAACCCAATAAAACCAATCAACCAAAACTGGATTATCGTTCGATGGTATCAATAGACGATATGCCAGAACTTTTTGTAAGCTTTGATAGTAAGTAATATTTTTATTTAATATTTTTGGGGAATCTCTTTAAGCCGCTTACTTTAACGCTTACCTAACGCGTTAGGTTAACATATCATATATAAGCGGTATAACAAAGAGATTAGTTCATAAAATCATTAAAATATAGTCATCTCCTTGTTTTCCGCTTAATTTACAAAGTTTTATGCATTTCGTTTTACAAATCAGCACTTAACCACTAACTAAATTTTATTTTTATTTCTATCAAACCATTTTACAACACAAAATCAAAAAAAACTTTTGTAGTGCGGGCACCATTGTTTCCACAACTTGAACATCTTGGTAGGTTCCACAAAAGTCACTCTACCCTTCCTTTTTCTTTCTCGTACTCTATACCTCTATCTCTCACTGTCTCTATTTATCTTTCTATATTACTCCCCCTCTCAATTTGTTGCAATTCTTGTACACTATTCGTTGGATTATTATTTGTGTCTTGATGAAAGTACCCTAATCACTTAAATAAACTTAATTCGAAATTGATATTTGTGTTTAATCCTTGCTTTTTATCTTTAAATTGCTATCAAAACATATGAGTAAATATCTTTGTATGTGTATATGTAAAACATTTAGGTATCTTCACATATGTATATGGTATAATAGGAGTATCTTATCTGCAATTAGTCCTCTTTATTAACGACAAATTACAAAACGATGCGTGTGAAATTCAATTCTTTGTTTTAGAAGGTGATTTCACCCTAAGAAACCCCAGTGACTTACTTATGCTGGATGAGAAAAAATACCTAAGATTAAAATTTAACTGATTCATCTTGGTTGAAAAAAATTAAGTTAACTTCATTTTGCCGCCATGTTCGGCCATCTGTGCTGAATCTTGTATTTAGCTGTGCTTTTTTAATGATTTCATCTGAATCTGAAATTTCGCATTGAATTGAATTTTTTTAATATTTTTCCTATAGCAAAGTTTTTAAAATTTTCAAAAAGTAAATGTTTAAAATTGTAATAATTTTTGCCCATACAAACTTCAAGTCGTCAACTTAAAAAAATTATTGGATCTTTTTATGATGATGCTCTTTTTACAAAATTAAAAAAATTTTCGATAAGTAACCATTCCCAAATTTCAAAATATATTGTTAAATCTAATAAAGACGAGATCATCAAAAATACAATTATAGCCATATAGTGGCCTGCTTTGAGTTAACAAATTTCGTTCTGCGTAATTAATTTGTTGTAGGACACATAGGCGAACTAGGACTAAGAAGACTAAAAGACGTGACTTTATTTTCGCTACTTTTATTCATATGTAGGAATCGTATAAGTTCATATCCAAATTTGTGTTTCCGATTTTTCAAATTTCGTTTATCTCAATAATTGATGTCGTCCCATAGTTATTTATAAAGCAGTTCAACGACATCAGTCATAGACTCTAAAAATTTTGTACCAAAAATGGAAGAAACCAAACTCAAGTCTAATTTCACTAGGTTAGGTTAGGTTAGGTTGCTGTGGCTGCCTAGAAAGGCACACTTAAGCCAATTTTGGCCCATTGTGTTACCACGTAGCGCAGGAGACCATGGTTATTCGTGGGATTCGAACCCACAGCCTCTGGGACGGTAGGACAGCGCGCTAACAACTGAACTATCAGAGGCCCCAAAATAATTTCACTAAAGATTTAAAAAAATGTTCATCCGACAAATAATTTATTCATAGCGATACTTTTAATTATTCATGATTAAAGTATTGATATTTTTAAGTCGATATTGTGTTCATATCCAGGGCATTAAATAAGGAGAGAAAACTGTTTTATCTTTTATTTGAGCTAAATGTGTTAATCGCCTGCTAAAGTTGAGCTTATTCAGAAGAAATCGAAACAATTTGAAATGCTCATAATTATGCACATTTACAGTTTAATTTTGAAGAGCTGGCTTTTGTAAAAATATAAAATCTAAATATTATAAATATTTTGTTAATAAGGCTTATCATTTTTGCTTTATTACTACATCCTAAAATTGCAGTCTCCAATTTTATGTTTTTGCACATTTTAAAAGATGCTATAAATACTTTTAAACTTGTACAAATCTTTTAAGGGATATTTTCAATATAATTTTACTACAACAGTTTGTTTTTTCTGTTTCAACTAAAGAATTAATTCCTCGTCCGGCACGTGCATGTCCGGATCCTCCCCTTTACTTAAGACTAAGGATGGGTAAACCCATTGGAAAAAGCATTCCTCTTCCTACCTCGGTAATGTCCTATGGAAAAAACAAATTGAGGCCGGAATATTGGTTTAGTGTTCCCAAAAACAGGTAATTTTATAATTATTAACCTCGGATTATTTGCAAGATAGTTTTTATAAAATTTAGAGTGGACGAACTATTCCGGTTTATTAATACATGGGTTCCACATCTTTATGGAGAATTAAATGAAGAGCAGATAAAAATTCGTGGATTTGAGCTTATACAGCACGATACTGAGTGGACTAAGGGAAATATCACAAAGGTACTATTCCTCACTATTTTATAGAAGCTAATTAGGTTTAAATAATTTAATTTTTACCATTAAAGGATGGCCAACCAATTGGTGAAGGTGAAGACATTACTGAATTCACGCGGGAGTCATGGGAGGTAAGTCTTTTCATGCTGTATAATAATGACTGATGGGATATTATATCTAGAGAAGCAATATTAATGAAATTTAGTTGAATTTACATAATTATTTAGATATCGCTGAGGGTACAATTTGATTAAATATATACTTTACAAAATTTTTTTCAAAAAATCATAATCAGCTACTAAAGGCACCCTACGTAAAAATCTACAACATTATCAAAACAGCCGGGTCTACTGATTTGGATCTGTTGGGCGGCGAGGTTAGGATCTGTAACCTTAGATAAATTTTTTTTTTATTTATAAACAAATCAGTACCAGACTAGATCATTCGATTAAATTATTATTATTTTTTTTTTGGTTTAATTATTCATTTCCGTTGAAATTCACCCGATTGTTGTGTTACTATCAACAGATTTTTACTGTATTATATAAAAATGAAAAGTTTGTTGATATAAAAACACAAATAATTGTTAAATGTTAGAGAGCACCGTATTTGTATGTTACTGTCTGTGACAAGCTTTCTAAAATTCAGTTTATGGTTTTATTTTTGGCTTTAAATTTATCATTTTTATTATTTGGTGTTTAAAATAAACGATTTAATTCGTGAAATACTCTGGGCTATCTAATACTTAACGAAACACACTGCACTCTTATTAAAAAACATAATCTAAAAACACTTTTATATTGTGCTGTGTAAATTAGAATATGTGTATATAATATTCGTTTTTTTCATTTAAATATACCATCGTTATGATTGCGGCAAAGTTTAAGTTTAAAGGGTTTCGTTCAACAAAATAAAACATATATAAAACTTTTAGAATTTGTCTGATATCTGCATTCCCTAAACTATACAATATTTATCATAATATATATCTATATATATATATATAAATATATATAAAATTTAAATTTTATATATTTTTCATAACGCCGAATATAAAAGAATTGTTGATAAATGGGTTGGACATTAATAAATGTCGATTGCGATTTCGAAAATGTTTATTTGGTAATAATTTGAATTTATGAAACCTAAGAGAAAACATTTTTAAATTTAACACGTTCGCGGACGGCTACTGCATATGCAGTATTTTCGTTTTGCCCTGGTGGTTCACTACTATATATGCAGTACATTTTTTTTTGTATAAGAAAAACGATGAAAAAACAGTAGCAGGAGTTTATTTTTTTAATGGGAAAGTTTACAAATATGAGACAAGAATGCAGGATTTTTTATATATTTCATGTCTTCATATAAAATGCATCAAAATTATCTTGTCTTGATTTACTACAACAAACTTTGAAGGAAAGCTTCTGGAGAGTGATCATATTAACACCTCATGTGAATTTATACCGTCCGCGAACGTGTTAATAAGAATGCTGGTTTCTCTACGCTTTAAAAATTTCACTATCGTTAGTCATTTAATCTATTCAAAATTATGAACACGTTATTATTAGAAAAGGAAGCATAAAATACGGGGAAAAAATGTTCTGCTTGGTTGAAAAATTAATTAGTTCAACTTTAAACTTATCACATTCAACATTTTAAAAAGGCAATAGGTTTTTTTTTTCAATTTGCTAATGTTTTGTTGTAAATTACTGAAATAAAAATTTCTTTTGAATGCATAGTTACAAAAAACCTTTAAAATTTTCATATTTAAAATCGTTTAAATAAAGCTAACCAATGCAGTAATTTATTCACATGTGTCTAAAGCTATGGATTGTGTATGTAAATCAACTTACTTTTCTACACGTTTATTAATTCAATATATTCAAACAAATTTCAGAATAATTTAATCAGGTTTTTTTAACGTCTTGAAATATTTTTAAATAATATTCCTAATAAAGTGTCAACAGGTATTAATAGTTCTGAGATATTTTTAGATTAAAGAATGTAAAAGTGAAACAATTAAATATCCGAATTAAAATGAGTCATTAGATCCAGCAGCTTCATTGTTTGTTCAATGCCGCTTTGAGTTTATTTTAAAATATTTTGTTGTTTCTTTATATTTGAGAGAAAGTGTCGAGCTGTTTTATTTTAATAAATGTTTTGCTCACATTCGAAAGACATTCATAGGCATACTTTGTTGCAAGTACTGTGACTATTAAAATTAATAGAAGTGGATTTCTAGTGGCTTGATACTCAAAGAATGAAAAAAGGTAAACATTTTTACTTCAATTATTCCATTATATATTGGAATATGAGAAACTATGTTGATTTTTAAAATGAGCGCTAATATAAAATAAAAATGAAAATATGTTTAAAATAACACAATTAGTTTAGGTTTCTAAAGTTATAGTATTCTCTATTCTAAATCGATTTTAAAGATCACTTAAATATCGTGCTGATGAAGAGCAATAAATTATAGTCTGTAAATTTTCATTAAACCAACAAAAAATTCTACATGAAAAAGATGGAAGAAAATATGAAATATTGATTTTTGAAACATTATTAATTATGAATTCTTTTCGTGCCTAATTATTGAGTTAATTTATATATAGAAATAATGAAATTTAGTTCGGAATTTTAACTGTAAAAGGTAAAATTACATTACTTTACAGGGCTTAATTATTAATTCAGTTACCATTTGTTGCTCAAAATTAAGCTTTGAGGCAGTAGCATCACGTACACTTTTGACGCAATTTAATTACGTGTTAACTTTGTTATCGTAATCACAGTACGTAATTACAGCATAAGCAGGCATTTTCAGTTCGAAGTGACTCTCGCAAAGAATGATAGGCATTAGAAAAATATTTATATGACACAAATATTAAGGGAAAAAAGCATTAATGTAAGGTTTCGTCGGATTTTTCTTCTTTTTTTTTAAATCTAATAAGCTTAAGTATTATTTTATGTGCAATAAGCTTCGTTAGGAAATTTGCTATTAAATTTCATAGGGTGTTGTGCTTAATTGAAAATATTATGTCGATTATTTTATATTTAATAGAAAAACTATATTAAGATACGCTTTTAGCCGATGTATTGCAAAATAAGGAAGAAATAATCCAGTACCAACTAGCTTGTAAAATTCAGTCAGCTTAGAAAAACTTTTTATTTTCCTTCATTCTGAAGGAATTGAACTTTGGAATGCGTAGTTTACCAATCGAATTTGTTTACCAAAATGTACTGCATTTGAAATCGATCAAATTTTTTACCTATTAGAAACAATATTTTTATTCTGCCTCTTAGCCTTCATAATTATAAATGCAGCTGCTAAGATTAATTACCCATATATCGTTGAGAAACAACAAATTATGTTTAAATAAATAATTTTTTTCTGTTCAGATTATCACAATCTAGCGTTATGGCGTTGTTTTTATTCAAACTTCTATCGAAAAAAATATTTCTCCCTTGTGGATGTGTCACATGAGGACTGCAATTTTCTACATTTTTCAAATCAACACACTTTGTAAACACAGATGGTTTGATACAAACAAAAAATGAGAATAAATTACTTGTGTATGACATATGTGGGTAAAACCTATCAATACAGACAAAAGATAAATATTTCAAGTGTTCTGTATCGCCAACGACAATAACGTCAATTTTGTCCTTAAATAATTTAGTCTTTTTAATTAATTTGTTTTCTCTGTGTAGAGGATAACACTATGGGTTTATTGACACATAATAATAAAGAGCTTTAAAATAAAAACATAACTAGTGAGTAATTCTGAAGCCGTCCTAGTGAAGCTATATTCGTTGATTATAAATAAATTGCTTAATAAAGCCAGTTATCTTCCCAAGTTCTGTCTTCCATATAAAAAAAACAGGAAATTAACTGTGGAGGCGCTTCCATTTAACAAAAGATTGTAATACCATTGGTAACTCTTCAAACAATTTACAATTTGAGAGCTAAAATGCTCTCCAGCAAATTCAGCGGAATAAATCAATCAGAAGACCTTAAGTGTGCGTTCTATTTGATGTCACCATTCTGAAGTTGTTTTTATTGCTGGCTGAAACATAAAGGCAAGTTCCTATTTAAATCCAATGGAGATATTGTGTCACGATAATTGTTTGTTGGCTGAACTCATTTTTGTGAAATTTTTATTGCTCTTAGGTTGGTCCGCAACAATTCGAAGCTTTTCGTATAAAAGAAGTATACAAATTATTCATTAAATAGGAAATGTAGTACAAAGTAGATGTTAAAGCAAATAGTTTTCATTAAAATTGTTAAAAAATTTTTGAATAATTGTTCATTCGAAATTTTAATTTAATATTATAACGGAAAATCAATATATCGATTAATAATTTTATCGATTCTTGCAGTACAAATCATTAGATAGAGGAAAAATTAAGTCTACTCCCTAAATTTTATTCATACCTAACTAAGCGGATATCCGGGTATATTTTTGACTTCGACGGAATTCATATCCGTTTGAAACCTGTTTTAAAGTATACAAACATTTGAATTCTTTCGGAATCGAGAATAAGATCAGTAATTTTTAGCTATAGAATTTTAATTTAATTTAAAAATACGCCTGGTATGATATTTTGGAAAGAAATTGACTTTCTAGACCATTACATGAGATACGGAAAGGAGAAATACAGTTTTTGAATAGTTCTAAAAAATTCAAGATAATCGATGAATTTTATGAAATAGAAAAAATTCCAATAAAAACAACTCATTCCATAAATGTTGTATTAGTAGATTTTGTGAATATTTTATCTTCTTTTAAACTTTTTAAATTGATTCTTATTTAAAAATTGTTTGTAACTCTTTAAAAAAAAAGTACAAACCGCAACTCAAACACTACATAGTCACCGCCAAAAAACCATTCATGTACTTATAGCTATCATTAAAAGTTTTTCTATACATTAAGAAATTGAAGTTTATATCCTAGAAATTATTTAAATTTATAACTGACTATCAAAAAATAATTCTTTGGATCAATTAAATTTTCGATTTTCGTATGAAATTCCTACACAAGTGCCTGAGAAATTACTTTTACCTAATTGATTGAAGAAATAACTGAAGGTAGTATCAAATTCTATTTTAAATTTTGAAATAGCTTTGATTATGGGATATGTTTCTAATTAGATTTGTCGAACAAATATCTTACTAAATACAATTAACATTCATCAAGGATTACGACCTTCGCATATCTGCATCATTGCGAATAGTCGCATTCAAAAGCTCTATTCATTCAACAAAAAAAATGAAAACAAATCTAAAAAGCTATGAATAATGCGGGACTGAAATAATTTATACAATTTAAAATCAAAACGCTTAAACAATCTCGAAAATTCCAGCCGCCCCAACAAGTGCAAGTTTGTTCACCTTTCACATTTTTGTAGTGGCTCAAAACTCGCATAAAACATGTTTTATTAATCAACTGAAACTCCCATCTTAACTTGTGAAGCTTAACAGTCCATTGCTAGTGTCAACACTTTCTTCAATGTTGCCAAAAATCATTCCACTGATATTTGTGTAATTGTTAACAGATTATTATTTTTAAATAATTAATTTACTGGACTATTACAATAAACAAATAATCGAGGCTTAAGTCTTGCGCTAACGTACTTGTTACCGCACCTCTGATTGCATTCCAGAGATTTTTAAATGATTTTAATATTACCTATGTTGCAAATTAACTTCCTTATATTTTATAGTTTGCTATGCCCAGAATTTAAATATTCTGTTTATAACTTAATCACCATAATAAATTTTTAAGTTTCGAAACGAGTTTGTCGTTTGGTTAAACTAAAGAAGCATGGACCGCAAAATAGTTTTATAAATATACTCACCTATCCAAATCTGGCCTATCTAGTTTGTCTGTAGATTTAGAAACGCTTAAGTCTACTAGCCGATCACTTGCCGGAGTAGGCATTGCTTCCCAATGAATTATAAACCAAAGTTGTGTGACATTCACCAAATGCGCGCAACTTTTTCAATCGGTGAAGCGTTGAAACACAGCCGGGGGAGAAAAGCTAAACTCGGATTAGGCCCCCCCGTCGACGAATATCGCCAGAGTACCAGTCTTAGGCCAGAAATGGAACTGATACGGTGCACCGCGGATCCTGTTCTTCTTAATGCTATCGATCGATGACCACATAGCATCAAAATAAAAAGGCTCTTACTTAAATTGCGCTTCTTAATGAAATTATTCTGTGGGAGTTGATTCAGTAGATCAGAAAAGTTTGCTTGTAGTCTATTTATATTTCGTATGCTAGACTGTTTCAAGAAATACCAATCGACTTAGTTTGATCGTATTAAAAGCGGCTGTAACTGATCTAGCTCATCAAAATTTTTTGATTGCGGTCATTTAAGTAATATAAAACGGAGTGATCGAACATATATTCTTCAAGATTATATGATATTACAAATAAAATACTTGGAGAATAGAAGTGAAACGTGCGAAAAATCAGTGAAAGCCAACTTTCGAGTGTCTTTTTGATACCGAGCCAATATTTGTGTTTATTTTAAAACGATAGTTCTTTTTGAATGTGCAGTTTATTTTATTTATTTATTTTTTACTATCTTGAATAAGTGAAATTGTAAACAATGAGTGCCAAATCTTCAAAAATCTCAAAGTTGGCGAAATATATAAAAAACAAGGTAAAATATTTGGGATGATTATGCAAATTTAATTATAATTAAAATATAACCTTCATAATAATTTTGAAGAAAAGATCAAATGTATGTTTGGTGCCTTTTATAAATAAATTTAGAAAAATTATATTTTCCGGTAGAATTACGAAATACTACGTTGAAATTTTGTTTTAAAATGTCCATTGCTGCGAATGTTCATCTTTTTTTTTCCTTCCATTTTTTCTCTAAGTCCACAAAATCCTAAATTAGAAACTCTTCTACGTCTGAATGAAGATTGTAAATTTTGGCTTTGAAGAAATAGTTTAATTATTTCTTATTTGTTTCTATTTTAGTTTTATTTAATTTAAAACGGATACTGCACATTTGTCTGTAAAGCACCTTACCTAATGTCTTTTCATCTACATAGTCAGCGGACTAGAATGAGATAGATCAATTGAATTTCTCGTATTGGCTAATTTATTTATATTTTACAATGAAGAACTTCCAGACGACAATTGAAAAAGCTCTACATAATTGAAGGTAGATTTTGATTCCTATATATGACCTAGAAAAAGTAGGACAATAACAAAATTATTGAAAGAGAACAAAAATTAAGGTCAATTTTACATCAGAAAATTAAAGAAAACAGAAAATTGTCTAACATCTGTGTACATATTAAAAATGTATGAGAAAAAGTTGCATAAATTAACCGGGATAAATGTAGACAATTTTATTTTTGAATAAGACGCTACTATCTGCGCCTTTTCGTGTTCTAGTCCAGGATTTGCGAATTTGCATTAAAAAGCATTAAATTGCAACAATTTTATTCAAGCCAATCTTCAAATCTTGAACTGAATATTTCTCAGATTAAATTTCTACTTATAAATGGATAAAAATCGTTTAAACTTGGTGTTATTTTTATGAATATTAAATAATTGGTACAAGTTGTTCACGTTAAATTTCAAATCTTAGCAAAATCCTTTTTTGTTCCAGATAGGTAAAAAGACTACAAATTATAAAATTATAGAAGATTTCCTGTTCGAAATAAGATGCTTGCATGAACACTAATTGCGAAATTCTCCAATATTTAGATGTAGGAAGATTGAGAAGATGTAATAATTACGTTATTGAATTTAAATCTTTTCATACCTTCATTACCTATGAATCATTTTTATGAATTTCGGAACATCGCCTAAGGTAGCTTCCAGTGTGCAAGTATTTTACGGGCGATTGATTTTAAGACGAACGCAACCAAGAGTACATATCTTGATAAATATTTTATAATTATCTACTAGACTTTTGTAGCTCTCGGTTTAAGTGTGAATATTTTATGTAGAAACTACTCATACTCATACTCTCTCATAAATAATTACTAAATAATCAAAAATGAGAGCTCAGTTTTAATTTATATTAGCTATAATAGATAAAAACATCACTATGTAAACAACTCTAACTAAAATCTATTCAACTTAAATTTTATCAAATGGCATTTTTGCAGCTTTCCTGACATACTATTTAAAAATATTTTCTAAAATATTTACTACTTAGCATTTTTAACTATAATACATACAACTAACATTGTACATTATATTTATAAATGATTTAGACATAATTTAAATTCAACGTAGAAGATTTTGAACCAGGTTTTGTAAGAATCTTCTACGTGGTGTCGAAAGCTGTAGAATGAATTCAGACCACTTGTGCAGATACACTTTCAACTGCGGGACATGTGTGTTTAAAATACAATTTTTAATTAGTGCCTGATAAGCGCACATATCTTTATTTACTAATGGTAAATTATATTAAAGGTGATGTTCTAGAAAAACGTTGATATGAAAATTTGCATTCAATATTATTTAGTAAAATAATTTCGTGATGGAAGAGATTCTGCGTAGACATTTCGTCGGTCTTCTAAATTTAAAATAGAAAAAGACCACAGAAATTGGAAGTAATAAAGGTTTTGATGTCATCAAGAAAAAAAAAAGGTTATTATGTTAACCCTGTGAATGCAAAAGTAAATGCAAGACATTCTAACCCGTTGACCTTTTTACCCCGTCTTCTATAATCCTACGCCTTCTGATGGAAATTTATTAAATTTTGTTTTTTATTTTTTCTAAAAACAAAAATATAGTATATCACGTATTTTCGATATACGTGGAAAAGGAAATCAATGTCGACAAAAATAGTAAAAATGTTTTTGGATTTTTGGAGGCGCAATGATATGTAGATATGTAAGTTGGTTAAAACTATGCTACTTTATTGATTTAAAGAATCACATTTGAAGCACGATTCTCTGTCTTTGGCTTTTCTTAAAAGATTTAATGGTATGTCATTTTGACCTCATTTTGAAGGTTTCGTACCATTAGTTTTTGTTTTTTTTTAATATTATATATCTACTAGTAAAAATGTGTTAATTTTGCGCAAAGATTGTGGGCCAACAACTTGAATGTTATTTACACAAATAGAGACTGTATCAAAATGACTGATATTTATAGTTTCGGAGAAAAGAAAAACTTTTCTAACTAAGACACGTCGATCGAACTCTTTGATGGCTTTTATTTTGTCTTCATCAGGTAGAAAAGTGTTTAAAAGCTTTATCTTATCAAGTGCCATTTACCTTAGGTTTTTCAGGAGAGTTTTCTCGAAAATTTTTTAAGGGAACGTCTTTAGTATTTAGAAAAATGTCTGCAATCTGAGAAGAAAGAAACTGGAATCAGCCCCTTCGTTATTTTTAAAATCGTGCATAGGTGTAACGATTCTTTTTAAATATTTATTGCCGCTTTCAAGAAATTTTGGAGTTTTTAGTATTTAGTGTTTCCTGTATACTTGTGGAAATTGCATTGAATTTTAACATAAAATTCGAAATCACCTTTCGCAATATTTTTAGTATATGTATTTAAATTCAGAAAATTTAAAAAGTGGAGTTAATCAATTTGACTTGCGAATTTCTTTAAAGATTTAAAGAATTACAAAGAACAAAAAATTGTGTCACAAACTTAAAATTACATACTACAAATAATCAGTTTTATGTCCAAACACTTGTGGAACTTTATTTTATTATATACATATATCCAATTTTTAATAATTCAAAATAAAATAAATTTGTTTACCAAAAAAAACATAATTTTGGCTTTGTTCCAATGGCTTACGGGTATAATTTTAGGTTGGGGAGAAAAAAATCCATTACTTTTAAGTAAACTTCAAGACTTTATTTAACATGTTTCGTATTGTCCGATTTGGGTCAAATATGCACCATTTTGTTCTATAATTTATTGCCATTTTAAAGGTAGTTTCATAATACCTCTTTCATAGAAGTCTTGGTCCCTATTGATGAAAAATTCTAGTAATCGATTTTCACAATCTTCTCTTGATGCCAATTTCTTATCACTAAGGAAGTTTTGCAATGTAACAAAAACATGGTAATCGTCTGTGCCAGGTCCGGACTATATCGTGGATGCATCAAAACTTGCCAACCAAGCTCCCAGAGTTTCATGATGGAACATATAACACCTCTTCTGTTGGCCAATTCTGGGTTTTCTAATCAATCGCTAGCTTCAAACGGTCCAGTTGTCGACAGTAAAGGTCCGAATTTAGTGTTTGGCCATATCGGAGCAACTCATAATAAATTATACCTTTTTAGTCCCACCAAATGGACAACAGAACCTTCCTTGCAGTTAGTCCTGGTTTGGCCACCGTTTTAGATGCTTCACCGCGCTTTGACCACGATCGTTTTCGCACAATGTCGTATGTGACCCATTTCTTATCCCCAGTCACTATCCGTTTAAGAAATGGGTCGATTTCATTCCGTTTTTGGCCAAGGCTTCACAGATGGAAATTCGATCCATCATGTTTCTTTGTGTTAATTGGTGTGGCACCCAAGCATCAAGCTTCTTTTTGAATTTAGCCTTGTGCAAATGGTTTAAAACTGTTTTATGGTCAATATTTAGCTCTAGGGCGATGCTACGACTGTTAACATGCCAATCAACTTCGATTATTTCTGTGATTTTATCGACATCTTCGACGACAGGCTATTTTGATTTCAAGGGAAATATATAAAATAAAATTGGTTAACACTGTTTTTTACTAATTTTTTGAAAACGCTGTATGTATGTATGTCGCCAAGGCGAAAACAGCAAAATAGGCTTCATCTCTTGGAAAATTCGTTTAACCAAGTTATACTTAACTAGTCAAAAAAATCTCGAATTTTTCTTTTATTTTTTAAAAGAAAAATGTTTTAGAGTCAGAATTTTTACATTGGGTATAATTAATATTTTTTAAATGGTATACTTACATTTTATAGGAAAACAACAAAAATTATATTATATTAATGCTTATTAAGCACGGTTTTAGCAAAGTGAACAGCGTTTCTACCAAGGTCAGTTTGATTTTAATTTTAATCATTTTATCGAGTGAAGTTCGATTTTCTCAACCCCCGAACGAAGCTGGATTTTCAAGTAAATACCAATAAGTTAGTAGACCATTACAATGTATAGTACAATCGTATTATCATTATGGTGTGATGTCCTTTCGATTTTTATCAGTATAGCGTAGCAGCGTTACATAAAATAGTATTGATTAAAAATATGCATCCGGTATGTTTTTTTGTTCTCGCATATATTCCTTATAACCAAATGGTGTAATTTAAAGAATTATCCAACTTATAGAATTCGTTAGCTAAAAACCGGTCAGTTTTAAGAGTTTATAAAAAGAGTTTAATAAAAAGTGGTACATTATTCTCTCATAGTTTGTTAAGCGAGTAGAATGTAATCAACGATGGCATAGTAACAACTAATCCTCTTAAATCCTCGTATGTTTTCTCAGAGTAGTATGATGGAAGTGCATCTAAAACTTCGTTACTTTGAAAAGAAAGGGTCGAGGTATTTGGATTACTGACTCCTCAGTTTCTGTTTCCTGACTTTCAGACTGGTTACCGACGTTGTGCGTGCGATGGAACGCCTGGGGTAATGAAAGTTGAAATTAAAGAATTAACTTTTCAGAAGTGGCAACACATACAAAGAGTTCAATGAAATGTTGGAACTCTTTCCAGCAAGGCCGCTCTCATTTGCTTCGGAGCTGTGAAGGGAGTCTTAGTCCCAGCCAGCAGTCGTTGCCTGCAGCAACTACCGGGGGTCGGGTGACCAAGCAATATAGAAAATGTTCCATAACTTGTCGAGGGTAGTCTGGCCGAGTTCGGTGTTATACTGATTATTTAGCAGCCCCTATAAATTCACGAAATTCGGTCACAAAGTGTTGTAAAAGTATCGTCCGTTGCCGTTTTTGCGAACCTCTCAAAAACGTTCAGTCACGCGACAGGCAGTCATTTGCCAGAGAAGTGCAGCTTTAAGTTTCGTGCGAGGCGGAGCTTTCTCAAGAGCGTTTATAAGACGACTTTTGATATAAGAGAGTTTATAAGACAATTGCGGCAAGCGGTAACTCAAACGTTGAGTACGGTTAAATGAGCTTTCGTTTGTTTGAAAACAAAGCCCTGCCGAAAAGATAGACAACATGTGGCCGTTTTACGTTTTATTTGTGGCTGCAGCGATTTTAGCTGCAGGACGGAAGTGGGGTCATGGATTTTATGTTCGATGGGGTCATCGTTTTTTACCACGGTGGGCGATCACTGTGAAAAGTAGACCATCAACGCCTCCAGTCGATAGTGAAAATGTTGAAGGACGCCTCGATGTCGCCGGGGAAATGCATGGGACGGTAAGATGTTTGGAGTCATCTAAGTATTTATCGATTAAAATATAACAACTAGGATAAATAACGCAATGCTCATACAGTGTAGATGATTTCAAACATTTTTAATTTTTTGAACTGAATATTTTAATTTAGTTATCTACCTAAAGCATATTTTACCTTAATCCTGCGTGCGCCAAATATTTGTTTTACTACCAAAAAATTTGGGACAAGTTAAGAATAAGAATAATATGCACTTTTAATTTTCCCATTATAATAAATAAAAACCTGGAAAACACAACAATGTTAAATTAAGCAGACAAATTCCCTTACCTGTCTGTCATTCATATTTGTTTCATTTTTTATGCTGACAAGCACGCATTTATGTAATAAATCCAAATTTTGAATGATACAAAAATTCAAAAGTAAATGACATGGATGACAGATAGCTAAGAGATTTTGTATTTTTCATTTCATGTTGTTCGTTTTTGTATGTTTTTAGATATTTTAATAATAATAGTAATAGATTTTCTCTATCGCACTTCACAATATGATGCTGGAAATGTCCATCTACACACTCGTCCGTTTAAACTTAAATGAGTTTCTGAACATACGAACATTTACAAATGTCTTTAAAATTGCTCAATCAGCTTAATACTCTGATATAAGAATAAAAATATTTGATGGGAATAATTGAGCAGAAAGACTATGAGACATAAATTTAAAAATTCATAAATAATATGTGTTAGGGTTCAAGAGAGACATACATGGGCGTCGAACCCACAGCCACTGTCCAGCGCGTTAACAACTGAGCTATCTTAGGCCCCTACAGAGATATAATATTACTCCTATTTTTCAGGTAAACTCTTTATTTAGTACCTATCCCCGGATAGATAAGACACAGTCGTGGGACAATCCTAAAAAATTATATTTTAAATGCTCTAAACTCTATGAGAACGGTAATTTGTGCCTTAATGAGAATTGGAAATTTTTTAGAATTCACGTCAACCAGTCATTTTCTCAAGCCAATCTCAAAAATTTATAATGGATTTCTTTTACTATCACCTCAAGTTGTGACCGAACTTCTGATTAAATACGCATCAATATTATGTAGTATTAACAAAAATCCGATTAATCATTCGTTTATTTGTTTCCAACGCCAAATTAAACAATATCGGTATCACTTTCTGTGAGAAAGGCCTATGAATTTTAATTTAATTTAATTCGCTAAGAGAATGTCGATGAAAAATCATTGAAAATATTCACCTTGGATTTAGAATAACAATTAATTGCACAGGGGGAACGGTTAGATTCCCCAGGGTGACCTTGATCGTTTAAGTCGACCACACTGAAAGTGAAATGTTGACTCAACGTTTATGGAACTAAAGATTCAAGCGCCATCATTTCATAATGTGAATATGGATCTGAACGGAAGCATATGTAAAGCTGCGTGACATAGAAAACTAGTTGCCAATTTATAATGGAAATTCTTCCACTTGTATTCTATTCGCTCGATTTCTATCAGCGGACTGATACCAGATCTCGAGCTTTTTTTTTTTACTGAATGAGTAATGCCGCCAAAGCATAAAATTTAATTTGGTTTTATAATTCCAAAATATAGTTTAATAACCCTGAACCTATCGTTAATGTTGATTGTAACCTATTAATTTCGGTTTAAACTTTAATTCATATATGTATAGTATAAAAAAACACTGTTAATGTTTGATATAATCCGAATTTATCTTCCAAATTATAAATGAAACCTTTCAAAATGAATATAAAGATTCGTCGGACCCTTAAAGGGTCCCTATTAGAAATTTTAAAAGTTGATTTTTTTTTCCTACTTCGCTCCTTATCGGGAGCATAGGGCGTCCACTAAGCCTCTCCATTCGTCTCTGTTCGGGGCTATTCCTTTTTATATCTTCCCATGTTCTGTTGTTTTTTCTGATTTCTTTCTCTACCGTCCGTCTCCATGTTGTCCTGGGGCGTCCCGTTCTTCTTATGCCGCTTGTATCCCATTCGAGCGCCTATCTGGCTATTGCGTGTTCTGTTTTCCTGAGTGTGTGTCCTATCCATTTCCATTCCTAATTTGTGCTGCTAGGGGTTCCTGGTTGGTGAATTACTGACATCCAATAAAATGAGCAATTAAACAATTTCAATAAAATACTATTTCAGTTTAGATACTAATTACAATTGATTTTTTTTTACATATTATTATATTATTGTATTATATGTATGACTTCCAGAAAACCTTGATTAAAAAACTCACGCTTTTTTGTGACCAAAACTCGTTAGATCGATAAATAACAATCTACAATTTATTTCAATAATAATCAGTTTTCACAGGTTCACACAAAAAAATTCGAGCTTTTTAAATATTCGCTTCATTAACTTAAAAACACTAATTAATATTTATTCTAATCTTAGAAGTCAGTGAATATATCTCTAGAAAACTTGAGTTGGGGAAAGCAGAATTAATAACTGCAATAAAATTTTTAGTTGTTCATTCTTATGTAATAACTTAAAATACATGACCTCACATTAAACACATTAAGATAAGGATAAAAACATTTTAAAAATGGAATGTTTAATTGTTTTTAATTTTAATTTAATTTTAAAAACCAGTCGTTAATACGTTAATTGCATTACATAATGATTTTTGAAGCGGGAGACAATTTAAAATTACCGTAAAATTTAATATGTGATATTTCTCATAAAACATATTTCAAAGTTAAGTGGTGAGGTTGTGTGCCGGGAAAATAAAAATATAAATATAATAAAACTTCATGGTCGAACAAAGAGCGTGTTGGACTTATAATTCAGAATAAAAAGTATTAAAGGTCAATCCCCAAGATTGTCTCTCAAATTGGAGGAGTTCTTCAACCATTTACTTACTGTCTTACTATTTTTTATTTTATATATAGCAATGGGTTAGATAATTTTTTTGGCAAGAACAGATTTCCTTTTTCATTTATCATTAATTTATCAAGAAGTCCTTGATTTAATATGATAATATAAACAGATATTCTTATAAAGGCCTCATGTCCATCATGTAAATTGATTAAAATCATATCTTCTAGCTAAATTATGGATGCTATTTGTCATGTGAATTTATGTATGAAGCTATAACAGATGAAACAATGTGATTGGTGCCATAAATTCCAATTATATGACAGGGAACCAGAATGTTTTCATGCAAAATTGGCATTTTACCAAGACTATCTGTAGTTATCTGATAACCCCAATGTTTTTTTTTTTTTTTGTAAAGAACGTACATGTTATAAAATGTTCATATATCAGGACAAAAATAGGAAAACCAGTTCTAAGGTAAAAATGAAAATTAATCCACATTCTGATTAGTTTTCATGGGTGTCCTGAAGAGACTATCTATCACTTTTGACCTTTGCAGAAATCGCATATGTTCAATGCGAGACAGCATTATGATAAAAAAATACGAATAATACCAAATCTATATTTGCTCATGTAGATTACTAATGTATCCTTCAATAACTCGAACTAATAGTTTTAAATAATTTATAGTTCCACTTTCTTTATACTAAAATTCACTCAGAAGTAAATCTTAATTAAGACTCTACAAACCAAATTCTGTATGTCTGGTTTAAGCTAAGGATGAAAACTTCGTTGTTTTTATTATTATTAGTTTTTTAATTCTTGGATCTTATCATAGATACCGAATGAATTAAATTTACTGGGTAAATAAAAGATAAAGATACAGAAAAAGTAAGTTTACGTAATTATTGCTTTCTTTAAAGAGAAACGAATGTTGACGTGACCAACCAGATGTACGACCCCATTTTCATTATGCATTCGTTTATAATCACCTCCATTAAACAAGACGTGTTTTGAATATTCTGATCGATTTAGGGTACAAATGAAAACTGCAGCTGCGACTTTTATTTATTCGATTTTTGGAACAATTTCCATTAATATTTACAAAAACTTAAACTTAAACTTAATAAATTAAAATTCTTGTTATTGTAAAGTTGCTTTTTATCTCTTAACATTTTTATACGAATTTTTACTGCACCTATTTTTTCATTTTGTATATGTTTAAATGCAGACTGGGAGTATAAAAATCCCAATTATTAGTACCATATTAAAATTATAATACAGTATAGATTTTTTTTTGTAAAAAAATAATATTTTGTGTTAATATAACATAAACTTTATGTATTTTAATAACAAGACTTTTACTTTATTTAAATTCAAACACTAAACTGACATCGAAATTGTTTTCCATGATATTTGCTTTAATTTTTAATCTAAGTTCATAGTACTTAAAAAAAACATCAGCATGATCTTCCTATAAGTTAATATAAAAACTTTAAAAAACTGAACAATTCAGTCTATATTTTTCCTGATTATATTAAAACAATATTTGGCGTTACAACTAAAATTTCTTGCGTGTTGTGGCGTTTAATTAAAAACTTAAATGCAAAGTTACGAAATTTCGAAAGGCAAAATACATCATGCTGAATATGTTGCGAAATAGGGCAGCAAATTTAATGATGACAATATGATTATAGCACCATTATAAGTATAGATAAGCATTTAATACCAAAAATCATGTTTATTCAAGATTTGTATACCGTAATTACTTTACAGTCAATTTTAAAAAAAATGAGAATTTATGGTTTTATGGTGGCTTATTTTCGTTTTTACTATCAATGATATCATGTTACTCATGTTTTGAAATTGATAGATCACCAAATGTACTTGAAATGCTTTCTCCTACTTTTTCATTATTGATCGATTTAAAAACAATTAGGTAATGAAGTCAAGGATTGATTAATAAAAGCTGTTAATTAAGTAGCAAACATTTCTTCGGAATTTGTCATATGCTTCTGGAATCTTTTAAAACTAAAATTTTAAGGGTATGGTTTTGTAATTTACAATTACAGGTCAGGAAATTTTATATTAAGATTGATCATTGGCATTTCTTCTAAAAATGCTTTTACATGAAAATGTTTAAACTATTCTGTTTTCTTATTTTGTATATTAAAGATATGTTTTTTTTAAAGCAAAATAAAATGTCTAAGGTTGACTGTACCTTAGTAGTGATAAGAATGAAACGTAAGCCTTAAAAAGTTGTTGTTTCCAAAACTAGTCGATCATAATCCTAAAAATTAGCTTATCTGTGAATTTAAAAAAAAATATATAGTGTCGAATATAAAGATAATAAGGACAAGGACGTTAATCTTATCATAACAAAATGTTATTTTTAACGTGCTATTTAGGATATATAAAAAAAACAATCATCAATGGTCGGTTTTGAGGTAATTGAAAATGATATAAGAGACACGTAGCAACATAGGATTATGTTGTTAATGTATAATTGCTTAATTTTTGTATTATATTCTTGTATTTTTAAAAGGAACTGTTCACTTTAAAATGATATTCTTAAATTGACATAGTCGGGAAGAAATAAATATCGTAAAAGAAAAGAACTTATGAAGAATATGCGTCTTAATCAATTAAATCTATTAATATTTTTCAATTAATCGCAAAGATAAAAGATAAATAAGATTTATAAATTTATTACGTTTATTTTCACTCCTAATAATCATTTTACACAAAAACAATCAGAACTTAAGGTCAGAATATTTTATATATATTTTGATGAGATAATTATAATAAAAAATAACCGTCTGCGTCAACAAACAAAGATGCATGTTGGATATAAATGAAATTATAGTGAAATATGAAACATCATGTGACGTGCCTTCGCACAGTTGTAATGAACAAAAACTCTTTATTTCATTTCTTTTGCGTATATTTTAATTATGAAATTCGATTCCTGGTTGAAAGCAGTTAAAGCTTCAAATTGGTCTAAAATTAGAAACATTATCTTAGGATCATTTTTCGCACATCAAAACAAAAACGATTGAGGCAGCAGCTTCTATAGGGAATACCTGAATTTTTGTAATAGTAAAATATTATATTTTATTATTGTTGAGTTTCCAATATCGGCGAATTGTGTATCTGATAAAGTTGATTATTCTATTAAAATCTTATTTGATGAAATAAAAGATAGCACCCACCGAGGGGCGATAGGAAGGAAGGCGCCAATGAAGCACGCTTCGTTGGTCAGCGTCGCGAAAATATTGAACTCGAATGCACCTCTGTACGAGTGAAATGTAATCCCTGGGTATGAAAGAGGTCGATGGGACACTTTGTTCAGTCGAACTCTCTTTTTTTTTATTCCATCTTTTGTTCGCGGAAATTGCTTACGATGGCGCTCATTAAAGCACAGTCACATTGGATGTCGCTACAAATTGCGCTTTTATTATAAAGTCTGGATTATGTCTACATGGCTTCTGTTTGCTAGTGTTTACCTGTAAGCTTACCGGTTTCTCAATAGTCCGCGCGAATTGCTGCTTTACCTCTCCACTTGCTTCATTCAGTCATATTTAAGTCCCGCAAACGTTCAGGTGCGTAAGAACATTAATTCGTTGGTCACTCGACGGCACTCTTCGAGCTCGTTAGATTTATTTTACGTTCTTAACAATTGTAAATCTGACGCTCCTATCTTCTTAATAATTTAATCAAACAAAAAAGTTATAAAAAAATATACATATATACGAGAAATTGTTGCCCCATGGGAACATTGAATAATTCGTTTATAAAATTTAAAAAAAATACCCGTGTAATATCCGTTGATTTATCGACCAATAAAACGTTTAGTAAACGTGAATTGAATAAGATTTTATCAGTGAATATTTTTGTGACGAACTTATTTACATTTGAGAAAAAATGTGTGAACTACTAAATCCACACTATGGACAGGTAAATTTATGTGTAGTTTTTAATTTGTGAATTATTGTTTAATTTGAAATATAATAAAGGGTAAATCAAGGTAGTTTATTCCTTTCGAATTGTTTGCAACCTCGCTTACTATAGCTGGAAGTAAAGTTGAGGAAATACGGCTCAAAAATAACTCTTCCGTCCTCTGTATTGACGATAACCGGTAAACGAAGGTCTTCATCAATATTTATAAAAAGACAAAAAAAAATCGTTGTCATATAATTTTTATGAAGAAAGAAGAAATTTCCAATTACTTTTACAAAATATTTATGCATTTTAATTGCGAAATTTGAAGACGACTTTTAAAATGCGAAAATAATTGTTGTTCCCCAACAATTTTTTAAATGATACGAAGAAAAGCGTTAGTTTCTCTCTGACAAAAAAAAAATTAAAATACAAATTGCTGAAAGTTATTAAAGTTAATCTGTTGAAATTTACATGAAAGCAAGCTACAAATTAATGATAATGATCGTTAAAAGCTATAAAATTCATTTGAATTATTAAGCAGTCGCATTTGAGGAAACATCATTTTTTTTATTTAAATTTATTATAGTTTTATTATTTATAGTTTAGCATTCATTCAACATTTGAAACTGAAAAGCTTTATTTAAACCAATCTTGTTTGGTTAAGTCGTCCTGGGGTTCCATCTACTTTTACTCCTAGGGATGGTACTGTTCATGAGTGAATTACATCAGCGGTTACTATGTTTTGATTTTTATGTATCCGAATAATATGAAATTACAGTAACTCTAAATGTATGCTTCGTTCATATATCAAACTAGCCATGATATTTTGGACAAGTTTTTCTCAAACTTCACATTTTTCAATTCAATTATTTTTAAATTCTTTTTTTTATAACTTACACTACGTGTCGTCAAATCTTGCAATGCAAAAGTTTTATACTTAGTCTTTACCAAACTCAATGAAATTTGGCGAACATGTATAACTTCGGTGACAATACAAGTTAGTGGTGTTTCCCGAGCGAATCCACCCCCGCATCCCTTATTTCTACCCACGCATCACTAAAAACATTGTACTTGTCTAACTTTTTCAATTTTAACTTATAAATCATTTATAACAATAAAATAAAAGAATTTTTTTTAAAATTTTTTTTAAATGTATTTCTCTTTTATTTAGTAAAATTTACGATTTTGTATACTTAAAATTAATATTTTAAAAACTTATCTTAGATTGTATAATTCATAATTTATATTATAAGGTAAATATTTTGATAATATCAAGTGTGATTCAAGTCAAATCTGACGATGAGAGTCATAACAATAAAACCTCTTGATTGAAAATCTTTTAACTTTTGATTGAGCTTGATCCCCTAAAATAAATGGATAATTAGTGATATAATTTAGTGTACGTCTGTTCTCATCCCAATTATACAATTACAAAATCTTGTCACTGAGTGGTACGAATATAAACTTTGAATAATAATTTCTTTATTTGAAATGTATTCATACATGTTTAGCTTTGAGCTAAAATTATACAATTGAATGACAACTAAACTAAAACAAGTTTCACCAATTAATGCTAAAAATGGTGTAAGCCAAGTTGTTTCTTTTGCCAATTTTCTGCGTGTATATTAAATAAACTCGTCCTCGAATCTATCACGCTATAACTATAAAATTACAAGAACAATTTAAATAAAATTTTTGCATAATTTTTAGCAGCGTTACGCCGAGCTACTTTATATCAATTCCGTGTATTGGTGTCTTTTGAGAAATAAATAATTAAATTCTAAGTTTTATTGGTACGTAATTAATTTATTGATTAATTGTACATAATTACTTTACTTGATTCAGATTCCACTGCATCTGCAGGTATTAATCATCTATTTATTAATTCGACGGAAGCTGGTTTTTGTAATACTACAATAGAAACGTGTTATTTAATTATTTACAAACAATAAATTACAAATCTATTGAGATTATTCAATTGTGTTTACAAAGTTATATTTTAATGCATCATATGATGAATTAATTATTTATACAGACTTGAGGATGTAAAATCTAGAAATGCAAAAATGTGTTAAATAGTGACAGACTGATGAGGTAGTTGCTAAAATCGATATTGTCTGGGAGGTCTACGTCTGTTAAGCAGGTGAAAAGAAGCAAGAATTCCAATTTTAATAGGAAAAATAATAGCGAAAAGAGTGCAGCAAAACGCAAAATGCGTTAAATAATCGGCTTAATTAATTATAACACTTTTATTAGTACATATTTCACATTTTAAGTTCAATGGCTCTGCGATGACTGGATTAGAAAAAAGAATTTTTTTAAATAAATTAAATTCTACTGTTCTATTCTGTTCTGAAGTTCGAAACTAAGAAGCGTATCTAATTGACTAATTGTAGATTTCAGCATTTTATTTTCATTTCAACACATGTACAAATTCTCAGATGAACTGGGTTATTTTAACCGAGTGCATGCCACTCATCTAAATTAATGATGTGCTTTCATTGTTACCCTTCTCAAATAGTGGTAAAATTAGATGATGCGTAAATCATTTCTAAAGTTTGTTTTCCGGTTAATTTCCTTGTAAAACCTTTAACTGAATAATCATCTGTAAAATGCTATAAATATGACTGCTAAAAATATATTTATATGAAAATATCTATAACGTAAACACTCTCCATCGATTTATCTTAAATAGACCAAAAAGAGGGGGATTAGTTAACCCATTTACTGCCAACAACGAGATATCTTGTAATTACCTATAGCTGAATGTGTGGCTGAATATGATCTCGGCAGCGAATGGGTTAAATTAATACTTTGCAATTTTTTTTTCATAATCAGCCTGTTTTTTTTTTTTTTAGCTTGTTAGCAAATAACACTTAATTCGACCAATCAAAGGCCACAAATCAGTGGATGCGGAATGCTTAGTTATTGGAAAATGATCTGATGGAAACAAAATTAAACTTTTAAACTTTTAGCAAAAATTTGTTTGCCTGGAAATGTTTGTTCTAATTTTTCCATTATATTTATTTTGCTATTTCATTGTAATTGTTATTTTACATCGAAGCCTTTATTGCGTAGCATGAAATTCACCTGTTTTAATGCGATAGGATTTTGTATAAAATTTCATCCATTGTATTTTCTACAAAAAAAAAAAAAAAAACATTCTTCAATACATGCGCTACCCAAAAAAACTCAGAAAAAGACGAACACTTCTTCTCCAAAGTAAATAACAAAGAAACAGTCAGCCATACAAAAAGCCCTAATGGACTCACCGCTGCTTTGGCTCTTAAAAAACCAACACGTTCGCTACTAGAATTAGATGTTTAGAGATTCATATTTGTTTGTAGGTGAATGCTGTCTAGTTAATTTTAATTTTAAAGGCTACTTCTGTAATACTATTTAATTTTTTCCCCAAACAGGTCCTGTCCATGAGCACAGATGACTACAGAAAAGCATCCCTTTTCGCAACAGGCTCCTTTGATTTAGAGTTCCCAATACCTGAATTAATAGGACAAACAGAAATTCTAACAGAAGAACACAGGTAATTCAAATAATTACTTGAAAAATTTATAATATGTGTGCTAAAAATAAATTATTTAATTGTTTACATAGAGAGAAACTGTGTGGACATTTACCTGCACGCGCTGAAGGGTATTCATGGACCTTAGCATTTAGCACGTCACAAAATGGATTCTCACTTAATTCTCTGTATAGAAAAATGCAAAAGTTAGAGAGCCCCATTCTGATAGTCATAGAAGACACTGATCACAATGTAAGTAATTTTTCATTTAAGTTCAACACTTACATTTTTTTTAATGCTTTAAAATCGTGATACATGTGCGGCGTGATAGTAACAATATTTTTCAAATTACACGACTATTTGTATGTTATTAAAATGATTATTAACAATTTATAACTTACTTCAGGTTTTCGGAGCTCTAACGTCTTGTTCATTGCACGTGTCAGACCATTTTTACGGAACTGGAGAATCACTTTTATTCAAATTTAATCCAACTTTCAAAGTTTTTCATTGGACTGGTGAAAATCTTTATTTTATTAAAGGAAATCCAGAAAGTTTATCAATAGGAGCTGGAGAGTAAGTAAAATTGTTTATCTTGAATTTGAATTTATGAATTTTTTTAACAGTAATTCATTTACTCATTTAATTTTGTAGTAAGAGTTTGCTTTTTAAAAGTTCTCGTATTATAAAAAATTGGACTAATTTAAAATGTAAATAAGTTTATTTTTTGATACAAACTTCCAGTAACTATTACTCAGGACGTTTATATAAAATGTATAAATTTTGAACACAAGAACGATTAGACATTGTATCATAAGAACCACAATGTGTAGGAGAAAAATCAGTTGTTTATTAATTTTGATCTAGGGGCCCTTGTTCTCGAATCCGTACGAAGCAAAACAAATCAAAAAGAGCTTCCAAAATTTTCTTTTGAATTGAAATTCCATAACAAATTCTTAAGATTCACACCAAATCATTTTAGTTGCCTTTGATTTGAATTAGTTTTTCTGCACAAAACATAAAAATAACTCGATTGGATTTTTCTATCGAATTGTTTTAATTTTGAACGAAGATATTAATTGAAGTCAAAGGTAATTGAAATAAATGCCTTACAAATTTAGGAATTTCAATTCTTTCAAGATTTTGTAAAATATTTTTGATTCTTTTTCTGCGAATTTCAGAACATGGACTAAAATCAATAAATTTTGTAATAAATTCATTTCAATTATCTTTGATTACAATTAATTATTTTGTTTAAAGTGATTAAAATAATGGGATAGAAAGAATGTAACCGAATTATTTTAACGTTTTTAGTGGAAAAACTCTTTGAAGATAAATAAAATGAATTTGTGAGAATTTTTAGATCTTTATTGAGGATTCTTTATCCAAAAAGGGGATTTCTTAATCTTCAACATTTATTCTTAGCTTTTTAGTCGTCAAACGAATTTTTTGAGTAAAATTTAGTCAATCCAATAATAAAGTTTGGTGTGATATAAAATTGTTTTTTAAAAATTTATTTGGTATGAGAAACATACGAATGAAATATAATTTTACCTTACAGCCAATTTTATTTTGTATTTGACAAATAAAGTTAGACTATTTAAAATAAATAAAGAATTATAATGTAAAAGTATATATTTGTGTGGTCTCCGTTTTATTTTGCGCATATAATAAGGATTGAGTCAGTACAAAAGAGATTTCTTCGTTTCGCATTGAGGCATTTACCCTGGCGGAATAGCTTAGACTTACCGTGTTATGAGAGCCGATTAAAACTAATAAATTTACAAACATTGGAACGACGACGTGAGGTATCTAAGGTTATTTTTGTTCATTTGTTGTTGATCGGGGAAACAGATTGCCCCGAGCTTTTATCGTCACTGAAAATTAATGTACCAACAATGAAACTGAGAAATTTTCATTTTTTGCATGTTGATGCGCACCGGACCTGTTATGCGACTTTTGGACCCATTAATTCTTTACTAAGATCCTATAATGATCATTTTTACACTTTAGACTTTAACTTAAGTATTAATCAAATTAAAAATATTATAAAATAGATAGTAGATAAGTCATTATAATAAATAATATTGTTATATATTTTTAGTTGTGTATAGTCAGGGCAGTTGTCTGTTGGCTTGTATAAATAAATAAAAAAAAAAAATAAATAAATTTTAACTTAATTAAATTTTCTTATTATTTTAGCGGAAGATTTGGCTTATGGTTGGACGGTGACTTAAATCAGGGACGATCGCAAACCTGCAGCACATATGGAAACGAGCCTCTAGCGCCGCAAGAGGATTTCGTAATAAAAACACTAGAATGCTGGGCATTTGTTTAATTTTGATCAGCAAATTAGCTACAGACAAGCAACCTGTTTTTTTTTTTTTTTATATATATATATAAGGCGTAATATTTAGTTCAGAATTAAGTTAGGCATTTTCATAATTTCGTTGCTTGTAGTGCGATATATGTATGTGTATTTATTTATGAAAAGGAAAACAAAAAAAAAAACATAATAATTTAATGAGAACTCAGAGATATTCAAGTGATTTAAATATGTTGACTACGGTAGTAAGGAAGTCGATGATAAATATTTATATGAAGCAAAACAAAAACAAAAGCAAAAAGTAATTACCTTCAGAAGAAAAAAATAAATAAAAAAATATTGTTATGGTTACTGTAATGTTGTTATAAATTGAATTATTCTTAGAAAATATGTATTTATATAATGCTATATGAAGCGTAAACGATGTAGAGAGAGTACTGAGAAATTTATATAAAGGAATACAAAACAAACCAATGCTACAAATGTAACTGTAAAGGAATATTTCAACACGTACAGTACAAGCAAACACTTCTTTTACTCTCCTCGTTTTGTTGCAGTTCATTAAAAATTTCTCCGTTCCGTTTTCAATGGCAATCTCATCCACGCGTATCATTTTATAATTTAAAAAAAAAAAAAACCCAATTATTTTTTTTTTTTTTAATTCTTTTGTAATACAATTTTAGATCACACGATTCATTATGAATGAACCGTGCTTGCTAATAAAAACACTATTTCAATTTATGATGTTGCTTTGAATTCCGTTTACTATTTTTCATTTAAAAATTCCATAATTTGAATATTCCAAACACCAGTGGCTAAATTTACGCACAGCGTTGTTATTAATATAAAATGTCTTCATTATTTTCGGATATGTGGCAATTGTTGAAATTGAAGAAGCGTTATGTGTTAAATAAACAAAGAATTCTTATGGTCAATTTATACATTACATCTATTTTTCGTTTAATTAAGGATAAGACTTCATTAGTTACAAAGGATTTTGTGACCAAAACTAATGACAGGTAATTTTCTAAGAATTTTAGATTATGGAGTGGGACATGAAAACGTTTCATCCGAAATTTTCGAGAAATCGGTACTTTTTGATAGCAAATAATGTTTGGAATTATGAAAAAAAAAACATTTATTATATGCGAAGTTTTAACACCTTAGACCCAGCGTACTTTTTCGACATCTATATGATGAGCGAGAACGAGAACGAATCCTGCTTGTTTACGTTATCAGTGGCTTACGTTTAGTCTATCTCAGGAAATTATGACTTTGTTGATATCTAGCCTCTTCCCAGTTATCTAATTAAAGTATGTTTTTAAAAATGTATGTGAACCACCGGTGGTCCACGTTACCAGATGAAGAAAACTAGTTGTGGACTACCACCAGTAGTTGACGCCGCCAGATGAAAGCAATGCTTGTGGACCACCGATAGTACACACCGGGTTGAACGTGTTAAAAGAGAAAGAAATTTTATTTGTGGACCGTTTTCGGTACATGTAGCACGAAACGTATTAAGGGGTAACACCTATGCAATCGGATAAAAATTAAATTTTCAAATAATTTTATTAAAAGAAATAATTTTCATAATGAAATTTTCAAAAATTGTGGGTCTGCATCAATTTAAACTGATGATTAGTAGATGTAATATTTGGATTGAAAAAATATGATTACATTTTCTTTATTTCTAATACCAGAAGAAATTCGTAGTAAAAATATTTTTGATAAAATGCTAAAATGTTAGAAAAAATAGTAGTTTTTTTCCGAAAAGTTGAGTGATTAAAATAAAATTTAAACGTGATACTTTCAAAATTTTTTAAAGAAAACACGCTTAAGCCATTTTAATCTTTTTAAATATTTGCATAGCATATGTTACCCCTTAATTGAAGAATAAAAATAAAAGGTATACAAAAACTTAAGTTTTGCCCATTAAATAACATTAGTAAAATCTCTTAGTATCTTAAATGAAACTATAGTCATCCAAGTCGATAGATTTAAAAGTGTGTTACATTTTGATTTATTATAATAATTATTTTTCCATATATTGGGCTGGCAGGAAAATTCTGTCGTATTTTAAAGAAAACATTTGAAATAGTTTTCGAATGTGTTCCTCAGCAGTCGAATGGTGGATGCCTAATTCCTTTGCAATTGCTTTTGAAGTTAGATGTTGGTGGGTTCCAACATAGACCGCAAAATTTCATTATCGACCTTGGATGGCCGCCCAGATCGGTGATCTTGTTTGAGATATATCCGGAAACCATCTTTGGCTGGTCCGAACATTTACACTTGCACCCCCCAACGTATCGCATACATTTTTACAAGCAACAGATGCGTTCCTTTCTGGAACTCAAAAAATGCAATATCTTAAATGTACTACCTGCCATCTTATTCACTCTGTACTTCGTAACTAACTAATAAAGGATATTGAATGTAGTCCTGTTATATCCCACGAAAGGTACGCTAAATAATAAGGATTCATACGATGCATTCTCCTTGCTTTTTTTTACCTACAGGTAGTAAAGTACGTGAAAACTTTCCCGCCAACCTAATATATTCCCAAACCTGAAGAGTGATATTCGAATAGATTAGAATGTTAAAATCGTCGTAAGTGTCCGCAGGAGTCCCGATTCGCCCTAGAATTCGCTTGCAACAAGTCCATTCTATAAAACGTCCCTGAAACAGGCCTATATTTTTATAAACAACGCCCGAAATAAACCCAAATTATCATAAAATATGCCTGCAACAGGCTCAGAATTTTGTAGGCATTCCAACACAAAAAATCTACAGGTATGCATCCATATGTCCATGTGTATATAAAAATAAAATTATTTATTATTCAAATTTAATTATAATTATCATTATAATCTAATAGAAAAATATCAAAGAAATATTAATTGTGGAATAAAAGGCAGATAGGGTCTATCTCTATTGCCAAAGTAACATTTGAATGTTGAACTTTTATTTTTATTTTAAACAGGCGTATTGCAAGCTTCTCTATGATCCTATTTCTTATACAAAATGCTACGGGCCTGATTCGGGTGTATATCGGTCGTTTTTTGAATTCTGGGCATGTTATTGGTTCGTTGCAGGCCTATATATTTTTATTCGAGCATGTGAGATTGAATTCGGAGCAAAAGCAAATAGCAATCAAGTTGCAAATTCTACAAAACACTCCTAGATACGAATGTATCTCTTTTATATTATAAGTAATATTCCCATTTAACCTTCATTCACCCATTTAAAAAAGTTTTTGGACCCATAGTTTTAAATATAAAAGTAAATCTTTTGGGTGAAAAGATCCAAAAGTTTAAAAAAGTGAATATTCAATATATAAAAGACAAAATTTTCCATTCGGAAGTAGCACTTCAGATTGATATTGGATGATTCCGGACAATCTTATAAATAATTAAAAATTTGGACAAGGAGTTTGTTATTTATTTATTTATTTATAAATTGTGTTTTTATAATTCGCGACAAATCAAACTAGTGCTGTAAATCTAATCTTAATATACCTTTCTCGAAAACTTTAAATGAAAATGCTTTTTATAATCCCATTCGAAAGTTTAGAAAAATATTTTTAAAATTCACCTATCCTATTGTTATATACATATAGAAGAAAAAATGTTGACCAGTGTCATTCATTTATATATCAAATATCAGTATTTTGGGAGTCAAATTATGGGAGATTCATTTTTAGAAAACGTTGAGCGATTTTAGTTATGCAGTGGTTTTTTGTGCCCCAAATAAATCGCTCGTAACGTTAATAAGCAACAAAAGTTATGCAATTCGTAAGTACCTTATAAAATTTATTATTCAAATTTAAAATATTTAATTAGTATTTTATTCCTCATATTTCTTCAAATACGATCAATTTTTGTAGAATGCAATAGGTAATTATTCATTATCGTATTGATTCCCATTATTTGACTCCAAGAAAAAATAAATCTGAAAAATAAATAGTAGCATATTTTGGATATATTTATTGGGTGTAAAAAAAATAAAATTATACCCATTTTGTATATTATAAGGCTCATACCAACTACCCAGTATGAATAAAATTTCACAAAATTGTCTACAACTAAACAATATTTAATACTCCGAGCGATTATTCTATACAAAATACAAAAAAAAAAAAAGAAGAAACCTGAATCATAATAAAAAGATACGATTTTTGTACGTGAAGGTATTAAAAGCTTTGAAGCTTCTCAAAGTCATATTTGTAAAACGCAGCAAATCTCTTACCATATTATCCTAAAATGCTGCCGCATAATCTTATCATTAATTAAACAATTTGGGCATATTTGAGTGAGTACGAACCTTAAAACTTTATAATATTACGAAAAGTGAAATTGTTGATAGAGGTCTGCGCGTTACATTTGACTGAGTGAATGCCCTACTTAATGCGCCACAACATACATTTTTTATTTATTTTTTATTTTATATAATACTTTATGATTATTGTACTTAAAACAATTTAAAATCGGATTAAAGCTGCGGTATGTAGTAGATTATAAAATATCTACTCAGTTTACTCAACAGATTCATCTCATTATAGACAACATCAGACTCAATTTTGTTTCTAAAACTCAAATTTTTAATTATCTTGTAATTTTGTTAAATATTATTTTTGAATTGTCCTTAAGATCGAAAAATTTATTAGTGACTGTTATTTTGGATGATGGCATTCTATTGTTAAATAATCATCATTACGGTACGAAGGGATTTTTTAAAGCTTAACGACAGCGATGATATATTTTTAAATTGGAATATTATGTACCTTATACATAAATTCATGTGGTAAATCCAAATAGTCACAAATGTTGACTACTTTTAATAGATAAATATTAAAAGGGGCAATTGTCCTTTTTAAACGGCACTGTTGCTGGCAAGTTCATCGATAAAATATGACGATATGCGCATTCGTTCATATTTATAAGGCTATATGAATTTTTTAAAAGTTATAATGGTTCGATTACTAGCAAAGATGGGAAAATTGTAATCGATTAATTACATGATTACAAAATGATTACAAGATTACAGTCCTTGGTCAAATTATTAGACGCACTTTATTATTACAAAGCTGCAGTATACATAACTGAAAGTAATCACAATAGGTTTTTGAAATCAAGAGTGGCGATTACCCTTTAATCTTAATTGCAAGTAATTTTAATTACTTTATAATCAAAATATTGATTATCGATAATCACGATTACAAACTAAACTAAACTTGATTATTTTGCAATTTCGACTAATGTTTTCATATGAGTAATCGATTACATTTCGTAATTAATGCAATTTGTAATAACGCCCAATTTTGATTGCTAGCCACTTTGATCTTCAGCCAGATGTCTCTAATTATAAAATAACTTGCTTGACTTTAAAGACCTACAGGAGTCAAGTTGCACCCTGTTTCTCTATTTATAAATATATTTTTTTTTAATTATATTTAATAGTTGGACTTGGTACTCTATAATTGCGGGGTTTCTTAAATTTTGTTCAAGTCTTTAAATCTCAAATCTAATTTTTATAAATCAAAGTATGTATTATTATTTTAATTTTTACATTTAGAAATCTTATACTTAATTTATTTAACATTTTATATTTCAAGAATGTCTTAAAGTTGGATTCATTAGTATCTCTGGAACAGATTATGTTTGAGATATCCTTACAGGTTTAGATGAAACCTTGTACGAATGTTTATTTGAGGTTAAAAGTAGCAAACAATATTTTTTAGTCTTTTGTATTTTTCGAGATCCTACACAATTTCGTTACATATTGTATAAATACCTTAAATGAAAAATATTTCCACCTTTGAAATTAACGAATTAGTGATAAATATTTTTTCAACTTATCAATGGTGACGATCGATTTGAAATAAAATATTTCTTTTTCAAAACTCGTGTAGAATTATTTACATAAATAAGATGGATTGTTGATAAATGATTTTCGGCAAAAAAGTTTGAGAACAGAACAGAAAATCACAGCAAAAAGTCATCAACTTTCAAAACTTTAAAGTTATCAATCTTTTTAAGAGTTCTAAGAAAATAAATACCCCCCTTCACAAAGTTCTAATTACTTTGTGGGTTTTACCCATGTGTCTGATACGTTATTTTTTTCCAATTATCTTTTATCTAAAAATTGCAATTCCAGTTTAATACCTTTGCAGAATAAATTGGTTTTCCGGACCCATACACTTTTCTTGTCAGCCATCCCCAGAAATTTTCGATGATAGTGGAGATAGTGATAGCCAATCCAAAACAGCAACATTTTCGTCCTCAAACCACTGTGGCTGTGTGAAGTGCAGCGTGATTATGTTGGAAAGTCCATTTTTTCTATTATTTTTAGTTTGGCGCTCCTTAACACTTCTATGTAATCATTAGATGTGTGCCGTTCACTAATTAAAATAAAATCGATTTGTCAATTGTAAGAAATGGCTCCCCAAACCATTGATACCTCCTAATCTGCTATGACGACGGATTAACAATTACATCCTTTTGTAAGAGAGAAGAACGCATATCCGTCAGATCCATCCAATGTGAAGCGTTTTTCGTCTGAAAAGATTATCCATCTCCATTCGTTCTTTCAAGTCATATGTGTTCAAGCAAATTCAATCCTTTTTTTTTGTCTCTAGGTTAATTGTCGTTTTACCTTCTGGTGGCGACGTTATAAGATTGATAAGCTTTTCAGCAAACGCTGCACCGTTCGAATACCGGCAGATGGTCCAACCTCTTCTTAAATTTCTCTCGATGACTTTGATCCATTTGAGGCTACTCGTATGTGGTTGCTCTTTTCATCCTCCCTGTCTTTTCCCATAATTTTCGGGATCTTTAAGGAAGTTTTCAATTATTTCAGCACTTCTGTTGATCCTTCTACCAATTTATTGATTGGAATATCCTTTTAGTGCCATTATTTTTCCAATTTCCTACAAGAGTGAGTTTTTGTCCATTATCCATTTTTATTCTGTTCACCATCTACTTACTTCGGAATACAATTTGATTAGAGTTATACCGTTCGTTGCATTTCGAATTACCAATAATTTCTGTGTCTACAATTAAGTATCGAAGATTTTTATAGCAATCTTCAGATAAAAAATCATTACAAAAAATAACGCAGTTCTATGTGAAAAGGGTTATTTATTCCCAGAATTCGTCATTACTTAAAATGTCTGTATGTTGAGAGTGCCTGCAATCATGTGTCGCGTAGTATACAAGCAAGCCACAAATTTTTGGTATATCCGTCCCTTTTGATCCTAAATGAAAATTTCTACAAAGCTTCATCAAATCCATAATGTGACCTCAAATTTATTTTATACCAAAACTCTGTACGACAACCAAAAATATATACAGGATGTTACTTTTAACTTTTAAATGTGTGATTATAAAGCACCCTGTAACTTTCTCAATTATTCGACGCAGTTATGAAATTTTAGGATTTTCTGATGAATTGAAAAACTAGCTACGATTATAATTAAAACTTTAGAATCCTTAGAGGATTACCTTTTATTTAAGACCCAGACCTCACATCTTACAATTTTTTCAAGTGGGGAGAATAGAGAGCCGTTTAAATAAAGGAAAATCTGGAGTCTGCTGTTGAATAAGGCTTCAATTGCGTCTATAAGATGAATAATATTAAAAATATTTTCGAAAAATGTGAAAGAATTGAGAAATAAGTCCAATCTAAAGTCAAATTTTGATTTTTAAATCATTTTTCGGTTTTAATATTTTACATTATTTCCAGTTTATGCGCCACATTCCATTAAATCATACACCATACACTGGTTATATTGAGGATATGCATAAAAGCTGCATAAAAATTTTATAAACCAAAATAATTACAGGTAAAACATTTGCCTTTATAATACTAAAATAAAATAATGTTGTGTGTCAATAAAGAGCTTGAAAGTAATACAACAGTTTGACCTAAAAAAAAAAAAAACAAAATTTTTTATATGTTTACAAATTAAAATCGAATAAACCCTTCGAATATATTTGTAATTGTAGGAAATCATGTCCTCTGATTTCCCCTCTTTATGCTTTTAAATCAGACTTTTTAATTTTTTTGGTAAAATACACAATTTTTCCTTAAGCAAAGCACTGAAATTTCCTTTTATATACGACGATTTCATCAATTTTATATGAACGAGTAAAGTAAACAAAATAAAGAATAAATAAAATGTAAATCAGACTTTTTGATACACCTACACCAAGATACACGACCAATAATGTGAAGTTTAATAAAAAATAAATAAAATATAAATAAAAAGTGGTAATAATCTCTACGCTATTAGGACGAGAAGCATATGATAAGATTTCATATAGTTATTAAACTTTGTAGCTTAATTCATTGTTAATTAATTTTTGTATAGAACTTTTGAGAGAAGGCATAAAACTTGTGGAGTTTTTTTGTTTTTTTAAAAAAAAAGCGTATAAGAAAAATATTGTAACTTCTGTCAATTACAAAAGTAGACTGGAATTTTCCAAGAAAATGTTAATAACACATTAATACAACAAATTAAAAAAGAAAAATTATAAGTAGTACTAAAGAGATACTACACCGCTTAAAGTTCTTGTGAATTGATGACACTATGAAGACATAAAATATTGCATTTTATGTGAAATAAACTTTAATGAGGTTTGTTGTTAAAAAAAAACTGTTCCGTAAGAGGTGTATTTATATTTGTTAGTTTGCACGTTTCGCTTTGTTAACTTACCAATGAGTAGAAACAATTTTTACTTTCACTGATAAACTAGCAAATATGAAAATAAGAGAAAGTGAAGAATATGTACTCGTTTGATTAACAAATAAGATATTCAGTTAAAAGTAAAATACGAAAAACAAAAATAAATAAAATAAACTATGGGCTAAGTCTCTACAACCATAAAGCAAATAAAGATACCTTTCAAGGATATTTTTCAAAGAGTAAGTAATCAAAAAGTGTAAGCCGGCATTTTCCACAGAGTTTTCATAAAACCAACAGAAATAGAGAGTAAAAAAGCTTGTTGAAATTATATTTTTCTACAGACAAAGAAAACTGAGGAGTTATTTTTATGTCTAGGGTTTGTATAAAGTTACATAAATTTAACATGACCACATAAGTATTCAAACTATTAGGTAATGATTCGTGTCTAGAAGCAGTAGATGCTTGAAGCTAACAGTTGAGTCAGAATTAAGGAATTGTTTCAAAAATATTTCTTTATTTTGCTCCGATATACTACAAGTAAATTGTACTAACTACAAAATTTTATAATAAATTACTTTTTAGGTAAAAAATCCATTTTTTGATCGATATCAATCAATATCATATGAATGCAGCAAAAAAACTAAATAAATATTTTTCTAATTTAACATTAATTTTGAAAATATTCCAAGATTATCCATGGCTAAAAAATTATTTTGAAATATTCATCCCAACTTATCGAAAGTCTGATTTTGAGGCTCAGAAATGTTTGAAATATTCGTATATTGTCGTATATTGCAAAAAATCAATGATTTCAATAATTTCCTAGTATTTGCATCGAAGCATTTTACATATAAAGGAGATTAACAATTGTATGATACAAAATATCTAAAACTTGAGAGTCAGGAGTCACATCTAATTACTCAATTTACTCGCCAACAACAATTTTGGCTCTAAAAAATTAATAAATAATTCTTATAGAATTTTTTCTTGTAGATAACGAATTTGTAAATAAAAATGTTCCATCACATCATGTTTTCGAAAGAAAATATAGTTAAAAAATAAAGAACGCCGCATTTTGACCATTTTTAAAAATGAACGGCTTCATTCAGGAATTTCTCAATTGATAGTTGGTATCTTAGTTATTATATAAAAGTGCAAATGATTTAAAACATTTCAATATGATCCGTCAGTTTTCAATTCAGGACATCTAGGTTCTAGGTTCAAGTGGCTGTCAAAAGAAGGCACACTTAGGCCAAATTAGGCTCATTGTGATATCTCGTGGGACGAAGCCCCCAATAACTAACCTTCGAACCATTTGGACTCTTTAATGAACTGCTCCAGGCTCCTAATCCTGACGGAGCTCAGTTCCGATAGATCATTAAAGAAAGTGGAGCCCAGGCTCCGATTTCTCCGCACCGCTAGTGCTGGGCATTGACACAGGAAGTGAAGGATGTTCTCTTCCTCTTCCTCATTGAGGCAACTTCTGCCGATGAGACAGTGGCCCGTGATGACCGCTACTACGTTGCTGATAGCGGCTCTCTTGAGCGAGACCAAGTTTCTAGACCTGTTGCGGTCGAAGATGGGCCAGATAAATCTGGTCGTTGCGCAGGTGGGCTCATTTCTCCACCTGCGATTTGCAGTTGCTAAGAAGGACTCTTGTATGGTCCGCTTGCTTGATGCAAGCGGAGCACCCGGCTTAAGAGTGATATCCTCAGCGGGCAAGCCTGTGCCAAGTCTCGCCAGCTCATCCGCCCTGGTGTTGCCCGGGATCTCGAAGTGGCCAGGCACCCAGACCAGACTGACTTCAGTTCTATCAGCCATGCGGATGAGCTCCGAGTGACAGTCCGCAACGACCTTGGATGTCCTGTGAACACTTACTAGCGATCTGATCGCAGAATTCAGGACATACAATAATATCACATAGTTCAGTTCTGTTCATTTATTACGGCTTTAATTTACAATGGTACTTAACTTACTTAACAATGAGTTGCTAATCGTTAACACCACATAAAATATCTTTCACAAGTAAAGCACAGCTAACATCATGCTGAAATCTAAGTTTAGCTAGTCCAACTAGTAAACATCTGGACTCATAAGAAGGAATATTATCTTTAAAAAATTTTAATTTTTAATACAAGAAACGGGTAAACGATCTTTTGCACCTATTCGAGTGAGCCATGTATTTTAAAGACCAATTTATATCAGCATACTCAAGAATTGGTCTTACTAAAGAGACATACAAAGTTTTTATAGCAAAAATATCGGAAAATTTATTAGAATTCTTTTTTATGAATGCTAGAGTTTTAAAGGCTTTAAAACAAATATATTCAATATGTTTTATATACGAAAGCTTCTTGTCAAGGATTACCCCAAGATCAGTGATTTCTTGAACTGTAATCGTTTACATTGTAAGCATACTCTATTTGATTTGAGGAGTGAGAGTCAGTAATCACTAGACTGAAATATTTAAATGTAGGTCATTTAAAGAATACCATTCGATCAACTTATTCAGATTATGTTGTAGGCGAGTGCAGGAATCTAAAATACTTCCAAAAAGAGTTTCAAGTCATCAGGATACACTAGACATTGTGACTAAAAAAAGCAGTTGATAATATCATTGATAAAAAGGAGAAATAATACCGGACCTCAAGGACTACGTTGAGGTATGCCTGATTTAATATGGAAAGATCTGGAGGTGACATTGCATTTTGCATTGAATTTTTTAATGTTAATGAAAATATACTTTCATTAGCATTGATTTTGCTGAGGTCAATGTATTATTTAACAAAATTCTGTTTATGGCAATACAATACAGTAATTACATTAATTATCCTCTATCTCCTTACTGACTAACCACGTGTTAAAGGTATTAGTATCATACAATTATTTGATAAAAATTATTAATTTTGAAGCTTTCAGAGTCTCCGTTTTTGTATTGTTTTTTTTTTGTGCATTAAATGGAAATCAGATTAATTCTAGGCGAATATTCCCAACTTAGCAATCTTTTTTTCTTCAATTACCTAAAAACCAAATTATGCTGCAGGATCTAGTAAAAATTATAAAATAAAAAAACTGCTTAGTCGTATAAATAGAAAGAAATCATTTTACAACTGAAGATACCCCATATCTTAAAATTTATTAGTAATAATAATTGTTTAAAAGGTTCAGTTCGAAAAGAAAAAAATGAATAAAATAAAGTATTATGAAAAATAAGTTGGTAATCAGCGTAAATTATCAATCTGTAGTTTGAAACGAATAATCACTACAAAAGGAAAACAAATTGTTTGCATCAGTTGTAGCGGCTTTGCACGAATTTTCTGCTTGAATGCCATATTTGTAAGAGTACATAACCAAATATGTATAGGGGCTTATTTTAAGTGCATTTAAAAATAAAAAAACAATTAATAAAACTACAAAAGCAAAAACAGATCACAGAACATACAGAAACAATTAATTTGTGAAAATAAAATTTGATTTGTTGAGACACTTATGCATACCCCTTAATGTAAAAAAATTAGATAAAATATATTCATATATATACATGATAATGGCTTTTTTATTAATTTTCTTATTTTAGGTAAATGATTAACTTAACTATTCACTATATGAAATTCAAAAATATAGAGCGTTAATATTTGAGCCCTTTACTTTGAAAGTGATTCAAAAAACCTGGTTTTTGCAAGTCCAAAATCTTATAAGGTCTATTTTTTTAAGGCAAAACCGTCCTTGTAACATTTTGGATTTGCAACACTTTTAAAGTAAACGGCTCATTTATTAAAGACTATAGGACCTATAGACCTTTCGTAGGGCTAGACTGATTATTAGAAAATTGATCACAAATTAAAGGAAAAGGGCATATAGTATATTTCGGTTTTATGCAGTTGTCTATTTAATGTACTTAATGTTTATATTTATACAGACGAGTTTAATGAATAGGATAGATTTTGAAAAAAATATATAATATATTTAATATAATAAAATTCTCAAATGTACTAGAAAAATCTTTATATAGGGTTTTTGCATATGTTGATTTAAAACTTGCTTACAGTGAGTGAAAAGAAAAGACTTATGCCGTTTATTACATAGTAGTAATTTCAAGTCAAAACATGGCATCGTGTCATAAATTCATAACATAACACTTTCGTCTTTTAAAAAGACAAAATGCATTTTAATATAACTTTTACATATCCTTCCTTATTTTGTTACTGTGATTCTCATTCCGACAGCCTTGTTGGTATCATGATCTGTCAACGTTAAAGCTTTAATCAAGGTTAACCTTTTTTAATGGTGCAAATCACGAAGGAGCAACGTTTAAAAAATAATTAAAAATGACTACCGCAATTTTGAGTTTGTGGTCGAGTTTCTTGATCACTTGAAGCGCCAAAACTACATATTTTTGACCATAAATAAATGAACTTGACATCAGTGAGATGTGGTTTGAACAAGATGGTGCCACATGCCCTGTTGAAGGGGAATTGAAGGGCCACGAGTCACCTACCCAGGCCCCCTCGGGAACAAGCTCGAATCTACGCAGAGGTGGCAGGAGCTTCACTTTCTGGCGCACCCGTAGGGATCGGTCTCAGGTTTAGGGACCTCTTACGGGGGGACATTCTGTATTGAAAGTCACTGCAGGGATAGTGTTGAGGCTTCCTTTGGGGAACTATATGAAAAAAACTAAGGACTTACACTTAATTGAAATCTTTTTGGAAATAACGCTATTATCATGACACGGAGCTTGGTTTCAAGATTAAAAAAGAGATTGGTGGAAATTTTATAAGGGAAAGCAACCCCATGCTCTTCTACTAAACGAGACTCACCTCAGGGATGAGGTTTGTCTATCATTCGAGGGATATAAAACATTTAGAAATAATAAGGGCCAGTGGGTAGCCGTCTTAATTAAGGGCAATTTGGAGTACTCTGAGATTCCACAATTTGGTTTTGCGAGACTTTCGTAGGTGGTGTCGTGTACTAGCGTAGGCCCCCTGCAGGGCGGAGACTGGGATTGGAGTGAGACTAGTGGTCCTAGAAACTTAAATGCCCACCAGTGTGGATTCCGAGATGGTAGTACCGTTACTGGACTATCTGAGCGGGCTTAGCGACGACGGATATTTTGTGGTCTTCGAGGGGATTACAATGCAAGAAGTAACTGATGAATCGACTCCACTACAAACAGCAACGACCGCAACATGGTTGCGTGGCTCTGCAACAAAGGTATAGGGAGTGATCTGATTAATGCAGGACTTGTAGTGCCCATCTATCCTCTAAGTGTGGCCTGTCTTGATATCTTCCTTCTGTCTGGCGGATACTTCGAAGGATGGGCGGAAGGTTACCCGTATGAGGCACATAACGACCCCTCGGAACACTTGATGGTTAAATGGGCGACATAGCCACCAATACGGGTTGGAAAACAGTGGTCTTCAACGCCGAAACAGGCTGGAATATGTTCAGAAACTCTCTGGAGTAAAGAATCCTGAGCTGCAGAAGCCTGGATTCCGGTTTGATGACTAAAAGCGAGAATATGAATACGTCGCTTCCATAACGACCACATGCGACCATATCCGGAACGATCGAGGGCCCTGGAGGGATTGGCTAGCTTGGGTAAAATGGTGACCGCCACGACGGCGGAGCTCGAGGAAGTCTATTATGAGATAAATAACAAAAACATTGGAGCCTCCAATTACTATAGGATCAGGAGCTAGTTTCCTTAGGAGTTGAACTGTAGAAAAAGAGGTGGAGGGGAGGGAATGTTTTGAAAGGGAAAAAAGGGAAGATGGCGATTATTGGGGGGTACACTGCGCGCTTCGGAACTAAATATTGCATTTCTCCACGACCCCTCATAAATAAACAATTAATAATTATTATGCACAAATTAACGCCCATCTTCCTCTTATAGCTAGATAATCAACTGTGATACATAGCTAATAGGGGGCAATTTTAATATATTAACGTAGACTACTTAAGTAGTGCCGCGGATGTCTGTATCCAGCCAAGTAAAAACGCTCAGTGTTCATTTTATAAATCCTATTATTATATTCCGAAGTTGTCTGTTCGATTACCATATGAAAATCCTGGTTAACCCTTAACGGCCGAGAGCTTTTTTTTGTAATACTCGCCTATAAGACGACGGAAAATTAGATGAAATTCTAAAACGTCTATAAGGATGAAAACTTAAACTAAACATTTAAACTGATTTATTTAGATATGAATTCAATATATTTACTTGATTTATAATTTTATAAATGAAATTAATTTTTATAATTTTTAAAAGTATGATATTTTTCGAAGCAATTGCCAATGTGTAGTGATGGATTCGCGGGACATGTTGAACAATAAGTGATTGTTCGTTTACGGCCGCCTTTAATCTTTCTATCGGAACATACTCAACAGTCTTTGTTACTTCCAAGTCGAGGAATATGCAATTTCCCATCAAGTCGATTTTCAGTTTTAGACGTATTACATTGCCCTTGGGGTTGAACTGTTCTTCGAAAATCTATTCTTAGTTGAAGAATTAACTTTTTAACAAACTGTAGATGAGTCATGGGCTTCTCATTTCTTTGTACTTTAGTATCTTTATACAGAATGTATGCATTTACTACGGATACTTCCAATCCCCAAAAGAAAACGCCACCATTTAAGACTTTTCCTCATAAACGGATAAGAAGCTGCATAGTGATCTGCTCGACCGACACCACCCATATGTTTGGTATAAGCTAAAACTATGGTGGATTTCTGAACAGTCTGAACATTACCACCGCGTTTTATTCTCGTAACAGTATGCATCGTCGCTTGGCCCCAAGTGCTGAGCACAGTAATTTATGTTTTATCTTTCCAGGCATTAAGTAACAAATAAAACTACAGCGATGATAAATAAATGAAATGAAAACTGAATTCTTTTCATGTCCCCGTATTGGGGCCTTTCGTTTTCTATGGCATAAGTACTATGTCCCCGTAGCGGGGCCTTTCGGCCGTTAAGGGTTTTAAAAAAGTAAAAATAAAAAGAAAACCAAAAATAATAAAGTGCCATATGGGTTTAGTTCCCGAGTGCACGTTTAAAGATTCAGAATCAATTTCTCAATTGTAAAAAACAAAAAATATGTTGTTATACTAAGTCGCAATAAAAGTTCTTGAATCTTTGAATTTTTATAAGTTTTGTAGCCCTTCCCGCCCATTGTTCTTTAAGTCTTGCAAATAATTATAATAATCTTTAACGATCCCTTTACTGTCTCTTATGTTTTTATGCAATTGGTGGTATTATTAGGAACTCGCATATTTATATTTCGTTTTTTTTGATCGCATATTTATTATTTCCTCCTGGTTTCTGTACACTTTTTAAATTTAGAAAAACGAACTTTTATTCGGTTAAAACATAATATCAACTGTTGCGCCATCTTTATGTTCTACATAAAAATATATCTGACAGTTCAATATGTCAAAACAAGATGACATTTTTAAACAAAACGTCATTTCGCACGTCCTTTGTAAATCATTCATAAAATTCATGTTCGGTGCGAAGGTTTCTTTTTATGATGGAGTCTCGTTTAGTAATTAAAGTGCTTTGTTTCCTGTTCTTGTCATGGATCGGGATCGCAGCAGCCCTTGAAGAGGATGTAAGTTGATGAGATTTTTTGCTTGCGTGATATCCCGCAGAGAAAGTATAGAACGTAGTTTGCTGGCTGATGTAAAATTGAAGCTTTTGAAGAGACGGTGCATACGCCTCAAGGCGAATTAGCGAATCATTCGGTAAACGACGAATAAGCTGTGCTAATATTTGGTCAGAATTCAAGGCCAAACCGGATCGGATCGGACTAATGCAATTGAAATCAATTGGTAATTTTAAATGTTTTGTTGCCAATAAAATTTTTGGAATTATCAACAATTGCAGTCTAAAAAGCAAAATTATTTAACTGAAATTTCAGCATTCTTGATGAAATTCTGTAGCGACATCGAGAAAAACCGGACATGTGTCCGAGTTATATACGACTGCTCAGTTGAAGACTGGTAAATCAAATAACAGTTTTTGCGCATTTTTACCCACCCGGAACAAGTTTAAAAACCGAGTTTCAATGATATTTTATACCTTTTTGAAAATGAAAAGTAAAAATTCATTTATTTACTGCCAGAATGCATCCAAAGATAACCAGAAATTATAGCGCCTTAGTTTCTTAATTATTCATAAATTCTTTCTTATTATTGGATAATATTCCTTGCCAATTTGAAGATCTTAAAATTGATGTACGTTAAACAATGACAATCGTTGATCTTGATCACTTTTAAGAAAATTAAGTCATTATATAAAGATGGGAAAGTAAAATTGAAAAATAAAGAAACATTGTGAAAATTCTAGAGTTGTAAAATGATATTTTGCTGTACTACCCCCGCATTTTTAGCGTTAATATCTAAAAATCGAAAATAAATATTTATGTAAGGTTTTGGTTTTGTAATCAATAGCTATAAAAGTTGTTGGACAAGGAAAGTGGTCTATTAAATTTCCAGATTTTTGCACATGACTTTAACTTTAGAATAAACAACATCATAACTTAATTTCAATTAAAAACGAATTTCGAGAGGTAAAAATGCTTTAGCGTCGTTGGCCTCTACGATGGTTTAATATTCATTATGCATTCAGTTTTTTTGAAATCCTGAATATAAGATTAGCATAAGAAACATCTCTGATATCAGGTTATGATAAAAGTGAAATAAAATAAAGTGAAAATTTCTTACACCATCTAGAACTCACTAGAAGTATTCGTTTCAAATTATTTTAAAGAGTTTAAATTTACAATAAGTAAAATTTTATTATATAAAAAGTTGTGAGATGGTTGAATAAAACAAGAAGCATTTACACGTAGTAATTCGGCTAAGCTTAGCAGGTGTATTATACCGGTTTCGATTTTGCATAGTTGTGATGTGTTCAACCGTCCAATTCATCTTTGTATATAATTTATATATAATAAAAAACAATGTTTAAACTTGACTTCATAAAATAAGAAACCAAGCGCAGAATTTAGCAATAAATTACAATAATAATAAAGGCGTTAAATAGTAATTTCAATAATTAGTAGTTGCAAAATCGAAAACATTTTCAAGTTTCGAGTAAAACTAGCATTTATAGATTTTAAATATATATTGGAAATCCTTGTTCCCAAAAAACCAAAAGTATCAATTTTGAGTAGAATTGGATCATAAAAGGGTTAACATTTGTATAAGAATGAATCGTTCGCAACTTTATAAACTAAAAATTATGATAAAAATGTAAAGGAGTACAGACTGCTTTGATTTTCGTGGGCCTTTTAGGAGTAACCTAAATTATGTTCCTCTGTCTGCTTAACCTCTCCCGTAAGGATAAAAACGATATTTCAGAGACTGTTTTCGCTTTTGATATATTTACATACATTACGTTGGAAAGTTATAGACGTACCATACGATAGTGCAGTACGCCATTTGTGGAGCAGGAAAGAATACTATAGTAAATCCATAAAATTCAGTAAAACTCTACAAAAACGCTTTTGTATTATTATAAACGCACGTTACTTTTCTAGGTTTATCAGTTATAAAAATGCACAAAAATTGATATAATATTTTTATTAATAATCAGTAGCTCCACCATTGTGCCACTATGTCCAAGAGCCCTTTTGGCAAGGACTCAATATAAAGGTGAAGCTGAAGCAACTGCATTTTTGAGCTCATTGGTTGTGTTATATTGCTTTCCACCAGTATATACTATTCTAACCAGCGATCCCCAAATGCTTTCCATAGGGTTACCATTAGGAGAACTAGCCGGCTAGACGAGAATGTTAACATTATGATTTGAAAACTAGGTTGGATCTATTGACATATATTTTGGCGTTGCTGATAAATCAAGTTTTCTTCCGGATGCCGTGCTAAATATGGAAAAATTTTATTTTGAAGAACTTCCTGGTAATCCAGGCTTTTCATATGGCAAGACACAAAGGTAATTTCGAGTGTTTCACGCCTATTAAATGTGCCCCACACCATCAGGACCGTCAAGTTTGAATTTTTTCTCATTTGAAAAAATAATCTAAAGATTAAACGATTATTTGAAGAAACACCTCAAGTTATTTTACGCATACTTAACCCCAATTTTGTGCAATATGAGCAGGTACAAACGTGGGACGTGCGACCTTTTGATGTGGCTCAAGACCTGGTGCTTTTATCATGATATCCCTTGTAATGTTGAGATTTTCTTTTGGAGCGCGAGAAATAATTGATGCGCAGAAAACCCACATTGATTTTCGCTAGAGAGATAATCGAATTAGAAGCAATTTTGCCAATCCTTCTCGAATCCCGTTCTCCTAAAATCTTTTTTCTCCCGGGATAGGTTCTATAGTACAACCATAGTTTTCACGGTCTTTGAAAATAATTTGTAACGACATGGTTCGATTTTCCAATTTTTCTTGCAATTGCCTTTTTGAAAAATCCCACGCTCCAAAATTCGTCAATAGCACCTTTTTGCTTATCATTTAGCAAAACTCCTCTAGACATAATGATACTTTCTATAATAATGAAACAATGTTTTTGTACAGTTTTACTACATTTTATTGATTTACTGTACAAGTATCGTTCTTGAAATAAATATTGATTTTGGTGAGTGATAACAAGAGGACCATTGTGTTTCGCATCACGAAGATTTTTCTCTCCTGCTCCACAAATGGGATACTGTACTATCGCATGGTGCGTTTATAACTTTGCAACGCATTTTATATGGTACATTTAACTGTCCTGAACTTGTAATTTCTACGTTTCACCATATCGTACAAATTCTGATAAATTATTGAGTTTAACCTATCGAATCGGGTGACCCCTAAGGTCAGCTTTATTGATGTTAATTTTGTACCAAACAATAATCACAATATATAAAATTAGTTGTGGTGAAGCTCTAATGAATAAATAAATAAAGAGCACACATGTGTTAATATACCTCATATAATTCACGTTAATATTAAAGAATAAGTCATTTTTATAAAACTGGCATTCTTTAATTTTTGTAATTTAAAAATAGTTTTGGATTTTAGAGGATTTTAGAATATCCTTTTATTCTTCGAAAATCTGGAGTTACCCTCAAATGCTAAAGTATTTTCATTGAGAGAATGTGTAACATTTTGCTTCTAATAAAATCTATATTACTATTACTTTCCTTTATTAAGATTTATTATTATGGAATCCAAAGCAAAAAAGGAGGCGGTCATTCAAAATTTGTAAATTATTTGCTCAACAGTAGAAAGATAAAACAAAGAACTTGATTTGTTATAAAATCGCTTATTTTCGCTTACAGGGTCGAAGAAATGTAGAACCATCGGTTGTTTCAGTTGATATAAGTAAATTGGGCGCCCCCGAATACTTATCTCCGCATTTGATCGAATTACAAAATTTCGTTCGTTCCTATTTGCCAAAAGATCTTCGGCTTATAAATATAATTGAAGCGTTTCGCGAAATTGTTAACGGTGTACGGTATGAGCTATTAATTAGAACTCTCAATAATCAAGACATAGAAGTCGTTTGCCGTCTAATTGTAAAAGAAAATTGGGAATATAGTGAAATTGAACACACGAACTGCTCCTCATATTACAAAGACGGCGATCCTTATATAAACCAATATGAAACAAGGAACATAAATCGACATAGAGATAACAACGATAGACCACTTAATATTCGAGATCTAGAGCATCAAATAATTCCCAAAAATAGGAACGACTACTCTCCGCCTAAAGAGAGTGATTCTGTTGAGAACTTCGAAGGAAGTGCTGAAAATAATGAAAAATTAACTGATGCTGCTAAAGATGCTCTTGCAGAAATATTTGGTGATATACCAGATTCAAATTACATCCAAAAGTCTCCCAATGAGAAAAGTATATTTTATTAATGCGTAACCCATTTAAACCAATAACTATTATTTATTTAAGTTCGAAGCGGTAAATCTTCCGAAGAAACTACTTCAAATCGTCGGAAGAGAGCTGCAGTCGAAAATGGAAATACGAAATTGCAATATTCGCTCAGTTCAAAGGTATGTGTAATGCCGAAAAACACATTTCCATTTTATTATGCAACTCCTGCACCCACTAATTGGCAGTGCATGTCTCATTAACAATATAAATTAATTTGCACTTTCCTAAATCTTCCTTTTTTTAATAACAATATTTGCTATTTTGTTAGCAATATACGTTAGGGTCTGTTAATTACACGACTTCCGCATTTTTATTTTAATCGTACCAACCATCTCCATCCCAAATTTATATAAAGAAACTAAAAATTAACATAACGTCTTACAGGTATACATTTTCAACTACACAAATAATTGTTAAAATAACTTAACATTTATATTTTTCAATTTGGCAGTTTCACTAATATTTATCGTTATTGGGAAAAGTCGGAGAAAGATGTATTTTATTCTGCCAAGTTTCAAATTCTTTGATATAATTGGTCATTTAGAATGGCAAAGCAATTAGGCGAGCGTGTTTCATCCGCACATAAATCATTTAGGCTCTCTCATATAAGTAAAAAGCACAAAATCGTCATCTTCTAGATATTGCATTAAAAATGTTCTAAACTTATGAAAATAATTACGAATAACAAAAATAACTTCTTTATTCAATATGAAAATAAGTTTTTCATAAATTTGCGAACAGAGAATTTTTAGTTAAAATAATTTTTCAATTAAAAATTATAAGTTACTAATATTATATAAAACGCATATAGAACGTATATTTAATCTAGAACATACTCATCAAGGCAGAGAGTGAATTATGATTAAGTTTGATAGTTGATCATTGAATAGTAAATAAATTGTGCAAAATGTGATAAGCTTTGACCTCTGAAACTAGTACTCTAGGTTAATTTTGAAACTATAAATGTTGGCTTTTATTCGGAGATTTTAACGTAATTAAGATGCACAGAAATGTAAACCTACTAATTTAATGTTTCGGGACATGTGCACATAATTTACACAACCTTTGAACTAGGCATGACTGAGCATTTATTTATTTAAAAAACTTAAATGCAATATACCAAAGAGGTATACTTTTTAACAATATCTTAGATTGGAATTGGGAGAATGGAACGACACTGAATAATTTAGGTTAGTAATTAATCTAACTAAACAATACTTTTAACAAAATTAATAAGAACCTGCATTACAATCGCTTTCACTCCATTTTTAGAACATTTGCATTTGTTTGCATTGAATGTTATAAATTTAGTAACATTTCTATTGAATGTTATAAATTTAATAACAATGCATACTTAGTTACATAGATGAAATTGATAGATAAGCTACCGTAAAGTGGGGTATGTCCGAGATTTTAGAATTTCAATTTAAGTAGTATTTTGCTCCCGTTTTAAGTAGCTAGAATTGAAATTGTTTAGGATCACTCTAATTTAACGGTAGACAGAGGAAGGAAATCAATGCAGGGTTAAAATACACCTGAAAGTGTCCTTTTTCATTTAACATAACTTTATTCATTTTTAATAATTTTTTAATAAAAATAGAATAATTTTATTTCAACAAACACTGTGAGAAATTATAGGACCTTGTCATCTCAATAAAAAATTGATAGTATTATCTTTTAATGTGAAGTCCTTTGGCGTTTATCACACTCATTATTCGTCGTATCATGGACTGAATTAAAAGTTTGACAAAAGTTAAATTCCTCAATTAAGAAATCTTTTAATTGCTGGAGAGATTGTGGTTTTTTCTTTGCTACTCTGACTTTAAGGAATTTCCAAACATTTTCGATAACATTTAGGTCGGGGGGACTATGTGCTGGCTATTCTAAACAATTAATACCATGCATTTCTAGCCAGCACCTTGTGGATAGTGGAGTGTGAGGCCAGGCATTATTCTGTTGAAACAGAGAACCACGTAGTGTCATTTCATCCTCCATGAAAGGAATTAATTTCCTGGAGGATATCTTACGTTCTCAGTGCAAATATGGAGGTCTGTATATCCATTTTTTTTTTTTTTTTTTTTTAACTGTGGCTGCCTAGAAAGGCACACTTAGGCCAATTTTTGGCCCATTGTGTTACCACGTAGCGCAGGAGACCTTGGTTATTCGTGGGATTCGAACCCACAGCCTCTGGGACGGTAGGACAGCGCGCTAACAACTGAACTATCAGAGGCCCCCTGTATATCCATACCAGGATACTCTTCCTCACTGTCACTTTCCCCCCACCTGAATGCATTTGAGGGCTAACACAATTTATATCATATATTTCATTTGGGAGTCTTCACACTACAACCCGTTGGTTTGGAATTAACTGGAAGGTCCTCTTATCAGTGAAGATGATTTTTTTTCCAATCGTTAATAGTCCACTCCCGACGAGCTCTGCACCATAATAATCTTGTTTGTACATTATACCGGGTTAAGCAAATTTTGTCTTCGTAGTTCGACTTTTTAGCCCTGGTTACATAAATATTTACCAATGATAAATGGACCGATACTCCAGTTACTGTAGACAATTTGACGGCCAATTCTGCACTTGTTGCTGATCTCTTTTCTTTGCATAGCCGAATGAGACGCCTTGAGCCCCTATACGATAATTTTTGGGGCTCCCTGCTCCTTTCTGATGCTCAATAAGACCAGCAGCTCGATACTTGCAAATGGTGTTATGAACGCAAGTTTTGCTAATACCGAAATTCGCCTCTATCATTAAGATCGCTGTTCACACAGTTTAGCAAACATATCACTATTTCTAACTACAATCTAAATGGAAAAAAATCGTCTATTTTTATTAATAAATTATTGAAAATTAATAAAGTTATGTTAAATGGAAAAGGACACTTTGAGGTGTATCTTAGATCTGCATTTACATATTTCCTTCCTCTGTCCAACATAAAAAAGGTGTGCTTTGAAAAATTAAAAGTTCCCGCAGAATTAGAGTGGTTCTAAACATTTTTATAGTGCTGTATAACGATTCTTACGATGAAGAATGGCTAAATAATTTAAAACTTGATTATTCCCTATGCATTATTTTTCCCTTTAAATTTGAATGATAAAATCGATTTGAAATAAATTAATCAAATTGCCCCATCATGCTTTGAGAAAAATACTTCAATACTTAAGGAGAGAGTGTAATAAAAATGAAAGAAATAATTAAATATTGTAAGCACTTTGGTGGAAGATTTAAATATTAATAAACCATTAATTTTCATTGGGATGTTATTTATTAAAAATAAGTACCGCTTAAAAATGAACATAAACATAAACAAATTTATATTCTTTTAATTATTTTATTTTTTCAGAAGCCATTTTACACCAAGTCCAATCTTTTGGACAAAGCAGAACATATGTTTGCCAAATATCAATTAAAGTACAATAAAAATTATGCGGCCTCTGAAATCAAAAAACGATTTAACATATTTCGAGCAAACTTAGCGCTAATTGATGAACTTAACAGAAATGAACAAGGTAATAATCATCAGTTTAATTCATTCAGTCATTCATTCATTTAATTTTTTATTATCCACTTCATTGTTTTTATTTTTATTATTTTCTAAATTGCAATTTTCAATAAAACAATTGTACTTCTCTTTAATATTAAAACAATGTTCAAATTTTTGAATCTAAGTTAAGATTTAAAAATAAACGGTATTCACAAGCTAGTACAGGGTGGTCGCTAACCGATAACCGGGCAAATTCAGAGAATATAATCAAAGAATTTTTACATCCATAATATTTAGATTATGTTCTGACGAAAGTCTAGGGGCAATGCAATTAAATTCCATATCCATTGCATTCCCTTAGTAGGGGAACTTTGATTCTTTCTGCCTCTATCCCTAGTATACAACGCTTTTACTGTCTTACTGTTGCACAGTGCTTTAAAATCCCAAAACGCTAACCAACAATTAAACCCTTTGTTTTCATTTTGGGGAATTCAAGTTGTTGAGATCCAGTGGCCACCCTGTAGTATAACGTAAAATTTTAATTTAAAAAAAGTCTCTTCATTATGCTTATATCTCTCAAAAAATACCTTTAAAATATTGACAACTTTTTTCCACTAATTTGCTAGATGTAACTCTAATGTAAAAGAATATTGCCACTCAAACAAATTTTCATATGTGAATTTCAGGTACTGCAAAATACGGAATGACAGAATTTACTGATATGACGCCAGAAGAGTACCAACAGCGGACGGGACTTATTTATAGGAAATCTTCAGAAAATAATCTAAAGAATCCTGTGGCTGAAATCCCTGATATTAAACTCCCTACGAATTTTGATTGGCGCAAAAAGGGCGCTATATCGCCGGTAAAAAAAACGATGGGATTTTAAAATTGTATCTAATTAAATATAATTGCCAGGTGAAAGATCAAGGCTCTTGTGGATCCTGCTGGGCGTTCAGTGTAACTGGAAATATTGAAGGTTTACACGCTATAAAAACAGGAACTTTGGAAGAGTACTCGGAACAAGAGTTGCTCGATTGCGACACAGTTGATAAAGCTTGCATGGGTGGACTCCCTGATGACGCTTACAAGTATGTATTAAAATTTTGCAAGATTCTTAAAAGTAATCATTCTTTAATTCGAGAATGGACAGAACAAGTGAAATTTATTTCTTGTTTTACAGAGCAATTGAACAGATAGGCGGTTTGGAGTTGGAGTCTGATTATCCCTACAAAGCAAGAAAAAATCAGTGTGCCTTTAACGAAAATAAAGTTCATGTCAAGGTATCCGGTGCTGTTGATCTTCCACAGAACGAAACTGCTATGGCACTTTGGCTGGTTGCAAATGGTCCTATTTCCATTGGTAAAATAAAAATTAGTTTTAATAGTTTTGATTGAGACTGTTTATATTTAGGAATAAACGCAAATGCTATGCAATTTTATCGAGGTGGCATATCTCATCCTTGGAAAATACTTTGTCGAGCTGGAGGAATAGATCATGGTGTTTTAATTGTGGGATTCGGCAAAAAAGAATTTCCCAAATTGAATGCAACTCTGCCCTATTGGATTGTAAAAAATTCGTGGGGTGATAAATGGGGCGAACAAGGCTATTACAGAGTTTTTAGAGGCGACAACACTTGCGGAGTCAGTTCCATGGCAAGCAGCGCTGTACTGGAATGAGTGCCTTAAGATCAAAATATTTTCTTTTATATTATTTTTATACTTTCAAATCGGCTACTTATATTTTATTGGTCGGAAATTAGATCAAGATCATATATAATTTGTGCAAATACATCCGGTAAAATATACTCAACATGTTAATTATGACCATATTAATTTGACTCGAATATTTTTAAGATGTTTTATTGTGTGTGTAGATAAAAAAATAGAAACTGCGAACAATTTGTAAATAATGCTGTTAATTTTCTTATTAAAGTTTTTACCTCCAGTCAAGTATTTTTTTAGCCGATCGTAATTATTCCGATTAAAACTATTCCTGTCTCCAAATTTTAATCTTTTGTATTTAGAGGTCGTCCATATGAAATGAAAATTTCCGAGATATATTTCTATAAAGTAACAACTTGTGGTAATTTCAAAACGCATAGTTTTTCGAATTTACTAATATTATAATATTTTAAAAGTAAATAATTTCAATTGATATTAATAATAAATTAAACAGGAAAAATTAACTCTCACGATGTTTAAAGACTAAATGGATTATTTATTTACATTATTGTTTTTCTGTGCAGGATATTGAATTTCCAAAAGTGCGAAGAATTAAAGGAACATATTTTGTTTATTCTTTTCCAAGACGACATACGGAAATCATCAATAAAATAAATGTAATTATATTATAAATATTCAAGATTTATTTTTATTTTGATAAATATTAAAATTCTGGTTTTCAAGTTATAGAGAAATCTTGCCTGTAATATTTTTAATTCTAAATACAAGACCAAAATCAAAAACAGTTTTCCATTTTCGATGAAAATTTTGTTAAAAAATAGCAAAAGTCAAATTTTGTGGATTTTTCAATCAAGAAAAACGTCGTAGGAACTTTTAGGGTAACTAAAATAAATAAATAAAAATACGAAAGGCCTCTTTTAACTTAACTTTTTTCATAAACTAATTTATTTTATAAATAAGGACGGTATATCTATGGTTTTAATAACTATAGCTGATATATTCCCTGCCAGAATATTCAACAAATCTTTCGTGAGAGACTTATTTGTAAAAATACATTTGGTAGGAGAGAGCTTTCATTTGTGTACCGTTTGCGGTACACGTGACAGGGAACGTGTTAAGTTTCGTTTTGAGTTCTTTCGATGCTCCAGGACTTTTGAATAAATTTTCACAAATGATTAAAATTCGCCCTTTTTTTTATTTCTGATTCTATTTTTCTTGAAAACATATATGACGGAATATTTTCAAATTCTAATTGTCAATCTACAAAAAATTCACAAACATTGTATATATATCATTGGGGGGAATGTTGGCTTATGTTTATTTCTCTATTTCAATTCAATTAATACAAGCTACAATACGGAGCTAAAATTAAATCAATCTATGCAAACAACCTTAATAATAACAGAAATAATAAAAAATGAAAACAGAAACAGGGGAGTGAGGGATGGGTAAGGGTAAGTTAGGCAGATAAAAAGCATGCTTGAGGGAGGCCGAATGCGAGTTGTTGGGCTTCCGTAGTATTCTGGTGAATGGTTCAAAGTCACCATAGTTAGTTCGATGGCTTACGAAGCGAAACATGGGAAAATATTTAAAGTTGCAAGGGTTTTTGTTAAGGGATATGTTGTGCAGGAACTCAGGACTGTAAATGGAATCGATTTTGACTTTATGGACAACGACGATGTCGGCAGCATAACGGTGTGTAGCAAGAGGCTGAAAGTTAATTAATTTTTTACAGCTATTCTTAAGGAAGAAGGGTTGAGGTGGTCTGTCCAAGAAAGCTCAAGTAATGCGAAACGGATGAATCTTCGTTGAATGGATTCAATTCTGTTAATAAGCTCTAAGATCTAACAGGCATACTCGAACAGAGGCCTCACAAAGAAAACGTAAAGTGATTTAGTTAAGGCAAGCAATCTTTAGACTACCGATTAACAAAGCCTAGAGAAAAGTTGGAACTGATGATGTGGTGAATGTGGGAACAAAAGTTAAGCTCACTGTCGAATCGACATTTCAAAATTTTAGCTAACAAATTATAATTTCTGCGACATAGTCCAAACGAGAAATTTCATCCAGACTACGTCGCTCCGACCGTCAAACATCCCACAAAGGTTATGGTATGGTCTGTTTTGGTGGTAAAGGCAAAGATCATGAATTACTAGATGGGACACTCGTGACGTATTTCCTTATCTTTTTTCGACCTTGGTCCCCTTAATCCACCGACCTTGCAAATTTTGCTAAAAGTGGATAGTAATAAAGGGCTCACGCGTGAGAGCAAGACAAAAATTTAGGGGGAGGCGGAACGAAAATTAAAATCACGTTCCACCACCCAAAGCAGCGCACACGTTTAAATAGGATTGGCTCGCCTTTAAAAATGCACAGTGAAAAAATGTAAGCAGCCCGCATCCATATACATGCTCTGAGTGTGCTACCTGCCTGTTCCCCATTCTCAATTCAGGATTTCCCTATGCTTGAACATTTCCTGGGGACGGCACTAACCCCATCCATGCAGAGGCACACAAGCGAGCCCGACAGATTGGGCCGCCTTTAAAAATGCATGGTAAAAAAACGCTGCATTTTATTGCCTACACTGTAAGTGCTGTAGATGAGAATTTTTGGCTGCTTATTCTTATCTCTTTCGTTCTTATTAGAATTTAGGTAAGGCATAAAAAGCAGTAATTCTTTGCTACTTTCTCTAATGGAAAAATTTACCCCAGGCAGTTTTAGAAATTGCATATGGGTTAGAGTTTTAAGCTTTTATAGAGAGTGTCCCATCTAGTAATTCATGATCTTTGGTAAAGGCACTGGAGGTCTTTACTTTGTGATCGGTATGATGCGACAGGGCCAATACAAAGAAGAATGGAGAACGCAAATTTGCGACTAGTTTCCAAATTGAGAATCGTACGTATTTCTGCATGATGACGCTCCATGCTACGCCGCGCGTTGCATAAAAACTTATTTATTGAAAGTGAACATCCTTTTGCTGAGCTCGAAAATGTTTAGAAACTGACCACAAGAGAGATGACGAAAGAGGTCATAACTAATAAAACTCCAGCTCATTGAGAGAATTACTTTTGAGTGGAGCTACCATCTAAATATGCAGGAACTTATTAAGCCATGCATTGATAGTATGCCACGCCGTATACTGCTGCCATACATGCAGCAATACTAGGTATTTTAATCATTTAAAGACTATAGGTAATATAAAGGCCTAAACATTTATTGCTAGAAAAGCATTGGTGTGTCTAAGAGACTGTATATCTAACTCAGCTATAAATTAATCTTACACAGACAGAATATATTCAAATTCAACTCCAAAAAACATAGTCTTTCTTTGCTGTAAATAAAAAATTTATTTATTGCAATATCTTCTTCAAGCTTGTTTAGTTTGTTAGTTGTTAGTTTTAAGTAGTGCTCAATTCATTCTGCTTCTATTCCTGAATAAATTTTAATTATTATAGTAAAAAAAGATTCCATATTAACTGACGAAGGGAATTAAAATCCTCCACATACATACGTTTCTCTTATTATTTATTTATATTGAAGTGATGCAAAATATTTATTTTAAGTGATGGGGAGATTCGCTGCCCTAGTTAATCACCCCACACCTTGCCCTACCGTAACACCAACCTTATTATATTTACTGAAGAGTTGGTATTTGTAAATTGTAAAAATTAATTTAAATTAAAAGTACAATAAAGGATAACTGAATGTGCTCTAATCAAAGCTAAAATTTCAACGTATTTTAAAGTCAATTAGAAAAGGGGATATGCAAGTAAAATTCTATATAGTTCCAAAATAATAAGAATTACAATTTTTAATAAGTTGGCTGAAGTTAACTATTTCAAACGATAAAAAAATAAAATAGTGCCAACAGACTGATTCAAAATTGAATGGAGATATGAAATATGTAAGTTTGGGCAAATTAGACCGATCTGATCATACATATAAAAGCCAAAAATGTTGGAAGTTAAATGCCTCGTCTGATACTTTTGTAAAACAAAACAAAAATTAATAGAGAAAGTTAATTATATACTAAATTATTCTAATTACCTTCAATTTCAAAGCAAGTAAGTGTTTATATCATGAGTTATTATGAATAAACAATTTCGCTAAGCGTTTGTCTTTACCTTTTTGCTTTTTGTTGTATTATTCAATGATAATTATAACACTATCAGGGGTATCCTACTCCCAATAACGCAATTCAAAAGACACGCCTTGTTACCTAAACAAATCACTCGTCTGTCCCATGCACCCATAAAACTATAATGATCCTGACAAAAGCATCCCAATACGATGCAAACGGTAATTCGGACCATCCCTTGTCCATTGCTAAAGCATTCAAAACCCACAGAATATCCTTCATCAGGATACGTGTCCAGAAATTTGATTTTCGATGCAATACGATATATTTTTTCTATTTTTCTTTAAAAAAATTTCTTTTGGTTGGTTCCTTTCATTTTTCCATTTTTCTTTTCGATGACGGGTCACTGCATAATAAACTGATTATTTATGGTGATCGGGTTCATGTAAACGTCACGGCTTGCTTAAAAGAATAAAAATTTTAACTGAACACTCCATAGAGAGAAGATGCTGTAAATATAACAAAGAAGTCGTAAAATTGTAAAATTTTGTGCACGTGCACAAAGTGATTATGATCGATCATTTTGGGTCTTTGCATTTCTTTAGAGTTCGAAATTTTTGGGCTCGAGATCGTTTCCTTTTCGATGCTTTGTGTCTTCTTAAGATGAAAATGGTTAGGGCGTATATTTGGGATTACTTTCTACCTGCTCCTTTTTTTTTTTTGGGAATGTGTAGTTATGCGTGAATTTATCACATACTTTGTTTAGCTAATGGGTTTTAGGATCGCTTAGCCAACGATCTGACCGTCATTTATAACATAGCCCAGAGCTTTAATTGTTAATAGTCACGCGTGCTGAATTATTTGTTGAATCTTTTTCGATTCAAATTTACTTTCTCGATTTGGTAAAAGTATTGTCGGGTTTAAAATTGATTAGGTCCCCAGGTACTTTTTGCATTGCTCCATTGATTTTAATAGGGGTTTTCATAGGAGGGCATCAATTGTGGCAACTTTCTACACAAGCTGGGAGCGATTACTTCAACAGTACCTAGAAATAAAAGAAATCATTGTTCCTAAAAAATTTCATAATTACATTCATATTCGACTATAAAACTATCCACGCTGCATAGGTAATTATTTCAGCGGTGCTTTAAATGATTCTATGTTATAAGCTACTTTTTTCTCCACTTATTTAAGCCAGTAGAAAATTTGGAATTTAATAGGAACTAATTTGCAATTAGGTATAAGAAAAATTTTAATTTTACAAAAAATTTCCCTAAATTGTTATGATTTCACTTGCCTTAAAGCTTGAAAAGAAATGTTTTCAGGCTATTATCTAAAGAAATTTAATTAAGGAAAAATAGCTTAGCTATTACTTATTACTAATTACGAATTTCCTGTTAATGTAGAGCAGTGAAAAGCACGTAAATAATGCAAACTAATTTATAATTTATTTTATTTAATGCTAGAATTACAAGCTTGCAAGCCTGTAATTTTAACACTTTTCTACATCTTTAAAATCTTAATTAGTATTTATAAAATGGGAAAGGGATCCAGGCATCACAACTGCGATAACTATGGGTATTCTAAGTATAACAACGATAACTATGGGTATTCTAAGCTGTAATATTTAAAAAAATAGCCGAATTCATTTTTGAGGAATATGTGGATATAACTTACATTTACGGTGTAGGAGAAAGAGCGGCTTTATGGGAATACCAAAAGGAAATTCCCAAATCGACGAGTACCCCAAAGAAAGGTATTTAAGCGGACTTTCAAGAGGTTTATAGTAACTTCAAATAGGACATCACAATCCTGTCGACGTCGAACAGCAAATAATTAGCATCGTCGGACAAACCCCTGAAACGAGCATGAGACAAATCGCAAGATGATTAGAAGTGTCTTTATATACAGTTTGGAAGGTTACATCGATAAAAGTTACATCCAATGATAACTGGACATGCCAGTACAAAGAATCCTGGACTCCTGACTTCTGGAATGCGACATAGAGAACAGGGCGTTTCTAGACTAAATTCTGTGGATGGATGAATTGTAATTCAGTAAGGATGGTATCACAAATATGCACAACCTTCATATCTTCGAATACTAACCCATAGAGGACAAGGGTAACATGATTTCAGCATAAATTCAATGTTAATGGTAGGTCAACATTTTTGCCACTTTGGAAAGAACTTTGTTATAGTAGACTTTTGACGTGAGTTCAATGTTTCTGCGTTAAGTTGATCAAAAGATAATAATAAAATAGTGATGTGCATACTATGGAAAATAAGTATTTACGAATTACCCTTTAATTCCTAAATGGTTAAGATTGTCTAGGTCAGATCTTTCATCCTACTAATTTTGGCATGACCACTAAAAAATACTCGGTAAATGATATATAATATACTTGTTTTTTTCAATGTTTAACGTGATTGACGTATTTATAATCTCTTTTAAATCTTTTTTAGGTTTTTTCCCTATACTCGGATATTAATACAGTGTCGTCGGTATATATTATGTATTTTCCTTTCGGTTCAATGCTCATTGATGCTGATCCACTCTAGTTTTAATAGTAGGTGACGATAGGTGTGGCAGAAAATGCCAAAACATCTTTTAAGAAAGCGTGAAATAACTTGAAGCAAAATTAATTTAAGAAGACAACGATTTCTTGAGTCAAAGTAAATGTTTTATTTTAAAAGCATTGAATTTGATAACAAATTAAAGAAAATATATTATTTTAAATTATTTATATCAATTGAACTTTCTCAATTAATAGTCACTTTTTGAAATATTAAGGGACTAATAAGTTCTCCTAAATAGGTGATCTTTAGTTAGTTTGCTTATTCCCCTAATACTCAATTGTTCCAAAAATTCCAGTAATATATGATGATCTATTCTGTCGATTACTTTCTGTAAATCTACAAAAACTACTAAGAAATAATATCTTTAATATTTAAAGGTTAATACCCAAAATACGAATGATCCTGTCGGAAAGTATTTCATCTTAGCTACCCACATTATAGACAAATATTCCTGGGAACAATCGCCGACGGAGACCGAGAGTGTTGTGCGGTGCATTTTCTTGATAATTTTGATATGAATACTTTCAATTAAAACGCACAAAGAAATAATTACCCTAGTGGAAGCGCTATGAGCAGGAAACCATTGATGCATGATAATATGAACGGGTCCCTATGTGGGGGAGTACGAGAATACAAATTTCAAAAACAAAACAAAATCGAATACAGTCAAAGCCTCTTCTTCGTAGGGGTTACGTACGACGTAAATATGGAATAGTAAATTGTATATAGGTACTGTTTTTTAAATATTCTAAATCATAGGTTCCTAACTTTTTCTAGTCCCTCGTTATCTCTGCAAGAAATATAATGTCGAAAGGACGTTTTTGTAATTTGTAGTTGTTATTCAAATATTGCTTTACATGAGTAAATATTCAAACACTATCAAAAATTAATTGAAGATTTGTTAATTATAAATTTAAATAATTTAATTCTTAAATGTTTCTTTCTGCGATAGTAATTTTCGTAAGATGACAATATTCAAGCGTAAAAATTCATAATAAAAATTATAAATATAATAGAAATTTCTATTTCATTATCTATTTGCTAAATTTTTGCCATGTAATTTTGATATAAATACATTTTCCAAAGAGGTCGAAACGGTTAACTGATTAATATCATCAGACACAATAACTCAGTACCCAACCCCTACCTGACAATATCTTTCCTGATTTCGTAACTGGCCTAATAACCTTACGAAGTATCCATATGGCTTGAGTCCGGCAATCGGGCCAAGTACCAAAAATGAGAAGAAATCGAATCGATAGAAAAAAAAAAAAACAAAAACAAGAATTAACCTTAAAAGACCCTCAAATCTCCCCCTTTCTTCAGAAATTACACTTGGGATTTGGTGCAGATTGCACAAAAACCGATATAACCGTGCGATAAAAAGACAACTCAACAGAAAGACCAGGAACAGTGGCGGCAGCAGCCAAGATCTTTCCATGACACAGGAGAAGAGACGGAAGACGGTCGAATGAAAAACTCTGCGGAATACAAAAAAGGTCAATTTATTCAACAACATCCCGTCTCTGCAGAAGACCTCAGCAGTCAGTCAGGTAGACCCCAATCGGATCGTGAGAAAATGGTTTGGAACGTGGTTCTCACACGATCGACACACCTGCCCTGCTTTTTTCCGCCGTCTTCTTTTCGTATCTTCTTATTTTCTTGATATTTTATTTTTTTTTTATTTTTTTCTTTACCCTTTTTGTATTTTTCTCGTACCGCATGCCGCTGCTTGCTGCCGCCTATTGCATTCGGCAGTAATTTTCAATTCACCCGGTTTTTGCTTTTCAGTAAAGATCTGATCTGAATTATCGTGTTTTGGGCCTGTTTTTATCGCGTATTTTTTTTTTTTTATCGTTCCCGTTTTCGGTTTCTACTTTTCTGTTTTAACGTTTGCAATGGCTTTATTTTTGTTACCAAAAGTAATATTGTATTGCACACGCTGAAAATCTTCCGCAAAAGCTCCTCACCTTTTTTTTTCCTGAATACTCTTCCAACTTCTTCATCGATCCGACGCGCCGAGATCGTCTTGAACGGGTTGCGCATGATCATTTCATAAACTGCCCCTCCGTTAAATAATCGCGCAATACCTGTTCCGTCCAGGTCACCAGCCCCTCCGCGGAACTAGTGGCGCTTGTTGATTTAATAAGGAGGAAGTGTGTAATTACAGCGGCGATCTTCGAAGACCTGAGATCGTCTTAATGCGTCGAAAGGATGGGGTGAAATGAAGACAGGCAAAAGATGCGATGCAATGAAACCGGAGAAGATAACGTTGAACAGAGATTTAATCGGTAGATTTGAGTAATTTTCTTCTTGACAGATAAGATCACGGCTCAAGTGGCTGATGCTGATGAGTTGTTCATATGCTTAGGATTGGAGAACGTGCCAATGGCAGGCTAGTGATTGAAGATCTTCTTAAAGATAGGTATGTATGTCGTTATTGAAGACGGAACGCTAAATGGTGATGCGAGGCGAAAACTAAATATCACTTTACAATTTCGCTAATTAAAATGAAACGGAAGTGGAAATAGGTTTTTGATTACAATGATTTGTAAAAGTAGTGCATGATATTTCAATGCTAAATATTTTTGAGTACTTGAAATATACAGGACCTTCTCGTGAATTAAAACAGAATTCTGGTTTACATTATTAGAATATGTTTGTTTTGAAGTATTATAATATAGTAATAATCATCATATAATTCAGATTAAACTAAGAACAAATTTTATTAACCCTTTAAAATCTACTAAAATATAAATAAACATAAAAAGCTACATATGAAAGAAATTTGTTAAATGGTAAATTTAATTTACAAAAGCACTTAATAAACAATAACAACACTGCGATTACGCACATTAAAAAGGCAAATTTATTCACAACAAAGTAAATGAAGATGGAAATAAAAGTATAGAAATAGTATAGTATAGAAATACAAATAATTTAAATATAGAAATAGAAATAATTTAATTTTTTGATACATTGTCGCATAATCCGAATGGTAAATGTTTTGAAAGTATAGAAGATTCTTTTCGTAAAATTTAGATTATAATAAGATACGAGTTTTTGTACATTTTAACCCTAATTTCCTCAAAAACGTAAAGTTGCAAATTTGTGATCTATGCACAAAATCATATAGAAATTAAGTGCTTGGTCTTGTTCAAAAAAACAAATTATTTATTATACACGCTCGTGAAAATCTTGGAAAGGGCTAATGATTAGTAGAAAATTTTATATTTAAAACACTTATCTGAATTTAATGTACAAAATACTGCGTAAAAATTATTTATAATATTAAAATTCGTCCCTATTTTGATTGGCCTGAGAAATTATCTGATTTTGTTAAATTATAAAATATGAAAGGCGATGGTTTTTGACTATTAAAAATAATATTAAAGGTTAAAGAAAGGTAGTATTTAACTGTTATTTTTTGAATTATTAATTAAAAGCATCCAGAAATTATAGTTTTGATGAGATAGATGGAAATACATAAAGCAATTTCTGCAAACTATTTTGGTATTATGATGAAAACAATAAAGAAAAATTCTTAATTCCATCGGAATATCTTTAGCTAATAGATGATAGGGTGATTCGTAAAGAAGTGTTCCAACATGTGCCAATCAATTCCTTACAGTGTTGCGATCAGAGTTCACGATGAGACATTTGTTCGTAAAATTCTTCCTTCACCCTTTTTTAACGGCTGAAATATTTTCGTGTGTACAGAGAGGTGAGCTCATGTAAAACGTAATAACTTCTGTTCAAAATACAGTAGGACGACATAGTAAGGTTTTGATAAAAAGTATGCATTATGAGCTTTTTAACAGTACCTCTCGATCGGTTGGCAAGTGTGCAAAGTATGAACGTTAAAACTTAAAGTTTTAAAAAAATTTTGGTACCTTTTCATTCTGCGTCCTTAAGGGAATTTCCCTTAATAAGGATATGGTTTAAAAAAAGTGAATTCCGTACGTCCCCCTCTTTGTTACCTTCGTTAGGCCTCTCCTGGAATACGCTAGCCAAGTTTGGTCTCCTTACCAATCTACTGGCATCAACAGGATTGAGTCTGTACAACGCAGGTTCCTTCGTTTTGCTCTACGTGAGCTCCCCTGGTCTGACCCTCAAAACCTTCCGCCCTACGATAACCGCCTTCGGCTTATTAACTTGCAGCCTCTGTGGAAGCGGCGGGACCTTGCCGATATCACATTCATTCATCAACTGCTAATCGGCGAGATTGACTGCCCTTCTCTACTTGAGCGGATCCCTATCTACACCAATCCCTGTAACCTCCGCTCGGCCCCTCTCTTTCGCCCTCCTTACCATCGAACCAACTACTGTCTTTCTGAGCCCCTCACAAGAATGCTTCGAAGAGCCAACTCCTTCCCTTCCTTCGATTTTCACCTGAGTAAAAATTCTCTCAGGCACCACCTAAATAGTCTCCCCTAATCTGCCTTGTCCTCTAATTTAGTCTCTTAGGTTAGCACTAGTCTTAAGTTTATTTAATTGTACGTAGCTTGTATTAAGCGTAAAATAAATAAATATCTTTAGTCCATCAAAAGTGATTATCATTTTTGTGGAGTTATTAGAATACTCAATTGGAAAAAAACTTTCTGCCGTTAAACTTAAGCGATAAATTCTTACGAAATTTCTTGTGTTTCAAAGCTCAAACGTTAGCTCAGATGGTTGTTTAACTACTCATGTAGAAGATGTTCAAAGTGACCCCCATTTTGACGAATGCACAACCTCGCTCCTGTTTCGAGCAGAAATTATTTCCACTGAATAAAACAAACAGAACATCAAGCAGCAGTTCCTTACTTTCATTTGGATCTTATTACAAGCGGTTGGTGGTTTCCATCCAAATGGTGGTGACTTTCAACACCTTCTCCATTAATATTTAAACGACCGTTTGAACTTTGAAATACAAAGAAATCTTGTAAGAGGTTGTTCCTTAAGTTTAATGGCATTTAATGACATTTTTTATCAATTGAGTATTCTTTCTCCATAAAAATGTTAATAACTTTTGACTGACTAAAGATATTGACATGTTTTTTTGTTTTTTAAACCACATCCTTATTAAGGAAATTTGTAAGGACAGAGAATAAAAAGGTACATTTTTAACCAAGTTTTAACGTTTCTACCTGCCGTATTTGCCATCGAATCGCGATATGTGAGGTACTGTTGAAAAGCTCATAATGCATACTTTCTATCAAAACTTTACTTGTCCACCTACTACGAACGGAAGTTATTATCTTTTATATAAGATCACCTCACCTGCCTGTACACGCGAAATTATTTCAGCCGTTAAAAGAGGGATTTTATGAAAAAATTGTTAATCGTGAACGCTGTTCACAACACCGTAATGATTCGATTGGCACATGTTGGAACATTTCTTTACGAATCACCCTGTATAGAAAAGAATTTATTTTTAAAAACTTCATAGTCTTTTTACAGTATTTTAAAAAATGGACCTATACGACTTTCAAAAATAACAGTTGCCATATTTCGAAAAAAAAGCCTGTAAAATGGGAGCAGTAAGAAGTAAATTATAAATTTTAATCAACATTATTTATTAACTTAATCGTAAAAAATCACAACAATCAAAAAATTGCCTATACCTAAAACAAACAACATTTGAAACTGTTTAAAGCTACCGTACGGAGGTATCACAAAATAATTGTCCTATTACTAAATTAAAGCTTCTTGAAACAGTCTTGGAAGTCCTGAGTTATGTAACAGTGACGTGACGTCACGCAACTAAATCACCACGGCCTCCAAACATTGTCTTCGGATTCGGGGCTGCTCTGGGGGATTTCCGTATGTTTGGTACTATCTGGGCGTGGACTTCCAGAAAAACTTGAGATCGGTGAAAGGGGTACAGAGTAAGGTGCTGATGTTTCAGAGTAGCCGCAGTTAACGGTTAATGGATGCAAAACTGATGTCATTTTTGTGGCAGGCTGGATTTGATTAAGACGCTGTCCTAAATGAGTCATCAGTTGTGTTCCTAGTGATACGTTGACCCCTGGGATCCTTGAGAGTGTCTTCGAGACCTCATTGGCGGCGTAAATGTATCCAGACCGAAATGCTTCCGTTTGCGAAAGAGATGTGCTTCCATTCAGCCTCTTCTGCTGCTTCAATTTTTGAAGATGTGTCACCGTCAACTCCAAAATGTCGGCCTTCTCCAAACGCGTGACGTGCTCACCCTCCGATTCGAGAGTGGTCACCATTAAATCCTTGAGTTCGTCCAGGCACTTGTTGATCCTCGCCCGCCGCTTGCGCTCCAACATCGGTTTCATAACCTTCCTGTATTGGTAAGTCTTCGACATTTCCATTTCTATAGCTGCCATTATTTTTACACGTCGCACAAGACTTTTTTAAACTTATATCACACACTAAAGTTACGACTAAAAATCCTTGTCTGAAGGAGGTCCTTCCTCCTCGAGCTGTTTGCTGCGAATGCATCAGATTCGAAGCAACCACGGCATTTATACCTGTCCTCGGGCTGGTCTATGCCTCTTTCCTCAAGGAAGATATCACGTCACCCCAGCCCTGTGCCCTGAACACAGCCCGTCTTGATATTTGAGGACCTTACTGATCCGTATTCGGTGCGATCGTGGGAAACTTTCTCGACTTCAGTTTCTCACAGAAAAATGTGCCCACCTGCCAAAGGTTTCGATCGTACCCGGGGACCGGGAGCGCAGCTGTTTTTTGAGGGCTGCATAGAAATCTTTAAAGAGGACGAAGGGTTACTTAAGAAGATCGCCCAAGTGAGGAATAGGAGGGTAAAAAAAAAAAACTTATTTCTTGACCAATAACTTTTATAAAAAAAAGGGGCCCATCAATTCCCCTAGTGGTTCGGGTGTCTGTCACGTGAGCCAGCATAAAGCCTGGCGGCATGGCACCCTTTTATGAGATTCTTGCGTTATTTTCGTGTGCGGTTATTCTTGCCAGCGGACGGACACACTCTTGGCACGGTAGTGACGAAAGTAAGCCCTACGCTCCGAACGATCACCCCGAGCCCTAACACTTTTGTATACCCTTATTGTCTTGAGGGAATTATTCAAAAGAAATTATTTTACTTGATTAAAGAATACTATGGGTATTCGTAGAGAGGAACCAATTGCATCGGGTTGCAACAAATTTAGAAGGAAGGAAGATACTGAACTTATAATACTCGTACTTATGACCCGTGGCGTTGGACAGACAGCTTTATGCTTGAAGGCTAACTAAAATACAAAATAAGGCACATTATATAAATACATAAATTAATGATAATGTGCCTTATTTATGTCTTACTCTAAATAATGATCCAGACCAGATTAGAGTACTGAACATCGGAATTTAATCAGAAATTCTTCAGATGTACCGTATTTTACCTTAACAATCTCCCCTAATCTGCATTGTCCTCTAGTTTTAGTTTCCTAGTTTAGTGCTAGTCTAGTCTTAAGTTTATTTATTTAATTTAATTAATTTTTGTACATTGCTTGTATTAAGCGTAAATAAATTATAATTATATTTAAACTGTCTTAAGGATTCGGCCTTGAATTTAATACCTAATCTGAACCCTAGTACAGATTGTCCTATTTAATATAATTTTACGAACTTATAGATCCATTGGGTCCTCTGATAGTTCAATTGTTAACGCGCTGTCCTACCGTCCCAGAGGCTGTGGGTTCGAATCCCACGAATAACCATGGTCTCCTGCGCTACGTGGTAACACAATGGGCCAAAATTGGCCTAAGTGTGCCTTTCTAGGCAGCCACAGCAACCTAACCTAACCTAACCTATAGATCCATTGGATATTTTTAAAAAATTATAATTGCAATTATATGATTTACCTATAATTTAATAGTCTATAGTCTAGATTATTTGAGTCGTTCCTTTTCTAATAATTCTTCCTGCACCGGACTGTATTATTATTATAAACAGGATTGTGCAATGAACTGCATAAGCTTACTTTAGGCGTAATTTTCTTATCTGCAAAAATTGCTACTTTTAATATCCTTAAATGGAAATGACGAATCTCACTTCCATATATTTTCTGTCCTATACTGGAATTCCACAAACAACGACGGTTTTCTATTAACACTTTTAAAAACCATAAAATCTTGATTTTATTTTCAAAAAGTGATATTACTACTCATCATCATGACATTAACACATTCTTTCACTAAAGGAATTTTAAATACATAAATAATCTGTAAACGCGCGTTTCTTTCGGAATAAAAACGTAAGGGAAGGGGTTAATACTCCCCAAAAACCATAACTCGGTAGCTAGCGTGCAGTTAATTTGAATTACGATTGATCTACTGAAAAGGCTTAGACTAAATCAATAGGGTTTATTTTTCTACTTTTTCCTCTCTAAACTATGTCTACCATCTGTTTTCGAGAAATATTGATTGATTGTCATAATAATTTCAATTTATTTCGGTTCTTTCAATAAAAATATATTTAACTTACAAGGTTCAGGGATTACACTACATACATCAACCTATGGAGAAAAACAGATTTTTTTAAAAATCGATCTTGTTGTAACTCTTTCAACCTACTCGATTTCAGTGGCATCATTTTTCTTAATGTGTACCCGTTAGTTTCTAAGAAAAGCGTTTATACCTCTCCTCTTAAATATTCTTCGGTCACCCCTCAATTAAATTTAAACATTTTCTCAAATTCATTCAATTAATGGCACTCGATCTAGTTCAGGTAGCATTTATTGCTTCAAAGAAACGCCTGCACTCCTTTATCGTTAAAGACATACCTTTATTTATAAAAATAAAATTTAATTTGATATATAAGTATAAATATTATCTTATATTTATAGTATACAATTTTGATTAGATTAATATTTTGCGTTTTGGAATGAATTAAACATATAATTGGGGGCTAGGTGTAGAAAACTCTGTAGAAAAATAATATAAGTAATATTAAATTAATTTATTAATTAATAGTTGCCTCAGCTAAGAGGGTTTGAGTTATACCACAAGATACCTCTAAAATATGCTTCAAAAAGTGCAGTAGGCACTATTAAACTTAATAGTGGAATGTTGTGTCTCTTTTATTTCTGAAAATATCGATTTTTAAGGTCTTCTTAAATAAAGTAACATTTTTGAAACTTCTGCAGTATTAATAGCAATGGTACTTTAATACCTTTGTGATAGGAGAGTGATATTCAAATCTGTCATAAATGAATTCGTCTATCATCAGGAAATAACAACAATTAAAAGTTTATTTTCATATGTTTTGCCAGCTTTCGCTTCACTAAATTATAAGTTTTTTATATCTAAAGTTATGATTTTCTTTTATTTTTATTTCTAAAATTCTGAATTATTATTAGCATTGCTAAAAAAGTGTATTTTTAAATAAAATAACATTAAACACGAAGAATTTGCATACTTTAACCCCTTTCGGTAAAATGACGAGTCTAGCTCGTCATTGGTTTTTCATGCCATATCGCACAATGACGAGCTACACTCGTCATGCATACTATTGAATATGATAATTAATTTAGTTTAAAATTCCTAGTGTACTGAAGAAGACAGACAGATCATCGGAAGAATGGTGTTGGAAGGAAATAGATAATGTGCCTGAAATAAAAAAATTTACAGGAATACCTGGTGTAAACCCTCTGATTATGCAAAAACTAGGTGCTAATCCAAAGCCATTAGAGGTTTTTGAAGAAGTATTGAATGTGAACTTTTGGGAAATACTATCAATAGAAACTAACAGGTATGCGGAACAAGTAATAAAGAAAGAACATTGTCCAAACAAGAAAATAGATGTAGAATGGTTTCCTGTAACTGTTGACGAAATGAAAGCATATTTCGCGCTATGCATTATTATGTCGCAAATAAAAAAATCAGTTTTAAAAATGTACTGGTCGAAAAGGTTAATAGTACATACGCCAATATTTTTACAGACTATGTCTCTCAGAAGGTTCTTAGCTATATCACACTTCCTGCATTTTGCAGATAACGAAAAACCGGACGACAACGATAAATTGAAAAAGTTTCGGAATATAGTAAATTATTTAAATGATAAATTTACTAATCTTTACACAAATAACAATTAAATGGTTATTTCATGCACACTTTTTCATTATTAAATCGTACCGGAAGGGATTAATCACATTATTTATCTGATTTATCAAATGTTGAGACCCCTTTACTTTTATATGGATACCTACCATATTTTTTTTTATGTGAATTTGTTAGAAACGTATCTGAAAACGAAAAACAGAATTGATCTACTGCTTTCTTTTAAAAAAAATTCGTTATTTTCTAGAAAACCATAAACAAATCCAGTTTTTTTTCAAATTTAAAGACATTTAGGCTTTAAATGTTTACAATTTAAGGTAATTAATTTTTAGAAGTTTTAATTCAATTCCCCAAATAGTACTTGATTATACAAAAGTTCCTTTTTTTCCAGATACTTTCTAAACTCCTTTTTATAATGGATAAAAACGAAATTACATGTACTATTCTTTATAATGGAATTCTAATAAATAACTAATTTAAGAGTAATGGATATTAAGTAGTCGAACATTGATAATTACAATTCCTTGTGACTTAAAAAGTCTTTCAAGTTCAATGCTAAACAATTTAACACATCAATTTAAATTTACAATTCCAGGGAATTGGAATGTTAATTGTAATGGAACTGAATTTAACTAGCTCTGCTAGCAATGCATTAATAACCGAAACATATAGTTATTATATTTAAAATGGGGCCTCTGAAAGTTCAGTTGTTAGCGCGCTGTCCTACCGTCCCAGAGGCTGTGGGTTCGAATCCCACGAATAACCATGGTCTCCTGCGCTACGTGGTAACACAATGGGCCAAAATTGGCCTAAGTGTGCCTTTCTACGCAGCCACAGTAACCTAACCTAACCTATATTTAAAATAGCGTGTATTGTGGACCCTGTATAATAAAAGACTGCCCCTATCTTTATTCCTCATAATATTATGCAAAATTCTTTCCAATGCAAAATGCAAAAATTTTCGTTATTTCCATTCACTTACCATCTTACCCAAAATCTATTTAAACCTACCTGTAATAATTTTATCCTATAAAAAACGTAACTCGATCTCTTCCTTTCTAAGACATCTTCCCACGGTTCCTGAATCTCCTGCCTGCAAAAATTTATTGCAAAAGTCAACGATAATAAAAAAAAAGGGTCCGCCACAATGTCCGACCGACGAAATGAATGTAAACAAAGCGGACAACTTAACTCCCTTGAGGGTTGGCGTTGTTGAAAAAAAAAAACCCTTTTCCTGCATAACAAGCCCGGAATGTGGTGTATGACCTGCGCCGGTCAACTGATGACTTACCTTCCAAGTTTCAGGCATCCGCACCGAATCCATCAAAGCCGAAAAGTTCCCCTCAGAGGTGTAATCACGAGCTTATCTTGGGCCCCTAAAGTGCGGTCATCCCTGTGACCGGATGTGATGATTCGGGCTGCCTTCGGACGGTACGATTTGGAGGTGTACAAAAAACAAAAAAAAAAGGGAGAAACCAGCCAAAATCAAAAACTTAAGAAGGTCACCGTCTTGGACAAAAAGGTTCCGCACTTTTACTACGATTTACTCGTGCGTGTACGGCGCAGGGAGCAGGAAAAAGCGACGAACCGTTCAAGAAGGAAGTAAGAAACTGGCGTGCGTGAGCCGATCGTGAGAATCAAAAACCTAACGAACCCTGTAAAATGATCCGAAGACATTCCGCAGGTAGGGCCAAAAACAGTCCAGCGCACTTAGAAGAAGGGAGGAACTCCACTCAGGGCTGGAAAAGGGACTTTTTTCTGGGCTCGCCCGTCGATGTTACGGGGGAATTGAGCGAGTAACAGCTGCAGTGGTGCAGGTGATTTAGTCCAGAGTATGTGGGAATTTCGTCAGAGAAGTTTCTCACGATCCTCAATGAAAGGGAATTGTCCAAATGCCAGCACTGCGGCGGATTGTTGAGCACACTCGGGAGCTGGGAGTAGGGCCCGTGGCCCGTGACGTCGGCCGTACACACGACTCAGCAAATACCCTTAAACGCGGGAAGGGCACGCATTCTGGCTGCAAGCATAACGTGAGCCACCGAAGGAAGTATACAAAAGGATCAGAGCGGGTATTTTGGATATCATTCCAAGTTGGGAACTGGACGAAGCCAGGTCGTCGGCTACCGGTCGATCGCACGAGGATCGCTACTTTCGTTTATTTATTTTATTTTATTTCATTTTATTTTGATTTGCGTATAAAGTAAGCTATGGCAATTGAGGGTCAGCGAACCATGTCTAAAACACAACACTACCGCAAAGTGACCAAACCTTTGTTAGAGAGGAAACGCCGAGCCCGCATGAACCATTATTTGGACGAACTTAAGGAACTAATCGTCGATACGATGGAGTCTCAGGGGGAGCATATCACAAAACTCGAAAAAGCGGACATACTCGAACTAACTGTGACCTACTTAAAGAGCAAGAAGCACCATCAAGGGGGCTCCAAACCCTTAAATGCTGAGAAATTTCGCGAAGGTTACACCCAGGCGGCATATGAAGTTTCCCGGATATTTGCATCAGTTCCAGACATCGATCTCAAGTTCGGTTCCAGAGTAATGAAACATTTGGGGCACCAGATGAAAGACATTGAACCGACGTTATCACATCACGACTCGGACCCTAAACACACCCCTCGACAGTCGCCTGACCCAAATGGACCATACCTTGATGGGGAGGAACATCACGATAGAGCCTCCGGAGAAGTTTGGCGCCCGTGGTAATTGGCACTATTTTTTTTTTAAATCTAGCTGCAAATTAATCAAAAGCTTTAATTCTTGTGACCTACTTAGTGTTTACTTAGTACGTAAGTTGTGTTTTTAGTGGTAGACGAAGCTTTAATTTTAAATAGACCTTAGGTTGATCTCCTGCTCTTTTAATTGCTTTAACTCTAGAGGTTTTGTGATAGGTCTGTGATAAAACTTTTTTGTGCCCACATCGTTTATAATTTTTAATGTTTCCTCCATTCGCATAAGGAAAGCATTGTAATTTGTGTGAATTAAATAAATAAAGTCAAATTAAAATAATCTTCTTTTCTTTTTATCTAAAACAAAAAAATAGGGATGTTTAGTGACTTTGGTTTGCGAAGTGATTTTGATATTAGAACAAAATGCAACACTTAATCTTTTTGGAAATTGAACACATCAAATATAAAATGTGAGATTGAATATTGAGTGGAAATTCATTTATTATCATATACTGATAAAAAGCGTGCTTAAAATAAATAAAAAAACCTTATACATATGTAAATTACAAAATCATTTATCAAAAATATATATTTAGTTATCCAAATAAACTTAATTTTGAATGTTCGATTCTAATTTGCAATGTACGAGTAATTGATGTAGTGTAATGAGTCCAAGAATTTATCGAAATCCAGAAAATATTTTTCGATATCTCAACTGAAACAATATCTAAAAATTCCTGCGCTAATCCTTACGTTTTTCCACTCAGTATATGATCAGCTATTTTCAAAATATTACGTAAATTGATCTTGAGATTATAACACAACTCTGATTCTATACTAAATTTAATTAGAAACTACCTATTAAGCAATTTTATTATTTATACAAATTATATCAGTACGAAAATTGTTTATATTTGCTTCAAATAAAGCGACTATTATTACTACTATTATTTTCTTATTTTAGTATTTTTCTCGGGGATTAATGTATATTGAGAATAAAGAAAAAGTATTTTAGTTTTTAATAACTACTGATATACGCATATTTTATATTTTATAATAAATCATACATAGTTTAAAATCAACAATATTTTATCGATTTATTTCACTTTACACCAAAGCATAAATAGGCATAGAGGAGAATGGAGTAATATGAGGTAGTGAGGTTTGTGTACGGTTTGGCGCGACTAGATGAGCAATTTTTAGTCTATCGTATCTCTTAAAACTTGTGTGCGATTTACGTGATACTTACACCTATAGAATTATTATTTATACTGCTAAAAACAAATTCAGAAACATATTTAATTTTAGATGTAATTTAAATGTTATTCTCAGAAACTCAAGGCCATTTAGTGCTCCTCAACTTTCTTCCTGGATGAGGTCAGTTAAGCAAAGGTATGGAGTAAGTTGATCAACGGAAGAAATTAGTTCAATAGTTTTGTGGTAATAATAGAAATGTGAAATAAAAATGCAGTTTATGATCAAATATTATAGTTAAAGGCTCAGTACTAATTGATTTACAACAAACAAAATATTATATTACTTCTCCATTTAAATAAAATTGAAAACAAACAGTTTTTTTGGAAAATCTCTTTGGAAAAGTAACTAGAATTTTATATTTTACTTTTTGATGAAAAAATAAACAAAGCGTACGCGCATCTCACTTGTTCGCCGAACGACAACTGTTGATTCCGTGATGTATTCTCCTCCCTCACTACCTTTTTTCCGGAATTTACAACTTCATGGTTTGTTGCTTGCATTTCGAGATATTTCAATTGCTCAACTTTCCTCTATGCTAAACTAGCCCCGCTCTACCCTACCCCTAATATTTTCTGAACAAAAATAGTTACAAAATGTCAAATATTTATTATACAGTGGCAGTCAAAAGTAAGTTTACATGGGATAAATTAGATTTTATCTATTAACATTACGACTTAGTTGCTAACATAAAATCTCTAATGACTATATTTAAACTGCTGCACTGGCAATACACTCTTATTTAGGGAGAATTTTACATAACGGTATCTATTCTGAGATTTACTCGATGAAATACAGTGAAGTTATTAGTATTAAGCAGTCAGAAATAAGTTTACAACCATCTGTAGTCAGTGAAGAAAGGCTTTCGATGTTATATGTTGGATAATTTTGGTCGAATTATTTTTGTCTTATTCTAGAGCTTAATATAGTAAGTGATTTAAATATTGATTTTCATCCCCATGTAAGGACAAATTTTTATTTTGTAGGTAGTCTAATTTCAACAATATATTGTAGTTTTTTTTAATTTTTAAAATATAATGGCCAAATTTAAGCACCTGACAACCGAAGAGCGGAAGACAATAATAAAACTTCACAAAGAAGAAAAAAACCTTAGAGATATTGCAGCAATATTTGAAAAAAGTGCAATGGCAATTTGTAAGGTTATTAAAACCTTCCAAAATGAGAATCGCATTATTGAAGCAAAACGATCGGGAAGACCCAGAGTGACTGAAAACAGAGTGGACAGAAGAATTCTAACACTTTCCTCATCAAACCCTTTAATGTCAGCCTTTAAAATCCGAGGAAAACTAGTAGAAGAAGGTAGAAATGCTCCTTCTGTGGAAACCGTTCGAAGAAGGCTTCGAGAAAGTGGAAAAAACGGACGGGTAGCACGCAAAATACCGATGCTGAGTAAAAAGAATAGACAAACAAGAATGGACTTTTACAACGAGCATGCTTTAAAGCCGGAAAATTTCTGGTATAGGATTTTATGGACCGATGAAAGCATGATTAGAATGTCACACAGTCATGGCCGTATGTACGTTTGGAGAGGGAGCCGACAATCATTCTCCTATGAGTGTACCCAACATACTTTAAAAAGGCAGGATAAGGGCATAATGGTATGGGGTTGTTTCTCAGCATATGGAGTAGGTAAAATAGTATGTTTGGAAGGAAAAGTAACTTCTGCTATATATTTAAATCTGCTCAAAGATATTATAATACCTGAAGGTAAGAGACTGATTGGCGAAGATTTTATCCTACAGCAAGATAATGCGCCAATTCACACTGCCAAAATTGTGCTTGAATACTTAAAGGAGAATAACATTAATGTTCTGAAGTGGCCCCCCCAAAGTCCTGATCTTTCTCCTATCGAGAATATGTGGTCTTGGCTGAAAATGAAAATTTCTGAAAAGGAGCCTAAAAACTTAAGAGAATTAAAAAAATTAATTGAGGAAACATGGGTTACATTTTCTGTGGAAGACTGCAGGAAATATGCCTTATCTGTGCCACGTCGAATAGGAAGAATGTCCCAAAATAACGGTGGGCATTGTGGGTACTAATAATGTAAACTTACTTTTGACTGGCAAGTTTTTATACATAGTATTCTATAGTATTCACAAAATGTTAATGAAAACGATTTTTGTTATGTTTGTAAGTTTTTTTGAAAGAATATACTTTTGTTAATTAATTCTAAATGAATGAGTTTAATTATGATTTAATCTCTCTTGCATACTTCTTCCTTCGCAGTATATGTACACTTGTAAACTTATTTTTGACTGCCACTGTATGTGGCCAATTTGACCCTATCAATGTTGTTGAATGACATTAAAGTAAGACGTCTCGTAGATCCGTAAAAATTATTTTCATAGGTCATAGAATAGACCTAGATATTTACAAACATTTTTTCTTTCGGTATATGAACTTTCATGTAGAATCACCCGAAGGGAAAAGATGGAGTATGTAAATAAAGACGATATTCTACTTATCCTACCCATCTTGCCCTTTCGAGTGATTCTACACGAACATTAAATTCTTCCCATATTTTATATTACTTTCGGTTTTAGAATGATGAGAAATTGAGTTTACAAAAGTAATAATAAGTCACACTTTACCCTTAGGGGTAATCCAAGATTAAGATGAAGAAGGCTGTTAATCAGAGGTTTGATTAATAAGATATAGTTTCTTATATACTAAACAATAAAGATCTATTAACTACGAAACTTTAAGTATTCCGTTTAGCCCCATCTCCCCCATCTACCTATGCTTTTTTGTAATTTGGTATTGCATATCCCAATATAGCCTTATATGTTTGAATCGAACTATATAGCATCGAAGTTGGAGGTATTATAATACAAAAAATTTTACAAATACCTTAAAACATGTACTTTCGAAAACCATTGTGGATTTTCATCAATTATTTCTTATATATTATAAAATCTCATCGATTTTACTAGATCAGACTGTATGTAACCCTTTAAACCAAGTAATATGACATTCTTTATAATCGATTTCCGTAGATTTTCTTTCCTTCTATTTCAAATCAAGTTATTTAGGTTCCACGGATATCAAACTTGAGCCTAAATTTTTTGAAGGGTTTTCTAATTTAAATTGAATGATTTTATCACTCAATTTCATAAAAGAACGCAACGTTTTTCAATTATTAAAATTAATGCCTTGTTTCTAACATTACTCTTAATCGATATAAAATTGCATTAAGCAATATCCCAAAAATTAAATTTTAAATGATCTTTTGTATGTTCTTTGAAATAGAGCTGAAATAATAATAATGCAGTTGTAAGAAAACAGAATCAATGCTTTAAAATTATCATTTATTTGTCTCCTCCTTCCTCGTTTTTAGTTATTATTGATTCTTCCGAAGAAGACTGATTGCAACATTAACAATATGTTTTACATTTTAATTATCACAGTAGGAAAACAGTAAAAAATTTAAAAAAAAAACAATAAGCACAGCCATTAAAAGTCCTTACAAAACAAAAGATGCAACTAATGTTAGGTGGTTTTGGGAGGGATTTGAATTTCATCACCACGGCCTCCAAACAGAGCTGGACTCGCTCGGTGTAGGGCTGTTTCCCCGGTCGCTGCTGCAATCCGACGGCGGGGGTGTTACAATTTGAATGGCGCTGCGGCTCACATCCTCAAAGTAATTAAGCGAATTGTTGCAGAACAGATTCGTTGGGGATGTCGACGGTACTGCTACTGAAGCTGCGGCTGCTACTGCTAGATTTCTTTGGGGCGGGGGCGAAAAGATTGGCGTTTTTGGCTGGACTGCGGGTGTGACCACTTGGAGATAGTTGAGACGGTGTCCCAAGTGGCTCATTAACTGGGTGCCTAGATCCACACTGACTCCTGGCAGGGATGCGAGCGCCTTCGAGACTTCATTGGCTGCATGGACGTATCCTGCCCGGAAACTTTCGATCACCGAAATTTTTGGATCTTGATTGATTCTCAGCTGTTTTCGCTGCTTCAGCTTCTTCATGTGTTCCACAGTTAACTCCAGGATGTCTGCTTTCTCCAGGCGGGTGATGTGTTCGCCCTCTTGCGTAAGACACTCGACCATTATATCCTTAAGTTCGTCCAGGCACTTGTTAATTCTGGCGCGTCGCTTCCGTTCGAGCATCGGCTTCATCACCTTCCGGTACTGATATGTCTTGGACATCTCCATTTCTAGAACCATGTCCCTTCTTTTTTAATTTGTTTTCTTCAAAAATTAGTATCACTGATCTAATCACTGACTAATTTTAAAAAAATGTCACTTATTATGCGTGTATCCGTGTCGCACTGAACAAAAATAAATCACTTCTCTTCACCAGTTAATTCTCTTCACTCGTTAATTTGTGTATTTCGATCGGTGGTGCTTCAATTCCAGCAAAATATTGCGTAAAAGTAAGACAACCCACTTCTGACTGATCTCGCCTGCGACTGCGCAATGAATGAATCGATCCGACCATTTGCCGTCCCCTTTTAAATGCGCATGCGCATGAGGTTCGCGCGGTGCGCGGTGATGGCATAGCGTGTCAAGCGGGCAAAGAAAACGGCGCGCTGCTAACAGCACGTTTAGTCCGACTCGTGGGAAACTATTCCGGAGTCGATTTCTCACAGTATTTGGCCACATGCCTTCAATAACGAGACGACGTGCGGCATGCACAAAAAACGAAGAGTAAAGCATAAAAAAACGACACTCTGAAACTGAACAGAAGGAGCACGAACAACAAAATGAGCCAAAAGAGAAGAAAACAAAAAAATATAAAAGTTAAAAATAAGAGAAAAAGAAAAAAATAAAAAAAAAATCGAAAACAAAAAAATAAAAACCCCAAGCGAGCTAAGAAGACGAAGAAGTTATCAGAGCCTAATGCGGTTTCTTTATCTCTTTTTCGCTTAGTGGATAGCTATTCCGAGCCCGGATTTTATGTGGATGCGGCTTAAGATTTGTTTTCCTGTTTTGATTATTCTCCGCGCGATCTTTTACTTGGTGTGGCCTGTGCCGTGCCATTTTAATTCCCTGCGGGGCGACCACAAAAAGAGATTTTTATTAGATATCTCTGCCTGCAGCCGTTGAGGCTTAATTACTACGTGTGGTCGCGCAAGGTACCATCACTGCGCTTTTGCACTATCCACGCAAGTCTAGCGGCTAGCAACCATTAGCTGGAAGATTTTAGTCCAGAAGCATAGGACGCACTAATTGATCTTAGTGGCCACTGATGATCGGCCAGAGTGAAGTGAAATTGCTTCAAGTGATCATGGCAATTTCTACCGCCTGCGTATGGAATTTCAATTAGATTCGATAAAATGTTGGCATAGATAAGTCTCTAATAAATATGTAAATTTAATTTTTTTACTATCATCAACTTATAAAACTATCTACTGTTGCCTTATTTATACAAAAGTTCTAAGCAGATCTTTAACATACAAAGTATAGTCCAAATATTTGTTAGATCAGACCGAAGAACAATTTACTTTAACATATTTTTAATAATATTTTTTTTTTTAAAATTGTTCTAAAATTTCCTTTATCTTTAACCGTCAATCCATTCAGAAAAGAAATTCATTGAAATGCTAAGAAGGGGAGGGACAGTGTATGAGCTTTACAAGAGAATAAACTATAATTATGGAAATTGGCGTAATAATAAAAGGTGGCCAAATTTAAGGTTAGAAAGTAAATTAACTTTGATTTGATGAAATTGAACTATCAATATACCATTTGTAAAGTTGAACCGTGAGAACATTTTAGTAATGGAACGCTCAATTGTAAAACAAAGTCTTTTAATAGTGAAAATTTATTACCAAAATTGTGAACATTTTACGGCGTCAATACTTTACTGAGCACGAAATTGAATGAACATTTAATTGTCGGATGGCCTCCAAGATCTGACTAAATTAGACTAAGGCAATGTGAAAGATTTGGTCTATGGTAATAATCCACAGTCGGCTCAAGAGTTAAAAAATGAAATTATTTGTTATTATTGTTATTATAACTGAAATATAACCACATTTTCCACATCTGATGTTTGCAAACGTACTAGAGATAGTCACTTGGCCGATACTTTGTTTCATCAATAATTGCTAAGTCTGTAATTTATATTTATTTTAATAAATTTGAACTTTTCATTTAAACATTTTTACAAATTACGTGATAGCCTTAAATTTGAATATCCTTTATTTATTTATTTATTTTATTTATTTATTTATTCAGTTCGCTTAATGCAAGCTACAGTATGTGATTAAAAACTAAAACTAAAACTAGACTAAACTACGCACCGAAAACAGACAAATATTAGGGGGGATGCAGGAAGGGTTAGTTTGGGGGTGGGTTAGGTGAATAAAGAGCTTGCTTGAGGGATGTTTTGTCCATATGGAAGTCGAAAACAGTAGAGCTGTTGGCCTTACGCAGCATTCTAGAGAAGGGTTCGGAGTGACCATAATTAGTGCGATGATTTTCGAGGCGAAATGTGGGGAAAGATCTAACATTCTGAGGGTTAGTTTTAAGGGATATGCTGTGTAGGAACTCGGGACAGTCAATGGAACCAGAGAGGACTTGATGGACGAATGGTTGATAAGTTGAAGGCGACTTTCGTATGGAGGGAGGTTGAGCTGGTCTGTCCAGGGAAGGTAACGCAACGCGAAACGAATGAATCTGCGTTGAACTGATTCAATTCTATTGATGATTGTATGTAGATTGGGAAGGTGACCAGACCTGACTAGCGTACTCAAGAATGGGTAGTATTATTTAAAAAATATATACAGTTTATTGCCCTATAAAGAAAATATAACTTACAACGCCATAATTATTGCTTCGCCAATGGTACAACAAGGCTATCTATTCTAAGATTTTCATGGATCCTTTGGCAATGTTGTTTTGCTCAGAATTAAATATTTACATATTCTGAACCATTGCTCCTACATATATTATTTACAGTTTTCCCATATATAATATATATAATTTTTTCTTTTTTATAATTTACACTTTAGATCATCTACCAAGATTATGAACATTGGTGCAAAACATTATGAATATTTTTTTCATGATTACAATTCACTTAAATAAAGGTATTAAATAAAATAATAGGCAATATTTCACAACCTATCATAATATACCGAACGTCCTGGATTTCTCCAGTTTACTCTTATAGTATAATAAAAAATAATATATGTAAAAATACCTTTCAATATACATATCGCTTTCTTTTTGTATTAACCACATAACTACGAAAAGAAATTTCTATCTAAAATACGTTATTTGTCTGCCCAAACTTATAATTCCTACTATTACTATACCAATAGCTTTGTATAAAAGTCAAACTGATGTAACAAAATTATTCTTTGGTGCTGTCGTTGTTGAATATTTTGTTATTAATATTTCGAAAATACCTAGATTTTATGGGAATTTCCACCACTGTAGTACTCTATTAATGAATGTTGAAATAAGCGAATGCGTCACAGTTTTATTAAAGGCCATCGCTGTCGAATTTAATATGATTTGCATTTTATTCGCCTGATATAACGAAGAGCCTAAAACTCATTCGTGACTTTGACGGTGATGAACAAATTTCAATTTGAATCTGAACTGAAGACCCAACCAAATCGTGCACGAGCCAATATTTTTTCCGAGGTCCAATCCGGACCGATGTCTTCGAGTCTTTCATAATTGGAAACGAGTTTGGCGTGCCCATGCGCAAGCGTCTCAAAACATAAGAAACGAAAACCATGTGGGGAATCGCACTCGTTTATGACCACTTTTAACTCTGGCCGACTGACGCTATTAGTCCAATTGACTAATGGCGTATTCGGAAAGAGCGAGCCCGGGGTCCGGGGTACTGTGAAAAGTGTTACTACTTTACTACCGTCCGATCGTCAGCGGCGACTTTGTTGTCGACAATAAAAAGAAGAAAGCCCTCTTGACTGCTTTCAATTAAGACTATAGATACAGATATTAGATACCGATCTTTCTAGCACGCTCTCAGCAGCGTTAAAAGGAAGTGTCGATCATTGGAGATCGGTTACGGGTGCTGGGTGCTCCGCTACAAGGTGATGCTGCACCGTTTCTGGTGCTTGTTGGGAAGCTTTTTATTCCTATTAACGGCTTGATATTTGACATATGTGTCAAGCGCGTGCTCGTGCTGAGATTAATGTTGTTTTGCCGTTACGTTTAATTACCTCTGATTGGCGGAGCAGTTTTTCCGATTGAAGATATCGTAGCAATTATTTTAAATTAGCTGATATCATCTGATGTGGAAAGTACCTAATTTTGACTACTGTACATACAGTGTATGTAATATCTATAGAATCCATTTCATTTTTATCCAGCGATAGTATAATTTTCAATTGATTGCTTTGCTTTCTGGTGGTCTACTAGTTATAGTCTCTGAGTAATAAGCAATTCATTATACGACCTCTTTTTACTTACAAACATCGATTTTATAGACTTATGTTTTAATTTTATATTTAGACTTGTTATTATAGTTAGCTTATAAACAGTATAAATTTGATTTGAATTTTTAAAACTTAAAAAATACCTAGCGATACTAAGATCAAAGTAGTAGTTCACAGAATTTCTTCTCTAGTTATCTCTTTATCTGTTTACTTGTTTGCCTTAATGGGTTTAAGGGAAAGAATTGCTAATTTTAAATTTTAAATTTATGGGTTTACATTTAATACGTGATGTGAGAACTCATGTTATTTTATGCGAAGAAAAGCAACGTATTTTGCATCAATTTAAATATAAAAGTAATATCTTATTAAAAATGTTTAAATTCGAAATCCGGCATTATTATGTTGCCGTAAATTTGCATAAAATTCCGTATGCGCCTTATAATTAGCCTTTATTGCGAGTAAAATACCACAAGATTTTTAAAATCGGTATGTAATTAAATTTATTATCGTTTTTATCGTGGAAAAAAATTGACTATCAGTAAAAAAAAAAGCACTTAAAATTATCTTTTTTATTTTCATGCGAATAAAGAGCAAAGAAAATTGATATATTATATGTACATACATAGCAATAAAGGGTAAAATAAATATATTTTACCGTATATGTGCTACATTTATGATAAAATTCTAAAAAAAAAATTGTAGTTTTGAGATATCCCAATGGAAAGGTGTACTTGATTTGCCTTTTTAAAACTTGTTTTCAGCAATGAAAACACGAATGGAACATAAAATTATTTTTATATATTTAATAATTAAAGTTTTTTGCTTATTAAATATTATATATATATATATTATGTATATGTATATGAATTTATGCCGTCATTAAGTATAACCTTGTAGTGGCTAAATAGGTATAACACAAATTACCATTTAATTTCTCAGCTTAATTCAAATTTAAATGTTTACATATGAAATTTTAATATTAATTATATATATGTACATGTTAAATGGAATTAATCATTATTAACACAATTAGAAATTCAAGACCTAAATAGAAAAAACCGACATTTCTAATTGTAACAGCATATAAATTGCATGCAAATCTATTTTAAATTCCTGATTTTTAAATTATCGTTCATAATATGAAAAAATTGATCCTTGAAGGAAAATATTAAATTTCAAGAAATGCTGCATTATAGATATTATATAATAATAATAATAATAATAACAATGAAATGCCTTTTTTTAAAACAAAATTGTACAACTGGAAGGACATTGCTATCCTCTATAGATTCAATTCTTTTAATTATGTTTCCCATTATTCAATATGATGATCTTTACACTATCAATCTAAGTGCCAGTGCACTCGAAAAGATTAAATTCACGTAAAGGATTAATATTACTCTACACTAAAAGATATTTTAATCAAGAGGACTAGAAGAAGTTATAAACTATTAAGTAAATTAAATATCATATTGAAAAAATTATTTTAACGAATTTATTTGATATTTAGACTATATTTTTGAAAAATGTTTAATATAAAGAGAATCGTAGGGCATGGACCTCGATTTTGAGACGGATGGAATGACTTGTGGTGATGAGGGGTGGGGGGGGGGGCTTAGGGTCCTCAAAACTGCTCATTTATTCAGAAACAAAAATTGAGCTGAGAAAACCCCAAGTATGTAAGGAAAGGCTTACACTTAAGTTAGGTATAATTAACAAATATCTCAACAAATGCCTCGTGTCTGGAAATAAGGGCAGAATTATAATATTATGAAAAGCAGCTTTAACACATTTTTGATGAATTTAGACCATTGCCAGAAAATTTGGCACTTGTCGCCGGTACTTTTTACAAGTTTTATTAAAAATAAAACCAAAAACCTGTGTGCATTATTATTACTTAACAAAAAAAAGAAAATCCGTACTTTAAAAATTATAACATAACATTTTTATTACTCAAACTCAAAATTAATATTTCTTTTTAGTATGATAAATTTCAAAACATTTCCCAATATGCAACGAAACGCTGCATAAAGAATTCATGAATACTATTGAGCTTCTTTTCTTAGCAGCGGAGCAACCTCGGCATGATCTGTGGGGATTTTTTATAAACACCAGTGAAAGTAGGTTCAACAAATCACAATGGGAATATTTATTTTTCGAAAAAACCGATAAAAACAAGTATCACAACAGTTAATCAAGCGAAGTCACATCATTCAGATTAACAATCGCCAACAAATTGAAGTCACATAAATATAACTCCGGCGATAACCGCTAACAAATTGAAGTCACGTAAATGGACATTAAATAATAAAAAAACAAAAAAACGGACAAGTGCGAGTAGAACTCGCGCCTTGAGGGTTTCATGCCATTATATTGCCGATTCTCGGATTTTTTCCTTTACTTGCACTGTGAGGTTTTGATTTATTTGCGACTGCCTATATATGTGGCATAAATGGTAGTATTTTCAGATTGCGTTAATTTGAAGAAGTTTGATTTTTTTACAAATCTAGGGGACCGTAGACCTAAGTATTTGATATTAATTTCAACTTGATACCTGGACGCGTAACTGAGAAAAAGAGTCTTGACAGACAGATAAACGGACAACGAAGTAATCCTATAGATTCATGGTATCCTAATAATCAGACAAATGCTTCGTTAGGTATTTATTTGGCAGAGTTGTGGAAACCTTAATGGGTTACTTTTAGTTTTCCCTTATATTTCCATAGTGGTATGCCAACCTAATATTGACCTAACTAAGTATTTTTAGTTGGGTTCCTCTTATATGGTATGTTTGGCAACCTACACTTTATACTATTGCACTATAATTTAACTTAATATTAATGAGCAATAGCTAAACTCAATTGTCTTTAATATAATAATTATGGTTTGGATTTCTAAAAGGCTATATTCTGAATCTCCAATAACCAATTTGTAATTGAGTTAAAAATAAATAGTAATGACAAACTTAATCAAATTCTTCTTGCTTCCGGCCATCACCTCTTCAACAATTAGGAAAAACTCAAAAGGGCAACGAAACGATTTAAGTTACCTTCAATCTCATAACGCATCAATTAAAACCTGAAGCTTGCCGTTCTTGCGCCGGAATCATGCCGTGCCCGCGCCTTACCTCGGCTACTTACGAAAGCGAATCACGCACGTGTTAGCAAAGTCATTCTCAAAAAGCAGTCACCGTCCTCATCATCATTCATTAAGGGACCCATAAGAAGCTCTCTGGTCACGTCTTCGTCTTGAAAGGACCCATACAATGCACCGAACAGCAGCATCTTACCTCCGCTTCCGCTACAATTGGCCCTTCGTCAATGGCAACAAACGGTCACACGTGTGAGTCCTTTTTATAGAAAAAAAGAAATAAATAAGTATATAGTGGTATATAAAAATAAGAAAAAAACCCTTGGTAGTGGCACAGTTTTATTGCAAGCCTCTCGGTGCGTGGGAATTTGGGAAAACTTCACTTTCCCACGCATTCCCAAAAGGCACCAAAAGATCGAGGTGCACAATTATTTCGAACATGTTGTCCCGCTCTGATCGGTGCAAGTGCTTATAAGGGTGTCCCACTTCCCTAAAGGGACTCTCAACATTTTTGAACACCTGCCGTTTTTTATGTTCACCTTCATCGAGAAAGGGGCAGGTATCGGGCACAGAGGGGAGATGGTGCCTGTAGCTAAATGCAAGGTTTACCCAGCACAAATGCAGGGCCAGGGTCCTTTGCTTTTTTTGTCGCTTATCGACGCGGTTTAGCAGGGCTTCAAGGCACCATCGTGACATGATCGTTCGAGTTCCGCTGGTGCCTTTTGCCGGGCACGGCTTGGGACGTTCGGTGTGAAGGAATCCGAAGAAGTGAAGACTACCGCCGTATAAAAGGGAGGTGGTTAGAAATTCAGAATCATTCGGAAGTGAGCCTTCCTTCAAGTAACTGCCACAGGAGAAGAGTAAAATTTTAAAGAAATCTCGTAAAATGTGCGTAGATAGTATACAAAATACACGAGACGGAATGGAGTTCAATAAAAAGTCGAAACCGGCATCCTACAGTATTAAGAAAGTGTTAAAGACCCTCTTCAAGAAGCAATCTCGTCCCAACGATGCTGACCTAAAGTCATTAAACTCTTTAGAGTCATTGGACAACATAAGGAACTCCCAGGTAGAAGATCACTACGAGGAGATCGAGGATAACACCGCTAACGAGAAGCTGCTGTCTTGCATTTACGATGAAGTTAACCGACATCCGGAAGCGTTCGAGTGGGACATTAACGCTTCAACCGGCGAGGATGAGGTTTACGTTCCCGTCCGGTTCGCTCGGACAGAGGCCGGCACCTTCTTTTGGACGACAAACCTACAACCTGTTGACGTTGATCTCGTCCAGCCCGCCTACTGTTACTCAACCTGCCAGCATCCGGAGCTGCAGTTCCAAGATAGATGGGCCCAGGCCTAATCGAGATTGAGACAACTGCCGAAGACAGGAGCCCTATTCCCTCTCCTTGTCGATTGTGAAGCTTTAATTGATATGTGATAAATTGTTTTCCCCCGCTATTCGCTATCTACCTAGCTTTAAGACATCGCTTTAATTTTGCACTTGTATGGCTTGAAACTTTGTGATATAAACCTTTTTTTTCATTTTGTTAACTTTAAGACATTTACACATTTTAAAAGAATAATAAAATAAAATGATTTATAAAAACTCATATATTTGTTTTGGCGTTCATAATATTTGGAGTGGATAACAAAACTTATTTTTAGAACAGTCCAACCCTTAAAGATTTCAATTATTCGCTGAGTCACTCAGAAATTTTTCAAAGCAAATTGTTTTGATCGGACTTATTAAAAATCTAGGGGAATGGAAGTTAAATAGCAACAAAAGGGTCAGTGTTACTTTTCTCAATTTTCGTAATTTCTACTTCATGTTGTATTGAGTGTATATTGCAGGAGTTTTAGTTTAGTACGGAATGTTTTATAATATGGGATAGGTACTTAAGTTCTGATTTTAATAAAGATTCGACATTAATTGGTATTCTAGTCTGGGGCTAAATAAAAACTATCTTTACTCTTTCTTTTTTGTCTTATATCTGAAACTTAAATTAGAACAACTTTTGTATTCAATAAGACTGTCGCTATGATGTAGTCGCGAGTCATATGAGATCTAGAGGTTGTGGGTTCAATTCTCAATTAACAATTAAAGGGTATCATAGGTGAAATTTTACCCCAAGTAAGTTGCTTTTCTCAAATTTTAGGAAAACTTAATGGTTTTGAACGGTAATTTTGTCTAAAGTCACTATAAAAATAACGTTCTCATCAAATATATTTCATTTTCATTTTATACTTAAAAAATAAATAAGCATATACCCCTAGAAATTTCACCAATGATACCCTCAATGTAATTTATTTGGATGTTACCTTTTAAGGGTAAAAATTATCATAATGAGTCTAAAAAATTAACCTAGTGTTGTCTTCCCATGATCGAGACAGCCGCATCAAACTAATCAAATAATTTAGCAATTTTTAAGACAAGGACGATAAAACAACATATACTAAAAATGCATACTAAATTTAAAGTTAATCCGTAAAATAGAACTTGAAATATAGAATCATATTCATCAACTTAGATTTATCTTTCGATATTTGTAATACAAAATTGTTTACCCTGATTAATTTCCTATTCATCAACTGGACATAAACCATTTTACGAAATCAATTGTAATTTTCTGATTAGAAATGGAAAAGATTTTTTATTTTCCTTAACAAAATCTGAATATTCAACCTATTGCCACAGATCGAAAGTAAGTTCGACTTTTGGAGAACCAAAGAATGCTTACGATAAATGTTTTAGATAAAACTTATGGTGAATAATGCTCATAATGTCAAACATTTGGAAAAAAATCGTTTTGAGAAAAACTCATTCACATATTCAAATAGCTATAATTTTGTGACATATTAGACATAATTTTGAAGAGTCTAAGATACGATATTTTCAAATTTTTCTAGAATACCCTCTTAAAAAATTTATTTAACTTACAAATTAAGGGGGCCTCTGATAGTTCAGTTGTTAGCGCGCTGTCCTACCGTCCCAGAGGCTGTGGGTTCGAATCCCACGAATAACCATGGTCTCCTGCGCTACGTGATAACACAATGGGCCAAAATTGGCCTAAGTGTGCCTTTCTAGGCAGCCACAGCAACCTAACCTAACCTACAAATTAATTATGCATATTTAAAATTTTATACTGAGCCGTTTTATTGTACTAGGTCCCAATTTTTTAATTCCCAATTTTAGTAACTTAATAGTGGTAACAGTTCCAAATATGTTAGTAATAGATGAGACAGTGGATTCAAGTAGACTGATGGTCTCAGTGACTCCAGCGATTACTTCGGCAAATTTTTCGGTAATATGGTTTTTGATTTTCTTTAATTACCAGTGTATAGTGGGGGTAACTACAGAATAATTCATGGTATTTATTTTAAATTTTTGTTTTTCATATCAAATAATAAAAATTTATGAGATTAATTTATGCGACATAAGTTTCATGATGCAGATATCGCTTTACTGTGCACGGTATTTGAAATGATGTACAAAATTGATTTGTGCAAGACTATCTTTAGTCTTTTTGGAAGAATAAGTAACAAAGAAGTTATTGACATATTCAAAGACGCGCTAGTGTACCGCATGTGACGATTTATCGAATTTTAAAGGAGTATGCCGAAAATCAAGCAAACAAGTGGTCGGTCTAGGGTACTTGATCAAAATAACAAACAAATAACTGTTTTTTGCCAAAAATCAGATTAGTCAATTGATACGGCGATTATTGCGAAAATTCAACGTTTCCGTCATGACAGTCAGGGAGCCGTGATGACTTTTTGCGGGGCCAAAATGCATACTCAAATTCGATACTTAAATTTCTGCTGCAAGAACACCCTGTAGCCTTTTTGGTTTCTTGTAGATTCAATGAACTCAAGATTTCCTACCCCAGATGCTGCCATGCATCCCCAGACCATTACTGATTCTCCACCATGTTTCACTCTTGTACAAAGGTTCTGCGGTTCGAGTTCCTCATTTCTTTTTCTCCACACTTTTGTACTTCTTTTACAACCAAAAACTTCAAACTTACTTTCATCGCTAAAAAGAATACTTTTTCAAAAGGAATTATAAAATTGTTTATATTTGTTAGTAAATTGCAATTGTTTCTTTTTATTGATATTAGTTATTAAAGGTTTTTTACGTGGAACTCGACCATGTAATCCATTATTATTTAAAGTTCGCCGTATTATAGACGCACTAACTGGCTTTCCGGAGTCTCTGATAATCCTTTCTGAAATTTTTACAGCACTAGATTTTGGATTTTGTTTAACTTCTCGCACAATATCTCCAGTTTCTCTATCAGTTAAGCGTTTTTGCCGACCCGAGCAATGAAAACTTTCAATAGTTCCAAAACTTTTAAATTTGTCCACAATTTACACTTCTTTTAATAATTTGAGATATTTCTCGCAAGCTCTTTCCTTCATTCCTTAAACTTAGAATTATTTTTCGATTTTCTAAAGATGTTTCATGTCTGTTTTTTAAAATTTTAAATTAACTCGTTAACATGGTAAATTACAAATAACTACAATTATCTCCAGTTATCATCACTACCATCTGAATGTAATTCTAGAGCAAAAGCTGTTACCATTAAGACTGAATTTGCTGCAGTTAGGCGAGTATGTAAATATTGCATCGTTTCGCTTTATTCTTTTATAAGATTTTTTAGTCTTGGTTTTTTGAAGTGATTGTTTTTGTATTTTGTTATAAATGAATAAAGGTTTAGTTTTCATCAATCATTACTAGATTTGTTCGTTAAATTTTGTTCTTAATCCTAATTTGAAAAGAAATTTTTATGGTGTTTTTTCTTCTTCCACTTTACATATAATAAAATTAATTCGAATGGTCAAAATGACCTCTTCGGTAAAAGTAGGTATACTCTATAGATTTCTCCGAAACCAAAAGACAGGAAACATTAGATTTACAATTATATCCCTATATTTAATATAAATAAAAACTAATTAAAATATTCTCATAAAAATTTTCTTGAAGAATATCAATGCTCTTCGTCGGGATGTCGCTGACATTGTCTTCGTCCACCAAGTACTGGCTGGTTCCATTGATTGCCCCGATCTCCTTTGCCGCATCTCCCTTAACACTAATCCTCGCAACGTAAGATCCTTCCCTACCTTCCGCCTTGAGTGTCACCGTACTAACTACGGCCACTTTGAACCTTTCACTAGGATGCTACGGAAGGTTAACAACTCTTGATTTCCACCTAAACAAATCCTCCCTTAAGCGAGCCCTTTACCTGTCCATCCCGCCTCCTCAATCTAGTCTTAAGTAGGTTAGTTTTAGCATCTCTAAGTTATTGTTAAGTCTAGTTTTAAGTTAATTGTCCGTAGCTTGTATTAAGCGAACCAAATAAATAAATGCAAAATTTTTACAGAAGGATTAAACTGACCCCTTGGTAGTGTTAAATTATGGTTACTCGTATAGGCGTTTATTAATTACAAATGTAGGAGACTTTAACTTTTAAGATGACCGGGCCGAAAGTAAAGCTCAAACGTCTGACTACTTTGAGCACTTTATTAGGAAAGAGATTGATTAACAGTAGTACTCCTCTATGAAGCAAGAGCCTGTTGACCACTACTTATTCGATCGCTCGTTATTCGTTTTAATGTGTGAAATTGGTCCATTGTTCGATAGTTATCAGTAGGCTTTCCCTTTTAAAATTAGCTTAAAAGTAACTGATATTACGTTCGATCGTATGCGTATGGCTACGGGTGAATTTCGAAATTCAACCGAGGTGTTTGTTTTCCAAGTAAATTAATAACTTTGTTTTTTTTTTTCAGAGCGAATTGCAGCGACTACACTCGGGGTAACATTTATTTTAGCGATGATATGGCTAGCCTTTTATTAGGGCTTTGAAGAATTTTTATTATATTTTTTACTTTTTAATACACTTTTGTTTTTTAATGATATATTTCTAAACCAATATTTTTTCTTATTTATAATTTTTAATTAGTGTTCGTATGGTAAGTCTTAAAGAAAAGGAAACTATGGTAAGATAAAGAAAAAATATGAAAACCTTATTGGTTATTGTACTTTTTAGAAATAATAGTGTTTTAAAGATAGTAATGATGATAGAAGTGCAATAAGTACAATGAAAAATTCCTTTATAAAGTTTTGTTTAATCAGATTAACAGCGAAGCATGATACGCGAGCAAATTTATGAAAAATGTCCACGAAGGCCGAAAAGTTTGCTGCAAAATAAACTCACTTGTTGTTGATGCAAATAGGTGCGCAATTAGTTTGTTATTTATATAAAATGCGTTTTAAAAAAAAAAAAGGCGCATCATAGCATTTACTAACGGACCGTGGGGAGGAAGTCGCAATAGGTGAAGGTCGCTGCTTCTCAGTTATCAGCAAGTATGCGAAATTCGCTGAATATTGTGAAATTAGTTTTTTTTGGGTAAGGTCGCCACCAAGTGTGTCGCCGACGGACGCCTACCAAGATCGTGTTGTGCTGGTCATCATGCCGCAGCGCAACTGTCGATCGCAGAATGAGAGAGCCGTACCCAGGCCGTATCAAATTAGCATAAAAGCGCGATAAACGGTGCTTCTAGAGACGTTCCAGGGAATTAATTAGCTAAAGAAAAACAAAAAAAAAAAACAACATTTTCTCTGCGCAAATTTCGCCTGAAGTGCCCGTATTTATCGCGATCTCAAATTATGCGGCCAAGTGCGTCTACACCGCCGGAATACTGGCCGCAGCCTTTTCGTATTCAATTCGTCTAATCACGTCCCGGTCCTCCATTCGATCCGGGGCTTATTTGTCATTCGAATCGCTCGAAAATGAGTATAAAACTCGCAACTAATAGCAACACGTGTTGTGGCCTCTTAAATATTCCGCAGCGGTGCCCCACGGTTTATGTCTTCACGCGATAGAAGAGCCTCCAAAGAAATCCACAGTGCGGCCGCCCGGCCAAGTAGAAGAATAAGAAGAATAAGCAAAACGGCCAAGAAGGATGGGGCGCGCAAAAGTTGAAATTAAATCCGACGAAGTTGATGAGGGCTTTAGAGGCAACGGTGGTGGCACGGGGGCTTTTATCGTCCGCGCGTCCGCGATCAAGCCGAGGTCTATCCGCCTCCATGCGGCCCGAGCACGTTCTCAGGTTCCCACGGTCCCGCCGGCCGAGGCAAAGGCAAGACATTCTTCTTAAGACGGTTGCGTCAATTGTTCGTTCGTGTGGTAGAATTAGCCTGACGTGCAGCAGCAACCAGCTTGTGCTGCAGAGTTATGTGCCCGCGGACCGGGGCTCCGCAATCCGCGGACCGCGTTCCTGAGAAGGCGAAGGCAAGGCAGCAACAACTCGTGCTTATCGCGTGTAAAGAGCGCGACCAGTGCATGATAATTGCGCCGCCGACAAGATACGGCTGACGAGGCCAAATTATGCATTCAAGAAGTCAACTACAGCGCTCACCGCGCAGTTCCCAGGCAATCAACGGCCTTTAAGGCCGGCCCATAGGAGCCCCCTGAGATGTGTGCAGGCATCCCGTCTTTAGTGTGCGGGCCTGCGGCAAAGCGCAGCACTGTAGAAAATATAGAAGAGGGCTACCTTAAGACGTCTTTCTTACGTGCGGTCGGACGTCTTCGCGGCCTCTGATCGCCCCATCACCTTCTTTCTCGCACACAATCCAAAGGGGACCGGGGGAGGGACAGTAAAATCGAAAAATCAAATTAAGTCGGTTGCGCAGTGCGCACACGTTTTTTTGTCGGTGGCAACTTTCCCACGAGTCAAAATGTTAATAACGGCTATGTCGGCGACGTCTGAGCGCCGTTTGTGGCGGATATTAAGAAGAGTTCAGCCGCATCCAAGATCAGATCTTTCTTGGGATAACCCACTCCGGCTGGTGTGGCTGAGTCTTCGGTGCGGTGCGGCTTCTAAAGGGATATGCTGCCAGGTCGGCTCCCCGGCTTGCGGCGACTCCTCGGGGAGGAATTGAAGCCAATGAAGATCACTTAGTGATTTTTTTAGCGCGACCTGCTTTGATTTTCTTATTCAGAACGCGTCGCGGTATGTGGGCCTGAAATTTATTAGTAATGGGGCACAGCTTTAACGGCTTCTCTTTGGTACGTTGTCGTCGGTGTCGGTTCGATTATATATTTTTTTTTCTTGGTATACCTCCAAATCTCTTTAAAAACTGGACTTCTTCACAACTTGAGTCTTTTGGGTGACGACCTGATGGCGCAATTAAAAGCACCTTTTTTTTCATCTTGTAGATTTTTAGATAAATTTTTAAAATAACGATCTGTCTAGACGTATAATTTTTAATTGGCTAACCTTTTTAGTTTATTCTTGTAGGAGATAACTGCGACCTCCCCATTAACAAAAAGCATATAATAGAAACTCAAACCTTTAAGCTATCATCTTTCATTTAATTGACTTTTTATCTCTTTGCAAACAAAGTGCTACCACAAACAAATTTTTCTATTCTGTAGCTAATTATTTAAAAAACAAATCACAAAAGAACTGGGTTCTTACTATTAACACAAAACGAAGGTAACTGGACGTTCTAAGGTCGCATAACATAAGTATGCGGTATAATTTTCATTCCCTTAGAAGTATATTTAAAGTAAACATTTTTCGACAGTAAAATCTTGAATTTTTAGAAGAGGGGTATTCATTAATAACCACATAAAATTCCCCTCATCAGAAAATAAAAATTATTACTTGCTTTTAACATCTATAGAGCAATAAAAATCAAATGAAAGTGGCAGGCTCAGTCTTGTATTACTCGTATACTTATACCTTTCTTTGTTATATGGAAACCTTAAATTAAAAATAAAAGTACGAAAAGTAGAATAAACAAGTAAAGAAGTAAAACATAAGATGCTACAAAAAGTTTAAAGTTTTAAAGTTTGTTCGTCAATAAAATGCCTGTTGTAATAAAGTAATAAAACAAGGTAACGTTATTTACTAGATTTATAAACTATTTATTTATTTATGAATTTCAATCATAACCAGATCAGTACATATCAAAATTATTGCAGACATATAAACATTACATTCGGTCTTTTTCAAGCTCGTGTGTCTAACATGGCTTACTTCTATGGGCAACTAGACAATATTAATACTAGTTGACCATAGAAGTAAGCAATGTTAGACACACGAGCTTGAAAAAGACCGAATCTGACGTCGCTTTGTGCAATAAAAAGTTTCTATAATTGAACTTTCGTTGGGTTATTGGCATAATTAAATTCATCCCTCGAATTTGAAATTAACATACCAACGTCATTAGAGTCAAATTATTTATAATATAAACATTAAATTTTAAGCTATGTATTGTAAAAAAGTATTAATACAAATCATAAGATTTTGTAGGAATTTCATATAACTAGAGTTATGAGAATGCTGATTTAATGTCTGAATATTATGAAAACACTAAAATAAAAGTAAAACAACTCAGTTATTGTACCTAATTTCAATTTGACAATATCGATAGTTATGAAAAAATTACACTCTCTTATGAAACACTATACAAAAATTAAAAAATGTGCTAAAATCGAATAAGCATCGTAATCGGCCATTGGAAAATTTTAATATGTAATAAATAGTCACAAGTATCAAATAATATAATAGATGCTTTCGAATTTTGAGCATAACACCAGTTTTAATCTTTGGATTTGTACATTTTTGTTACGACATCAGTCGAAGCGAATTTGTTATTAAAGCTTGTTATCTAACATTTTAATTACAAATTTATACGTGTAAATTATAATATAAATAAAATTTAGTTATACTATACTTCCTATCCAATTTTTATCTGAAATCAAATTAAATGATGTTTTTTTTCTCCAAACAAATGGCAGAGTATTTATAAATTATGAATTACTAAGTCAATTAGCTCCCGTTTTCGATAAAAATAGAGCTTAACAAATAGAAGGCCGTATTTTGGCCATTTTTGAAAAAAAATTTTTAAAAAAGAAGTTTGTAATATAATGTAAGTCTGAAAGGAGTCCCTAATCCAGAATTATCAAAATCATGCCCTTTTCATATTCTTTATGCATACGCAGCTGTTGTATGAAATAATCGTTTTATGGAAATAAGCCAAATTCACAAAATGAATATTGAAATGTTTTAAGCTTAAAATTAAAGCTATTATTTGAGTAACATTAAAATATCTTAGATCAATCCGTTATTTTTGATGATTTTTCACATTTAGTCTAATTATGTCCTTTTGTACTACTCATATCTTCACATATATCTTCCACATAAAATTCTTCGGAAAAATGATGATTCCATTCAACATGACATAGAGGTACGAATAAGAATCAACGATAAAACGATTCTACATACATTGAATCCGATTTTGATCCCCAAAGTGGTAGCTTTTTTTTTATTTAATAACTATTGTATATATAAATCTAACTAAGGTTTAGCCTCTCTTGGGTAAGGTTTTAATATGAGACTTGGGTCTTATTTCCACACCAATATTGGGCCTAGTTTTAATATTAACCTTGAGACGTTTTAGAACCAGCTCTAGGCTAAATTTTAAGGCAGGCTGTTTTAAGAGGTTTCGACAGCTAATCGATATTTATAAACCCGACTTGGAAACAAAATTTACTTCCAATTTAATTCTGAAGATCTTAGCAACTCGCTATATAACTCAATATCGTCTCGAAGAACAAGGCCTATTTTTAAGAATTTAAATTGCAATTTTTATATATACTATATAGTATATACATATATATATACTATATACTATATAGTCTCGGGCAAACGTTGTTCTGCCCAGAACGCCTTCTATTGTATACCGCGTTTAAATCAGCAATGAAAACTTTTAACACGTATTTTGTTGATATATTTCACGTTATTTTCATTAAATTCATGAAATAAAGTAGAAACACACTGCTTAGCAAAGATAGAAAATGTACTTAGTTTACTGAACTATTAAAAGAATTTTCGTTGAAAAAAAAAAAATAGATGTTCACAACAACGCCACATATCGGGTCCAAAAGCATCCTATCTTTCAAGCTGTAATCAACCATCCTCCCTCACAAAATTTCATAGAAATCGGTTGAGCGGTTTCGGAGATTAGGTTGTACGAACGCAATGACACGTTATTCATATATATTAAGAAGGTATATATACCATTATTATTTATAAATTTTCCTCGTACTTATAAAAAAAATCAGAATATCATCACTGCAAAAAAGTTCAATTGAAAAGTAAGCAATCACTAAGAAATTTTATTACGCATGCGGGGAACGTATTAACTTACCGCGCACTTTTCCGTGTGGTTAAATGGCATATAAAATATGAAACTTTGACACTGGTTGAATTAGGGTTGATTTTACGTTTTGTGTAGGAAAATTATTTAAAATCAAAGGAAATACTCGTAGTATACGTCACTAAGGACGTGGTTGAGCCACCTTAATGTGGAATCAACTATTTTTCATCCTTATATCGTAATATATTATATGTTATGGATTTCTTGATAACAATTTCGGGGTAAGATCTAAAGTTTCCTAAGTGGTATATGTATATATAATTTGAACGGCAGAAATAATAAAAGATTCCAATCCACGAAGCATTGCTAAGTCCACCTTGTTGTATATTTTGAAGATTAATTGAATGAAAGGAGAATTATCCATAACTCTTAAAATTTGTGAAGGTCAACATATCACAATAAGATCCTGATTACAGCCAAAATTTATTGTAGCCTAGTTTAGGGTATTAAAGCAGCCTATTTTTACGATGATTCTTACAAATTTTGCCAAATATACCTGGTATAAATAACATTATGCAATAACTCAACGAACCCAACAGAGTGCGATCTGATCTTAAAGCCATTTAAATGAAAATACATGTACCTATAACTAAAATATTTGGACAAATTTGGAATTGTATTACAATTCGAATGGAGGGTTATAATTAGAAAATACTCGGAAATATATTTGATAACAATTTTTATTTTTTATTTTTGTGAAAAAAGAAAACAATTAGCGACAAAATATCACAAAGATTAAAGCTTTGAGTTCCAAAGGAAGACAACTAAAAATTTTTCGCTGGATTCTCTCAAGCCTGAGCCCATCGGTCTAAGTACTGGAGGGTGGGTATTTGGTGGCTGGTGGAACAGGTCCTGGACTGAACAAGATCGGCGTCGACATCCTGAGGGTTTATTGTTGACCAGAAAAATGTCCCGTGGTTGGTGCGAATAAAGTTGACTGGAACTATTTCCATGCTGGAGGAGTCGTTTTCATCCTGAAGATCCAAGGAAGAGAAGTGTTCGAGCCGCTCATTAGCCTCATTTTCTGCGGTCTCATCAATTTGCTCCTCGGTTTGAGAATTTCGGATGTTATCGACTGACTCTAATGATGTCGACTTGTATGCCTTCCTCTGTTTCTTGAAAATCACTTTTAACATTTTCTTAATACTGTAATTTGTCATTTTGAATTTCTTAGTGTACTCGGCGCCGATTTTATTGCTTTCGATTTCAACGCACATTTTCACTTTAATGAATTTTCTAGTAAACGATCTCTGAAACTGACGACTGATTTTGGAATGCCTTGGAAATCCCAGTCCACTTGCTTATATACAAGTGTAGGGCACCCCCACTCTTGAACAGGCGGGACCAGAAAATCCCGAGCCCATGAAAAGAAGGAGCCCTTCTTTACGGGATCGTATTAAAAGATGTTTTCTCCTTTTTTTTTTTTGTAATAACACCAGGATTGGAAAAAAACGGCAGGTGTTCGAAATCTCGATGAAAGTGAGACGCTTCAATTGGGACCTGTATCTGTTGGAGGAGTATGGTAGCAAGATTTCTTAGTCCTAGAGGATCGGTTTTTTGCTCCAAATGGATTCAGGAACGTGGGAAAACTGAGTTTCTTGATGTTCCCACACGTTAAATAGCAAATTTTTGCTTTGTTGGGTGAAGGAATCACTGAAATTGAAAAAAAAAAAAAAAATGAATATGTTTTTATAGGATCAACTCAGTATGATGGGCCCAGAAAAGGGACACATGTGCTCTTAAAGAGAAATAATCTACGCCTTGATAGAGGGAAATGATCGCATAAGAAAAGTTTTTAGGCGTGCCATGGGTCAAAAGTGTAATTTGAATCTTTTTCTTAGTCTATAGGTCATTTATACTCTTTGACAAGAACATTTTTTTTTATTTTATGATCCTGTTTCTTTCCTGACCCACTCAGTGCATTAGCCGTTCATCTTTATTTGTTAAGAAAGGGCATTCCATTTTAGACCTATGAGTAAGAAACGAAACAAATTAACAATCTTCCGGTAAACCTCGGGTTTTGTATGTACAAAACCTTTTTGTGGGATCACACAAGCTATGTGCCACTGGACGCTCGTTTATAGGGGTTGATTGAGTTTTTTAGGTTTTGTTGGGTTATACCCTGGTAGGATAGTGATTACCACAGAGGGTATTGATTGCAGAACAGTTTCTTATTTCAGGATAATTTTTTTAACAGACGTTTTGCCATTGGGATGATTTGTTACACTTGTTTCTTTTCTTAGCAATGGTTAGGGTTGTTTATGTTGTTTAAAGATGTTTTGATGAAGCCGTATATTTGTCACGAACATATCTTGATTGTACGTGTTTTTAAACGATTGTTTTTAAATAGGAATATCACTCAAGGTTAAGTAGGACAGTGAGTAATTAGGAATTATTTTCCAGAGGGATGGGTATAAATTAATTATTATTAATGAAATTTGTAATTTGGAAAACTTAAAAATTATACTATGGTACGTCTATTAAAGTTTAATTTTGTTGTCTTAAAATGAGATAACTAAACTTAAATCAGTGTTATTCTGTAACTAATCATTTGAGTTATAGGATACAAATTAAAACCATGTATAATTTTTATATTTCCTGTCTTTATTTCAAGCCAATTAGTCTAACTTAAGAGTTAAGATTATAACATTTTAATTAAAAAATAGAAAAGTGGTCAAGATTAGCGTTTACAATCTTGGAAGATATTAAAAAGTGTAGGGGATCATCTCACATTTACAAAACTGGTAGAATCCGGTAGTCATATGAATGTTTAGTTATCTAGGGTCTCAATCAAACTTCAAAATGCCTGGCTATCTATTCAAAGAAGCATTTTTGCGATAGAAGAATGTAGGTCAATATGTCAACAATTGATTCAAAAAATTTGAAATAATGTTGTTTTAGGGTTCCATACTTCGAAAACATGAAACCACCACTTACGAAACTAGCGGTTTAATGTCAGTAAGCCTCTTATTAGCCCACATAAATAATGGCGAAATTGGGTTTACATTTTTTCAGGATAAATATAACAAAATTCCTAAGTATTATAGATTTGTAGAAATTATTTTTATTATTATTAAATTTAAGTTTTTTTTTCTAATTCCAAGTTAATAGATATTTATGAAGTAACTACCTAGTAGCCTTTATGGTAGAATAATGGGTGCAGAACACGATCTATTTCCGTATTATTTTATAGAAGTAACAATGATCGTTTTTACTTTTTCGCAACGTTTACGTAATAATAGAAAACAAAAGAAACAATTGATCAATATTTAAATTCGTTTAACATTTCACTTGAGCAACAGTGCATAAGTGTCTTCTTTATAACTGCAACAGTACTTTTAAAAAATATATCAATTAGATCTTTGGGAAATTCAATCGTTCAGAGAAATCGAGGCATGAGTAGTACAATGGTGCAAATTAGTTTTGATACGAAAGATATATAACTTGAATGTTACATATAAGATTCAATTTATTCTTTCATAAAACGTTTTCATTTATCTTCCAAGACCTATTCGTATTAGAGTGGAAAATATTTAAAATAAAATATATCTTAAAATCAAATCAATAGAGCCTTATTTATGATTCCAATGGTTTTAACATTTCATATATACAGTAGAATATCTGACGTAGTTGGTAAATCGTGGTTAATCAACGAAGATATTAAAGAAATCAAAGACGTATAAGCGAAGGCGATAAACAACCTTTTACAGGATGCAAGGCCAATTTCCGAATTAAAAGAAATTAATTTTATATATTTGACCTCTAAATGGAATATCGCACCATTGCCGTTTGGGCAGTGTCTTATTTTTATCGAATTGTCTATTCAACAATTTAAATTTACAACGTGACAAGAAACCAGATAGGCGATGAAACGAAACCTGACCCATTCCCCAAAATCCTTCTCAGCACAACAACTCTTAAGAAAAATAATGCATTTGTTTAGAACACATTTTATTTGTTGTTTTTTTTTTTGTTTTGGATTTTTCAAATTTTTATCATTAAAGCTTTTCCCATATCACAGTAAAAAAAGGAAGAAAATTGCTTTCTCTGTTTTGTTCAGAATTGCACAGCCTCAAAGGTGTCTCCGATTGTCCAGTAGGTGGCTGACTGATGCTACCAAGGCCTCCAGAGGGGATCCTTCGACAGGTCCATCACTGAATGCTTAAATTCGATAGGTCGTCGATCGCAAAATATGGCGGTGGGCACGTGTTGACTTGTCGTCCAGGTCGGTGGGTAGTTGTAACTGAAGCTAATGTTACATGGGGATGAAGGCGATTGTGGGGGAGTCGATGGGGTTCTTTCAACTCCGATATTTTGTAAGTCGTTCAGTCGTTGTCCCAAGTATGTCATCAATTTTGTCCCAAGTTCAACATCAACTCCAGGCGTTGAGGCGAGAACTTTTGAGATTTGATCGGCTGCGTGAACGTATCCTGAGCGAAAGCAATCGGTACTGGATGGGGACTGTTTAGATCCTAGTGATAGTGCTCCACGGCGTTTTAATTTTTTCATGTGTTCAACTGTTAATTCCAAAATATCAGCCTTCTCCAGCCTGGTTACATGCTCCCCTTCTTGTGTAAGACACTCTACCATCAGATCCTTAAGATCGTCCAAACACTTGTTGATTCTCGCTCTTCGTTTCCGTTCCAGCATCGGCTTCATCACTTTCCTGTATTGGTAGGTCTTCGACATTTCCATTTCCATAACCATTTCCTTTTATTGGCAATTTCACCCAATTACTCGCTCTTTTTTTTTTTGCGCTATTGTTTTCGGATAAATTTCTTATATCGGTTTGCGATTGCGCGTGCCCGCGGGCTACCTCACTTAATCCACTTGAATCACTCGAAACCTCGACTGGTTGTCGGCGAAAGTCCCATGAACCGCTCGAAACGTGCCTGTCTTGCCTGCAACCTTACTTGAGAATGACTCAAAAACCCGTTTGACATCCTCTTAAATATAATTCCAGACCGTGGGAAACAGATTTGTCGTGTGATTCCCACACGATGCCGACCACCTGCCCTAGCTGGCTCAGAGCGCAGGCATGCCATACCCATACAAGCGGGGCGCTCATGAATCCGGCTTAACTTCTCCTGACTCCAGAATTAACGCCGACATTGTTCGGCATTGCTGCGGTATACCCTGGGCCCCTACCGCGGAACGGTCGATCGGTCGGTCGCCGGGGCGTGAGGTTGGTTGGCGCAGGGACCCGACGAAGCGATCTCTCAGCAGAGTCTCGGGTAGGGCCGGTAGTTGTTAGCCTCTGGACAATCTCGCCCCAATCTTGTCGTTTTCTTATTACGGCGTCCGTCTTGCCATTAATCTTGGCATGCATAAATGCGGCGGTAGACCTGCTTTCGTCTTTCCTCTTTCTGAGTTGAGACCGCTCGCCTGGGGCCTCGTCACCGTGAGAAGCGAGCACCGCTTGCGAAGAGCACGGCACCATAAAATGAAACGATCGTGAATTGGATTGATCGCGCTCTAAACACGCGATCGGCACGGGTTATTGCGTCTTGTTGCTTGTTGTTTTTTCCCTGCTCAGTGCCGCCGTGGGACCGGGAGACCGCTTCAAGTCTGTGTGACTTGGCGACTTGTCCATCGGCCACTTGCGCGATTCTGTGCCTCTGCTCCCCTTCATGGAGCCCTATCCCGGTAGATATTTAATGGGCGGCCATGAGGAACGTGGGATCAGGCCGAGATGATCTTATGACGGCAACTTAACTGCACACGCTCGGATTGGAGGTTGTTGCCGTTATTCTTTTTCTTTTATTTGTTGTTGGTGATGGTGTTGCAGGCAGCCAAGATGACGATGCCGCCGATGGTGTCGTTGATGCCGAAGGAAGTGAACGCTGCCCTGATTGATGTGAAGGAGTTAAGATGCCACTTCTGGTTCACATGTGGCTCCATCAGCCACCGCCAATGGAAAATCTCGCTCCATTTCGACGGCGCGATGCATATAATCATCATCAGTTGCACTAATGAATTTTATAACCTGAAAGAGCTGCTGATGACTGCAGACCGTTTTCTTTGGAAGTGACGATTGTGCTCCATTGAAATTGATACTGTGGTAGGGGAACTGTTGATGTTGCGGCCAGAATCGTGGGAAATTTTCGATTTTTCACTTGCAAGGTGATCTGTCTGAGTTTAGCAATTATATGCCGTTTTTGTTCCGCCAAGATTTTATCGTTGGCCTTCTCTCGGCGCGTTGACCATAATTTTTTTCAACTGCGTACAAATGAGCGGATGGAGTCAGTGATAAGGTGAAAACTGTTCTATGGGAAAAGCAAAACTCCGGAAGTCGCCCTAAAAATGGACTCGAGAAATTTAAAAGGCCTATTATGGTTAAGCGCAACATAAAACGAAATTATAATTTCTTTAATATTTGACTGGTCTGAAGTCACTCGTAAAACTTAAATCGTGCGAAGTTTAGTTTTACTTCGCTTTAAAGAATATACGAAAGAAAAAGGGACCGATGAGGCTTTAGGACACTGCAATATAGTCAGGCAGGCAAAAAAATCGTGAGTTTGACGAATTTGTTTCGTAACGAGAAATTCATTCGGTTTTTATACACAAGGTCTAAGCTTTATACCAACAGAGAGCTGGTATGAAATAAAATCGTAGTTTTAGAAGTAGTGTTTGATATTTATGAAGGGACACTACAAAGCATTATGCCAGGTACGACCCTTTTTTCTATGCTACTCTCATCACAAAAATAAAAAAAAGGTTGTTAATTTTCAAGTGAATTATTTTTCATAAAAGAATTGTAAAGCTGTTAATTTCCTACTAAAGGGCCGTTCATTATTTACGTAAGGATCATTCTCGAAAATTGTGAACTCTTCATCCCCCTGGGGGATAAGATAATAATAATAATAAGATTTCGGCGACCCCCCTTTTCCCCATTATTTACTTAGTACCTGGACGACCGAGCTCTGCTCGGGACAGATATACCATAAAATGTCTTGCTAGATCTATTTTGTATAAGTTATTGTTTGTTTATTTGTTTGTTTCTTTTCTACGTACCAAAATCATTAGACCTCTTTCCAAACAATACCAAGGTATACTTGGTTTTTTTTAAATATATCAGCGAAGCGAACATAATTATCATAATCAAAATTTGGTCGAGAAATGATCAGAAGAATAAAATTCACTTATATGGATTAAAATGCTTATCTATTAGTTATTAGTCAGTTATTACAATTTTAAGTATAAGGTACTAATCCAAATTGAAATCTTCAGAGTTGCTGAGAAAATTGTCTTCAATGAGATCCACATTTACAGTAGTTGTGTTGTTTAGAATCTCTTTCCACACTATAATTTGGGTGTGACGTGACTGTAACCACTCTATTACCGCTCGAACACATAAATTGCGAACAAAAAGAGTCACCTCTGTTATTTATCGTCCATCTCCTGCATTCCCAATGAAATAAAATCAAAAAGAGTTTACAAAGTTCCTTTTGAATTGAAATTCCTTAACTCTAGAAGCCTAATCTATTTTAGAGGTACCTAAAGCTTTAATATACATCATACATATTATTATTATTATTATTGTAGTGGGTCGTGCGAGCTCGATATGATACCCTCGTAAGCAGCGCGACCTAAAAGGTCTTTTGTGCGAACCCTACTTTATCTATTTACTCCCTACCTAGATTGAAACCTTTATAAAAGTTTAATGGGCAAAAGTCCTTGCATAGGTCATACATAACATAACATATATACGAATATGTATATAAATGACAGCCTGAATGCTAAAATATAGCTACTTATGTCCTATTATTGAAGCAAATTTAAGGTTGGGATATAAACTAATAAAAACACAGTTTTATCAATGAAAACTATAATGACAGTTATTTATTACAACAATACAACAAATTATGCTTATATTCAAACTAAAATTTCAACGATTGCGTGTACATGTTGCAAGCGTAGTCAAAACTTTTTTGGGTTAATAAAACTGCAAAAGTTGTAACAAATACATTTCAATTACCTTTGATTTCAATTAATTTGTTCACTAAAAACCTCTAAATATTACGATTAGATTTTACTATCGAATTATTTTAACTACTTTGAATAAAAAAAATTAATTTAAGTTAAAGGTAAATAAATTCACTATAATTTGTACCAGTCATATTACGCGAGCAATTGAAATTTATTGCTTTGTACGTGAAAACAACCTGGACAAAATGAATTTTTCTACAAATAAGTCCTGGCTAGAACGAACCGTTCTCAAGAACGCGATTACAAATAAATTCACAAGTATTTCTTGTACTCGTATAATAGCATAAGATGATATGCTCGTATGTAGTTAACTACAACAGGAGAAGTTATCCTTAGTTTATCTTTCTAAGCAGCAATCATATAGCAGAAAAAAAATATATTAATAGGCACATAATGCAAAAAAATTAATTTTACGCGAACATAAAACTTCTATAAATTGAACGTGAACAAATTAATATTGTATAGATATTGCAAAATAAAATAATGCATGAAAGAGGTCAGAGACAATCTTTACCCTACCCCATCTAACTTTTGCCGAGCGTAAGGAATTGCAAGATTTTCGGGATATCCCCTCCCTCTAAAAGCCTTACGTAATCAATGAACCTTCCCTAAATTATCTGTAAGTAAGTGTTAATTTTCAATGAAATTGTTTTTAAGAAAAGTCGTACCTATTTGCACTATAAGCGCGAAATTATTTTTGGCATTATCACCGAATTGCAGATATGCGCGCTAGTTTTTTTTGTCAATCATAGCCACATATACCTATGCATGAAGTTTGTGAAGGGTGATGATTACAAACTGATTAAAATAAAGACTTCTCCGGGCAAAGGCAAATATAGGGAGTTTCAAATTGTGCATTTTTTTTTCTAAGATAAATACAACACATAATTCGCATTCATTTTCAAAAACTTTTTATTGGTAATTGAAGTATCAGTTATGAAATTTATATGCGAAAAATAATATCTGCCTCTTGCAGCTCCACAGACGTCCACTCTTTTGTTAAAATGTTCAATGACATTTTGACATAATTTAGACTCTATCTCACCAATGACACGAATAATTTCATTTTTCAAAACAGGAATCGATTGTGGATTGGCGCAATTTGAAGCACCCTATTGATAAAAATGAAGAGTTATGATTCTGATAGTAGTGAAGAAATAATTAGGCCTACCAAGTTATTGGCGATATGGGCCAATTTTTCGAATGATGCAAGTAGGTTAATGTTCAGTATATTGTAAAGCATGAGGTAAATACATTACTCATATAACTAAGGATAACGAAAAATTTATTATTGTATTTTATTTCAATAGTGACATAACTGAGGTTTCTACTTCTGTTCATAACTATTTAATTAATTGTTATTTCATTTACTTACTAGAACCTTCAACTGAAAAATGTTCCTCCCATGCAACATCTACCTCCACTTTAGATATTGTAGAGATTGACCAAAAGGCCGACTTTTTATATTGTAAAAATATCTTAGTGGATTTGGGAACAAATATAGTTATTAATTTTTTTTTAAAAACTACACATTACAAATTTTAATTTAGAAATTCTATGTTTTCTTGTTAACTACTTTTTAACTTTACTTTTATTGAAAACGGATTCAGAATTTATGGAAAAAAGGGGATAAAAATTGGTTATTATTTGCTTTCTCGCAAAAGATATTGATTTCCAAATATATGCATAAATTATACGAATGTAAAGTACTGAGTGGTAGTTAAACATTTCAAAATTAAAAGATAAATTGTTCAAATAACAGGTAATAAAATAAATAAAAAAGAAAACTTCTTTTTTTAACGAAGTTAATGTCATATAAGAGCGTACCGCTTATAATAAAAGTGTTATAATAAAAAATTTAGAAAATTTAGTCATTACAGATAAAATAAAGATACCCTTTAAAATAAACGAACCCTTTAAAGATAACATCCTAAATTATATTATAAAAACAACGAAAATGTATTAGTTAAAATGTTTTATTAAACACTGGGGTCAATTTTACCCCTTTCAACACCTTGCAACATAAAATAGTTAAGTGCTCAATTCACCCACTGCTACTTTCACCTAGCACATAAATTCTTGCACACGTAGGCCCTTAAAAAAATACAGGTAGCCCAGAAAATAAAATAACAACTTGACCTAAAGAAATCACAAAATCTTACTGGGTGCGTGGGAATCAAACAGAAATCCTTCTTCCCACGACCGGGATCTTTATTCCTCGGGTTCACGTCCTTTTCATATCTTCCTAAAGATTCGTGCAGCTGCACCTGTTTTTCCTTCATCCCAAGATTTCGTTCCCAGGGATTTTCCGGTCAGAATCCCACGATCGATGCTAAAAAAGGATCTCGTCATGTTGTATATAAGCTCGGTTCATGAGGATCCTCAGCATCAGAACACCGGTGTTCGTTGCAGTGAAAGCATCTTGTCTCAAGATCTTATTACTTTACACAGAGTGCGAAAAAATACGAAATTTAACATGTTTACGGAAGTTAAGACATACAACAACGGCCAGATCCAGCAGAGGAAAACGAGGAAACAGTGCAGCGGAATGAGGAGAATTCTTAAGCCATTGCTAAGGATGCTTGGAGGAAGAGGCAACAAAAAGCGTACTACGGATGTCCCCAACAATTTGAAAGAGGCAACAATAGATGACTACGCCTCGGTTATAAGAAAAGCAGCCAAAGATGAATTATTCCTCCAGAGCTATTACGAGATTGACCCCTTCAGTGAGGAGCCCTTCTGCGGTGAAGCTGACCACTGTGGCGAATTTCAAGATTACGCCTACTGTGAAATCGAAAACCGACAGGTCGTGATCCCTGTGAACTACATCAGAACAGATGCTGGGACCTTCTTCTGGACCAGTGCTCAGGGAAGAATTGATGATGATTTAATAGAGCCACTCTATTGTCCCACAAAAAATCAAATCGCCCAGATGCAGTGGAACAGTGGAACCGGATTTATGCGATGCTAAGTGAGATCATGTTGCAGTTTTGTGTTTTATTGCACTCCCAGTGATAACTCCTTGAGGCCTTGGCAATAACTTGTGATATATTTGTAAGCAGTAGCTAAATATTAATAGATTTTACATTTTTAATTATGTTGAGATGTTTTTTTAATAGATGGATTATTGAGTTGATAATACCTAAATATAAACATAACCAGCTACATTAGTTTTTCGATTGGGTTGGTTTAACTCAATTTGAGATTTTAGGCATTTTGGGCGCCTTTACTTGAGTGATTTTTCTTTACCTTTTGTACAAAATGGTTGTTTTGAATGAATTAAGCATATTTTGTTAAAATATCTTGCAGAAATTGATTTTTAATTATAATACATATCTACAGTGCCGGCGTTAAGGTAGGACACGATCGGGCGAAGGGCGTTGACAGTATCAATGGTAAAGGGGTCCCAAATTCCATCACTTAAAATAAATACATATTTTGTATCACTTCAGTAAAGTACAAATCGTGTATAGATGTTTTGTGTTTTTATATTTGTATTTTATATCTAACTTCTAGCTTGCTGGCATACCTTTAGTCTTATGGTATAAACAAGTTTGAAGCCTTATTGCAATAATTTTTTATTATTTTAGTAAACCAGAACCATGTTTTGGAATTGAATTTAAAGGTATTCTATATATAGCGAAGTTAGTTAGTTAGTTTTAGAAATTTCTCAATTTACTTATTTATTTATCATTTATAATGCAAACTATGTAGAAAATAAATTAACACTAAAATAAGACCAAAATCAACCTAGACTAGGGAAAAATAGGACCATACAAATAATGGAAGATTAAAAAACCGAATAAGTGCAAATTGAATTTGCGTGGAGAGGATTTCGTACGATAAATATGTTATCTACCATGTTTTTTTTAAATCTGACCAAAATTTGTTTCTGGTAACTTAAATAATTCATCCCAAGAACAAACTTAATATTGCAGTTGGAAAACATATTCTCGAATACATTCCAATTGCAAGTTTGTACTCACAATATTGAGAGATTTACCATGTTATTTTAAGACCATAGACTTGTTATAGGTATTCCCGTAATCTATAAGTAAAGAAATATTTTCTATATATTTTTTTAAAATTTTCTAATTTGCCCCCATATTCAAAATTCATTTATTTACGTTACACGTCCGTGTTTGGGTCACAGAATTTCATATGTGTACCAAATATCAACTTGATCGTATATCCGGAGTAAATTGTTTGTGACAAACGGACAGGCAGACACACGAGTGGTCCTGTAAGGGTCCTGTTTTAAAAGGAAATAATAATAACCTAAATTGGCGAAAGCTTAAAGGGACGAGTTAGTCTATGAGGGAATTGGGCAGCTAAAGAGCGAGCTTAAAGGAGGCCTTATCATGGTCAAAGTCAAAGGCGACTGAATTATTTATTGGCTTTCGAAGCATTCTTGTAAAAGGTTCGAAGTGACCCTGATTAGTGCGATGACTATCAAGGCGAAACGTGGGAAAAGATCTAACATGACAGGGGTTAGTTTTAAAGGATATACTGTGGTAGAACCAGTTAAAACTTGATGCACGAAAACGAAATCGACAACATCACAACGCAAGGTAAGGAGTTGAATATCAATCAATCTTAGGCGATTTTCATATAGAGGGAGATTAGGGTTGCCTGACCAAGGAAGTAATGCAATGCCGATGAATCTATTGTACGTTAAACTGATTTAAACCTGTTATTGAGCGTAGACTGGGAGGGTGACCAAACCTGATAGACGTATTCCAGATAACGATCTAACAAAGAACACATTAAGTGGTTTAGGGACGTATGGGTCAGAGAATTTTTTGAACCACCACGAAGCTAAGAGCTGAATTGGCTATATTAGTTTTTGAAACTTTCGATTCTTATAGTTCTTTTGATACCCGATGAGATACCCCGGAGATATCTTTTTTATTAATACCAGCATCAAAAAGTTAAGAATTTTAAGCCAAGGTAGGGCGTAGTTAACTAAATTAGTTCTTAGTTGAAGTACGAAATAAATTTTCATAACTAAAGTAGTTGCAGTTGTGAAAACCAACTAACAACTTTAGTGGAAAAAAATTCAGTTGTACCTACAACTAACAACTAATAAATAGTTTAATTTTAGTTTAGTTTATCGAATAACAACTAACAATAAAATAACGATTTGTCTTTAAAATGATGAACGATGAACAGTAGCCACCTTTTAAAAAAATAGTTTTACTTGTGGTTAACATAATTCTGAACATTAACATTTCCAAAACAACAAATGAGACTGACTTGTTTGCTGCAATATTTTTCAGTATTAAAAATATAGAATTTAGAAATTATAAATTAGAATATAGAATTTTTTATAAATTATGTTAGTTCAGGCGTTAGCTAATAATATAACAAAAATATGCGCGTTAAAGTTTCAGACTGACAACTTGTTCTTGTTTTTATTCGTATTAGTTGTTTTCATCCGACAAATAAAAAGGACAGGAGAATATTGGATCAATATTTACTTTTTCTTGAAAAAGTGTATCCTTACCTATATTTTCAGAATAATTTAATATTTACTCTTATTTAGAGTGCAAATCCCTCTCTCTTTCTCCCCTTAATTTATTTTTAAATGGCATGTTTCAGTTGTTAAGTTTCATGTGAATCATGTGACGATGATTTGTGATCTTTCGTTAAAGTTGTTTTGCAAAGTCATATTTATTTTAATTTTTAATTTGAGTACTAAACCTTTTCTATTCATGAAATTTTTTTCAATAGGCATCACAATTTTAAATATCGTTCAAAGATAAACTTAAATTATTGAATGTTTTGATATCCTTACCAAAAAAAAACAGAACAGTTGTTAAAATTTTAATTAAACATATAAATCAAAATTTTATTTTAGATGACAACTGATTTCACAACCTTGACCAGAGATCGTTTCACTATTAGATGACCTCATGAAATCGTACATCTTTTCTTTAAGCTATGTTTTTATTTAATACAATTTAACGAAAGAGAAAATAAATTAAGTAAACCCATTTGCGAAAATCTAGAGCTTAAAAAGGAAGAACTAAATTTAAAAAGAGTTAAGCCTAACTTTACAAGAACACCAGATAATAGATAATAGTGCTGTTTTTTATTTACAAATATTTATTTATTTATTCAGTTCGCTTAATGCAAGCTACAATATGTGATTAAAAACTAAAACTAAAACTAGACTAAACTACTAAGCACCGAAAACAGACAAATATTAGGGGGGATGCAGGAAGGGTTAGTTTGGGGGTGGCTTAGGTGAATAAAGAGCTTGCTTGAGGGATGTTTTGTCCATATGGAAATCGAAAACAGTATAGCTGTTGGCCTTGCGCAGCATTCTAGTGAAGGATTCGGAGTGACCATAATTAGTGCGATGATTTTCGAGGCGAAATGTGGGGAAAGATCTTACATTCCGAGGATTAGTTTTAAGGGATATGCTGTGTAGGAACTCGGGACAGTCAATGGAACCAGAGAGGACTTGATGGACGAAGGTAATATCGGCGACATCACGAACGAAAGTTCAAAGCCACATTTTACGTAGAGAAACCCAGTTCAAACTCAATTTGAAATTTGGCTTACTATACAAAAATCCAGTCTTAGCTCTTAATACACTATCTATTCTGAATTTTAACTTTAATCAGCTGCTTGAGTCTTAGTTTTTAGGAGCACATACATTTCTTTAGTATTATTAATAATAATATCTTCTTGGTAGACAAATGATAGTAAATTTCATTTGCGTTTAGGTTAAATTAATTGAGTAGTCAGAGATAATGTTTGAAAAAATCAATTTTTTTAAAGGAATCCAGTTAATTTTTTTTAAATAATAAATTTAATAAGAATTCAACGAAAAAATGTGTTTTTTTTTAAAGTTTCGACATAATAAAACTTGTTTAAATATTTTTAAAAAGCCGAAGTTTGCACTATAAAAATATATAACTACCATAAATAAATCTTTTCAAATAAATATTTAATTTAAAAGAAAAGTAAAGGGCTTATAGTGAATATTATCAATAAGCTAATTCAACCAGGATGAAGTTGGATATCAGTACTAGTTTAATTTAACTAGGGTTTCTAGGAAAGGCTTGTTCGTCTTTAATATTCTCCATAAAAAATCTTATTTATGATAATACACGAAGTGAAACAAATATCTTAAATTGTCCTGAAAGTTAAAAAATTTACATAAACGACCAATCGGCCTAGAAAAGAAAATGTTTAAACCTCCAAAAAGAATATTGCCAACCATATATTTTTTTTTAAAATTTAGTCTTGTAGATTATGCTATCACATTTTCGAAAGACATAGGATCGAAAATATAAAAACTGCATACTTTGGCCAGTGTTTTAAAAACTTCTTAAAAAATAAAGGGTCACCGAACGAATTTGAAGCATAACTCAAAAAATATCAGCTCATTGACTGTCGATATAAAACCAGTTATTTTTAAACATTATTAAAATATACTTACGGAATAAATTTTTAATGGATCATTACCTAACGCTTAAGGAATAAATAAATTGACGTGCATAGCAAACTTGTCTAAACAGATTTTGATAGACCTTACAAATAACTAATATTATATAACTACAGGTAAATACATAGTTAAACTATATGCTGACATATGTCTCGAGTTTTTGTGACATTTTCTTATTTGTTAATAAATTTTCGAGAAAAGTTCTATCAAAAACCCCTATCTTTTTAGAGAGGAACAAACCCCGCAGAGCGGTGTTATTGAATCTTATTATTTTTCTGGTTATCAATCTACTCTAGATAACCAGAAATAAGTATTAACTTAACATAAATAACACTGCTTCAGCTGTAGTAGAGTTGCGCGGAATTTTTAAATTAATCCAACACCCAGGAATAATTGCGTGTTACTAATTAGCATGCAACACAAAACACTATTCGCATGAAATGGATTTCCCTGCTTCTGCAACAATGAGGTGGTAAAACAAGCAGAGTGCGATCTCGTATCAATAGCCGGACGAACGACTGACTATACACCTTTTTCAGTGCACGTAGCCTCACCTCACCTGGAATCAATTTTGTTCCGTTTTAACATCTATCGCCTCACCTCGGTATAATCACAGCTGGCCATTAACAAAGAAATGATATAAAAATGCCGATGACGTGTCTTTAAATTCGAGTAGCTCCGGCCTCAGGAGGCCACGATGCGATGTCGACGTTGTGTGTGCCTTTGGAACCGTGGGAACGGATTTTGTCGTGTGTTTCCCACGCGATTCGAACACCTGCCTCTTTTATAAAAGTACTTACTTATGGCCGGAGCCAGCCGGCAGGCAGCCAAGGGGCTCCGGTCCGAAGATACCTTCAAGTCTTGAGGCGCACTCTGCTGATTGCTGCTCTTCCGTTCCACCGTGATCAACTCAACACCCCGCCCCTCCTCAAGACGTTTCAAATCGCAAGAAGTAACGTAAGGAAAGATACAAGAACCAGTGCGCAATCGGCGAACCCAAGACCCAAGAGTGGTCAACGTAGTCCAAGGCATGATCTTTCTTGATGCAACTCGTTTGCGCATGTTTGCCTATTTATAGCGGCGGCACCAAGACCTCTCTGCACTATCTTAAGACGCTCAACGGGGGGGCCAGGGGCCCGGCATAGAAGGCCCCTTTTATGCCAGCGACGATCGTGCTGCACGATCGCACAGCAAAAGGCCTATAGACGGCGCACAAAGTGTGGTGCGCGTAGTGCGCAATGTCAAGAAAATTAACTGGTATTGAAGGAACGGAAGCATGACTTACCTGGCCGCAATCGACTTAACAAGGGGCACGTGTGAAATTTATGTATTTTGCGCTTTGCACGACGATGCAATGACCCAACTGTACAACTTGACATGTTGCGACTTGTTAGGACAGCGATGGGTGCAGCTCGTTATGAAAAATATTAAATTATAAATGGGCAACTCTTGAGATAGGGGTTCACTGTATTTTTCGTGGTTTTTTACTGAAATCACACTTCTCTACTTTTCTACTATATGATTTCACACACTATTTAAGAACGACTGTCACTTTGATGGGTCGAAAAATTCGACTGGTTTTGTTTTAAGATTTCTTTAAAATGCGCATATTCAAAAATATGTAAAAAACCATTTTAAGAGGTTTTATTTCATCATTTTCTGACAGTTAGTTTATGCTTCTAAAAATATGCTTCAGTATTGCCCAGTATTTCCCTAGTTATGGCCGTATCGTGGCGGCTCCAACCGCATTTTTTAAAAATTTTAAATGATGATATTTTTATCAAAATGGTATTTTTTGTTATGTCACTTTTAATGGTACCTAAGCTAAATATTTTTAATGAAAAAATCGTATATAGTTTAGGCGATAGGCCTACTTATTAGGAATATATTCGATTTATTTTTCAGAAAAGTTATGCTTTTCTTTTAATCACTCTTTTCTACATAACATAAAACAAATAAATCTTCAAATCACATCAAAACTCGCATTTATGGTAAGTTAAAATTCTGAAAATTTACTAAGTTACAGTCAGTTTAGTGAAAATAGCAATTTTATAATTCACAAATCGTTACCTTTAATTTTAATTGGAAAACTTATTCGTTATTTAGTTTACAAAACATAAAAAAAAAACCATAAGGATGACACTGCAAATACCGATAAGGAACCGTCCTAAATCCCGGGATTAGAAAATTTAAAATTTATTCATATAAATAGAGAGAACTTTTCCTAAAATTTCAATTAGAAAATTAAAGAACACCAAATTGATCATAACTTTTTAATTTTTTAATACTTATTTCTTAATGAAATTTAGTCTTGATCAAGTTGGTTATATACTTAATAAAATATCCTTTACCTAATCTTTAAATAATTTGTTATATGCACCTATGCAACAAATTCCTTGTTAAGTAAAATCACATCTTACGTAAGTATAAAATATTAGTAATATCTAATCGTTTCTTTTTCATCCGTGCATAGCTTTAAAATAAAATCAATTGACTGAAATTTTCCAATGAATTTGTTTAATATAAAATTATAGGTTTGCCGATATCACATGAGTCATAAACAAAAATATAAGATCATCATGCACCTCGAATAGCAAACTAAAAACTTTTTAACAATTTTATAATTTAAATTTTTAATTAATACTTGGAGGTATATCATAAGAAAAAATAAAAGAATATTTAGTTTACGAAAAAATCTCTAATGAATCTCTTTTTCTTAATTTCGCAATTATTTTGGGCGTACCTATTGCATCTTTTATTACTTGACTTGACTTTAATAAAAAATATAAAATTTAGATTATATGTATATAAATAACTCTAATTTTCTAATAAAGAAAATTTAAATAATAAAATATAATAAAAACACATTATTTTGGAAATCGCGCAGAAAACAGTTGAAATAACATAATAAAGGATCTATCATTAAGCACTTCCTTTCTTTAAATTTAAATAAAACAAAGTGTGTGTGAGATATCATCGAAATTGCGGAATAGATAGATATATGCGGAATATTACATCGTTCAAATGTCTGTGGGTGTCGCGAATCCGAAATGTCCAATTTTCCACGACTCTGGCGCATAAATCAGGCTAATGGCACGGATTATGTTGACTTTAAGAGCCGCTCTGATTTCTAGCTTATTCGCATAGACCTGCGACTTAAGAAAACTCTATAAGAAAAAGTCTAACGGTGTCAAATCGCATGATCTCGGTGGCCAGTTCACATCACCTCCACGTGAGATGACCATGCCCTCAAGTCGCTCGTGCAAAATGTCCAATGTGGCATGAGCTGTGTGGTACGTAGCCACATGAAACCACATGTTGTTGGTGTCCATATCATCCAATTCAGGCCAAAAGAAGTCGGTAATCATTGACCTATAGCGCTCGCCATAGACGATTATGGCGACCGTAAAATGGGCGAAGCGCGGATTGTTGCCTGAACAAAACACCCATTTTGATAAAACAATTTTATCATTTGCACGTATTGTTAAACGCTATATCTGTCCATAGTGATTTGGCAAAACAGACTGAATAAATGACAGCCAATTTGACAGATATATCTTCAACAATATGGCCATCACTAATGACTAAATAAATAAATCTATATTCCTGAATTTAGGCATCATCATATTATAAAGAAAAAAACTAAATCCGTGTACAAATCTAGTTAAAAAAATTGTTTTTAGAATCTAACTAAATTGAAGAACCTTTTGTAGCAAAATATTTAATACATAACCATTTAAAATTTGTTCAGTTCCTTAGGCGAAGAGGTTGTTTAGGAGAAAAGATTAGTTGCGTTTCAGATTTACAACAGTGTCTAAGTAAACAAAACAAAATAAATGAACATCAGGAAATTAATTGCCAAAATTGCAATATGACTGCGACTTTCACTTTCCTTAAAGATCAAGAAAAACGTACAAAAAATTTATAAAATACTACATAATAATTCGCATACATAATTACAAAATTTCGGACTAAAAAGAAAATCACAAGAATAGAAGTAATTTACGTTTCCTAATTGCGTAAGAGGTAAAATTGCAGAAAATTGCTAGTGGAAAATCACCAAAAAATTTCAGAGATAATAAGAGACAAAGATCAGTTGCAATTATTTCGGGATGTTGGAATATTGCTGGACGTAAAGTTTTAATAATTACTCAAACAATTGTTGCTTTTCTATTTTATTTTATTTGAAAATATAATGGATAAAATCTTATAGTAAATATCACAATTGATGCTTTATAGTGATAGCTACAGGGTGTCCCTGTACTGGCAAACATGGCTTAGTGTAATACAGTTGTTTTATCACAAGGTTAAAGCTATTTTCGGATCCTTACTTAATTAACTTATTTTTCTGATTAGCATACTTCTTCTATGCCTAGGCTTCTGGATAACGATGATTTTGTGGATCTGCTTGTGGTTCAAACAAATCTCTATCAACAGCTGTCGACCGAATATCCCAGAAGAATACACCAGACTCCGTTTTCGAAAAGTTCACTGGGATCATTTCTTCATCTCTTTCCAATGTAAGAATCGAAGATGCCAATGCTTCGTTCGCTTCATTTTCTGCAATCTCGGCACTCTGATCAATGATGCAAATGCCCTGAATGTTCGCAAAGTCTGTTGATGTCTTTTTGAAAACCGCCCTGATAACTCGTTTTAGAATTTTTGAAGCTCTCACGCGGTTCTCACTCAACTTCTTAACAATGCACATCTTCATATAGAAAAACTCAAAACTCCTCCGAAATAGATAAAAATTTAAGAAACAAGATAAATGCGTTGCTTCCACCAAAACGGTTTGCTCGACTACCGCACTGTGATGATTGCTTATTGAATGAACTGAAACGCGTCGGGACACCCCTTTTATAGAGACGGTGCTCTGATTATACACGAAGAAACCTCTTCCCACATTTTGATATCAATGCACGCATACATAAGAAACGCAACAATTTTTCCTGAATCGCATTTTATCTTGATATATATACATATTTGTTTTTTTCGCAAGATTGACGATGGCAGAGCGATGACGAAGACTACAAAAACGGCAGTCGTCCAACCTTACGCGAAGGATCAAATGTGAACCACACGCTTAAAGACTATAAAAGTGAAGATCACTTCGCGAGAGCGGTTTTCTTCCTTTTTCCATCGTTTTATTCATGGTATAAATGAAAAAAGCGACAGATGTTCAAAAATTGAGCCCAGAAAGAGATAATTCACCCTATGTGTGTAAAAACTGTTCAAGTCGCGCATATCCGAGCAGGTTGAAGGGGGATGCACACGATCGGCATAGCCTCTTCAATTCAGAATCGTGGGAAAGTTCAGTCATTTCCAACACGAACCCCTCGGCAAAGTGGATTGAGGGAAGGAAGCAAGCGCCTGGGAAGAGATTATTTATTTATGGCCTGATGGGATGCCAGATACCGCAACCATCTCTTGTTATTATTATATTACTCACTTTTATGCCTCCTCGTTCGTGCCCCGCAGGTCTAGCGACTCGATTTGTTGCTTCAGGATGTGAAACGATTGCTGCAGTGACAGCAGAGTAATTACCGAGGGCACCAAGGAGTAGTGAGAAGGGCTGAGGGAAACGGTCTGGTAATTGCAGTTGATTACGACCCCTTTAAGGGTTGAGGGATTTTATTGAATCACTACCTGTTTTCAGAGATATAAGTGCAAGGGATTGACGATGCACTTGTCTTAAACTGCCTAAAGAGAGGTATATCCTGTGAGAAATTTCTTTTAATTGTTTGCTTTAATTTGGGGATGTATTTAATGTTGTTAAGGTGATAGTGCAAACGCAATTTCATTATCGTAATTTGTAAAAAATATTATAACATAAATATTCACTTCCAATAAATAAACGGCTGCAAAAGTACCTTTAAACTTTCTTCTTGATACAGTAAAATCTACAGATTGAGCAAAAATTTAAAATTAACTACAAAATTAGAGAAAAGTTCATGTCTACCATAATTCGTTCTGTGCAAAGGAACGTACAGCTAGAAAATTGATCTAATTATTCTCTCCGGTAGAGACTGATTAATTGGCGATAAAAGTTCATGGTATTCTATGCAACAGAATATCTTTAATAAAGACTGCGCAGGATACTTCGTGTCTGAATGCTAGCCTGGGCAGATCTAGAACCAAACAACTAGCACGATAGGATGGTATGAGGTCAGCAAACAATTTAACAAAATGCGTGAATTTCCTTTAAATTTCTTCATTTCTTCTTATATGTGAGTCTGGGTCTGATAATAAAGACGCAATATTATGAAAGCATACTCAAGAAAGGATAGAATGCGCTAACGTGAAATAGATGGTCATACGAGTGAATGTGCGGAGAACTAAAATCTTTAAAATTCCGCTTTAAAAATCCTAAGGTATAAGATGCCCTGGTGGCGGTAAACTCGATGTGATCCGCAAAAGATATATTTATTTCAAAAATAATACCTAAATCCTTGATCTAGTCTATTCTGACGAGAAAATTGTTATTTATCTTATATGAAAAAAGAATACGTTTTACTTTACAATAAAAGGATATACATTACCATTTTGAAATATGTAGATATAATTTGTTATCATTACACCATTGATAAAGCTTGTCTATATCTTTGGCTAACAGAGTTTAATCATCAAGAGAATCAAGCAAACAACAAATATTTGGCCGATTGAAAACAAGCTACAACTTCATAAATAAACAGCAAAAAGAAGAATATCGATGAAGAATAATCTTCTCTATGTATAGAGTAATAGATTTTTTTAAATATCATAATCAACGTTTAAAATATTGAATTTAAAGTTTTGGTTAATTGGAGTGAAAGATTAGTCTTTTTATTCTTAAAAAAATCGATGGAGGGGCAGTTGTAGAGGGCACATATGTTGCATAGAGATTTCGAGACAATCTGTACATTATACCAATTCTTAATAAAATTATGTATATTTTGTAAACAGCCTACTTAAACCCTAAACTAAGTTTACAATTACAACCAATATTTTTTAAATTTTACTAAACTATTGCTAATTGCTAAAATCTATCCAAGATATTGTCATTGTTTTATAAAACCAAGAATATTTTAATTTAATCAATTCTTAATCTTAGGATAGAATCGATAAAATTGTGACTAATTACGACAAATGTGAGACAAATAATTGACGAATTGATTTTATAATATCAGAATAAAAAGAAACAAATTAATAATTGTTATAAAAAATTTACAAAAATTCGTTATACTAAAATTTGTGAAACAATAATAGAAAAATGTATGGGTTTACTGGTTGTACAGATAGGAAAAGTTGTAAGGGATTTAAAAAAGATGACGTAACTAGGATTAAATCGCATCAGACTTGTAACTCATATTCATGTTAAAGCGTCATCATTTTCTTCTAAAAATCAGTAAGTGACAAAGAACGCAAAGGGAGACCAATCAAGATCAATCTTCATAAGACGCTGAGTTGGAGGCGTTATTGGACCAAGATTTATGCCAAATTCAAAAGGAGATCGCTGAAACCTTGGGAGTGACTCAACAAATGATTTCAAACCGTTTCAAGGCCATGGGTATGGTCCAAAAGCAACGAATTGGATTCCGTATGAACTCAAGCCAACAGATACTTGGCCACATGTTGCAGCAGTCGTCACAGAAATTTTGGAGGCGCTTAAGGATGTCCTTCCCCATCCACCGTATTCACTAGATATTGTTACTTCCGACTACCTATTTCGGTCGATAACTCAAGGCCTGGCCGAGCAGCATTTCACTTCTTAACAAGAAGCCAAAAATTGGGTCGATTCTTGGATCGCTTCAAATAACGAAGAATTATTTCGACGCGGAGTCCGTATACTACCCGAAAGGTGGGGAAAAGTCATAGCTAAAGATGGACAATACTTTAAATAAAATATATTTTAGCAATTTCTTTGAACGCTTCTGAGTTATAGTTTCAAAGTTACAAACACAAACTCCTCAAAACTTATTTGTATCCCCCAATAAAATCAATCTTATCAACCCTTCTAGCCGAATAAATCGACAGATTCAACATAAATAACATGCGGAAATTTTTTACTATTATTAATAAGGTTTTATTTAATTTTAGTAAAAATGTATCAAATGTTGATGTTATTGTAACCGAACAGATCCGCTCAGTCGTTAAATTCTGTATTAATTTGTCTTAATTTAAAGTATAATGAAAATCATAGACAAATTAAAAATTTATAGCTTTCATAGTTGAGGACTGTCGTTCCACAAGAATTTATTTCCATTTTTCAAATATATTAATTTTTAGTTATACCTCTCAGGTTATATTTAAAAAAGTTTATTTTAGACAATTTCTTGACTATCTTTTATAAGCTAAACAAGAACTAGCTTAGCGGGAAGAAATTAGGTATAAGTACTAGATTTTGGGCTCAGTTTAAACTATTAGTCAATGAGTTATGCCGAAAACTACGATTAAATGATATTTAAATTGAAGCTTAAAAATTGAGTCGAAGATAAATAAAATTCCTCAATATTCAAATCTTAGTCTATCCCTGTCAGTTGTCGATTTATCAACTCATCAATAATTGAAATTTGATCGAGCGGTCATCACTGAAAAGTGATCTTTCCGAGCGAATGATCTTGAATGCATAGTGTCGGAGCACACGAGCTCCAGAAAAACAGCGGAGGCAACTTCTTCCAGACACCGATCAGCATAACCCGTGCTTATCACGCGTGGGGAATGAGGCTGATAGTTCGCTCGCTGGCCGGGAAGGTAGGGCACGTTCAGAGGCAGAACGAGAAGAGGAGCACCTATGGAATTAACTGGCAATCGCATGCGTTCAGGAAGCGAAGGGGGCCGGGTAGGGTGCACCGTGCGGTAAATTGAATGAAGCCCTGGCGGATCGTTCCCAGGATGATGACGATGACTGCTACCAGGATGAGAGTGTCCCTGGCAAAGCCATAGGGTGAAAAAGGGAAGTGTGGTTGGCATACCGAGGAGCGCACTTAAACCACAGCCCAGAGCCTGGGATGACTCTCTGCGCTGCTGCAGGGTTCGAGCGAAGGCCCAGGCTTGGGTCTGGGACTCCGCCGAAGTGAACCGTAAACGAGAGTTGAATAACAACAACAGCTGTGCGTACTTTGAAAAAGGGCAGGTGGCCAAAATTGTGTGGGAAACTCACTTCGAAATTGTTTCCCACGATGCAAGCCTCGGTAGTCAACACTCGGCAGACGTGGCTGATTGCCGTAAGCCGGCAGGCTGGCAGGCAGTCACTAGTCAGGCCGTCAGTCTGGTCCCTGATTGGTCGAGGGAGCACACTTTCGGGCGATACTCCTCGACGAGATCGTCACTTAAAAAGGGACTGGAAAACCTTATCAGGTTCATTCTGTGTTCAGAACTTGAACGGTCGACGTCTCTGGGAGCTCTGCACAAGTCTCAGAAGTTTTATCAACCACGTGCCTGTCTCGAGTCGAAGTTTTGCTAGTGAATAAAATTTAAACTAATTTTGCAATGGAGTCTTATGAAATGTCCAAGACCTACCAGTACCGGAAGGTGATGAAGCCAATGTTGGAAAGGAAACGAAGGGCAAGGATTAATAAGTGCCTGGACGAACTCAAAGATTTGATGGTGGACTGTATGAAAGAACAAGGGGACAATCTAGCGAAGCTAGAAAAGGCTGACATCCTGGAATTAACTGTGGAACATTTGAGGAAATTGCGCCAAAATCGCCATTCTCAGCCTTTGCGGGAGAGCTTCCGTTCTGGATTCGTTCATGCTGCTAACGAAGTGTCCAGAGCTCTTGCTACCGTACCCGGCGTGGACATCCAACTTGGAACAAAGCTGATGACCCATTTGGGCACGCGCCTAAACCAAATTGAAGAATCGCAGAAGAAGCCAATCGTTGGACCTTTGACTGTCGTTTGCGGCTCCACCAGCTTCCTATCTTCGGCCCAGCTCAGCCCCGCATCTTCGGGGTACGGCAGCGACAGTGAGTGCTGCTACCCGGTGGAGGCTCAACAGGGACTCCTAAAGATTGCCCCAGTACCCCGGAAAGACGCTGTCTGGAGACCATGGTAGAATTAAGATTATCCAACGGAAAATGCTCATCGGCTGTGCGATCATTTGCTTGTTTTAATCTGTGATAGTAGTAAAGCTTTAAAATGTCTGTGAAGTAGATCTAATTTTGTTTTTTATAATAAATTTTATAACTAAATTGAAATAATTTAATTTACTTTATCCGTATTCTTAGCCTATTTTTGATTTTGAACGACTTTTATAGTCTCGTTATTCATTTCAGCTGTTCTCTTTCTGAAAAGAATTTGAAGGAATTTTCTTAGAAAAAAACAGAGAAAAATTAATTTTCAATGAAATTTGATATTAATTTTTAAAATTTAATTTACTACGTTGACAAGAATCGAAACTGATAAATATTGAAGCTTTTTTCTGGGAATTTTGAAATTTGATATGTTAGTTTTGTTTTCAGTTAAATTACGCTTTGAAAAATTACAAGGGTTAAGTGAGTTTAAATTGAATATTAGATAGTATAATACATAGATACAAAAGTGCGTGATTCGATCATAGGTTGTATAGGAATTTGGGTATATATTTCATTTAATTGACAAAAGACATGTTACTAAAAAAAACTATCAGTAGATATACAGGCTCTTCCAATAGATACTTCCGAACTTTGACAGTTAATAGCGGCCATATTGTTGAAGCTATATTTGTCAAATTGGTTGTCATTTATTCAGTATGTTTTGCCAAATAACGTGCAACAATAGCGTGCTACAACACTTGCAAATTTTAAAATTGTTTTATCAAAATGGTTGTTCTATTCGGGCAACATTCCGCGCTCTTCGCCCATTTTACGGTTGCCATAATTGCCCTACCGGGAGGACTATTCGAAGTGTGGTAGATAAATTTGAGTCCATTGGTTCAGTAAACAATCAACCAACACCCGTATATCAACGAAACGCAAGATCTGTCGAAAACATCGCCGCTGTCTGTGAGAGTGTGCAGGAGAATTCGAGGCAGTCGATTTCGCGTCGTTCACAAGAACTCGGCCTTTAGTAGACCACAACTTGGCGAATTTTGCGTCGTGATTTGGGCCTGCACCCGTACAAAATTCAACTGACCCAGGAGTTGAAGGTAAACGACCATAGACAACGACGGAAGTTCGCTGAATGTGCTCTGGAGCAATTGAAAACTGACCGTAATTTTCATCGAAAAATCATCTTCAAGGATGAGGCCCAGTTCTGGATGAATGGGTATGTCAACAAATCAAAATTGCCGAATTTGGGATGATACCAATCTACATGAGATCCAAGAGCGTCCAATACATCCGTAAAAAGGTCACTGTTTAGTGCGGATTATGGGCTGGCGGTATCATCGGTCCGTATTTCTTTGAGAACGACGTTGGTCAGGGCATCACCGTCAACGGCGAGCGCTATAGGTCAAAGATTACCAACTTTTTTTGCCTTAAATTGGATGATATCGACACCAACAAGATGTGGTTTCAACAGGACGGCACTACGTGCCACACAGCTCTCATGCCACATTAGACACATTTTGCACGAACGATTTAAGGGTATGGTCATCTCACGTGGAGGTGATGTGAACTGGCCACCGAGATCGTGCGATTTTTGGTTTCCGTAATTAGATAGTTGTAGGCGCATTATTTAACACTATATTTTTGGAATCTCTCAAATTGGCGGATTTCATATTTCGGGTTGAAATTTACAACAGTCATAAATATTTCTTTAGTAAAGAACGTTTTTTTTTTTAAATTGATATAAATAATACAAGAATATGTCTTTTGTGTATTTTTTACATTTCGAGCTCCTCATTTCGAATAGAAATATGTTATAAAGTTACTTTTCAAAATCCCTATCAATCATACAAGAAACATCCGTAAATTTAGTTTTAATATACAAAATTAGCACAACTGTTGCTAGAAATATCGGCTGTTGTGGTAGTCGCGACGCGATATTTCGAGCTCTCAAGTAGTAAGTGATGAATTAAGTTAAAATTTAAAACCCCACTAACTAATATATTTATTATCTAATGTAAAATTATTATAATAAATTATTTTGCTGCAGGATATTGGCAAAAATCTGATTAATAGCGCGGGAATAATCATGCACAGTATTTTTAATCATTGCGAGTCACGATTTGCCACAGATTTTGATATTTTGTTATTATTAATAATTACCAGTTTTGTGGCGATTTTCATCCACATTTCCCTTATATTTTGGTAAAAATTGTGGAAACTTCTCAAATTTAAGTTTTTACAACTTTATTTCTCTAAATTCTTTTCGAGTGGTGGAATTAGGAAAAATTTCACATTACTTGGTGTGCCATTTTAAAAGAAAATGTATCATAATTGCAACGAATCTTTATAGCTAACTAAAAGTGCCTCTTTTAGAAATTTAAAAATTAAATATCTAGAAAAATATGAGGGACGGCAAATGAAGATTTTTAAGAAACACTTTCCAAATGAGACTACGAGTTGTGAATGAAAGCATAGTGGATACAAAAAAATAATGATTTTTCAATGTGTTACTGGTTGTGAATAGAGGCAGTGAATGAGTTACAAGAAAATACAATTTTTACCGAATTTGATTGAAATCAAAAATGCTGTAATTTTGTAACGAATTTTAAATTAACTAAACATCACAAATGTCGAAACTATGCGCTACAGCTGCCATCTACCGTTTCTTAACATAATTGCGAGGCATGCATTACGCTTGTCGCCGGGTTCATTTTGCTTCGCCAATAATCAAAATCAAGCGAAGCACGAGACGCGCCATTTTATTTTGCAATCTTCGTGTTCCGTCAATGTTGGTCGGTGTAAATTTGCCAGAAAGTGAATTAAATCGGTGCGATTGGTGTTTAAGTACAAAGTGGTCGATGTGAAGAAACGGAAGGTATTGCTCTGTGGGAAGAATTTTTGTGTTTGTTACGTAAATCGTCACCGAGGCTAATTTTCCGGCTGTTAAAATTTGTTTTTGTGCTTGAGAAAAAAAAAATTTTTCAAGTGAGCGCGGCCAATTAATCGCACGGTTCATTGTGAATTAAATGGAAGGAGGTCCTCCATCGTCTCAATCACATCAAGGACCACCACCAGGAATGAGAGGTGGCTTCAGGGGTCGTGGTGGCCCACCAATGAGGGGTTTCGATCGTGGCAGGGGCAGGGGGATGGGACGCGGTGGGCCCATGGGTATGAGAGGCGGCATGGGTGGCCCTCCGATGATACGCGGACGTGGTGGAATGATGAGGGGCGGCCCACCCAGGGGGATGGGATTCCAGAGAGGTTGCCCTCCGCGTGGTGGCGGGCCACCAATGAGAGGGGGCCGACCACCTGTACATGTGCAACGTAAGTTAAATTATTTTTCTGAAGTGAATACTAAACGACTCTCAACGAAGTCTGTAACTTTCCAGCTCCGCAGCAACCCCCCTCGTCCTCTGAGAACACATCGACACCAAATGTCGCGACTTCAACTACGTCGGCTTCAACAACAAATACAACACAGCCGCCCCCAACGTCAGCGCCGCCGCCAACTAGAGGAGGACTTCCGCGCGGGCGTGGGGGACCACCATCTAGAGGACGAGGTTCCTATATGTCGAGCACAAACGGTTCTGCGTCTATGTCACAAGACTCGAAGATGGGAATGAATAAACCGTATCGCGGCGGACCAAGTAGAGGAAGAGGGGGTTTCGGTCAAGGTCCATCGCGTCCACCATTAAATCACAGTGCTAACACACAAGTTGCTCCGGTTCCAACACTTAAGCGGGGCGCTCAATCAGGACCACCAGGACCAAAGCGGGGCCGATACGATCAGGGTCCTGTGAACAGGCAACTGATTCCGAAGCATCATCCACAGGTTCAACCTGTGCATCCACCACCGCACAGCTACAATAATCAATCCCAAGTCCAAAGGTGCGTATCAGTCTGTTTTTTCTCAAAACCCTTAGCTCAAAATTTTGTTTTACAAGCAGCCATCACGGTGGGTATCAAAACGATCAAATGCAGTCGGTCGATCATTACGGGCAACAGTCGTATAGCGCTCCTCCGCCCAATTCAGCTTATAACGGATATGGTCAATCGTCGTACGGCTCCGGCGCCTCGAGTGGATACACTCAAACCTCTGAGTATGATCACAGTCAATACCAAAATTACAAGTAAATAAGCTTTTTCTCAAGTCTTGTTCCTCCCTGAGACACGCTTTCGCCTGCCCATTAACTAGCCGCGGATCATTTCATTTCATTGCTTTTGACTAATTGCCAACCAGTAGGCATAAATTAGGTCTGGTATTGATTTTAGCCTTTATTCCAGTTCCTCGGGGTACGGTCAACAGGACACAAGGTACCAGGGGTACTCGCAAGACTACAATCAGTCGTATGGAACACCAGCTGTTGATTACAGTGCCCCACCACCAGATTACTCTCAGCAGCAGTCTTACGATGACAGGAATTATGGAAATTATGGTAAATTTATGCATGATTTATTTTAAATTTTAAGATTATACACGCTAAACTGGTACCTGAAAATTTAAAAAAATTAGCTGATTTTACTTATAACTTCAAGAATTCGATTAAGGGCACATGAAGCAGTATACTAAAATTTCTTTATTTAAACATCGTTATTATCCGCTCCACTACTGAAAAAGAAAACATCCGATTTCCTGTCAATTAATTACATAGATAAGAAACGAAACTTTATGCTGCCAAATGCAAAAGATTATCTGCTTTAATTTCATTGAAAAATATGCAACATTATATCCATATTCTCGGATATCGTTCGCACCGATTAAAGGTTTGATATCACTTTAATATAAAATTGCTTTATCATGGGTATAAATAAATATCGGTGCTGCTGCTTGGGTTCACTAGAAGTCGTTTAGCTTTTTATTGCAGAATTGCATACTTCGTATTGTTTGATAAATATGAAAATTAATTCAAATTTTACGACAATTTAAATATGGAATTCTTTTCATAAGCATAATTTCTATTTGCAAGTATAACAAAAACAATGAAAGCCATTAAATATTAATATTGAAATTAAAATTAAGAAAGGAAGTGCCTAATCACTAACAAAAAGTACCAACAAAAGTATTTATTTAAAATAAATGCAAAAATAATTGATGCAAATATTTTGATCTATTTAAAATTCAACTTCTAAGCGCTTTGCCTTTCAATATAATAGATATATTGATTACTTTTAATTTATAATTTTCATCTTGTACAGTACACATGACGGGGCTTCTCCCACTAATGCAAATACAAATTTCAAATCGATCGTTTCCCTAATGTTTTTTTGTTTATTCTGGAAAATTGTTTTAAAAACCTTGCCTTTAAAATATATTTCTAAGCTGTATTTAATTACTTTAGTCATTTAATATATTGATATTTTGAACTTTACCGAAATATTCTTTTGAAATTGCTTTTTTTAAATTTGAAAAAAAAGGAACTGAAGGTTAAGGAATACAAAAGATTTTGCATCTCGAAATTACACGTTTAGTAATATAAGTAACTAACAGCATTATAGGGAATGGATTAGACATTGATATAAAAATTGAAAACGAAAATATTCAATTTTATGACTAGTTCAGTTTAAAAAACTAGTGCTTATCAATGATTGAATTTGTACAATTAATGAATTTTTACGACAAATTATTAACAACTTCATAAATATCGTAATTTCATTGTAAAACAAAATTATAATTGAATTGGATCGTCTTTATGCAAGCATCAGTAAACGAGAGCTCAAATGGTTATTAATGTAATCTTAAATCACATTTTATTTTAAATTTTAGTGAGTACCAACACTTTGACAGTATTTTTTTCACTTTTTGTAATGTTGTTAGCAAAATTAATCAAACAATAAGTCTTTATTTTTTTACTGTATGTCCATATATGGTATAACGTAACTCCAGTTTACACTGCACGGTTTTCATTACATGGCAATGCAAAAGTAAAAGAAATGTACAAAAAGTGTTTCATAAATGTATACACTTTTAGTAGAAAATCAAGAAAATGTTAAATAGGGAATTTTGAAAGTACAAAAAAAAAAAAAAAAAAAATATATTATATATACTATTAAATTTGCTTTTTCGTTAATTATATTTATAAGGATCATTATCATTCTTCTTCAAAAGCTTCATGAAAATATACTATGCAAAATTTTTGTTACATTTTTTTACAGATGCTCAGTCAGCTTATGCCCAAAGTTACACAAATTCAGCAAGTGGTGGTTATTACTAAGAAATTAATTAAGCAGAAGAGAGTGTATTGGTAATTCATAAAAGATAACAATAGATGTTAAGTATATCCAGCAGTTTTGACAACTATTGTGTTTGTTCCTTTTTTTTTTTTTAAATCCAAATGAAGCAATAGAGCCAGAGGCCTCAGCCTAAAAAATGCTAATTTAAAACTCAGTAACTTTCGTAATAGATCAGAAATTGATTAGAAATAAAACTATAACTAGTATTAAAACTAAGAGTAAAGGACTAGAAAACATTCTACGAAAAAAAAAAAAAAAAGACACCAGCGTAGACAAAGTTTTAATCTTTGTTGACAAGAAATTTACGTTTTTTTCATGCAATTGACAAACATTATTTTGCGATATAAGATTTAAGATTGAGATCATACTTAGTAAGTAACTGAAAAAAAAATAAACACCGGCACCACAAAACATATGAAGTGCAGAAGAGCCTCTGCACCTAGAATTATGAGAAGTTATTGAGATGGAGACATTTTCATTAATCAAAAGGCAAATAATTCAATCAAATTATCAGGCATTGTGTGTATGTAGTTATCTGAAGAAGGTGGAAATGATGCTGAGGTCGCCTTTCAGCCTTTTAGTTATATAAGAGAAAGGTATATTGCTCTTTACCAATTAATGTTATTTCAAAGAAAAAATACAAACAGCAGAGATAATAATACATTTTCTAAATGAAACCAACAGAGTATCTCAAATCAGTCAAGCTTAAAATAGAGACTGTTTAATTTAATTTTGGTAAATGTAAGTAATTTGTAGTTTATTTGTCCATTGCAAAATATAAGAAAGATATGCAAGATATAATAATAACAAAAAGCGAAAAGTTGCCCCAATATAAAATGGCTTTACAAGCATATTAATATTAAGAAAAAGTTTCAAAAATCTACAACAAACAGGCTAATATCAAGCATATATTTATAAATATATTTTCCTCTTTCTATCAGTGTAATTTGATCCTCTTTATATGTTAAACAATTATTAAAAATAAACAAGTATTTTAAAAATAATTGACAATTGAAAATATTATTTAACGAGCGAAATGAGTTACAATCTAAAAAGATGCAAATAAATTAGAGGAATTTTAAAGGAAAGAAAGAAAATGCGATTTATTGAAAATCAAGCTACAGAGAGACTTAATGGTATCTATAATTTTAGTTTGTTATATTAATTATTTATTTTCAAAATCATTCCGTTGATATTTATTTAGTCAAAAAGTTTTAACAAAATTCAAAGTGTTTGTGGAAAAAATTGACAAGACAAGCGCTGAAAACTGTGTAAGGCTGAAAGGTATTTCTGTATGTCTCTGCATATATTACTTTTTATTTATTTTTTTTTCTTTTCAAAAGACTGATCAAGGAATGTTATTGTTTTATGCCTTTATTTTAATTTTTTAGTAATTTTAGAAACATAAAAAAAGTACAATTTTGTGGGCTATTTTGTGATATTTCATTTAAGAATCAATTGATGATAAAAATTTACTTGAAATTAAGAATTTTTGAATAAGAAAAGCGAAAAATAAACAGATATAAATAAAAGCAGAAAAATATGGACTAGTAGAAAAGTTGTTTGAAATGTTGAAAGAAATTTGTATTTAAAAAGAAAAAGTGAAAATAAGAAAGAAGTTAAAGAGAAATGAAAAAAAAAATATTTGAAATTTTCAAAGAAAATTACAACTAAGGGCGAAAAGAAAAATTGACGAAAGGAATATACAAAAATCAATTACAAAATTGCGATGAAATTAAATACTATGCATATTAATACGAATAAGTACTCATAAAAAAACAAAACTAATAGACTATCTATGCGGCAAAAAAGAGCTTATATAAAACTATAATATTCGAAATAGCCCATTTATTGATACATTTACTTTGTTTGTCTTCAAATTATTTTTGAAGTCCTTTTAGGACAAAATTATTCATAAGTGATTATGTACTTAAAAGTTGTGTTCCTTGGACTGTGATATCACCAAATCAACTTTACACGTGATGAGCTTCGCAGGCTGTTGCATCAATAGCGGTAAGAAAAATTTTGTCTTTTTCTTATATTTATGAAATATGAAATATTTGATAATATTAACGAATTTTAAATTAATTTAAATGGTAAACAAAAAGAAATTTAGAAAAAGAAAAAGAAAAGAAAAAAATTCTGTTAACAAGAAAGGATGTTTAAACTAATCGTAATTATCTAAATGAAAAGGAAAGTGAACAACATTCCAAATTGCTATTTACGTTACTAAATGCTGCAGCATCAAATATTTGCACGGAATGTTCGCAATTAGTATATTTAATTGCTATTTTCACAAAGTTTGTCACTAAAGCGAAATATTGACATAATTCGTATATTATTTAACTGTAATTTATGAATTTATTACTCAGAATTCTATTCTATTATGCTAATATGAAAAACTTTATTTATTTTAAAATTTACGAGGATTATCCTACGAAATTCAACATTAAATATGGTTCTATTAATATTTCTTTTGAATTTATAGTTTTTATATATACATATACATATTTATAAGTATACTGTTTCATAATTCATTTTACGTATAGAAAAAAAATAACATAAGATTGTTAGTAATAACAACCAATGCATATTTAGACAGTGCAAACGGATCAAATAGCTTCAAACATAAACGGCTAAATATATTTTTTATAACTTTCTAAAATGAATATCTTGTTTTCAAAGTTATAATGGAAGAAAGAAACTAGATATTTACTAGTTGCTTTATTATGCTGAAATAATTCCTACTGTTACTTAAGTTTGATAACATTTTCTGACTCCTAATTCGTGGAATTAGAAATTTTTGGTTTGTTTAGTTTAATATAAGAAGTATAAATACACAAAAGTTGTATAATACTCTTAGAAACGAGTCAAAGGAGCCAATCCGTTGCTGTGACCGATAGTAGATTGCGCTCCACTATCCAAGTGCTACCCCATTTATACCTTTTGAGGTCAAACGATACCTAGTTCACACATTCACTTTCCTACTCCACAAAGGATCATAAATTGTATCCTGACAACTTTTCGCAAGATCGCTCACGATACAAAGAATAATCAAAAGTATTTGAGCACTGCGTATGCATGAATCTTCTAAAAACAAAGGGTAATAAAAAATATCGCACCCTTTCCAAAGCGTAATATAAACGTGTTGTTCGGCACAAAGAATGACCGTTCAGTCGAGGATCTTTTAAAGGAGTTGCATGCGTTCCTATGATTTAATATTTATTTGCCGGCTAAAGATTTTCCCCTAATGTAAGTTAATAAATTATTTCCCGTTTTGGAGAAAAAAAAATTAAAAAACAAATTAATTTATATAAAATGGAACCTTATTATTCGAACAAAGAAGGCAGTTTGATATTAGCTACTTCGAAGCAAAAAATGCAACTAACTCATGGGAGTTTGACTTGATCTCATTTTCCTAAAAATTGCATTTCCCAACCGGTGGATACCAGACGTTGGGTCAGCAATTATGATACGCCGCTGTGTCCTATGAACTTCGCGGGTTACGCGTGCAGGTCACATTGTCACATTGTTAGAGATGTTAACTTGCCGTGCCGTTGACTTGTATTAGCATCTTCACACATTCTCCAATCATGGTACGCACTTTTCAGGCCGATGCGCCTAGCTCACAACCACGGGAAGACAACAAGTCTTAACATGAATAACCTTTTTGAACCAGGACGGGCTTTCTCCTGCTTCGCTCGCTAAACTTGTAAATAATATTATATGATGCACTCACTATCTGTAGAACTGCCCAACCGATATTCTTTCATTTTTAAAATATTTATATATTCTAGGAATCATGAATATCACATATATGGCAATTCAGATTGATTAAATTCAAGTGTCTACTAACTGTGGGGCACCAATTCGAATTCACGCAGATTGGTATATGATGATTGTACACTTTCTACTTATATATAATAAAATTCAACTCTATCCTATGTCAGTTATCTTATAAATTCTGACTTAGGCGTTGAACTAATTTTGAATTCAGAATATAAAGGTCTGATATTCAGTTTTCAAACTCGTAAAAATTTTACAAAAAACTGATTTTTCTTACCAGGAGCTGATATTCTTTTTCAACCTAAATTGACTTACAGACTAGATTGGCTCTTATGAATGGCACCCTGCCAATTTGAGAAATGTTTGTACTTCTAATCTTATGGCCAATTACACTTTTTTTGCACTCGGGATCAAACACCTTTTACGATGACAGAGATCTTACTTGGCTTGGAGTTTTTGATCTTTTTAATTTATCCATTTGACTTGAATTTATCTTCTTTTTTTTAAGCAATTTGTTAATACAATTGCTTAAATTAACTAGTGGAAGAGCATTATTAGCATGAATCCGATAAAAGATTCGCAGAAAAGAAGTCGCATTGTAGCCAGATTTATTTTGCGATCTGTGGGTTGGTTTTCTTTGCTTTTGTTTTTTTTTTATTAAAGTAAAGCTGCGATCACATTCCATGTAGGAATGACCTGAGATCTTAAAAAATTACAATCAACAAACGCGATCCAATTTTTTGAGATGCTCTTGAGGCGACAGTTTCATGCCATACATACATTTTTGATACGCCTTTTATCCAGTCGAAAATACAAAAATTATACGTTCAAAGCTGCCTCAAATAATACACTTTATTTGTCGTAAGGAGTGGAGTTGGAACATTTCTTTGAATGTCAAAGAAGATTACTATCATATTGGTACTATTCTCAATATATTTTAATTTACTTTCTACAGCTATTTTTTGCCTGACGCTGATGTATTTCAAACTCCAACTTATTTTTTTCTTTCGCATTTGATGCAGTAAGATTCTGAAGTCTGTCGCATTTATTACAATTTTTCCAATACCGTTCCTTGAAATGTATATTGCAAATAAATGGCTTTTTCTTTCTCCTTATTGCAGACTCCTGAAACATTAATTCACTTTTCAAATTTTTCGGGATCAGTCTTTGGAAAGTTAAAAAAGCGCCTTTCAAGATCATTTTTGGCAGTTGTCTCATAATAGAGAATTTAATATTCCAAAGTTTGGACATATTAATGAAATATCCAGCAAAGGAATCTAAATTCGATTTACCAGGAACAAGCTAAAGTCATCAACAAATTATTCTTATTTTTATATTAACTTTTTAAGTTAATAACAAAAAACCCCAAAATTACAACACAACAAAATCAAAAGAGTAATCAAAGACCTAATTAATAGCCAATAATAAAAACCATATAAAAATCTGTTGGAGCCGGAAGGGGCCGGTTGACCTTTAATTAAATTTCACTTTAACATTTCCAATTCATATTCACAATACATAGTATTAGGAATATAAGAATATAGAGAGCAGATGTTTGAAGCTTTGGACTTACTCCAACCTCCAACACCCCCACTTAAAGTTCATATATCGGTTATGCCTAAGGATGAAACGCAAGAATTATGTTTCTGCCTAGGCAATGAGTTCGTCAGTATGTCAGCTGGCATCTCGTTAGTCCTCATGTATTTCAAGATGATCCGCTCATTAGCTATGACCTGTCGGATGTAGTGATGCCCCACGTCGATGTGTTTTGATCGTTTATGGAAGGTTGGTGTCGCTTCTGTTTCTGCGCCCCCTGGTTGTCGTTGTAAATTGTGATCGGGACGATCGGGTCGCCCAGCTCCGCTTTAAATCCCGCCAAATATACTGCTGCTTTTGCTGCTTCTGATATTGCAACATATTCAGCTTCAGTGCTGGAAAGGGTAACCGTTTGCTGCTTCCGAGATTCCCAGGAAATACAACCACCTGACATGATGAATGCGAAGCCTGTATAGGATTTCCTGTCGTCTAACGATGACGCCCAATCTGCATCAGCAAAACCTGTTTATACCTCTCCGTTCCGTCTGAAGACAATTGAATATCCAGTAGTTCCTCTTCTAAGGCATCGCAGTGTCCTCTTCGCTGCCATCCAGCGTTCTCTTGTATGACATGAGTTAAATTGACTCAACTGCTAGGTATATCAATGACCCAATTAATTTTTGGTAGGGATAATTTTTTTTTTGTTTATATCTGTAGGTCCTTCAGCTCGTTTCAACTTACTATTTGGATCGAGAGGCGTTGAAATTGATTTACAGTTCATCATTCCAAATCGCTTCAGCACCTCACCTGAGTAATTCCTCTGACTCATTACAATTTCCTGATTGTCCTTACTTTGTTTAAATTCTATACCAAGGCAATACTGAATCCTGCCTAGGTCCTTCATTTCAAAATAATTGTTCAAATTTTCCTTAGTATCTGCCAAAATTTTTAAATTATCTGATGCCAAAATGATATCATCAACATAGACTGCCATGACAATAGTTGCTGTATTTCTTTGGCCTATGTAAACACAAGGGTCAAAGTCACTTTTCTTTAGCCCAACAAGAATCGCACAATTCTTCCAAATTACCAAACTTCCTAACGCAAATTTGAAGAATGAGTTATTTGTTCGTTTCAATTTTTCTTGCCTATTCGACTGGATCATCTGTGTTGCAGTTCTATACTTCATGTTTACAAGCCGTGAAACGGGCCCAAGAAGATAACCCAAAGTAGTATCATCGACGCACCATTCTTGCACTCCAAAACACAGTGGGATAAATCAGCTATGCACGCATGCGTGAGTGATTGTTGTGAAACATTTCGTTTGCTTTGCTCCCACGGCTTTCCCTTTAACTAATTTTTTCTAAAAACTTCCTGCTGCTTTGACGTTACAGCACTCGACCAAATGTTGGCTGAGGTTGCAAAATGTTTCGTTGTTAAGATATAACTCCTTATTCTTGTTAATATCTAATGCAAGTTATTTTTGGATATTTCTCCCCTATTCGACTGGGCATCTGTATTATTTATCTGTGTTAATACCTTCAAGTCCCTCATCTCTTCAATCTTTTCCTTGTAGACTTTTAATTTTTCTTTTCTAGATCAATAAGTTCCCTCTTTGTTTTCTTGTCTTCCACCCTCTCCTCCAGAAACTAATACACTTTTTGTGTTTTCGGGATGGTCATGTTTTTGGAAAAATTGAGTCTAGGGTTGATGGCTTATCACATGAAAAAAAGATGTCTTCAGAAGGGTTTGATATTAATGATTCTTATATATTCTCTGTGACAGTTATACAGCTCCTAATTCCATATACATACTTCATCAAGTATCTCGAAGTATTCCCATGACGTCGCTACTTTACCTGAAGCACCATTTCTTCTCTTTATTCTTCTATATGTGGTTAAGGAATTTTCTATAAATTTCCTCACGTGTAAATGGAAAGTCAGGTTCTACTTTTTCCCTCAAAGAGTTGAAATTTTTTTCCTCTTTTGCGTAAATTCAGGTTCATACCTTAATCGGTTTGTAAGTAGAAGCTATTGTAGCTCCTGGGTCAATTTTTTTCCACTAAAATGTATTAAATATAAATCTCATTTTGAATTATGAAATTACAATAATGCCAGTTAGGAGGTATTTTCCTCAGGATAAATAGGTTTTACATTTGAGGTTTAGAAACATGATGCTTTCTATTGAGATTGTATTGATGCATTTTGAAAGTTAATCGAAATTCCTTTATGAGAAAGCCGATAAAAAATTAGGATATGCAAAACATTTTCCGGCTGTATTCGTGGCTCCAAATTCTTGTTTAGGAACATCCACGAGCCAAATTCTTTCCTAAATGTCTTTTGTATGTCTTTTTTTATTTTGATCGTCACGTACTTGCGAAGATTTTATGGGTAATTTATATGTAATGTAAAGGAGACATTCAAAAAATCTTATGTAAGGATGCAAAAATGATAATCCAAAATTAAGTGATGCAGGATTATAAAATTTCGGTTTTGGATCTATAATTTTATTGAATTGTGCATTAATGCAACACTTCTGGGCTTAAGTCAAGAAGCCGGAAACCTCCGATTTCTACAAAAATTTGTAGAAACATTCTTTTCGACTTAAAATTAATGAATATGTAAAATTGTCTAATTTTATAGTTTTTTGTCGGACGCATCTACATTCGAAGATACAAGACTTTAAAATTTTAACATATCGTTTTTTATATACATAGTTTCTTTTCGCGAGTTTCTACGAATTTTCGTTCGAATTTTTGACTCTATATTCTATTCCCAATTTCTGTGTAGACTTATTTGATGACAAGAAATTGCATACTCTGCCATCAATCATAGTTTTTAATAAACAATAATCCACGCTGAAAGTGCGTTCCGACAATTGTACTGTAGTTGATGATAAAAAATTTTTCCTAGAAATGATAAAAATTCGTTTCCTATAAATGTTTTGGAAAAAATGTGAATGTGAATTAAGAATTGAATTCCTCCGTATGTTTCTGAATCTATAATGGTTGCAACTACTGTACCCAAGTGTCTAGAATGTCAGTATTTTTGGATTACTAATAGTTATTTGTCGGGTTGATAATGACTGTACTTCATTTCGGCCACGACCACGGCTTCAACCACGCCTTGAATCACGTCTTCGTCCGTAAGATGTACTTTTTGCGCATCCTCTTGCTCGTGGTAGATAAGACGAAATTGAAGGTACAAAATCTGGCTGGAGTAATCAACACTTCCTCCTCCTCATCATAGCTACTGGAATCGCAATACCAATGTCTGTACTGGCTCGTTGAATTCTGGTGGAGTAAACTGCGGATTTTCATCTAAATCATCCCCAGAATAATTCGGAGTCGTTCAATGCCTCTGTGATTTAATTTTCAAACATAAAACATTCATAACAATACTTTTAATGGGATGAGTAGGATTCCCTTTATGGAGATCACTGGTGTTAAGTTTTAATAAATAATTAATCTTGATTTTTATTTTAAAGATTTTTTTATTAATTTTATATTTTATAATTGAATTCACAGAGGTGTTGACTCGACCAGCGCTAGCCATGAACTGTCAAATATTATTCCACTAAAGATCACGCTAGGTGGCAGTTAATATCATGACATCTCCCTTTACAAGTAATTTTTTGTTTACATTTCAAAATACAAAAATAAGTTGTCAATACATTTTTAGACTTACAAACCAAAATACATTTGAACTTGCAATTTATAATCTTTTAAGTCTGATGGTGTGTTTACAATTCTACCAGATCTTGTTACATCAGTTTGATTGTTTTGAACACTTTGGTTTAAATTAGAACTAACAGTTTTGTTTGAAACATCTGAACTCGCTTGAGTTACATTTGGGATCACATTATTTGGTACAATTTTATCACAATCGTTTTCAGTGGTCTTTTTATATAAATGCACTCGATTTCGTTCAAGCTTTCGACCATTTGACATTTGTACTTCATATGACCTTGGTCTATCACAAATTTTTGTTACAACTGCAGGTTCTGCTGGTTTACATTCTTCTTTTCGAATATACACATCCTCTCCTAATTTCAAAGGATTTTTCAGAGGTGGCAGTTAATATCATGACAACTGGGAAGTAACGATATCTTATTCTTTTGGTTCTTTCTCGAAAATAATGTATTTTTAGTTAATTGTTTGATTTTAAATAAGTAATGAAAAAAAGTAATTAAAAGTAATGAAAACAAGTAATTAAAAGTAATGAAAAAAAGTAGTAAGCCGGAACCTTGTTCGACACCCCGTTCATAGTTTGCTTGGTTCCAGTGCTTTCGAGTGTTATGCAGGTGCACGGGCGCGGCGCTGGTCTTTGACTCACAGGCAGAGCTTGCCGGCATTACAGTCGGGCAATCTTAATTAGGGTAATCGCCTCGATTTTTACTTAGTTTGGAAAATGATCGATGCGCATTAATTGTTTGCTGGAGGTCGGGATATGTTGCTTATTATTAACGGCTGTTATGTGGCATGGATTCATAACACTGTTAAAATATTTTTGCGTTGTTAAAACGAAAATTTTTTATTTGTTACGTAGGGGAGACCAAGAAAAAAAAAACATCATGTAAAGGAAATTAAGCTTAAGTCAAGAATACGGAAATCTCATGGATTTTAAACCTTGCACTTTTTCCAACACTATTTAGTTGTCTAAAATATCTAAAAGTACAAAAATAATGCATTAATTTTTAAGCTTACTTACCTTTTTAATACTATGGATGACTACTGACATTTCAAGTTTCCTTTCCAATCTTTTGGACACCGTTCAAATTATTCATATGTTATTAGGTCCGCAACTAAGTTCTCGCTATTTTTTTTATGAAAATGGAACTTGATTGTGAAAAAATAGTTACAAATGAATCATTCTAAGTATTGCGCATGGTGGCTACAACTTTTCCCCATCTTTCTGGCAGAGCTCGAATACCGTTACGGTAAAAGTGTTCATCTTTTGAGGGTATTCACGAATCAAGCCACTTTTTGATGTCTTCATATGAGCGGAACTGCTGATCAGCCAGACCATGTGCCATCGACCGGAACAGGTGATAATCGGTCGGCACAATATCTGGGGAATATGGCAGGTGGGGTAGGACTTCCCATTTGAGCGTTTCCAGGTAAATTTTAACGGGTTTGGCAACATGCGGCCGAGCGTTGTCAATTTGTAGAACTACTTTTTCGTGCCTCTGCTCGTATTGTGGCCGTTTTTCGCGCAGTGCTCGGCTCAATCGCATCAATTGAAGTCCCTTCCTTTCCTCAGTGATAGTTTCGTTCGGTTTAAAAAGCTCATAATAAATAACACCGACCTGGTCCCACCAGATACACAACATAACCTTCGCAGCGTGAATATTCGACCGAACCGACAACGTAGAAGCTTGACGGGACAGTCCCCATGACTTTCTTTTCTTTGCGTTGCTGTCACGATGCAATGAAGAAAACCTTTCCTTTTTTGTCGCTGGAGCAGTTGTTCACAGGCGAATAAACGACGCTCAACGTCCCTTGGCTTCAAATTATAAGGAACCCAACTTCCTTGCTTTTGAATCATTCCCAACGCATGCAATCGCTTGGAAATGGCTTTGTGTGTAACTTCTAATGCTGAACCAAGCTCTTCTTGCGTTTGGCACGAATCCTCATCGAGCAATGGCTCCAATTCAGCGTCTTCGAAGAGTTTTGGCCTTCCTAAACTAAATTATTGTTTGGTGAAGTACTTTAGGATTGCTTTTTTTCTTAGAATGCATTTCGAGAGGTACTTAATCTTTCTAATTTATTGTCCTTTGTCTGAAGTGGAAAGAATTTCAGTTTATTAATTTATTGATATGTTGTGTTTGCCTGGACATTATTTAATTAGTTTGTGACCACATTTATTATGTTTACATCCATAAACTTCATCTAATTGATCAAAATAATCTCAAGAAATTAAACCTCTTCCGCTTTTATTGTTCCTAGCTTTTATTCCTTTATATGTTATGCACATACTGAGAAAATTCCGTTTTATGTCTGCCTGTTTCAGCCTGTTTAATTTCATCGTAATTTCCGCTCTAATCTAAACTCTTCTTCATAGTTAATAATAGATCAGTTTCCGCTGAGGACCAATTTTGTTCACTAAAAACGATAAAAAATAATATTTATGTCAAGATTTTAAAGAAAACTTACTTTTCCATCTTACTGTCACATAATTGTAAACATAATTGCATCACAGAATTTCATGTGATTGTGTTGTGATGTAGGGTTGGTTGGTGTCAAAACCTTCGACATTTACAAGCCGTAAATAGGTCCGGCGCACACACACATCTATAGGGCAAAGTGGTCTGAATCTTCAAATAAGTTCCCAAATCGCGAACGAATCCAACAGGGAAAAATTCGCTGCAGCTTTCAAATTAAAGCTTACATCCAACAACGACTTTCACTCACGATTAGCCTAAGAAGTTATCCTTTTGATTTGGGATACATTTTACGACATCTTCAAACAAATTATGTAGAATTTTCGAGTTTAAATCCAACTCAACAAGACAAACGAGCCCCAGACCACTTGCAAAGTATACGGCGGAAAACACTAGGTTCCGCAGAACCGATAAATTACTGGAATTTAAGACCACTTACGCACACATGCACAGCTTGTAAATATCGAAGATTTTGTTGTTGTGAATGTCTGATATGGAGTTGTATTAAATGATTTCAATATGTTTTCTGATGCAAAAGAAGATTGTGTTGCAATTATCTTGAAAGTGGTCATGAAATTGTCCCGTACAATATACCTTGCGCCAAACGACGCAATTGTTGTATTTTCGGATGTTGGCCAGGAAATGGGTGGAATTACTCTGTGTAATGGCTCTGGGGCGGCACCAAATGTGGCAATTTCACATTCCGACACAATCCAGGTCTTTCGCCGCTGAATTTCATTGCCTTATAATATGCACAAACGGCTGACATTTCTCCAATCGTTACTGATGTGTCCGCACTGTAATAGATATCCGAATTGTAATGGTTTGTAGGAGCATCGCTTCGGCGCAATCGGTCACGTTCATTGTGTTGTGCAATAATAATACATATGTATATATAATAATAATTAATTAATATTTAGTGTTGCCACCCTTTGCTAATTTCACTGCGTCGATTCTTCTTGGCATACTTTCTATGCAAGCTTTGATAAATTCTTTTATCTCGGGCACTACATGCCATATTCTTTTAATATTTTCAATCAAAATCCGACGACTAGTGTTATTTTCTTTATAAACTAGCCTCTAATTCATGCCAAACATTTTCAATTACTAGATTCAAATCAGGTGAATTTCCTGGCCATGGCAGTAGAGGAATATTTTTTACTGAAATGAATTTTTTAATAGATTTCGCGGTGTAGCATGGGGCGCCATCTTGCATGAAGGTAAACGAAGATGCCTAAAAGTCGATCTCATCAAAATATAGCAGCTCTACGGTTTCCAAAACCTTTTTCTATTGGTCCTATCTCATGGTCCCCTCGACGAAATACAGTCGTCCTGGTCCATTAACGGTAATTGCTCCCCATACCATTACAGACGGTGGATGCTTGATTGTTTGCTGAATTCATGATGCATGAAGTTTCTCTCCCGGACGTCTTCTCACAAATCCACCGGCTTCTGTAAGGCATTGGAGCGTCGATTCGTCTGTAAACATTATCTGAAAGATATTGAAAAATTAAAAAATTACAATTAATGTAGGATTTTTATAAAAGGTCACTTCAGCAATAAAAGTCACTTCGAGAATAATAAGAACTTTATTCGGTTTTAAACAAAATAAAATAAACAAGAGAGTTCTATTACTTAACTTATCCGCGCATGGCTCACACAACATGTTCGAATCACGGCTGACTAGCGACTGACTGCAACTACAAGCTTTTCTTTTTTGATTGTGTGCTGCTCTCTTCCCACATTAATGCTTTAAAAATTTAAGGATTCTAGAAGAATATCAATATTTACCTTTTGCCAATATTCTATTCTGACTTGTGAATATTCAGTAGCAAATGCAAGTCTTGCTTTCTTCATCCTCCCGTTGAACATTTTTTTTTACCGGTCGCCTACATTGAAAGTTGACATCCTTCAATCACCTTTGGTCCGAAATATCCATGCCAGCCTCATGGACCATTTTATTGAGTTCCCGCAAAAGTGCCCTGCGGTTCGCAGCAGCAACTGACATCACTTTGCGGTCCCACTTGCCCGCTTTGTTGAAGTTACCGACAAATTTTCTTTTATTTTTAGACCACTACACATAAGGTGAAACTCCCCGCACACGAGAAATTTCCCTTATTGAATGATTTCCCATTCTTAGTATTTATTTATTTATTTATTTATTTATTTCATTAGCCAACAGACAACCGCCCTGACTGTACAATAGAATATACAAAAAAAAATCTTAAAATGCAACATAAAAGTAGTTAATTATTTTTAAGCCTATTTCTAATTTGTGATATATTCTCGTTAAAATCAAGCGAGGCATAATTTTTGTTGTACACAGTTATTAAAGAGCTGATAGGACCAGACCTGCCATAGTTGGTTCGATGAGTTGGACCCTGTAAAATGTCAGCGTTTCTGAGATTATACGGCTTAATGTTAATAAGAAGCGAAGAAAGCAATTCAGGACAATCAGTCTCGCCAATTAACAATTTATGAATGTAAAGGGTATTGGAAATCTCGCGTCGGTGCTCCAGTGTCTGCAAATTCAACAACTTCAGCCTATTCAAGTAAGGTGGGAGTTCCTGAGAATTGTCCCACGGTAGGCTTCTTAAGGCAAAACGAAGGAAACGTTTTTGTACTGCCTCGATTCGAGAAATGTGGCACGCATAGTAGGGAGACCATACCACACTAGCATATTCCAGAATAGGTCTAACCAGTCCAATGTATAACGACTTTAAGACGTAAGGATCGCATAATTCCTTAGACCAGCGTCTAATGAAGCCCAAAACAGAATTACTTTTATTTATTAGTATTGCAGAAATTGCACTTTTTTTTCAATGGAGATACCCGCTTTTTCTTTCATTACGAAATTTGTATGGGAATTATGGGAAATTTTTGCGTGTTAAGCGGAGGTACACAAACAACAAGTCAGTAATTGATTATTTGGCGTAATTTTTTCGCAGGTAGTATTGAAGAAACATTTTTAGAAATAATCTTACATCTAGTCACGTTCAAGGGCCACACACCTGTATTATATTTAAATTATCAATCTCTAAGATTAAAATTTATCAAAATTTAACGACGCATTGGCAGGTAAACACCTTTAATCAAAGGGAAAATGCCAGACAATTTGAATTTGAATAAACATTTTCCAAACACTGCTTTACGCGGGCGAAGCGAAAAATGAAGTTTGATTTTTTCAAATTAATTGTAAAAGGGTTCTGTTGTTTTCTACTATTTCCGAGTCATTTTCACGCACACCAACCAAGTCGTTTATTCGTAAATGTAGGTTCTCCTGGGTTGTACAAGGTGTCGCAAAAGTTATCACACAATGTTCTTTGGCTCTAATTTTTTTTATGAATGAAAAAGTTGGGTTCTGCTTTTGGGTTGTGTTTATTTGATGTCTTAATTTTTTTCTATTAAGTCGAGAAAATGATATCGGCCAAGTGGCCGCCGCCAGAACTTCCGGCGATAGGTTCTATCATTCTTGAAGGATATTCTCTTTGAGAACTTCAAGACTCAGAGGTTTGTTGACATAGACTCTTGACTTCATGAAACTCCACAAAAAGAACGGAACGGTTAAATCGGATGATCTTGCCAGTCAGCGCAAATCAGCAAAACAAGAGACTAGTCGACCCGGAAATACAGCCCTCAGAATTTCGGTTGTGGCTCATGCAGTATGCACCATTGCTTTATCCTGTTGGAACACAGTCTCATGACAGTCACATGTTCTCCAGTCCTAATTCATCCAATTGAGGAAGGAAAAAGTCATTGAGCATGACTTTGTAGCGCTTGCGGTCCATAGTAGTCCTTTGGTCTGTGGCGTTTTCGAAAAATAAGGCCAGATGACGCCTCCAGCGTAAACAGCACACCATGCAGGTACTTTGAGCAAGTGTAATGGCGGATTTTCGGCGCCCCGGAAGCGATAATTCTGCTTATTCACATATCCACAGAGATGGAAATGCTCTTCATGACGATTTTCGATCAAAAGTTCTCTTCCTCGTGGTCGAAACTCAGGATGATTTGAGCATAGGTTACACGCGTTTGGCGGTCAACAGCGGTTTACAGCGGTTTACAGTTGATGCACTACCTGCATTTTGTACAGGAACATATTCAAGTCTTTCACTACAAATTCTCTGTAAAGACCGTCGATTGAAGCCCAATTGCGTGGCACGTCGTATGGTCGATACTTCGACGAATTATTCCGAAAAAAAGTCGAAACAATTATTTCGCAATTGCATCTTACCTTTTAATGCATCACTTAGGTGATCTTCTACCAGTTCTAGGTTTGTCATTTTTTTAATATTCACATACATTTTTCCGAGAACATCCAGCGAACGAAATGATGTACCAGATTTTGAATTGAACTCCGTTTGCGTTTTGCACGGAAACGGGAAATTCTCAGAAGTTCGAAAGGATGACTCAATATAGCTTTAAGGCAAGCACACACCGACGCGGTGGTGGTGGCATATCTGAAGGCACATGAAATGTTCTGTTTGCAAATCTTTTTCCCATAGACGATTCTTCGAAAATACCACCATCACTATTTTTTCCATATCCACTTATATCAATGCAGAGAAATTGATACTGGCGGCCAGTAATAGCCATAAGGATAAGGGAAAATTTGTTTAAATAGCAGTAATAATTCGAACCACCGTTACGTGGTCCATCTATGCTTCCAAGACAGTTTGGAAATTCCCATTTTTCTTCAAATCCATTTACAGCTTCTTCCCATATTGCCTTAGTAAATTCGGGCATATATATAGGTTCTAGTCGTTTCCAAATTGTGTCACAGACTTGTTCAACTATGACACTAACTGTAGAAAAGCGGCATCTATAACTTTGTCCAATAGTTTTGTATTTTTAAAGTAAGAATTTAAAAGCAAAATGGACAAATTTGCAAGACATTTATGCAAAATATTTAGGTAGGGGTTCATCATTATAAATCATAGCCATGAGCCCAGCAAATGGAATTTTTAAAACCATATTTGAAATTCGCGAGCACACATTCATATGTTCATAATGATGATGAATCAGATACTTCATTTGAAAATAGAGATCAACTTTCATCGGATGATGAAAATACTTCACCAAATACGCAACAATCCAGGGAAACAATGCCTTCCACTTCTACTGAAGCAGAATTTTGCCATCCTGAAGAATCTGTTTCAAACAAAATTTCGTCATCTAGAAAAAGGAAACAAATAGGAACTGTCTTCTTCATACAATTCAATGGACTATTATTCCAATTCTCCAGCATATATAAATTCACCAACAAATACTTCCTCTCAAAATATAGTATAAAATACGGGCAATACAATAAATGGTTCAAATGATTCCATGCAAAGTAATCAACTGTCTAGAGATGATAATTCTGTTTGGTATGACAATTCAGTGAGTCCCTTGTCGTAAGTAATTCTCGATCAGTTTAATTTTAACGACTTAAGAATGACATTATAATGAATATAATGAACTATTTTATTTAAGAGATGAATTACTCTATTTTTTTAATTTACGACACAATTAATGGTTTTTTCTTACCTGAGTGTAATCACCAAACGTTCTTCTGGACTTATACTTTTCTTTGTGTTTTGCTTTCTTATATCTTTAATCAATTCCAAAATCATGTCAAAATTATTAAACGTATCTTCATATTATCGTAAAATTAGGGTACGAAGTATGGAATTCTCCTTTTTCACGCACCAGATTCACTTCATGTTTTCAAATTTTTCGTTTTTTCCTGAGATATAGACAATATGATAATACAAAGACTGATATTTTTTTATTAATAATATAAATACCTAACCGGCTGTTCTTCCTCCTCTACCAACGCTAACAGAAGCAACAGTAACTCTTCGTCAAATTTAACACTCATTTCTCTCAAGAATTTTTTCAAGACTAATTTCGACTTGCGTATGTTTTGTTAGCTTCGCTTGTTGGTTCCTCTCGTGGTGGTTTCTGATGGGGTGTTGACGTCCTTGAGGTCTGTCGTAAAAATCCCCGAGCACTTTGGTAGTTTTAACGGTGGAAGTTTTCCTTCTGGAGTCTTTCTTCCTTGATGTTCTCAACGATGGGGGGGGGTCTTCTTCCTTGGTGTTTTTAAACGGTTGGGATTTTTCTTAGCACTCTTGCACTAATTTTAAATCTTGGTGTTCTTAAACGGTTGAGATTTTTCTTCTTAGCACTCTTGCATTAATTTTAAATCTTGATGTTCTAGAACAGGTGGGATTTTTCCCTTAGCACTCTTGCACTAGTTTCAATAATTTTTGTTTTCCTTTTCTGGCCCCGGTTAAGCGTGAACATTCGCTGGGGAAGTTTATGAAACGAAGAATTCGTAGAACATGATAGGCCGGGTGTGTCTGGCCACGATTCCACGGATTGTTAATGAGGGTGGGAATTGTTAGGTGGATTTTGAGGGAATGTCGTTGGGGGTGTCGAATTGAAAGGGTATCAAAGGTATATTGATAATTGATATTATATAATATTTCCCACTGTAACTCTTAGCGCCGTCGTCATCGCAGCCGTCTTGTCCGCCCTGCCCCTGATCTTGTCCCAGAAGGTGAGCCTACAATCGAGGCTCACCCCCAGGTACTTGATCGCGGGCTTCGTCTGGACCGATATGTCTCCCACCCGCATCTCCCTAAGGAAGGGGATACGCTTTTTCTTCAGAAGGACGATCTCGGTCTTGGCCAACGCCAACTCCAGTTCGCGGTCGCGTAACCAGGGACCGACCCGACTCATCACCTGGTTGAGCCGCATTTGCGCCGCCACGACATCTCTGGCGGTAATAACCGCCGCAATGTCGTCGGCATACTAAACCAGGAAAGACTCTTCCGGCATCACCATATGCAGGATCCCGTCATATGTATAATTCCATATGTCGGGACCCAAAATGGAGCCTTGGGCCGCTATGTTCGAAGCTAGTTTGATCTTAAATTAAAATTATAATAATGTGGTATGAACGAAGAAGATGTATTTCCGTAAAGTAGAATTATGAATATTTCCCATTTTTATAGTTTTTATTTAGGAGTTCACTAACAGTTTAGTGAATTCGGTAAAAAATTGTGTGCTTCTTCAATATAGAAAAGCATTAGTATTAGCTTCTTTTTTTTTGGAACTATATAGAATATAATAATGACAAAAATTAAAAAAATTAAAGTATAATACTGACCACTTATATAAAATGAAAAATTTCAATAAATTACCAAGGATTAAAAGGGTATAATTCTTAGATAATACTTTTAAATGATCATATTAGACTAATTGTTATTGAAAAAGATAATACAAATGTTGGAAGTGCATTACTTTTGAATTATTGTACTTTTACTATATTGTTAATGAACATAAAAAGATAAATAAAAAAAAAACACAAAACAATAAGACACAAATAAGCTCTTCAAATTCACTACAAGTTAGGGGATGTCCTCTCAGGGTATTATATGAAATAAAAAGCATATAAACGAAAATAAAAACGATGTCAGCTAATAGATGAACAGTTCATGAGAAACACACATTTATTTTTTTTATATTGATGAAAATGATTGAAGAAAGAACTAAAAACAATTATGAGAATATTGTGATTTAAATCGTATTATCAATTTAATAACACAAAAATTAAGGTATGGTAATGGTAAGTCTAACATTTTCATAATATTGATGAAGCTGGTTAAAATGCTTATTTTACAGAAAGGAGAAATGATAAAGTATTTACAATGTGAGCACTTGTTAAATGACAATTAATGTAAAATAACAGGATAAACATAACATAAATAAATCGACAAGTTGCCGCATTTGAAAATCATCTGTGATATTAAGGCTGTAAAGAAATATCTAATTTTTTTTTTTGATGTCATAAATATTAAAACTAAAAAATTTTTTACAGCGTATATTCAATTTTTTAATATTTTTAGAAGGAATCTATTTATCAAGAAATGGGACGAAAAAATCATTCACATTTTTGGTGAGTTACGAGGAATTCATTTGTTTTTATTCAAAAGAAAATAATTTGAAGTGAATCGAAAAATACATTCAAATAGAGGAGCAAAAAGGCCCAATCTAAATGAATAAGTATACAATTCAAAATAAATATGAATTGAAGCACTGAGTGTGCTTCATTTTGAAAAAAAAAAACCAAAAATCTAATTTAGAAAAAGGGATGCGCATCTCAAATTAGAATTTCTACAGTAACATTAAAAATAAAAGATTAAATAAAAAATGCATTATTTAAAAGAAACCAACAACTATGCAAAATAAGTTTAAAAAAAGAAGTTGGAACGATTACCTGGATCTCGTGTTAATAAAAAAAAGTATTAAACATAACATACACATGTACAAAGAAAACAAACGCTTTTGTGATTATTGTTGGTTCACTATTCCAACGCTAATTTAAATATATTTACTGTAGGAGCAACGTATAACTTCAAATGAGAACAGTTAAGAGAATTCAATTGAATTAAATTAAAATTATTAATTTTAATGTGTGGTGATAACGAGCCAAAACTTAAGCATTTAAAAGGTATGTTATAAAATACAAAATCCAATAGGAAACCATAATTATAACATGCTGTTTGTACAATAGGTACATTTGAAAAAATGTTAATTCGAAATATGAAAAATTGATTACTTTTCTTCAATTTTTTTTTTTCGTTTTTTGACAAAATTTCGTTTGAAGAAAATTCCAGAAAACTGAAACGATTTTAAAAATTACCCTGGAACAATTTTATATTTATCATGTCATAAGACATATTTATATATCTTTTTTTTTTTTTGTTTTTAATTTAAAATGTATTTGGAAAGTTAACATTAAAATTTTGTTTCATTTTACCAGAGCAGTTATTTTATTTCAATTATAATTTATTTTTTCACCCTACTGTAATACATTAAATGATTGAATAAATAAATTAAAATGGAAGCTTTGTTGTTTGTTTTTGTTTATATATAATCGATTTAACAATTTTGTAACTTAAAGCAAAAGTTCTTATGCTTCTGCAGAGGGAAAACAACTAACTAGTTCAGTTATATAAAGATTAAGTTAAACAGGTAGGTAGCTAAATAGAATTCAGCACCTGTGGTATATGTGGTTGGCCAACAAAATTAAAAGAAGTGACATCACATGTATCATCCATTCATTCGACACTTGACTATCGCTGATGGACGTGTTTTTCTTAGTTCTACTATTTTATGATTTTGAATATATCTAACATTTAAAATGAATAAAAATATTGATTTTAGGTACTCTTTACCGCAATCTATAGTAAACAGACTGACAGACAAGAAAAGAACCGCATTTTTTTACTTACAGAGGAGATATTTATTTCTAATTATTTTTACATACAAATATATTGAAAGTACTATGACACAATCATTTATTAAATTGTTTAGTCCCCACTGCTATCGAGAATGGCCTGTCTTCTTCTGGGTATGCTTTCGACGAATGTTTCCCTATATTCAATCGACAGCGAACCTAATATCTTCCGAATCACCCGTGTTAGCTGCTTGAGATTGTGTACAGGTCTACCGAGTTAGCTCTTCATTATGCCCCCACACATTCTTAATTAAAAATTCATTTGATATTTCTACCTATATCGTAAAATATATCGACAAAATACGTATTAAAAGCTTACAATGCTGATTTAACTACTGTAGTGAGCGAATACATTTTGGAATCATTTTCAAATCACACAGATTCGACATAAAGTTTCGTGAGATGTAGTTCGGATCTATTTCTACTTGAGCAGCATTTACACTAACATTAGACATATGTAAGTGCTACGGGACTGTTTTTGATGGTTTACCATCCAGAATAAGTTTGTTTTTTATTAGTAGTGATAGTATCTACTGAGATATAATACATATTAAAATTTTCGAAAACAAAATTCTTCTCAACTAAATGTGTTTTACATAAATAGTTGTGTTCAAATCCTATTTTGTATTTTAAAGTTATGAACATTTTATCTGAGCTTTGAATAGAAATCGTAAGGAAATGCTCAACGATGTTAAATTCCTATATGAGAAGAACGCAGTTACACTGGCCGCTTACTGTTTTCGCATGTTTCGGTCGGGATGCCTTTTTAAAACTAAGTTAAATGGAATGTTATTTTTATTAATATTATTTATAATTTGAAATGTATTTCTTTTTAGAATGTCTTGATTCAGAAAAGGAGAAGCGAATAGGAGAACAGATAAAGATGTATATAAAAAAACAACAAGAACATTTGAATAATATGATTAAATATTATTACGTTTTCATTTCCTTTTTAACAAAACTGATATACAGTCTGTTCAACAATAAAAGAAATGCATTTTTTTTACTTAAAGAGGAAATATTTATTTCTAATTATTTTTACATACAAGTATATTGAAAGTACTACGACGCAATCATTTATTAAATTGTTTAGTCCCCGCTGCTATTGAGAATGGTCTGTCTTCTTCTGGGCATGCTTTTGACGAATGTGTCCGCATATTCAATCGACAGCGAACCCCATATCTTCCGAATCACCCGTGTTAGCTGCTTGAGATTGTGTACAGGTCTAGCGAGTTGGCTCTTCATTATGCCCCCACACATTCTCAATTGGATTGAGATGGCCAACGACCATCGTTGTTATATTACTTTCTGCTTTCCAGATCTTGCACAGTTGACTCCGACGTTTGGGATCGTTATCCTCTTGTAAGATTCAATCATCATAGTTGGGTCCATACATTTTTTTCACTGATTTGAGGAAATCACACTAATAAATGTTAACCAACTCCTTAACATCCAATTTCTCGGTAAAGAGCTCTAAGCGGCCAAACACTGTGTTCCGAAAAGCATCCCTAAACATTGATTTTTATTGGATGCGAGTCCATGTCCAAAATTTCGATTCATTACTGAACACAATATATCACCAAACGCTATTCAAATTTCCAGGCCCTTTGCTTTTCTATATATTAGCGTCGGAAAGAAGGGGTTTTGATATCGTACCCGAGTAAAAATTGTGCATTGAATTTCCTATACACTGAATAACAACTAAATCGACACTTCAAGTTAAACTAAAATAACACCAAAGTAAGCCCTTTTCGCGAACAAAATAGTTAATCCACTTCTTTACAACAACTAATAGAGCACCAGCTTCAACACCGAATCACCACCAAATGACTACTATCGTCAAAAAATTCCATACCAAATGAGCACCAACATAGCACCGTTTACTACACTAAAATACCACCATATGACAACTAGACGTGTACATTTGGTGCTGAATAAGGCATTCTATATGCAATCACGTTCTGGTGGTGTTTTGGGGCTACCATCGACTATTAGAGTTATTAATTGATATCTGTCCCTTATTTGGTGGTATATCAGTGCTTCTAATTTTCCAAAAGAAAATCGAGTCTATTTAGGTTGTATATTGGTGGTAATTAAACGTTTGGTGGTCTTTCGGTGCTCTTTTTGTGCTGACGATTTTTACTCGGGTAGCACGTTTGCGCTTGTGGATTACCATATATTGATGCTGTCGTGAATTCTCAGTTTTGTCACTTGAGCCTTCGCCTTCGAGAGTGCGCTCCAACAACTATCACTCTATCCTCCTACATGAAAATTTTTATGTTATCTTCATAAAGTAATAAACATACTTCATCAGTGTTATAAGTTAAATGTTACTTTTGTACCTGGTTTGTCCTACACGTTCCACTTGCACGAATTCGTATCGAAAGTGCGATTAGGGTTAAGTGTTGGGAAGTACACAAGATGGCTTATCACTTGCTATAGAAGGGAGAAAATAACAGTGGACGATTAATGTAGGTTTTCTAGTTCGTAAGCTCCCCGAAATTATTATTAGATTCGTTGTTCTTACAGTGAGAGTAATTTAGCGCTAGAGATAAACAAAAAGAAGCGATATTTACTTGCGACTTCTTTCCGTATCTCGGCGCCATTCCATCCGCTATTCAATCACATTCCATTTAACTCTGCATTTGCTTATTTATTTCCGAATATATTTTCAATCGTTGTCGATTTCCGCCCAGCGAAGTGTGAATCACGAGATAAAAGAGGCCATCGATTTGCGATCAAAGGCACTGATTCCTTCCAGCCCCCTGCACTATCCGTCGCGTGTGACCCCTGATAACCTGCCATCCAGCGAGAATAATTCAATCTCCGGCTCAGGGAAACCAGCGTTACCTTCTACGTGTCGGTCCTTTCTTATGACAACGTGCCGCCTCAATTACAATGTTTTCTGCAAGATTCCTTATAAAGGCCGGGAGCAAGAAATTGCCGCCACAGCTTCCAATAGCTTCGTGCATTGTCTATGTAAACTGTGGAATCCATTAGACGAACCTCAGCTAGAGAAAGATGCAGAAAAAAACCCGTCACTGGTTTAATAAGCTGTTTTGGATGTTTCTCGCTGTTTTGATGGCCCCCAGCTTCCGTAAATAGAAAAGGCCGGTGATTTAGCTGGTGATGAATGAAGCCGGGGACAGTCGCACGTCTATTGATTAAATGCAAACATTTCCCCTTTGAGCATCCTCAATGGATGAATGACCGATAGTCATTATTGGACTCTGCGTTCGTCTGCCTATCAATGGGGCATCGTTCTTTTTTCTATGATGTTTTGTAGATGGACAAACGTTCAGATAAAAACTTACCATCTCGTTACGGGCCCAAAGAAGAATGACTAGATTTGCACCGAGGACCGAGGACGTGAGCAGAATACCTTTTTGTTCTCTCAATGAAGCTATAAATTGAATATGTGCACAAAACCGTGTGCTCTTTTTCTTCTAGAGACTCCAAAATTGCTAACGAGGATGGACAGTAGAGTAGGGATGCATTGATCACAGTACCTGTGATGAGCAAAAATCTCAGCAGCTTGTCGCTCGGTAAGTACGTCTTCTAAGGAGGCGTTTCTCACTTGCATTTGCATATGATCTATCTGGTAGCTGGCAAGAAGGTGCGGTGAACAGCCGTTAAACGTCGTCGTAAATTTTAGTCTGTTACCACCGATATTTATGGATCCAACGTAATAGACCATAATGGCATGAAAGATCAATTAACATTTGCGATGCACTACTCACTATAGGTGATTAAGGTGACACTGAATTATTGTGTCGACACGTTGTCTGAGCAAGGAAAGTGGAAAATGTATTGTTATGACATCCACTCATACCTTGGATATCCTTAGATAAAGATTTATCGCAAAACACATTAAATATTAGCCCCTTTTGTTGCGTCCTGCATAGTTTTTGAAGGAAAATAAATAATAAATTAATGCAACAAGGCTTAAAACAATCGTTCTTCCCGCTGTATTGGGGTTTGTTTTTAATATCCTTTTATATCCAAAAAGCTACCCCTATAAGGTGGTAGATACACCAGCACCAAAATATACGTTAGTTTTTTTTATTAGTCCTTTGAACTCTGAGGCGCCATTGAGCTATTGCTTTTAAAAAGTCTTTGAGTGCAAAGGATTAAAATTCCTTGTACTAGGCTACTTTCGACTTATATGTGTAGTTTTTCGATTATATTAAGGGTTGAAGCGACCCTTTAATGAAACTTTTATGAATAAAAATAATTAAAAACTATTTCATCTACATGTTAGGCTACAAGACAGGGGTAAGGTTTCATGGTCAATAGAAATTTGTTGCTTAATATATGAAGAGGTAAATAATATCTTATTGGCCAAACCTTTGAATATCAATCTACTTATTAATTGCGTTATAATAAGAACATATCTTAAGTACAGATAACAAAAATATTGAACATAACACATCAACACATCTTGCCCAACTAAAGGGGTAAATTGTAAACACACTTTCTCACCATTCTAAAACCGAAAGAAATATACAAAGAATTAAATTTTCGTGTAGAATTACCCGAGGGGGCAAGATGGGTTAAGTAGAATCTTGTCTTTAGTCGGATGATTCTACAAAAAAAAATTGATAAACCAGAAAAACTGTTTGTATTTAAATATTATAAAATTAATTCTTACTTTAATATCTTATTTGTATGCATCTAATAACGCAGCTTGTAACAAAAACTCCTTATTTTATAAAGTAAAGCTAAATTAATATATTAAATAAATCTTTTGGTTTAACAATTTTTTGAGCTACCTAGTCTTACCCCACTCTCCCCTACTTTTCACTCCCTTATAGGGGTAGATTTTCAATGAGAAGGAGGTGAACTATGTAAAAACAGTACCCGAATGCAGCTTGCAATAAAGATTCCTTGCAGCCTTGTTGCATTAATTTTATTTTACTTCCTTTAAAAGTTATGCGGGTGCAAAATGGTCACTTGCAATTCCAATTTAACCCCGGATGTCCAATCTTAAGAACTTCACATAAATCAATATCGCTCCGATGATCTTCCCACAGAAGACTTATTATTAAAAATTACAATTATAATTTTTTGGTAGCTATAATTAATATCGATTAAATATTATTCTATAAGGACAAAAGAAGTTCAAATGAAGGGATTAGCAGCTAATGCTAAGTAATTAGTATTTTCAGTAGTACATTCAAGTGGAAACCAGAATGGGGTCCGCACATAAATTTTAGCTATTCCGGATTTCGTCTTGGATATTTTAAACAATGCATATAGAATATTTTTTTCACATATTTTTAATTAAACTTTTTTACGATATCTCCACTACTGCGATTTTTTTTAGAAAAATTAATCAAAAAATCATCCTTCATAATCACAATTGTTTCAATATCGAGCAATTTCGCAAATACAAGTGTTATTAAACTTTCGAGTGCATGTTGGGTCATTGTGATCCAAAAAATTATGATTTAAGACATGGAGGTCTAATTTTATCCTTAACTTTGCTCTAAAAGCTCTTTAAATCATGGGAACTTCGGTCTGGCTTACATGCCAACTGATAAAAGACGCCTATCGTAAAAATATCAATTTCATATTTCGGGATTAATACATTTTTCCACTAAAACAAAAGTTTTATTGTACTGTATATAAGAGTTTCAGTCAAAAAGAGCACTTACTTGCGAAATTATCTACCTCGTCTAAGGAAGGATTTTCTGAATTTTATCTACAAAGACGGTAAGAGGTCGTAAAAGTTTGTATATGGTAGAAAGCATGTTTGTTTGGTCGGATTTACTTGAAATTTAGCCCAACTAACTACTCTTGAATACAAATAATGAAACACGGATTTCAAAATAGGGCAAATGTTGTACAGGAAAAACAAATCATTTTGGTTATATTAAATCTAATGAAATTTTAAACAATAATTCAAATTTTTATTTATACACAATTATAAAGGAATGTGGGTACTTTACAGATGTTTGGGCAAATTCTACCTTTATTATTTTCAAAAAATAGTAACCTCATGTTCAAAAATTGAACCAAGCTCATCGAATATCATTTTTCATATATCATCATCATAGGATCATTTTAAATTAACAATCCCCTAAACTCTCATGCAGCCCTTTTATGTAAATCGTACAATACAATAATCGTTTTAGTTTTCTACTTTATTGAAATACACCTTGTATTACACGTTTACAAAATATTCTTATATTTTCTTTTATGTTGCTTAGATTGAACTGGGATTTTCAGAACTGGCATAACTAATTTCTCCTACAAGACAACTAACAAACACACTGTGAAATTGTTTTTATAAAAACATTTGTAAATTAATTCGATCCTAATGTAAAACATGAACATAAAATGAACAAAGCTCCTAATCTAGTTGGACTCAATCGTTTTAAGCTTAGTAAAGCCTCCACGTGCAATTATTCATGCTACAAGGAATTACAGAGATTTTAGATCCATCAGATTGAAAAATCAAGAAAAAACCTTGAGATCTCATAGGAGAGTTTTTATTAATTGAACAGCACGAAAATAAATGGGCCAATTGTTGACCACTGGCCGTATCTCTTATTAAAAAATCATAAATTTTACGCTGTGTCATGGCCAGTGGATCGAATCTGAATGGAGATGCTTCCAAAAGAAGGAGTGGAGGCTGTGGCGGACAGTGCCGGTAAATAAACGAACTCATATAAGCCACTTTGCCATCGGCGATTAAAACGTTGCAGCGTGTAAAAATAGCTTGGTGTCCCAAAGGCACCTCCTTATGTTTCGCGGATGGTGTGCAATGTCGCATGTCCCAAGCTACCAAGACACCAATTTACGAATATGCTCAAGAAACCTTCGCCTAACGAAGGAGCTCTCTCACTGATTCATGACACTTGACTTCATGACTTGGCTCGAAACTAAACATAAATCACATGATTACGGCTCCGTCTTCTCTCGGACGAAGACATTTTTTGACGCTCACCAGTGTGCCAGACTTAACTTGGGCACGGCCAGAAATGATTTATTCAATTTTCCCATATAAAAACGTTTTTTCATCCTATTTTTTTGAATTTTCTTCAATTCAAGAGGGGTATCTAACATCTTGGGATTTTAGTCATCTTAATGAGGAAGGAAGTGATTCTGTGTATTTTGCCGGAATCTATGTATTGTAGGAATTCTAGGGTTAATGCGATTATCGCTGATTTTATATGCCTCGTTAGTAGAAGCAATCACGGCCAACACTAAAAGTATCTTAGCGTTGACGAATGAGGTTTTTAATTCAGAATTTATTGGTTATATCTCAAGAAATATAGAAGCTTACCAATTAATTTAAGTGATTATGTTAATATCGCTCTATTCAATTAAAAAATTTTGCGTTGGGGCCAATTGCATTAGTCTCAAATGAGTTTATTAAATCTTAATCATCATATCAAAAGCAACTAGTTTAAACTTGTTGACGATCTATGTGCACGCGCGCAATTTGCTTTAAATTCCATTAATCAAAGGCAAAATTATTTTAGCAACGATTAAATGAGCATGTCACACTATCGCCCAAAAAATTTTCCAAAAGTAGTCTCAGCTTTTCCAGCCATAATAGATAGGCATCTTCTTTTAGACTTTGTGCGTTATATGCTTATATAATATTTTATGAGAAATAGAATTGGTACAAAAATATTACTAGATCTGCAGAAGACGCACTCCAAGCTGCAGCCGTCGTCGGAGTTTACAGTCTGGATGAATTACATGAAACGTGCAGTTTTTACACAACCCACTCGCATATCTTTGGATGATCACAAACATTTTCAAAATTTATGAAAGTGTAAACATTTGTCGAAAAATTTATTTATGAGTTGAATTTTCTCGTAAACGCTGGTTAAAGTGGGTTAAGTGGTATTGCCCTGTTTGTGAAATTAATCAGTGCAAATCATATCGAACTTACGTTTATAAAGTTTTAAATGAATTACTTGCAATTAATAAGAAAAATCAATAAGTTTTATTTATCTAGTATTTTTTATGTTAACATCAGAAAATCCTCGATTTTGTCTTTATATTAAAATATTAAGTGTTTTTCCTATGCCTATATTACTTAATTGAAAGGCTGCCAAAAGTATACAAATGTAGTTGTTGTAGGAAGACAGATAAAAGCGATGACGAATGCGTGCTTGTCACTAAATCGAATTTTTGAAATGTTGGCTCTTGAACCTACTTTTATTAATTAAAAAAAAAAAAATTTGAAATTCAAAATGTGGTTCAATAACTGCTAGGAAGTATATTTTTTTGAGCGCTAAACGAACATTGAAGATTAAAAATCATTAAGATTGAAAATGTTCTATCACATCACGTTTATAAGAAAAAGAGTGCTAACAAAATAAGTAAGTTTTGATATTTTTATATATACATATACTGAAAATATATATTACTCAATTTTTTTACCCTTATTTCAATATTTTTAGAGATATAACATTTTTTTTCCTACGCATTATTTTTCGTTGTGTTTTCAAAACAAATTTATTTTGTTGGAATGGTAATTGTAGTCTAAATAACATCAAAAACATTTATCAAATTACAACACACTTGTGTTATTATCATTTTGACGTAAATTTTGCGCTTATCTTATTGCTCCATTGAAATTATAATTTTCTACCAAAAGGAAGGATTTAACTTTCAGCGATTCCAAACACACGCTTTATTAATTCTAATCTATGCCAGGAAGTACCTACATATATAAAATTTTTTTTTTTTGTTTGGGAACGTAATTGAGATGAGACTCTCAGGTAAAAGGTATGCAGATAAGTGCCGCCAGTTGCGTTAGCTTATCGCACATTAACAAATCCCAAAGAGCGCCTGTGGGGCAATAGCGGAAAAGTAGCGATTCGGTCATTCGACTTTCAAGTTCAAGGACTTCGAAATAGATAGTCCCCCAGTTGTCGTGTATTTCACACAGTATTTTTGTGATATTAAAACAACAAAATATCGTAATAGAGGTACGGTATTTCCCCATCTTTACCTGAGATCACGTGGTTACCTTAAAGTAACACCTGGAGGGCTGCTGTGAGTGGTACAATGAATTTGTATGCATCGAAAAGACTGCAGCCCCTGCACGAGGAAAGGGAGTTCTACTACCTGAGTGTAAGGGGGCAATTTCTTAGAGGTATTTTGGGCGCCTTTTTGGGATATTGTGTGGATATATTTTGTGTATTCTTTTGGTATTCTATCGCAATTCATCCCAACAGTGGACCACGTGACCGCAGCGCATGAGAGCTGAATAGCGTCTGAATTCACTGGACGAAAACCGGAACTCTGTTGTTCGCTCACTCTCTGATTCATTCCGAAGTTGAGCTCTGCGGGAACATTTTGGTGATGTAAGGAAGGAGACACAGAGTTTTTGTCCGTACTCCAGTTCTAGTTCCCCAGGCAGAGGGAAAATTACATTTTCGAAAATTGGTTCATTCTAATCGAAAGTAAAGCAACTGTAGGGTGTTCTTTTGCAGTTGGATATAATCAAAGAAGAGCACGTTTGCTCGCTGAGAACTTTTTCCATTTATATGGACGTGGTCGTTGGTAAGACTAGAAATGCCGCAGCCAAGATTGCCGTGAGTCAGTCATCGCTTATACTTTGGGCCAGTTCGACGTGCAGTAAATTGTTCGGACGTTGTATTTAACATGTGTTCTTCTCATCCTGAAGATATAAAGACACATTTTTCATGTGTCTTCTCCGCTTAATAATTTCACATTTAAATATCTATTTATAAAATTTTTGCCAACATATCCCAAGGCAAGGGAGAAAAGCTGTGAGCATAATATTTATTTATTTATTTTTTTTTATTTTGTTTTCCGTTAATTAAATCGACGGACAGACGGTTTATTATCCTCAAGCCGGGGGGGGGGTTCTTGTCGGTTAAAGTTTTTCTCATGATATAAAAAAGAAACGTGCCGTTTTGTTTAAACATACGTTTGTTTTAATAGCATTTTTTTTTTAAATATTTATTTAAAATAAACTCAATGCTGTGTTCGTAAATCGTTAAAAGTAGTTCCTTCTCTGAGAAGATAATAAATTTTAAATGTTAGCAGTTATCTTAATCAATTTCTATAAATTTGTGTAAATTATTTAAAATATTCTTCAGGTTCTCCAAAATAAAAGTGTTTTGTGCAAAAATAAAAAAAACGTGTTGATTTTGTGATTGTGTCTACTATCAGAAATCAGTAGAAAATAAATAAATAAATACGCACTGATTATAATTCACATTTTCCATCACTCCAAACCAAATTAAAGGTCAGAGAGCGGCACGGTATGTCGATTTATTCTGGGTAAGTTTTATCATTTCATAAAAATGTTTCTTTTATCGGTATATAAAAAATCTGATATTCCCCGTGCTAATTAAAGGCAGATAAAGACCGGTTCAATTTCATAAAATAACAGAAATATAAAAGCTAAACTTTTGTTTTGTTTTTTTTTTGATAATCGGCTTAACGAATGTGTGGAAAAGTTGCGACAACGCACTTGGAGATCGGACACATAAAACAATATCAATGTCGTTTGGATCAGTTCACTCCTCTAATTATGTAAGGTTTTCAATGATTTCTTTTTTTTGTGATTTTGCATATTAATTAGCATCAGAAAATCCATTCCCGACTTTTTGGCTAATTAATTGGCCTCGTTAAATTGTATCATTGCGCCTCACTTGTCCTCGACGCCAGTGCGTTTCATGTTTGTTTTTTGTTTTTTTGTTTTTTAAACAAACATTTGAATCGCACACATGGCACACGATGATGGAGATGCTGATTATGTTCTTTTGTTGATGCAATGAGTTATTAAATCAATTCTGTTTGAGTTAACTCTTATTTTTTATGAACACGACAACTGAGTGAAGAAGTTGTGCGAGCTGTGACTCCGCCGCCACTTGCAAAGCGCAAGTATTACGAAGAGTTTGAGCGCATCGTGGGTATAAATTTTATCGTGTGTGTTTTTATTTTTTTCACTTTAGGCAACTAGTTTTTATTCGGCGGGTGATGTAATTTTGTTTCTAATAATTTTTGGTGATTGTACCAATTGCTAGGGGAGTTTTTATTTCGTTTTTTTTTTTATTGCATTCGACAGATGGTGAAGTTGCATAATCTTGTTCGGATTGTAAGTCGAGTTAAATTACCAAATATTCATACTACTGTGTTTAAAAAGTAAGGTGAATTTTGTTTTAAAATTAAAAATTTTTATTTATTCTTCCAAATCGATATCGTCCCCCCTCAAAATAATCCCCCCTAGCTACAATACAGTTATGCCAACGTTTTTTCCAATCTTTGAAGCATGCTAAAAAGTCGTCCTCAGGTATAGCCTTCAATGCGCGTAGCGATTCACGTTTGATCTCTTCAATCGACTCAAAACGATTTTCCCGGAGTGGTCTCTTGAGCTTTGGGAACAGCTAGAAGTCACACTGTGCTAAATCAGGCGAATACGGTGGTTGTGGAGCGACATGAGTGGAGGTTTTGGCGAAAAACTCACGAAAAGAACCAGTGCTGTGTGCGAAGGGGCACTTCTTTGCTCAACAAAATTCGACATTGTAAAAATCGCTAAATTCACTTTTCTTTGTTCACAAAACCAAGCGTAAACTAAAAACTAATGATGATATTGACATTTAATTTGTTACAGATATCACTAACAGTCCTACCAACTTGAAAAAAAATCACTTTCCCGATTCGGTTAACACGGGAAGTTTAAATTAAAAATTCACCTTACTTTTTGAACACAGTAGTATATCTACCAACCCATCATATTGATCTGGACGTCTTTTGAAATAAAAAATTTATTATTTTGATTTACTGCGTTTTTTAAAACCATGTAATTCATTTTTTATTTATTATTTATACAATTTTTTATATTATATGATAAATTTATGTAATAATAATATCATTTTTAAATTTTATTATCGCAATTTTTACAAACTGAAATTTTTTTTAATTGTACATTAACCCCACAAACATATTTTTTTGCAATCAACACAGATATTTGTAGTTTTATTTTTGTTGCAAAATCCAATTTGATAGCATTTTCGGGCAGAATTTTCAACTTTATCTACCATCAGTAGTTCATTCAAGTTTCTTGATTCGAAGGAATCTTGATATCCAGAAGAATGTTCTTTTGCTAATTGAAATGAAAAGTTCTTTTTAGTAATATTTGTTACCGTGAGTTCTTTGTACAGAATCTATGCATTAATTTCAACTATGTCGAGGATATTAAAAAATACTTGTAAATGCCATCTCCGAGATCCTTCCATTTCTTTGTATTTCCTAATATAATTTATAATATTTTTATCATTAAAAAGTTCCTTGATCCCTACGTAGCCAAATCCCTCTTTATTACCTTCATCAGGCCTCTCCTTGAATATGCTTACCAAGTGTGGTCACCATTTCAATCCAATCTAATCAATAGGATTGAGGCTGTCCAGCGTAGGTTCCTTCGCTTCGCTTTACGTGATCTTCCCTGGTCTAACCATCAAAATCTTCCCCCCTACGAAAACCGTCTCTTACTGATCAACTTGCAGCCCCTGTGGAAGCGACGGGACCTTGCCGATATTACCTTCATTCATCAGCTGCTTACCGGTGAGATTGACTGTCCTTCCCTACTCCAGCGGATCTCCATTTACACCAATCCTCGTAACCTCCGTTCGGCACCTCTCGCCCTGCTTATCACCGTACCAACTATGGACTATCTGAGCCTCTCATCCGTATGCTTCGGAAAGCCAACTCCCAACCCTTTTTTGACTTTCATCTGAGTAAATCTAAAAATCTAATTTTAATTTATTATTATTTTTTTTTACCTTAATTTTAATCTTTTTGTTAATTAGTTTTAAATTTATTGTAGGTTGTAATAAGCGATTAATAAATAAATAAATAAAAAAAGTGCTGCTAACTTTTCCTTCGATTACATGTCTTTTTACAAATGCTGTAGGACCAAGACTTGCTTTGAAAGTATTACTTCTTTATGGTTTTCCCCGAGAAAATCCATGTTTTATTTGTTTACATCAAGAGCTGTTTCTATTTTTTGCTACTTCTGTATCACTATTATCAGAATGGTAACCTAATTGTTCTCCTCCTTCGTATATGGAAATATTTTCCATGTCATTGCCGATATATAAAGATGAAGTCAAATATTCGTTTTCAAACGAATTGTCTGAAGTATCTGAGAGTCCATCTTCATCATCAATATTGTTATTGTCATCACCAGAAGATTTTTCATTTATATATTCTAGTAATTTTTCTTTTTTTGAACCGCTTGCTATTTTAGAATATGAATTTATTCCTAGATAAAAAAACAAACAACATACAAGAATAATGAGAATTTATAAAAAAAAGAAAAAAAAACTTTACCTTTAACAATATAAAACTCAGTCAACTAAATTTAAACTTTCTTAAAAGATTAATATTCAACTTGAATGTGGGTTTTAAAAAGAGAAATCGAAGGCTCGAGCCTCTGATTTTCGAATTTGCGCTACTAACCGAGTTAATCGTGGCCCTTGCCACCAATATTTATTTATTTGTTTTCGCTTAATACGAGCTACAAAGGTAAAAAAAAGCAAATTAACTAAATTAAATTAACCTACTTCTGACTAGATCAGGGAGTCAGGGAGACAGGATGGTTCATTAAAGCATTAGACTGGGCAAGTATAGGGCATGTTTAAGGGAGGTTCTAGTGAGATGAAAGGCGGCGAAGGCGGCAGCTGTACCCCAGCATTCTGGTACAGGGTTCGAAGTACCTGTTAAGATGATTTTTAGTTACAAATAAAAAAAAATATCTGTATGAATTTCAATAGAATTGATTTTCAAGAAATTTAATATAAAAACAGAATTGATTTAAAATATCATCAGTATATTTAAACATTTTGTTGCTAAAAATTAAGCAATTTTTGAAATTTCATCAAAATGTTGTTTAAATTTTAATAAAATGTTTATAATTACTTTACAATAGTGAAATAATAATAATCAATAAAGTTCTAATATACTACATGGGCTGAAAAGTCTTTGGCCAACAATGAAAGAACGTTTTTTGAATGAAAATATGAATTTATTCTTCGACATAATCTCCATCTAGAGTAATGCATTTATTGTAACCGTCCTCCAACATTTCGATACCGGTTCGATAGTGTGAAGATTCGAGGCATTCAAAATAGGCATTTGTTTCCATCTTGCCCTCCTCATTTAAGTGAAATCTTTTTCCAGCGACCCACGTTTTGAGTCTGGGAAAGAGGAAATAGTCGCTGAGGCCCAAATATGGCGAATACGGTGGATGAGGAACTAGTTCATAGCGCAATTCCTTTAATTTATCGGTCGTATCACAAGCTGAATGAGCCGGAGCGTTGTCTTGGTGAAAGAGCAATTTTTTCTTCGCCAAATGAGGGCGCTTGGCTTTGATCTCGACGTCCAATCGATCCAATAACGCACAGTAATATTGTTTATCGATGCATTGCCAATGATGTTAACTAATTCACTCAATTTCATTTTACGGTCATCCAACACAGGCGTTACTGCCTCTTGTGGACTTCCTGAACGGGGTGCATAATTTGTGTTGGTACGGTTACGACGAAATTCAACAAAGCAGTACTTGACCATTGAATATGCTGGGGCAGATATTCCGTAACACTTATCAAGCCATTGCTTTGCATCAACGGTGTTTTTTCCCATCAGGAAACAATGTTTTATCAAAACCGAAATTCACTGTTTTCCATTGTAAACAAAAATAGCAGAGGTAGCATCACTTTGAGACCAATAACTTGAGAACGATTGGATGAAATGTCATGCAACTTTGACAGTATTCTAGTTAAGGTTAGTACTCTAAAGCAAGAATAGATCTCTCAGCCAGTCCAAAGACTTTTTAGCCCATGTAGTATTAATTGTAGTAAACTGATGGAATTTCACTTTATAATACATGAGAGCGTAGTTTTATTAAAAATTGTACTATTCTATGGTTATTATGGCTTTTTGAGGAATTTAAATTTAAAAAGAATAGCACTATTTGTACTATTTGTATTATGCAAATAATGCTATAGTCTCATCGCTTTATAGTCAAGGTTAGGTTAGGTTGCTGTGGCTGCCTAGAAAGGCACACTTAGGCCAATTTTGGCCCATTGTGTTACCACGTAGCGCAGGAGACCATGGTTATTCGTGGGATTCGAACCCACAGCCTCTGGGAGGGTAGGACAGCGCGCTAACAACTGAACTATCATAGGCCCCCTTTATAGTCAAATAACTAAAGATTTTGTCGGAAATTATTCAACGATTTTCATATTTATCTGTAAACTAATTTAAGTTCCTTGCCTACAAGTTAATATTAAGAATATTTGAACTGATTTAATTATTTATATATGACATGAGTTTAACCGATTTTCTTAGAAAGTCCCTAAAATACTACTCCTTAAGCCGTTAAATTCTTAATGAAATCGTAAAAGCTGCAATCACAAGCCTCTAAAATTTAGTGATACTAAATCTCATGACTTCTGCTCTGCACTCACAGGAAAAAAGGGAAATTTTTTTTTGTTAGCTTAAACAATTTCACACAACATTTAAAATTGTCCAACCAGTCGTAATTGATGTTAGCACGGCCCATCGCGTCCCTATGCATCTCTAAAGCGCATTTTAAGGGGCCGTACCCCCTCCCAAAATCAGAAGAACAAACAATGAAAAATAAAAGTGCACAACGACAAGAGCCTTGGACACAATTCTCTAATCCAAATTAAGGAAATGGGGCCGATTTAGCGTGTGAAGCACCCCCTCAGGTCCCGGCGTACACAATAGGAACATGAAAGTGCAGGGCTGCACGGAACCTCTTCAGACGGACGTTGCAAAATTTGAAAGTCAATTGTGTTTCTCGGTCTTCGGATGGATATGCTGGGTAAACGAAGCAGCGCAGGGAGTTCGGGCAACTGAATGAGTTAACAAGCTCCCCACGGCCCGATCGTCATCACAATTGCGAAATATGTTTCTGTTGCATTTCAGGTATTTCAATTCGTTTAAGTAATTGCCATCCCACGACGCCCGGGAGAGTGCAGCTCATGTACCACAGCATTCCCGGCGGCATTTTAGTATTTGGTCGAAAGGGGTGCGGGCTGGAGCCTTGCGGTAAGGGCTAAGTTTGAAGATTCCAATCAAAAGCTAGCCCGGTGCTTTGTTCCTATTTCAGAACACCAATCGATTTTAGTCTCAACAAAGCGCCATGGACTCCCAAAATATCTCAGATTCCTTCTTCATTCAAGGAAGCAGGATAAATTTGCAAGCACCCTGTACCCTTCATCAACTCAAAAGGCATCAGCTGCTCGGATGCATTTAATTAATTGCATCATTTCACAGGCGATTGATCACTGCGGTGTGGAGAGGGTTTCAGTTGCACCGTGTGACATAAATAACGATTGTCTGAAAGGTTCGCTGGTACGTCCGTTCCATCGCGGTGAACCCGCCGCACACAGCGCGCCAAACCTGGGAAATTGTCCTCGCCGCCGCCATCCATAGACAAGTCTGGCGCGTTATCACGGCTCCTTTCGATTTGATACAAAACTTGTTTGCGTTGCGCGATTGTTTCGTGGCGCAGCCCGGGAAAAAAAAACAAGCAACAAAAACTCGTTTGGCTGCAAATATCCAAAGATTTTCATTATTTTTTTTTCTTTTAGCCTTAGCCGCGCCGTCGCACCATACGCACGAGGGAAATGTGCGATGCGCAATCGCTCAAACTGAAATCTAGAAAGGCTAGCGCTAGGGTGACCAATATAACGCAATAACATTTTGAAATATAAAAAGGATACAAATTTAAGAATTTTATATTTTATAATGTAAGCGCACAAAGTGTGTTTGGTCATGTTCTTTCAAAACACACACTATGCGATATTTACACGTCTCATTTTGAACCCTTTTCGACACCCCACTATCTCCAAGGGTAATTACGTTACAGGACTGAATTTTTTCGAGGTGGTTAAGGTCAAAGATCATTTAAATAATAAGATGCTACCTCAAAGTTCTAACCCGTATTTAATTCCCAAAACGGCATCGAGAAAATATACCCTTTAGATAAAGCAGAAAATAACTATTGCTTCCCATGCCTATGTAAGTTCCAATAAATCGAAAGAGATGAGAATAAGTAGCAAAATATTTCCATCTGCAGCACTTACAGTGTACGGAATAATGTGCACCACATTTTTACCATGCATTTTTAAAAGCGGCCCAAAGTTTTAAATGTTGGGCATGTCTCTGGCTGGCGAAACGTACAGGGTGCTCTTGATATTTTTAAAGAAATTGACAACAATTTGAGAAAATTAATTCTCAAACCAGATTCTTGTTATGATCTTAATTATTAAAATTTATTTTGTTTTAACAACATTTGGTAAAGAAAGAAAATGTGGGGAATTTGTTTAACATAAAGAGACACCCTGTAGAAGTCGTTCAATTATCATTTTTTTGTCTGTCTCTTACACATAATCACTTAATTACTACCTACTTTTAGAAAAATCTGCATGCTTGGTCGACTAACAAGACTAAGGTCGCAAAAATGTAAAAGAAAACGTCTCGAGGGTCATATCTTATTACATAGATAGTCTTTGGTGAAGGTTACCAAAAAGAAATAGCATTCCAAATTTTCTACTTCTAGAAAAAAGATAGGAGAATCCAAAAATCCCTATTTTAGGCATTCACCATTGATTGTCTGACTCTTAAATCATCATATGTAAATCTAGGATATTTCCAATAGAGCTAGAGATTTGAAATTTGAAATATACATAGATAATAATATTTCAAGAGATAAAATAGAAATCCAACATGATGAATTTTGACACAAATCACCTACTTCTGCTTTGGAAAAATATCTAGTGCTGTATACTAGTGGGATAGAGTGTAATTGTAATTGTTTTAATTATAATAGGTATATGGTACATATTATTTATGTAATATCTCATAAGTTTAGCAAGCCGCGCCATATTACGTTAGTAACAGACATTTTAGATGCTGTAACTAAATATCATTTAGTTTTATAAGTACAGTGAGTAACTTTGATATTCGGTCATGCTTAAACTCTAGAAATAATGATTTGCTTTTAAGGCAAAAAGATAAATATTAGCAAAAATATCATTTTAATCTTATTCCTTGCACCCCACTTGCTACAAAGCGCAACATTTTCTTATATCTATCAATACTCTTCCCAAATATCATGAAGCAATAAATTGGTTTCACCCAAGAAACGAACGTTAAGTTGATTTGTGAAGTATTTATTACTTGTACGTTTCAAAATTAATTTTGTAAACTTGCTTTGTATATTTTCTGTAATGAAATAATAAAGTATTTATGGATAAATTTATAATTTTGGTAAAATTGAACAGAAAGGGAAAAAACACATTGGAACAGCGTAAATTACTTATTTTTCATCATGAAAAAGGACGAAATTATGTGGAGAGTATATTATTTAAAAGGATCCAGATTGATGGAATGATGATGATTCGTGGACGAGAGTAAATTTAATGTATTTGGATCAGACGATAGGACAGAGGTATGGTGTAAACCTAATGAAGAATTAAAAAGTAATATAACGGCAAAACACCACGGTTGGCTCGTTAAGGTGTTGGAGTGTGTAAAAGAGGTTGATGAATTAGTTTTTATCGATGGTAACTTAAATAAAAAAGGTTACCTTACTATATTGCGGCAAAATTTGAAGAAAAGTGCTGAAAAATTAGGATATTGTTAGCCTTTAAGTTTTACATGGACAATGATCCAAAAGCATAAATCACACCTTGTCCACAATTGTTTACTTTATAACTGCCCTAAGGTGATTGAGACTTCCCCTCAATAACTGGATTTAAATCATATTGAGAATTTATGGAACGAACGTGATAGAATACATAAATCATGCATTACCTAATTAACTAAATTAAAAAGCAGACTGCAACAGGAATGGACTGATATCAATGAAAATTACACAAAAGAAGTCATCCGTAATATGCCCTAATCGTCTACATTATGTTATTGCACAGAAGGACTATCCGACAAAATAATTAAACTTTTTATTGTGAAGCAAAGATAAATTTAACTATTGCCACAGGTAACCGAATATTAAAGTAACTATTGAATGAAATGCTTTTGTTGTTAGCGTTGTTTTTATTGAATGCAGGTTAAACAATAGTGAATTATGTTAAATTGTTGCTGTAAATGAAATATTTCCATTTTGTAAGAATATTAAATATGTTTTTCTAATTTCATACAAATTTTACTAAAAAACCTATAACAGTTCTTATAACCGCATAATAAAGTTACTCACTGTATCTAAATAAAAATTTATGAAAACCCACCAAAAACTTATGTGCATATATAAAAATCAATTGTTGTTTATCTGAATTGTATAAACTCCGACACTACTGGGCTCAAATTTTGCCAGTTGTACATATGTTTCGAGTACGAGATGGGTTAGTGTTAATAAAAGATTTGAAAAATGTCCATAAAGGGCACACAATTAATATTTTTGCTATTCACTATAACTAAGTACGCAATTAGTGTATTTTGTGAAGTGAATATTGGCACATGATATGATACCTGATTATGGCATATGATATGACACATGACATGACTCTTAAAAATTATCCTATCAATTTGTATAGAACTTTTATTATAGTAGAACACAAACAAGATGGGACCCAGCACTGTGCCTTGTGGAACATAGTTTAATGAAGGGTATGTTTCTTGGCCTTCCGTTAATGTTATATTTCATTAGAATTTAAAAGATAAGTGTTTTTTTTATTTGGCTTCTTCTTATCTTTTAATTGTACTAAAAACATATTATCGCTTTTGCTTTGTGTCTCAAAAAGTTAGTTGTAAGTGTCATCACGTAATTTTAGTATGGATGGTAGTTGATCATTATTAATTATTACCTATTTGACTGTTACCCATCTTTTACACAATTGCTTTTAAAATAGTAAATGAAACGGGTATATTACTTACACGTTTTAGGTTTGGTCACCCTAGAACGTTGCTCATCTGAACGCGGGAAGAAGAAATCGAGCCCAAGGTTCACATTCTCTGGCTAACAAGCGCATTGTTCACTACTTCTTCTGGATGTGCTCATCGGCGATCATCTCGCTGCATCTTGCACAAGTTGCGGTTGGTTCTTTAAAAAATTCTGTCTCGATTCTGGGCAAAACATCTTCTACCGCAGGGTGCCGACGCACGGCACAAATCCAGTCATTATTTTTTTATTTTTTTGCTTAAATTTTCCGTGCGATTCACCCGTACCTTCGTCTGCATTATACGCTTGCAGCGGACGGGCACTGAGAATCGAGGAATATGCGAACCCCTAGCCACCGCTGAGCCACGGACGGAGTTCGTGAATTTTTTATAGCCTTATTTTCGGTCGGAAATCCTTGAACGGTCACCGATTTCATTATGAATGAAATGCACCAAACGAGTTCTCCACCAACTTTGCCTTCCTTCTAAATTTCATCGAAGACAACCCGTTTCGTGCAACTTGAAACCAGGTACAAATCTGATGATGGTCTTTGCACTGTCTCAAAAAATTTCTTGGTGTCGTTGCCGGCATGTTTTCCTCATTCCGATCTTGTGGGTGACGATCACTGATCGTACAAAAAAATAAATAAATAAAAAGAGTAACGACAAGGCCTTTTCGGAGAACTAACGATTTCTTCGTTAGTCAGGAGAAAATTTATGGTGGCATTGTTGCAAAAAACGAATGACCCATATATTCTTGGAAATAGAAGTCGTCTTTTGAGGCGATTTTAATCCGCGGAATTTCTGAGAACCAGTATATAGAATAGAACAATTGAACTATAACCTTTAAGTTTTAAGAGTTATAGTATATGTACAAAATGTAAATCAATCATTTGAATATGACTGCGCAAATGCAGTCATTTACTATCAAAAAAGGAACAATTTTTGCATGAAACATACGAAACTTAGGAATTGTACTAATTTGCCACATGTCGGACATTATCTAGCTGAAATAATGATTCTCTAATTGTAAATGGCATTTTTATCTTCCATGAAAGAAAGAAAATATCTCAGTATTTTTTATTTGAAATTAAAAAATTATTAAATTCAATAACATTATCATAAAGAATATGTAGTATAACAAATCTATAAGGTTTATTGCTAACTGAATATTAACTAAAATTGATTTGAAAATGTTTCGACGTTGAAAACAAGTTTAAAATAATTATGTCCACTGTATCGTTGATATATTAAAAACAAATCGTTGAAATCTAAAAGATTCAGATAATACAGGTCTGATTTGATTTTCTTGAGGTATGTTGTAACCTAAAATATGCGTATTTAGTTTATCTTCTCAGTAATTTAAGTAACGAGCTGCATATGCGCGGGAATTGAACCTGCAATATTCGAATTTGCGCCTCTAAATCTCTGACCGCTTACTGAATAAAGCCTTTGCACATAGTTCTGTTGGGAATTGAGACCGATTTTATATGCATTGCAACACTATGCTGTACTTTAGCATTTTTAATAAAAATAGCTTCAAGTTTTTTAATTAGAATTTGTTGTAGTCACATTTTCCAGAAGCGCCGAAAATTCCTCGGCTAATTCCTTTCCATGGAAACAGATCATAATAGCAACAAACTTAGAGATATGTTTCAAAAAGGGAAAACTTTTACTCCCGGTGCACTCTATCCCCTTTGGAATTCTTCAGTTTGGTCGTTTTCGTTTGCAAAATTTGCCATCAAAGTACTATTTCCCGACTGTTTCATTTCCCTAGCCCCATGCACCGAACTCAGTCGGCATTCCCAGGCTCAGCGGGTGAAAATTTACGACGGCGAACTTATCAAAACTTTACGAAAGATGATGACTTTCTTCACCTCAAGAAAGCGTAAACTTCTCGGCAATGGAGCATTTACTTTGCGTGGATAATGTGCACATTCTCTGAGACAGAGCAGCAGATAAAATTGCAATTCATGGGGGCCGTCGAACATCCGTTACTCCTTCCCAATAGTCGTGGTCGCGCGGGTGAATCCATCCGCTGTTTCCGAAGTGAGATAAGTTTTTCAACTGCTGCAGCATGTAACATTCTGGCGCAACTCGCGGAACTCCTTTCTGGTCGGGGGAAGTTTCATGTTTCATTCGGTAAGACATCGGAGATATTATCGTTATTGTTGTTGCACTCTCATTTATTTTGTTCCGGCTCTAATTAAACATAAATCCCAGAAAGGCTTCGGAATCTCTCTGGTACTATTATAGAAAGAAAGATGAAAGATGGGCTTAGTCCACCCGCTCCATTTCCTTCCTGACCTCTTGCTGTGGTTTCTGAAGAGAAAATTTCTAATTGCTTTCTTTCACCGGAGTTTGATGCTTCTTCAATAGTTTCATACAATTTTCTAGTTTGCTACGGGATTGCCCATCAGCCGCAATCTACTATGGTTCTTTTTTCCGCGTCCTTAGAGACCCAATTATAATTATCACGAGCAGATTTCCTAACTTATCGCGAAAAGATGGCTCGGCTGATTTAAAGCTCCAATGATTTAATACATCCCAGAATCCTAAGGGGGTCATATTTCTTTGAAGATAGACAAATAACAATTATATTAAATAATAATAATACTATTTTTCTTTCCTTACTAAATAAGCAATAGCTTTTTTTTCCTTTTCGTATCTGGTTCAGATTAGGTAGCAAATTAGTCATTGAATTGAATTTTACAAACCATCTAGTCGAATTTTATAAACTGTGTGCTTTCCTTTAAAAAAAAAAAATTATATATTATTTTTAAAGGTGTTACCAAAATTTTCCATTTTTCACTTAAAGCATCAGTTCTCTGCATATCACCACTGAAAGGAAAAAGCTCATTTTCAGGACCTATTTAATGAGATCAAAAATAATTGAATATTCCTAAATGTTAAGAAGGATGAAATACCTTTCACTAAATTCATCATTACTGTTCCTGCATTTTGCATGCATTTGTTTTATCAGCAATTTTCAGAAAAAACCGAATATCTGCAAAAATATTATATAATATTTCTGCGACGGCACAATAGTATTTTCGACCAATTCTATAGTAATAAAAAACATTTACTCTTAATTTATAGTTAGCATAATATTTTCTTTAAATTTAGTAAACTTTTATGGAACTACGCACATAGGTTTCCTAAATTTTCGAAAATAAGCATAATTACAATATTTACCATCTGTGGTAGAGGACTTTAAGGCTATAAACCCTAGTATTTGGTATCAATTTAAACTTAATACCTACAGCGTGTTAAGTGCATCAATATTACATATAAAAAATCTATGCAAGATTCGGAAGTCTCTTTTGGTTTTATTTATAAAATCTAAATAAATAAAAATTTAAATTCCAAACTGCCAGTCGTACTGGTTCTCTAACAGTTGTAGGTTGTTTCATTAAAATTCTACATTTATTATATTCTGTAAAAAAAAAGAAACATAAATCAAAATATAAAATTAAAAATCGTTATTCAAAAAAATGTTTCGCACCTTCGGTAAGTAATCGTATAGGAGAAAGATTTAAATTTGAATATTTGAAAACAATTTTTACTCGAACACGGCAATGCTAAAAAGAAGGGTTGTGAATCAGATAGGCTATGCATGTACATATACCATATGAGACAGTTTATTACCTCGTACAGCCTATTACCTCGTCTTAATCCAGAATATGTTGTAGGCGATATGAGGCCTTGGAATACCGCCATACCAGAAAGTGTTTACCGTTTTTTTTAAAGGAAAAAACATAATTTTTAAGAAAATGGATAAAATTATCTTTTTAAAGTATTGGCCATTCGATTCTACACACATTGTCCACCTTTCTTGCAATTTATGAATGCCATCTCAAAAAAAATCGTTTGTCCTTTGAGCCAAACCATTCAACGAGCCATTTTTCAACTTGTTTTGAAATTTACAAAGTGCTGCTTAGCCAGCGCGAATTCCATTGATGCGAAAAGGTGTTAATCGGACGGGGCCAGGTTTGGAGAGTACGACGGATATGATAATACGTCCCGTTTTGCTGTGAGTGACGGTGCATTGTCATGCAACAAAATCACTTCACCGTGTCTTCAGGCCTATTCATCCAGCAACGCATGGTTTAAATTTATTATTTGTTGTTTGTAGCAATCATTATTAACTGCTTCACGATGTTTCAGAAGTTCATAATATACCAAACTACTTTTGTCCCACCAAGTACAGAGCGTTGTCTTCTTTCTGAAGCGATTGAGCCTTGGAGTCAATGGGCCAGCTTGGCTAGGCGATAACCACGATTTTTTACGTTTTGGATTTTCGAAACAAATTTATTTTTCATCACCATAAAGATCCGATGCAAAAATGATGAATTGTACCGTTGAAGCAACATTTCACAAATGGTTTTTCAATTTTCAATTTGCCTCTTATTTAGTTCATGTGGCACTCATCTTCTCAGCTTTTGAACCTTTCCCATTGCTCGTAAGCGGTCACTAATCGTTTCTTGTGCCACATTTAACGTTTCTGCCAATTGTTTTTGAGTGTGGTTTGAGTCTTCGTCCAATAACTCCTGCAATTCCGCAATTCGTCCAATAACTCCTGCAATGTTTTTGGTTTACCTGAACATTTACTGTCTTACAAATAAAAATCACCACTTTTAAATTTTCGAAATCACGTCTCACATGTTTTTATGCTTAGAGCATACTCTCCATAAGTTTCTACCAGCAAACGATGACTATCAATGTCGTTTTTATTTTGATGAAATAAGAAAATCAATACATGCTGCAAATATTCCTTTTCAGGCACGACGCTATTATTTAGGCGGAATGAAACTTTTGTTGTTTTTGAAGCTTAATGACAATAGAATTAAATGAGATATATGTTAAATAATTTTATTCCATACTTACGGCTAGCGATATCAGTTAGAAGAACCGGTAAGGACTTTCCGGTACACCGGGTATAAGTGTCTAAAAAGCAGTTATTGTTAATATTATTTATTAGTTACATTTATTTCCACGACTTGTAAATTTTTTAGTCATAAATGCTTTGTATAGAGGTTACGGGCATGTGTAATTACATAAATAAATAAATTAATGTGTAATGTAATGTGGACAATGTTTTGTATTTACCTGATTCTCAGAAATTCCTTACGGTGTAGATTTCAATCCTTTGTTAACATATTTTATACTTAATTTTCTTTTAAAATTTCTTTGATATGCGAGCGCCAAACAAAAAATTCCCCTGTGTAACCCCTTTTAGCTGTTCCACTGCGGGGTAAAAGCCTTGAAATATTAACTCACCTGGAATGGTGATACAATCATACAAAACAAAAAATAATAGCCGAAAGAAAACAACAACAGCTCAAAACGATTTTCGTCCGTAGATTTTCGTTTTTTAATTCTGGTGAAGCAAAAGTATGCACCTGTCGATTTCCGGTTTTTGCATCTGCTCCCAAAAATTCTTTTGCGTCCAGATCTTTTAAGGGAATATTAAGTTTTACGGAGGTGGTAGGTAGGTAGTACGTGCATATATATAATAAAAGGTATGAGGGATTGGCCACTTCACTCCATGAAAATGTTTTTTAGTTCAAAAAGTTAAAAAAGTGTGTAAAAATCCAATTTTTATACAAAAAATCTAGCTGTGTAGTTGGCGTCGAATGAGCATAATAAAATAAAATCTTGACTACCAAACAAGTACAAAAGGGTTAAACAATATGTCGCCTAGTTATTAGCCACTATCACGGTCGGAGACAATGGTCCTTACCCTTCCAAGTCACAGTTTTGTAACAAAAAACGGCTGAAAAATAAAGCAGAACCCGACCAAATCCTGAAAAAGTGAAATAGTTATTCTGGGCTTGAAGGACTTATTTACATATTGTACAAGGCATATAATAGCCCGGTGGTTCTTCTAGACCGCATCACCTCCATTGTGAACCCAATTTGCATATTCATCCTGAACGAACCCACTTCACCCACTTCCTCGATGGCTCTAGTTTTGCTGCTGGTAGATGTGCGCAAAATTAGTTGCGGTAATCAGAATAAAGAGTATCGTGCTGTTATTCTGGGTAGTTTCTACCTGCCTTCAGGACGTTGGTTACTCTACACCTGTATGCTCTGACGGTTTTATGCTTCTCTTTCACTACTTTTCCGGACACAATGTGAATGCAACATTTCGTGGCGCCTACAGAAATAGTGCGGCCGGGGTCATATATAAGAAATTTATGAAAACGGGAAGCAATGTGAGTCCCTTTCAGGTCAAAGTACTTTTTCACCTGTTCTGAACTATGACAGTTTTCGGGTTGCTAAAGCTGAAAAATGGAAGTGAACTTTCTGACTATGCTAGTTTTTAGTTTTTCAACAATTTAAAAAAGTTTAATTACTTTATAAATACCTGAGGTTGAATTTGTAGGCAGTTATGGTGAACGAGTCTGATGATTTCAAGAATTATATAGAAGAGTTTCTTAATAGTATTCAATCAAAAATGAAATTTTATCATAATATTCGAGAGTATCGAAAAACACAATATGGTGGACCAATATTACCGAACAGTAATAATACCTAGCTAATGAAACCTGGTTACTATATATCTATGTAGGTAAATACATTAAATATCGGTTATTACGACATATCCGATATACCGACAGGCAATTTTCAATCACATATCGGTTATAATGATAAAAACAAAAAGGGGATCTTTTTGAGTTGAATCGAAGAAATAACATTTTTCCTTTTTATATGCCAGCACTGGAGTGTGATATTTGATTACAACAAATGACCCCCGTTTTAAATTTTCACTATTCCATTTTAGCCAAACGGTCACTCATGGTTCCTACACGCTTTTTGCACTCTTCCACAATAATTAGTTTTCAAATTTCCTTTATGCAATTTTCTAGCTCATGGATATCTTGAGGCGCTTGTTGCAATATGCGATGTTTTAAAATAGCCCAAGTATTTTCAAACGGTCTGGACTTTATAGAGGTCATTTCAATGCATTCATATTTTCATTCTCTTCGATATTTAAACCCTTTTTGCCGTGTGGATAGGGGCATTATCTTGCCTTAAAATTTTAAAAGTTTTAAGACCTAAAGTACGTCCATAAAAAAAGTATTACGAGGCCAATATTAAGCTTATTTGGTAAATATTGAGGCCTATAAAGATAGAATTAGAATCCTATAATTTTTTGAAGCCTATATAGCAAGTCGATTTCATAATTTCTTGTAGAAGTTGAGTTTCAAAGGTCTTGAGCCTTATACTCGTATAAGCGCTCCGGTTCAGATCCATTTTAAATATTTTGGGGCCCTGTATAGTCGCGTGGAGTTAGCTTAAAATGAAATTGTCCGCCTGCTATGTCAAATAGTCCCGCTAAATTAAGTTTTTATTTTTACTCGGACTGTTGCAGTACGAATTAATTTACAATTAGTCTCCTTCCTACCTGAATATTACGAATTCTTTCAAGATGTTCAGATAGATATCCTCAGACATCCTCATTCTGTTAAAACCCTTTTCAAGTGCCTTTAATGTTGGTCTATTGCATTTGTAAGACAGAGCCTGACCAATTTTTCTGCTTACGTACACTCTGTCGTGAGAGTATTTCAACCGAATCATGGATTCATTAGTCCAAAGTACTGAATTTCAAAACTCTTTTTGTTTTTAGAGCAAGACTTTAGAAAAATTTTCAGTTTTTTTCAATTTCAGCATGGAATGTTCCTCGCAACACGTCCGTCTTTGCTATTTTTATAAAGTCTTTCTTGTATGATTTGCGTTGATGGGACTTAAGTTTTCAGTTGGGCATGAATTTTAGCAGTTAAGATTAATGGATTTGTATTTCACATCGTTTTAATCCACTTATCAACTCTTTTGGAACTGGTTCTTGTCCTGTCCTCTAGTTTTATTACCTTTATACGTGAATTTTAATTGAACACCCAATAACTTTGACGAATTGTCGTGAGAGTTTTGTTGAAAATTTGGACAATTTTCCTATCGTATCCCTATTTTTGTGCGATTATGATTGTACGTGCTTACAGTTTTAACGTTTAGAAACATTTAAAAATCAGCATTAACCAAACCCTTGAAATTAATCTTAGATTTAGGTTAATCTAGAGCAAATGTGGTCAAAATTCTTATAAATAATTATTCTTTTAAATTGATGTAACAATTTGATTTATTTAAATAATAATGTAGAAGCAAGAAATCAGGTCAGGTTTTCATAGTTTTGATGTTAAAAGCTATGAAAAAATACAACATGAGCTGGAATTATATTAAAATGGTCTCATATGAATTACAATTTTCGTAAATTTTGTTAACAAATACTTCTTGAAAAGCCTTATTTAGCTCTGTACCTAAAATATTTAATTTCAGAAAAATAGGTACTAGTAATAGTTCAACCACTTTTTATATTTCAATTAATATATCTTAAATTAAAAATATAATGAATTCTATCTTATTGACGAAGAAAGTTTAGAACTCAATCCTTAATATAAAATATACGTTAAGAGAGGTAATTCGATTAAAAAGGACCCTTGTGAGAATATATCCGTTCTTTTATTAAATCAAAATACGTAATGTAATCAATTTTACAGTATTTGGTTTTAGTCTTTAAAAATTTCAAGTTCTTCAATTATTCCGACCGCTGTTTGAATTCGAGACAATGAACCCATTTCTCTCGAGGATTGCTCTTAGAATAAAGTTCACAGCAAACAAAACAAATATTTACATCCGTTTTACTTGAACATCTCCAATCCTTTTTTTAATTGACTTATTAGAATTCTTTGTTTTTGGAACGGCCTTTTGTTTTTGTCTTTACGAGCCCCAGAGTTTTGTTAGAATTTGTCTTGTAGTAATAGCTTACTGCTATTTAACATTTATTGTCAAATTATGTAAGGATTAAAGTTTTTTGACTAGTGTTAAATAATTCAATAAACAACAAAGATGTTTCTCAGGAAGGAGGATAGATCCATTTCTAGTATTCTTTCTTTTATTTAATTAGGAATTCAGTTACCAAAAGTAGGAACGTAATACGTTAAGCCAAGGCTCATATTTTAAAGTTTTTAATATCAACGTCTTTTAATATACAATTAATTCACTAACAGTTAAGCTAACTATTAGAGTAAAAAACAATTTCCACCCTAAAAAGTAAGGTGTGTTGCCTGATTTTGTTATTCAAAACAATAAACTAGTCGAAAGACATTATATGCTCTGGAAAAAGGAATGGAAAACTAAAAGACTTACATAAAAATAACTTGGTTATACGATTAAATAAGATTTCCACATTATTAGATAATCTTTGTGGCACCATGATGCAGGTACCCATTTTTTTCCCACAGCGCTCCTTCACGGCTGAAAAGATTTTCAACGAGAAAACACTTCAGAATGATGTGTTTAAAGGGAAATTCACATCTTAGCGAACACAATATCCAGAGCTCTTTAATATTGTAGTTGCTTTTCATTATTTTTTGTTCATTTCTCACTTGCATCTTTTGAAGGGTACGTCTTTCTTCGCTGAGACTCACTATGAATCCCTCAGTACAAACGATTGCCCAACACTCGTATTTTCCACTTGAGATGTTTTATCAGAAAACGAAGTTTTCTTCCATCGCCTTTGTGCATTTTTCGTTCAACTCCGCAGAGATTCAGAAAATTCGGAAAACTAGCATACCTTGAAGAAGTCTGTAGTTGTACAATGCACCGAAAAATTCTATAGACTATAGACTAACTGAGGAGCGACCTTCCCTGGGTCACGGTTCGCTTTGTCTTCTTTCTTCCAAGAAATTTCTGTTAAAATGCAAACATCAAGTAATACGACAAGTGCGGTGGACCGAAACCGAAACTTGGGAGCGTCACTACATCACCGTTTACAGGGTGGACTCCAGGGTCTAGAAAAGACTTAGACGACGTGAAAACAGCTCCCAAGCCCATCTCCTGTTTAACTAGCGTTGTTGGAGCTCTGCCCGCTCGGCACACCAAATTTATGGAAAACCACAGCTGACCGTCGAAGGTAAACAGGGAGCCCGTCGCCTCCATAAATCATTTTGGGGAACATTTTAAGCCTTTTTTTAGCATTCCAAATGCTTGCTGGGCCCCTCATCTAGTTTTATTGCGCTTTCCTGAAGCCGGCAGACAACTTAATGAATGAACGAATGGATTAACCAGATCAGAAGAACCCATTCCAAGTATGCGTTCCGCACGAACAATGGCAAATCGCAAATAAAAGTATTATTGCTCGCCGAAAACAAAACAAATAAACAGAAATAGTCCGCATCGAGAAATTTAAAATCTGAGCGTATCCGTATCCGCCTCTGTTTACCTATTAAAATGCAAATATTTGCGGTAGCAATCAGAAGCAGCTGAGGATCGAATTAAATTTTTATGAAGTTTTCAAATTTCCAAGGTTGATGTAGGAGTTGGTAAATCAAGCTGGAGCTCATTGCCTCTGCAAATGCATATATTTGCACAACATGTGGATTTTGAGATAGATCTACCCTCATTCATTTCATTCATGTTTATGTTTTTGATATGATTTAAAAATTCAAAAAATGTACAATCTTATTCCGTGCACTTAATGAATAAAATTAGCTTTAAAAGTATCGCAATAAACGACGAGCTGCAAACAATTAGCATTTTTATTAACATTTAACTCTATACGGTTAACAAAACTATAGTTATAACCTTAAATGGTTTCTTACGATACGATATACTATTTTATTTGTATTGGAAAATTCTGAATAGTTCATAAGTTATAGACTATTGGCCAGAATCGAAGCAATTTTTACGCATAACTCTTTTCTCTCTTTAAAATTTACATGTATTTAAGTTTGATGACGAATGAATACATCAAAATAAAAACTAAAATTTTGTCCCACATTTATATTGACCTATATACTTATACTTTACAAATTGATAAATGTTTAAATGGCTAAAATTGAAAATGTTCTATTATATCACTCTTACGAGGAAAAGAATTGTATTTAGAGTGCTAAAAAACTAAATATTAAATTTAAATTAACTACAAACCTTATATATAAATTAATTGTTACTAATAGACAAATAGGTGTCAGATGTATAATTAGGGTTAGTGACGGGGATAGGAAGGAGGACAAAAGTAGTTCAGGAGTTTTTTTTGTAATCTCAAACAAATTTATAATATATAGGGTGTTTCATAGTGGGTATGACAAACTGTGTGGTATGAAAGATCTGTTCTGGACAAATAATAATGTTGCTTAGGAGGGGGAGGCGGTCATATCAACCATTTAGGAGCTACAGGGTGATTCGTTAATTCTAATTTTCAATGGTATATATATCACTATTTTACTTTTATTTTTAATTTTTACGCCAAAAATCTACTACCCTAATGTTCTTTCGAAAAATATCAAGAATGTTCACTCACTTCTGTCGATTATACTTTAATTACAATACTTAGTACTTACATAGTTTCTTCTAATTATTTTTTTAAATTAAAGAAATATAGTTCTGCAATCATTATAATTCTCTCTATGTACTTCTGTACTAGCACTTCACTTCTGTAACATTAAAACTTCGCATTTCTAAACTGCTTTTAATGTTTGTTCAAAAATTACAAAAAATAATTATTCCAGTAATACTAGTGCGCAAGCAGAAAGAATTGTAATGCACAGAGCTGACATGCTTCAATTGCAAAAAGGAAATTGGCAGGTTACGCCAGCAAATACAGGAACTACAAAGTGAGTTGTCGGAATTACAATAATATTCCATTTGCAAATGATGATGATGCAAGTTTTGCAATATCACCTTACTAAAGTATTGCAGAAATTACAAAATACTTTGTAGAAGCAAGTATTTAATTTGTAATTATTATGAAATTACAATGGGCTAAGCATTACGCATTACTTGCAAAGGTATTATAAGAATTAGAAATTTTTTTTTAAATATTATAGATTAATAATGATGAAAGAAGTAAAGAGTGCTATTTTTTTTTGTAATTTCCAACAATCACAAATACTAATTATTTGTGATTACTTCATAAAATTATAAGCTAGTAGTACTATTAAAGATTAAAAGATCAATTATGTTTCGGATTTATCTTTCTTAATGCGCCAGACCTTCATTTCAAATTTAAAAACTCACTTGGCGACTTTTTACTTTAAAATATTCATTTAATTATATCCAAGTTAAATATTATATACTTTATATACGAAAAATATCTTATAGACAAAAACCAAATTACAACCAATTTGAATGATATGCATAAAATCATTAAATATGAATAAACCTACACAAAACATAAATTGATATTTACCTTTATGTTTATAAACGAAACATCGAAAAGCTATGGGAAATGAATTTTCGTTTGAAAGCGTGAATAAATTTAGTGATAAAAGCTTTGTTTGGGTTATTTTATGTGTCAGTTTTAACTCTATTATGGAAATAAAGATCAAGATAAAGTTTGATACATTGCTAATAAACGATTGATATGTTGCTAATAAACGATTCGCCATATTCGGTTTCATTTCAGATATTTCTGTTAAACATCTTAAAGTTTTTGTAATGTCTAATAAATAGTAGTAATGTGGTATAAGGTAGTAAATGATTTTAACTGCAGACACGAGTACAAATTCCTTGTATTACTGGCATTTAAATTTTTACGATAACTTATGGCGTTTGCAATTTTGCGCAATACTAATTAGTATTCTACAGCTTGTAAAAAGTAATACAAGTCAAGGCTAGAAAGAAACATGGAAATCTTAGATCGTTTGTTTTATACTTCGTTTGTTTTTAAGAAAGAAAATGAATAATATTTAGGGGCAAGAGTAAAGGACTGGAAAAAAAATTAAATTTGATTACTAAAATTATGTGTTAATACAGTAATTTTTTAATGTAAGGAATTCGTATATTAAAATTTCATTATACAGAAGTTCGAACAACTTATCCGTAACACATGATTACATGATACATGATTTGGTTGAGAAATGATATATAAATAAATTTATAACGTTGAATGAGGACTTCTCGGAGGGTTTCCTTCTTAGAACCCAAAAGACTCAAATTCGATCCCTAAAGCATAAACGAATATTTTAAATATTATGTACAGACAAAACAAAAATAAAGAGGAATGAAATATGTAGGAAATTGCAGGATTTAATACATGAAATTTCTTCTTTTAAGGATTTGTACTTCTTAATTTGTGGCAAGTTTATCGTTATATTAATAACACTGCTCTAACACTCTTCTACACTTATTTAATGGTGTTTTCTCGCTGAAAGGACTGGTATTTTTGATAGGATTCTTTTTGTAGATTACTAATCCGAATGTAAAAATATTCTATTACATCACGTTTTTGAGAATAAATGAGGTTGCAAAGAAATAAAACTTTATTTTAGACTTTTTTGATAATTTATTAAAAAATAAAGAGATGTCCAGAAGTTCGAAATATATGTAAAAATAAAGCTTAAGTATTTCACTGTACTTGTAAAACACCAGTTATTGGTGGCATGCACTCAGTCAGTTTGTTGATTTTTTAAAAACCTTAGGGACAGATTTTCAACTACAACACAAAGTTTAAAATGGTTATTAAAATAGTTACGAAATAATTACATAATAGTTGTTCATGAGTGTTGACTATTTATTAATAATTTAACCTGAAGACAACAAGAGCTAAATAGTCAACAATCTTCCAAACCAAATAATTTTGTTTTAAATTGAACAGCACTAGACGACAATATTTTGAGAACTTATTTTTCAAAATTAGTTCTCAAAACTCAGCACTTCATTATAGTATAATTTTCATTATAAATGAACAAATAAATATCGGTTTTTTAATTATTTGATTGTTAGAAATAACACATTTTAGTTACAATTGCCTAGTTAAGTCCATCGATATTTTAACATTAACTTATTTTTGTAGTTAAAATCAACTAAATTCATGGTATTGGACGTGGAGTTTAAACCACGAAAATATTTAAAAAGTAGTTATTTTTTTTAACTATATTTTCTCTCGATGTATGTTTTAAATGCATTCTATGACTTATTAGTTTTTACGGAGTTTTTGAAAATGGTCAAAGTATTATTTTTTCACATCTCAACCCTATATTTCATTTTTACATTTAAAGTAAGTCATTTAGGGCGTTATTTTTACATCTACCAAAAGAAAGGGCTCCGTCTCCGCTGTTATACTATTTGCATTAAAATTAAATGATGCTCATAAAGATTTGTGTTTAAAATTGGTGTGTTTTAGTTAGAATTTAGTTAAAATCAATGCCCACGAAGATCCTATTTTCATCAATATGGGGATTCCTCCTGGATTTCTTGGGTGGTTGGAATCGTACCTGTCTGATCGATCGGCGCAGGTGCTCTTTAATTCCGCAATATCCACACCAATCTTGGTAACTTCGGGCGTTCCACAGGGAAGTCATCTGGGTCCACTGTTGTTTGTGTTATTCATTAATGACGTACAGAATGTCATAACTAACTCGGAACTACTTATTTATGCGGACGATGTAAAGATTTATCGTGAGATTTCGTGTCTTGACGACTGCCTTTTGTTGCAGGATGATTTAAACCGTTTTGTGGATTGGTGTTTGTATAATTGTCTTCTTTTAAATATGACCAAATGCTCTGTTATGTCTTTTTCACGTGGGGGTTTGTCAATTGATTTTCGCTATATTTTGGGTAGATCCCCTCTGGCGGTCGTAGATCACATTAAGGACTTGGAATTGATTTTGGACCGTAGATTAGACTTTAGGCGGCATATTGACTACATCATTAGTAGAAGTAATTCTGTTCTGGGTTTTGTTCGCCGTGGGTCTAGGGAGCTTCGAGATCCCTACGTTCTGAAGGCATTGTATGTGGGACTCGTCAGACCAATCCTTGAGTATTCTTGTGTTGTGTGGTCTCCGTTTTATTCTGCGCATATAATAAGGATTGAGTCAGTACAAAAGAGATTTTTTCGTTTCGCGTTGAGGCATTTGCCCTGGCGAAATAGATTGGACTTACCATGTTATGAGAGCCGATTAAAACTAATAAATTTACAAACATTGGTACGTCGACGTGAGGTATCTAAGGTTATTTTTGTTCATTTGTTGTTGATCGGAGAAATAGATTGCCCCGAGCTTTTATCGTCAATGAAAATTAATGTACCAACAATGAATCTGAGAAATTTTCATTTTTTGCATGTTGATGCGCATCGGACGTGTTATGCGACTTTTGGACCCATTAATTCTTTACTAAGATCCTATAATGATCATTTTTACACCTTAGACTTTAACTTAAGTATTAATCAAATTAAAAATATTTTAAAATAGGTAGTAGATAAGTCATTATAATAAATAATATTGTTATATATTTTTAGTTGTGTACAGTCAGGGCAGTTGTTTGTTGATTTGTATAAATAAATAAATAAATATGTTGATAAATTTGACTCATTCACGATTTGGACAATTACCGTCAAAAATTTATACATACATTTATAATTAGACAAAATGTTTTGTTTGTTTATTGTGTAAATTGATATTCATTATTTTGCCTCATTAATGATATCGTGTTTGATCCAGGAATGAAAATATTAACTAATTAAAACGACAACTGATATTTGCAAAAAGTGGTCTACCAGCGATAAAAAAGACGGAAACGTGCAGCATGTCATCAGTTACGTCCCAGATTAAATTTCAAACAATCAGCCGGAGAACTAATGCCCGGACACCCGTCGAACGGGTTAATTAACTGGTGAAATTAGATTCTTTCGTCTGTAGCAATCAACTTTCAATGGTTACAGTAAGACGTTGGTTACAAATTCAGAAAGTCCAGAGAAAACAAAAAAACGGTTACCGCCGCCGCCACCGTGTACTTCGTTTGCCAGCTTTAAGTAATCAGGGGAGCAATCTGGCGGTGTGATGGCGCCGTTGGTAGCGCCAAAGTTGTTAGAACTTGCCTGTAATCTGTTCATAATTAATCTTGGCACCTTAATTGAGGTGATTCCACACCATGCCCCATCCATTGGTGTGGATAAACAGGCACATGGTGAAAATTTGCTTAAATTTTCCCCACATTCTCAGGGAGTTTATTTAAAGATCAGCTCAGCAGGCGTTCGCGAGCGGCTAGCAAAAGCAGTCAGCGGTATCAGCGCAAATGCCGCACTTGCTAAGTGTCAATTAAAACGCCTAAAGCCATCAATCACTTTGCGAAACAAGCACTTTCCTAAGCGCAAGTCATAACATTTTGTTTACCCCTTTTCCGCTAGATGATTCTACCGATTCGGAACCCGATTCACAGATTCACAGCGCCGCGCCATTCGAACCACTCAACCTGCGATGATTTTGGAAACATCTTGGAACGGAGCCGAGATCCCGCGGACGTTTGCGAGTCATCGTAGCTTGCGGTGTGGCCTCTTCCCCTTCCAAGTAGCAAAATAAGAAGAAAACACGATGGCAAACAGATTGCCCAGGAATTTCGCCTTTCCCATTAATCGCTGAATTATCAGCAATTTTGATGGAGGTTCAACATCCTCACCGCTAATGCGGAACAATTGAGCAATTTGCATACAAAGGTCCCCCGGGATACAATCATCACATACTCGAGTGCCCGGATAGCTAGGTGCTTAATTACATTTCAGCACGTAATATGGGCTACTTTTACCCCTTCCATTAGCAGAGCTGGTGCTGGTCTATCAGCGCATAATCCATTGATAATAGCGCTCCACCTGAGTACCACTTCGTATGCAAACGACCGGGATTGGGATCGTTCTGGTGCGGTAGGCTCCGTTGGCGGTGTCGCTGTCGAGGTGTTCGTCGCCTTTGCTAAATCTTGATGTGCGCCCATCCAGAAGGCTCGACACTTCGAACGGATTACCCAGAAACAGAAGAGGAAAAAGAGGAACAGCAGTGGAGAAATTAAGTATGCAAATAAAAACAAATTGCGGCCCACACTTGAGCGGGGACTCATCGGCCCCAAGTGCAACTTGTGGGCAACAAACAGCCAAGAGCGTCTTAAATCTTAAATGCACCACCGCCCCGGGAACCGGGAGGTTCGGGAAAAATTATCGGATTTCCTTTTGTAGCGCGCAGCACTCCACCGATTTAAACACTAGCATCCTTTGAAGACTGTTAAAAGGAAAATGTTTTTAATTTAGTCGTTTCACTATCCGCCCCACCAACTGTGCTGCCTGTCGCCTTTAGCCTTTACCGAAAAGCAATCAAAGCACTCAAAAGTTCAAGGTGATTAAGGTCAAGGGAATCTACTTTCTATACATTTTACACGAATTTTTTCCAAAACTCAAATGCACAGCGAACATTTGCTTTTGCTCCGTTTATTAGGTGCTTTGTGTTAGCATTTTTCAGTCATAAAGAGATTGGTTTTAATACCCTTGAACTCCGAATGATCATAAATTGGCAGTGTGCCACTGTGAGTTGAGTTAAAATGATCTCTGCAAAGCGATATTTAATTCGCATTCAATAAAGTCTGGGAACATTTTATAAAGAAGTGAATTTGAAATAAATTGCCCCAGTAGACTATGGTAAAGAAATTTATGTAAAAGCAGGACTAAGTTGAGCAAATGTTGAGTTATAAAAATAAAAAAGGAGAATGCCGATAATGCCTTATAACAAATGTATAACAGTCAAATTAAATCATATATTGTAAAATTTAATGATTTTTGAATTCATACATGATTTTATTACAACACTTGCCGAATACTCTGCTATTTGGTTTTGGAAATACCGCAATAGTGTTTTTACTATGAGATGGGCAAAATGTAGTTGATTACTAATTAAGCAAATAGAGTTTTACGTAATTTCATTTATAGAATATAATGTAATCTACCAAAAAGCGCAATTACAATTATAAAGGAATTTGTAATCTTCTTAAAAACTGAATATGAATATGATTTAACGTATTAAACATATTAAAGTAATTGATATGCGTATAAAAATAAATGTGAACTTATTACATTTTGCTTTTGGTCTTTATGTTATGAGCTGGTAAATATTTGCATTGCCTCCATTGCGGAGTCGTCGAGTTTGAAGACAAATATTTAAATTGCTCTGATCCGAAGTCCTCGACTGCAAAGCTATAAATATCACATATTGAGTTCATTATTTGTTAAAAAATTGTTTGGAATAAATTTGTAATAATTTTGACGAAATAACCTTTTCTCTCAGTTTTTAATTTAACATATCAGAGACTCGTCTTACTGATCAAATAAACAGAATTTTTGAAAAAAATCATAAGACATATGTATTTTCTTCGTTTGAATGTCCAGTTCCATCTATGATTCTGTGGAGAAAATATTTCGTCTTCTGATAGTACTGAAAAACCCTTGGTGAACAAAACCTAGACCGTTATTAATTACTAAAATTCAACTCTAAGCACTTGATCAATTAGTTGAGTTAGAGACAAAAGCGAAACAATTTTATTATTTTAATTATTTAACTGAACTTGATGAGTGTGTGAAAATATAAAATTAATTGAAATATGCATTGTTACTGTCCATTTTTCGTGTATAATTTAAATGGAGCTTATTGGTAGTAGGAAATTTGCACACATCAAATGCCTACTTGACAAGTGGAAAATTGGATAATCCGCCAATTATATGTATGTTAGTGTCGAAAAGTGGTCAAAGTCTGTAAAAATTTAAGTATTTACACACCTAAAAATAAATAATAAATAATAAAAGTTGAGCTTAATCGCATCCGATAGTATAAGCGTTTCGCCTGAAACCGTGAGAAGAGTCCTCCGAAATCATGACTTACACAATTGAGCACAGTTAAGAAAGCCTCTTCTAGCAAAACGTCATTAAGCACGGTTAAATTTCGCCAAACGCTGTAAGAATTTTACCACCACAGGATTGGGGAAAAGTAATTCGTAGTAGTTCGATGAAACCAAAATTAACTGAATTGGCCCTGAAGGCCGGCAATGGACGTGGAAGTTGGCCAATGAACCTTTTTGTTCGTTACAATAAGCAGGTAGTATGATGATATGGGTGAGCCAACATCAGGTTTAGTTTAAAGAGTTGGACGATGCTAACGGATCTCATAGGACAGATGACTGCTGTTGACTATGATAGGATCCCCAAAATTGGTTTTCTCGGCAGTTAACAAGAGTAGGGAAAGTATATGCTTAACATCATTTTTCAACAAGATTACGATACCAAACACGCAGCTTGATTAACTATAGAGTCGTTGGTAAATCAGGGATTTCATCTTTTAAACTTGCAACACATTTTCTTGATCTCAACCCTAATCGAATATTTAATATTTATTGACCCCAAGTCAATAGATCTATTACTTTAACGCCAGAAGAAATTGGGTCCTTAAACGAATTTTGGAGCCGTGCACAGGACTACTGATATTAATAATAATATTAAATTTAATAAATCCAATGCCTTGCTAAAGTCAATATGTCATAAAAGCCAAAAGAGGCCCCGTAGTCTTTTAAAAAAGGTTTTAAAATTAACTTTTCAAATGAAATTTTGTTTGTTATTAATCTGTAATTATTCATTTATCCCTCTTCTATTTTCTTACTTAGTAAGGATTCAAATAAAGCTAAATATTAATTTGTTATTATACTATCAAGAAGTTGAGTCACTGTATATATCTGTCTTATTCTACCGTAAATTTGCAAAATAAAGGCTAAAGACGTTCGACACAGCAACAGTAATTACGATTACAAAACTACTTTGGTTATCATTTTGTAATCGATTACATTCTACTTTTATCTTCAACAATCAAATACCTATTTAATTTATATTCATTCTGAGGTTTTTAATATCAGTTTGATTTTTGTACTATTTGCGCACAGTTCATTGGAAATAAATGTTTGTTAACTGATTTCCAAAAATTTTGTATTAAGGTATGCACATAATATTGCAAACAATTCTTTATATTTAAATCTTAGTCATAATAGTGGAATAGATAGGAAAACCTTAATACGCATTCTAAGTATTCGTATTTCATTAGCAAAGTAATATCAATTCAAATTAATTCGGTTTAGCAATGTATTCTAGAGATATTAATTAAAATCAAATGACTCGGTCAAATTCAATTGAACATTGATTTTGATATTATTATAATTTTTTCTGTTGGTCCAGAATCGTTTGCCATATTTGACTGATTAGCATTGCCAATTAGATAAATTGTCTGTTGGTTTTTAGCTTTGCACGTAGCTTTGTTTTTTATTGGGCCATGTTGAGTTGGTCTTTTGAAAATTTGGTTGAAATCGGATAGGAGGCGGTACAGAAGAGGGGTAATATGACTTTTTGTTCCTCACAAAAAGCAGAATTATAAAGTAATTAATTTAAAATTTGGTACCCAAGAATTGACTGTTTTTAAAATCATAATTTATTGGATATTGGATTTTTTAAGTATTATTTAATTAAACTCGATTTAAGCTATTTGTTGATTAGGTAATCCCGATTCTATAATTTTTAGAAAAGCAATTTAATTTTTACTCTCCTTTGAAGTAAGTAATTTAGAAATTTCAAACTATGATTAAGCCTTTCGAAACGAATAGTTTCACCAATCCGTCAATCGATAGCATTTTGTGATTACACTTTCTAAGGTGTTAATTGCTTAGGTTAGCCTAAGCAATGATTTAACCAATTTTTTCCGATGAAAACCGGAGTTTCATAAAAGTGCTCAATTTTCCCATAATTTAATTGCACGTAGCGTCAACAAGATTGAATAGCTGTTCGCTTTCGACAGACAACAGCAACAACAATATTAAGTATAGGTTGCCATAAAAACGAGCGTTTCCCACTGATGGCTATCGCTCTATCAAATGCGGCTTAGGTGCTTGCTTAAGCTTATCTCAGCAATTTAATTGAATGGCGAGGCTCACAAGAAAACGTGAATTTCGCCCGCTAATGAAGGTATGAGATGGAAATTTTCCTCACTTTATATTTTTATTTTTTTATTTATATTAATTTTAATATTCTTGCCAGGCAACGTTAAGTCTGCAAAGCAACTAATAGCTGCCGTTCGGTATGATGGCAAAAAAGACCTATAGGCAGTTATTTAATGGTCTGGGATCGCGCCCGCGCAGTGAGTGTTTTTAATTGCGAACGCTAATTGCTTCATTTATTAATTGAGATGAAATTTACATTGTTTGGAAATTTATTGCGCAAAGTTCCCTTCAGCACATTAGAAAAGTTTTTGGAGCCCCCTAATAAGCTGGTTTCCAGCAATTAGGCCGATCCAAAGAAGGAAAAATCGCCGCGGGCAGGAGTTAATTGCTCAAATCCTTCCCACTTAGCCTTGTTGGGAAATAATACAAAATTGCCCGGGAGTTGAGAAGTGCCGCCAATGGGACCGTGGGCAGGGAATGCGATGAAAAATGTCGGTTATGACAAGAACACTCAAGAGTGACCCATCTGCGGACCTGTCGTCGGACCGCTCCGACTCGTCTTAATTTTCCTTTCTTGACTAATTTAAATCTCATTTGGTGGATTTGTGCCCACCTCTTCCGGTTGCCTACAACGTCGCACAAAATACGAACGGAGACGATCCGGTGCGTTTTGAGCCTAGTCCCCTCAATGTTGTGCCAGAAGGAATTCCTTAGTTGGTGCTAAAATTGCCATCTTTTGATTGCCCACGTTCGTCATTGTCTCGTCACTTTGACGCTTCCTTCCTTGGGAGAAATCATTTTAAACGAGAGATTTGTCTGCGCGGAAAATGATAAGAAGGCCGCCGTTCTGTCTGCGGTCTTCTATTGCTGCCACTGAAGCTGCTTCTAGTCTATTTGATGGATTAAGTTGTCGGAATGGGTTAAATGCAGTTGACACTGTTGTCTGATTGAGTCAGTCATTGGTATCATTCAATTTGGATCTAGTGCGGAAGGTTACAAACTTGCCGTGATTAGAAAATATGATTGAATTTGTTGAGATAACTAAAGATTATGTCTAAATCTAGAAATCGCGTAGGAGAACAACATTTTCTTTATTCAAACTTTACTAATGAACCTACAATTGATTTATGTACCGCAGATTGATAGATTTATTTGGGTCGCCTCATTACACTTGCTGGGAAGTTTGAATAAATTCCAATTTAACACACAATCTGAGATATACTCAGACGGTTCAGTTCTTTTATTTTTTTCAGATGAAGAATTTCATTAACATTTTTCCTGATAGTCTATAGAGGTTGTCCTCATTAATTACGTACTTTACACTCTAAATATTTTTTCCATTTGTTTGCTCTCGATAAACTTTAAAACCACTAAATGCATTTTTACTCGAAGCTAAAATAAAGGCAATATGCTTCCGCATTTTTAAATATATATGTATGTATGTATGTAAATATGTACCAACCTACAACCTAAAACCTCTAAACATATTTGGAAAAATGGGCATTGCTAATATCTTAAAATATTAAACCAAAGGTGTATAATCTTTGCCTTTTATTAAAATTACATGTAAAAACATTTTAAAAATTGACTTAACATTTAATTTATAATTAGGGAAATACTGCTCTCAAAATAAGATTGAAATTTTCACATAACCACTGGAAATGTAGTGTTCTTAACTACATTTTAACTTCGAACACTTTGAGGTGTTAATTAATCTATTAAAACTATCATCCGGTAAGGTCCGTATAATATAAAGACCTTATGCTTGTTAAAAATAACGATCAATAAATTTGGAATGATTATAAAAGATATCTTTTGGGAGTGGTTTTCAATATTTCAACATCAAAATATGGGTATTACATATATGAAAAATGTTAAGAAGTTATATCAGTGGAAATAGAATAAACATATATAGGTAATGAGAAATAAAATGAACAATTATAAACTAAACTGAATAAGATACGGTTTAATTCAATAACGTGAATGAATTAATACATTAAATACATAGGGGAAAGTACAATTTTTAAATTTTAGTTCGCTTCTATAACATTTGTTCCACGGATTATGAATCCTCAAAAGACAGTTCCAATTTGGTTCCCATTTTCAAGAAAAAAAAGAATAAAATATCCATTTGGAATCTTGTAACATAGCTTTGATGAAAGTTGAAGTCCTAATCTAGGAATATAAAATACTACTAATATCTATAAATATTTCTAAATAATTTGTTATACAAGTTTTTCGTAGGCAGACCCTTGTTATGACTTTTATTCATCTTTTTTTTTGTATGATATACTCGTACATATTTGTTTTAAGAGAAAACCCTAAGTTCATTCAACGCTTCGAAAATGTTTAAAGATGTTTTGATTTTTATTAAATAGCTTGAGATTGAAGTCAGTTAGCCAAGTTATGCTATTATCACCTAGAATACTCTCCAAAAACTACGGCAGTTTGTATTTCTTAACACTATTTTTTTTGAAAACGGAATTCGATTGAGTATTTCTCTTCGAATTTATAATCTATGTAAAATATCATATAGAAATTATCTATAATTTGTTCGGCAATAAATGTTGTGTTGACCTGTATTATTTTAATACTACTTAGTATAGAAATCTTTCTAATTTTTGTGGTTATTTTAAGGGAGTCGAACAATACCATATGAAGTTGCAATAAGAATGTAATGGTAGCAGATACATTAAAATAAAATAATGTAGAAATGTGAAAAATTGAATTACGACTCGAAAAACATCCATCATGCCTTCATATAATTTTCAAAAACAAAATAATAAAAGAGTCGATTTTACAGAGGAAGAATGTAAATGTTTATAAAGGTTTCTTTCGTGTCTTCTACATTTATATATATACCCTAAAATATAAAGTATACCCTAAATATTTATCTGCTTTTGATTTGTTACTCTGTCTAGTTTTTATGCTTAGAAATTCCTTGTTTTCTATTGCAATGTAACGCCTTACGGTTATAGAGTGATTTTTATTAGCAAAACAAAATAAATAAAATTATAACATTAAATTTTCCTAAAAAATATAGGAATTTTAAATCAATTCATGGCCAATTAAATGGTACTGTTTCGAGAATGCAGAATAACATCATTTTGAAAAAGTAAAATTTCCGAATATTCCGTAAATCTAATAACTCTTCGTTTTGTGTCCAGACAATTAAATTAATAATCCACAATTATTTTATAATATGGTAAAATGTTATAGGCTGAGATATTCTAAAATTACAAATAAACAACATATAGAGAAAGACAGATTAAAATGCAGTTTAGGGTATAAGTAAAAATTGACCTTCCTCGATTGATGTATAGGTCGTTTAGCATTATTTATGCATGCATATAGATTTCGCTTTCACCCAAGCCCCTCAAGCTACTCGTACACTGAATTAAATCGTCATTCTACAAAATGAATAATTACACCTGCACGTATTAATTAATGGCAATATATCATCTGTTGATTCTAATTCCCACACCTTTGTTACCCAGTTTGACCGTCAGGAATTTTGAATTTCCATAAATCTAGTTCGGTAGCATTCCAAGTTTTTGTTTTTTTTTTTATTTTACACTTACTTGAACAAATATCAGCCAATGCAGTTATAATTATCACGAAATAATTTGCGATGCAAGTTCAATTAGAGAACTAATTCGCAAAAGCCGCGGACCGTTTATAATTTCTCCTCCGGCTGGGGACCGGCTGCCTGCAATTAATTCAGCGTAGGATATGATTGCGATTTCCAGCGATTATTGCCGCTAAATTAAACCGGAAAGATGCATGCAAATAACACAAAGTGAGAAGGAGGTGATTAACATTAAAATTAAAATTCGAAAAAAAAACCGTGTCTGGCTTAGCACTAATACGGCGCTACCAGTGTCAATTGGCACGGTTTCGAGAACTCCGAAGACTATATAAATTGCGGACACACGAGTGGTGCGCAAGATTTGCAAAAGATTATGGTCGTGCGCCCACCTACAGTTTTAGAAAATCAAAATTAATACGTTTAAACTTGGTACGTCGCAATCCTTCAAAACGTACCCTATTTATAGACTCCAAAAGTCGCGAATTTTGCGGTCATGCTATACCGCGGCGATTAAGTTGCACACACATTGAAAATTGTGTCGATTTAGATGGATTTAACCGATAGAGGCAGACAAAATTGTGCGAGGGTTCGAAATACGCTCTAACACTTTGGAGGTGATGATGGTAACGATTATGGTAATGATAACGATAATGATGATGATGAAGTCATGAGAGATCGATTTTCGCTTTAGAGACGCTTGCGAATATTCGCCTTGGGGCTCGTCGAAGGTCAACAGCCAAAGATGTTGACGTCTAAATGTAAACAGTTTGCGCCAAAGGAGCAAAGTGGCTAAGTGCGGACGGAAATATTCGTCTCGGCCCGTTTCTAAATTTGCATGTTATCTCAACGCGGTGGTTGGCTTCAAACACTAAAATCGAAAATTAAACTATATTAGGGTATGGGCAGAAATGGAATTTTATGCTGGTGCTGTGGTTGTAAAGCCATCAGGCGTAAACAGACGACAAAGGCAAGGGGTTTAGACGGGCACAAAGTAAGCCAAGTGGGCAGCGTTTAACATTTAATCGAAAATCATATTACGCAAAGTCTTTTGATTTCATACTCCTATTACATAATTATCCTTATCCTACCCAAAGAGTATTTAATTTAAGCCTAATAATCAACTTAAACTTATAACGTTTACTATAAGAGAGATAAAAACGACCTCAAGGACTATTTTCTATGTTTCGTAAAAATATTAATACTACTTATTGGAATCGTTACACGCTACATAATATAAGTGCAAAAATATGCGATGTAAATTAGGAAATGCTTGGAGCAGTTTGAATTTTACAATTTCTTCAGATTATAACTTTGTAAAAAAGTAAAACTTTTTCGTTATGATTTTTTTTCAAGAATAGAAATAGAGTAATTTAAAAATGTTTCCTAAAATGTTCTGTATGTTTCTTAAAATTAATTTTCGACTTTTCAACGGTGACAAGCACGCACTTGTCTTAGGAAACGATAAACTGAAGTAATATAAAATTGACTTTTAAGGGGTTAAGGTCAGTTACAAATTTGAAATAATCGATTTTTTATATTGCTTTTTGAGAAAGTGGCAATATTACAAACATATTTTCTTAAAACAACATAAAGATCTGAGTATTATTCACTGAGTTACATGATTTTGAGCAGAGCGACCTCAAGTTCTTTTATGTATCTTTAAACGAATATTAAAATTTTAAACATTTTTGAGTTTATGTACTATATAACGTTTTCAAGTATATGTACTATATAATTTCAAAACGATCGCTTTCAAATGTTAACGAGTTATTTAAAACATAAAAGTGGCGTACTTGAACAAGTAAAATTTCATTTAAATTGCTCATTTTTTTCATAATTGAAAAGTTACCCCTTTGTTTTAATTGAAACATGATACTTTTATTCAAACATTCACCAAATTGTGTTTTAATCTTTCGATCAAGTGCACCAACATTTAATTTACTAATGAGTTCCATTACGTTTTTGTCAGATTGTCAGGAGTTATTATGTACTCAACAGAACTCCATTTATTTGGACTTTCGGAAGATTGACTGTATCATGTTTATTTATAATTATTTGTCTATATTAAAACTATTATAATTTCGTTAAATATATATTATTCTAATAAATATACAATGTACCTTTTTAACTACTGATTTATTTTTTGAATTCGTATAAAAATACTTATAGACATAGTTTGAATTTAAATTTAATATCTCGGGCAATATAGGTGATCGACAAATCATTGAATATTTGCCTATAACATTTCATCAAAATCCGTAAAGACACTTCAAACTACATTTTTGTAAATTTTCGGTTCTGAATACTATCGTACGGTATTAAATAAAGGTTAATTGAATGGGGCAAATATTTAACATTTATTAATAAATCAAAAATCATCTGGAACAACATTTTCAAAAAAGCACTATAAATAGATGACCTATTGATATACCTTTTCAGGAAAAATCAGAAAACCTTTAAAGAAATATACTCGAGGTATACATTGAACAAAAACAGTTCATGCATAATTTGCTTATATAAAAATTTGAAAGTGTTTTAAATTTCTTTAAGTAAGAGAGTATTATTTCGAAATTATTTATATGACAAGTTTTAGGGGATAAAGATATAAGAGCTAGATCGCCTTAGTTCTACTTCTTAAACATTACTATCACCTTGTAACGAATATGAATATTTAGTTTAAGATAAAATCAGTGGTCTTTACATTAAAATAACGAAATAAAAATTAGTCTTACGTTAGACTCAATATGTGAGGATTGATAAAACTTACACTGATTACAATAAGCTATTTTAGTAAAACCATATATAATACTTCTTTTCTAGAATTTGCATAGTTAAATATTTAGATAAAAAAGAAAAAAGGATATTAAAAAACTCAATTTATTCTTCATAAGAAGATGCCTTTGTAAAACTCGACAAAAATAACGCAAATGTTTGGAATTCTGAAACGATAGTCATTCCTTAACAAAACTCTTTAATTGTCCTCTTTCATAAAGAAATGACTTTCTCCCAAGTGTAAAAATACCGATGCTTCCCTTTTGTAGAAGCAAATTTCTTTTAAAAAAAAAAGCGGAAAGTTTTTGTACTAAGTTCTTTCCGCGGTAGGGGCAGTACGCATTCAATCGCATTTGCTCCCAGGCCACGTAGCGAAAATGAAAAGAAAAACACGTTATTAACCTCATTTCAACAAGATCTTTTTTCTTATTATCTCCCTGTTTCTTCCTTTTTTTTTGGTTTTAATTTAATATTCGCAAATCTCACTTTGATGGTGTGCATCTTAAGGCCGAAATCCGTCTTCCAGAGGGGTAGGTACCTCAAAGGCCGGGTGTATGAAGTACCGAATTGAACCTTCCAAGAACAGCTTTTTTTAAATAAGCACAGTAGCCGTGATATTGCAAATTTTTTTAATTCCACGCTTCCTCTGTGGTATCTGCTTATATCGGTATTATGGATACAGACCGCAAATTGCAACCAAAACAAAAACCTGACCAAAACCTGCAGATTTGCATTAAACCGCAAAGGTATTATACTGCCCTCAGGTAAAGTGCTAAAAAATTGAATATTCTGACTACAGCAATTCTATGGCTGCACAAGTAGCATCTGCATTAAATTTCAAAACACAGGTGAAAAACAAAAGGAAGGTGAAATCGAATGGTCTCACTAGGTAACCTAAAAATCTGAGGAATTTTCTAAGAAGTTCAATGAGCGTAATATTCATGTGCATGTGGGTGGCCTTGGAGTGGTCTCGTTTTGCGTGTCGCCTGATTTCTAAATTCAAACCATATTTTATGCGGAGCCACTTATTCACTTTCAAGAATTTTTAATATTTCAGTATTACACCATATTTTAATATATTTAACACTAGAACTATCGGCGCGCAAACCTATAATTTTAACAACTTTCTTCATCTTGAATTTAATACGCTTTCAAATTTTAATAAATAATTATTAATGGAAAAAGGTTTTTCAATATGTGGTAATTCTCAATTCTATTCAACTTTGGCATAAATCAGAAGAGAATTACAAAAATATACAATTAAATGAAGGAAAGAATTGAGTATCAGTCAAATTGATTGGTTTTGGCAGTTCTAGTGTTAATTAAATACTTAGATGCAATTTGAAATGTGAAGTGGCGTTTAGCAATAAATTGTTACAAATTCTATCATCTATCATTAGGTACTTAACTGACAATCTAAAAATATTGCATTGACTTAACAAATATTATACATAATTTTACATAGATATTCGTATGTGGATCTGGTTTATGAATTTAACAAAATTTAGTAAACCATTCCATGTGACCATACTACTTATATCATACATATTTTGAAATTTTTCTTTCAATTCCTTGATTATTTTTGTATGAGACAAGAGCGTCGCGTTCAAGCATGTGAATCAATGATTTCTGACTATTAGGACTTCTACAAACAAATTATTACGGGCGATGAGACTTGGATTTATGTCTATGATCCGGAAACAATCGATCAATCGAGCGAATATCGTGCCAAAGGTGAACCGACACCGAAAAATCCACGCCAAAGTCGGTCAAAAATCAAGGACTTGTTGACAGTTTTCTTCGATTATCGTGGTGTGGTGCATTACGAATTCTTTCCCACTGGCCAAACTGTCAACAAGGATTATTATTTAAGTGTTATGCGTCGCTTGCGTGAACCTATTCGCAAGAAAAGGCCAGAATTATGAAAAGACAACACTTGGATTTTGCACCACGATAAGGCACCGTCGCACACAGCACTGGTTCTTGTCGTGAGTTTTTCGCCGAAAACTCCACTCATGTCGCTCCACAACCATCGTATTCGCCTGATTTAGCACCGTGTGACTTCTGGCTGTTTCCAAAGCTCAAGAGACCACTCCGGGAAAATCGTTTTAAGTCGATTGAAGAGATCAAACGTGAATCGTTACGCGCATTGAAGCCTATACCTGAAGACGACTTTTTAGCATGCTTCAAAGATTGGAAAAAACGTTGGCATAAGTGTATTGTAGCTAGGGGGGATTATTTTGGGGAGGGACGAAATCGATTTGGAAGAATAAATAAAAATTTTTAATTTTAAAACAAAATTCACCTTACTTTTTGAACACAGTAGTACATAAAAGAGCTTGAGGTCACTCTGCTCTAAATAGTAATCTCATCGTATATATATATGAATTATCTTAGTTCTTATTCTCTAAATACATTTTCCTCCCTAATTTAAAATAATAGTGAAAATAATCTGTGCCTGACCAAAAATTGCTCCTAAAGATATGTCATCACTTTAAAATATTCCTTAAATATAATACTATAATAGCATTTATCACCGAAATTTATTAAGAACATTTGGAAAAGAAAATTTTGAAAAAGTGGCGCTCAGATATTTATCTCAATTTGCCTGTCCCATACTTGTATTACTATCATCATCACTCCATCAATCTTGCGAGTAACGTATGCGCTCTTTACGAAATGTACATGTCTTACTAAATACTGAAAGGAAAAAATATTTTGAAACTGGCTCCTTGTCTTTTTTTGGAATTATGGAAGCCTTTGAAGAAGCGTGATTAAGTTTTTATGACACCCCTTGACTCTAATCTAATTTTAGCTATTCATTAAGTGACAGTGAACTGATGAGATTTCTGATTTTTGGAAGAACATTGAGAAGTTGTTTAAATGTTTAAAATTTTCTTGATACAAGGGTGTTACCTTGTGTGCTTTAAAAATTATATTCTTTTATATATTTAATATTAGTTGAACTAATTTTAATTAAATCAAATTTTCTATTATCGTTTCAGGCATGGATTTCCGAATATCTGAATATTCTTTTAAGACATTTGGAAAGGTTTCTTTATAGAAGAACCGACAATATGATTTTTCCACCTTCTTGATTGACAAAATAATGAAAATAAACCAAAAATCACTAAACATGATGAATTAATTCACCACTGAAAATGTTTTGAAATCTGAACTGTGCTCAAATATTAATTTTGAGGAGTAAAATTATTCTGTGATAAAGCGAAAACTCAAAAGTTTTCACCATGAAAAGTATTCAGCGATTATTTATTGTGATTTACACACTTATCCTCATCGAGGTAATCCTAGCAGACGATGCTAATAATTTTCAGAAGTCAAGGAGAAGAATTCGAACAACTGGACACCATAATCATCATGCATCCGGAGATGGGGGCGGTGGTGGTGTGCCGCGAGTTAAAAAAAGTGGTACAGGGCCAAATGGGAGTCCTGGAGGAAGCTTATTCATGAGTGGTCAGGATACATCCTTCGGCAGTCTTTCAACTCCAGGGTTAAGGGAGAGAAAACCAAATATTATACTTATTCTGACCGATGACCAGGATGTTGAATTAGGTGAGTCATATTTAGGCATAATATACAAAAAGCTGTTTTTGGTTTAAAAGAAGAGAAACCTTCATATTTTGACTTATAATTTAATTTTTTATATTTCAATAATTTCATAGAGTATAGCAGTTCTCTAAGTTATTCCTTCTATTAATTCAAAAATGAAGGTTGCTCATATTTTTTTTTTAGTTTTAACACTTTCGAATGAGGAATTCCATAAATAGAGAGGATGGGGGCATACTTAAATAATTTTCATCATAAGTTTTTCATGATATCCCTTAAAACGTTAAAAAGTACCCGGATTATGTGAAGCACATGCTTAACATGTTACACGATACCAATTCTGGGTTGCCTGCAAGCGCATCTACCAAAGTAAATATATCTTTTCCTTAGCACCTTACAAATAAGAAAAAAATTATATTTATTTTTATTTCTTCGCTTGCTTGAACTTTATCAAAATCTGTTTAAATTATGCATATCGACGTTCCAAGGGCACTGATAGATTCTTTTCATAACAAATATGATCGGAACCAAAATTCCGTACCGCCATATATTTTCCTGCAAATCAGGGAAAGAAACCCATCTCAGGCGTGCCTCTACTGGTAGGAATATATTCCCTTTTTTGGTTATAAATATCTCGTCAGTTGAATTTTATGCAAATTTCATGGCAAAAGGATGTACGACTTGGAGCGATAAAAATTTTTAAAAATTCACTAGAATAAGTCACCTAGTCATCCGGCTGGTTGACATTTTTTTTTTATTTTGCCCCCCAGTAAAATGAATCTGTGTAGATTCCAAGCCACCAAAACTACCCTTGACCCGATTATGTAAATAAGATGTGACGTGGCATTGTCTAAAAATCATTGGACCACTTAAAAAATCCATTTACGCTCCCTATACTCATTCAGATCGATCGAGATCCGATTCTTCTCACCATTTAAAGGATAATAAAATCATGTCATCAGCAATTTACGTGGATATTTCAATTCCTCTCATACCCTCCACTTTGATTCATTTTTTATTTGCGAACAGGTTCATTGAATTTTATGCCAAGAACTTTACGGCTCTTACGTGATGGAGGTGCAGAGTTTCGTCACGCATACACAACAACTCCGATGTGTTGCCCGGCTCGGTCCTCGTTGTTGACTGGGATGTATGTCCACAATCACATGGTCTTCACAAATAACGACAACTGCTCGAGCCCCACGTGGCAAGCAACACATGAGACGAGGTCGTTTGCAACATATCTATCAAATGCCGGCTACAGAACAGGGTATTTTGGCAAATATTTGAATAAGTACAACGGATCTTACATTCCGCCTGGTTGGAGGGAGTGGGGCGGGCTCATCATGAACTCAAAGTACTACAACTATAGCATAAATATGAATGGACAGAAGATAAAGCATGGGTTCGACTATGCCAAAGTGAGTTGACCTGCCGCAATCGCAGAGGGTCCTTGACGAATAATTTCTTTCTTTCCGCAGGATTATTATCCCGATCTCATTGCAAACGATTCGATTGCATTCCTGCGACAGTCAAAGCAGCAGAACCAACGGAAGCCCGTGATGCTTACAATGAGCTTCCCGGCGCCGCACGGCCCCGAAGATTCAGCGCCCCAATACAGTCACTTATTCTTCAACGTAACCACCCATCAGTAAGTATGAGCCTTGTGGCGTAGACTCCTAAAACGTCCGAACCGGCGAATATGGTGATATTTTACATTTCCCGAATGGGAGAAGAATGAAGTACATCTGGGTCACCACCACCGGTGCCATTGGGTTTCGCTTTCCCCTCCCGCAGAGGCAGTTTAAGCGAAATGCACTGGGACACCATCACTTTTAGCCTGGCTCCGTGCCAAGAACAAAAGACTCACCGTCCGGTCCTTTGTGAGACGCGCATAGCCCGAAAGGATGCTTATATAATTGGTTTTGGCCGATCAAATTTTTGTCGTGTAATTTATCTCTTATTCGTGATTCCTGCCGAATTCCCACATTGTTGGTGCTTATCTAGAGATTACGTCACCAAAGCTTAGTCTTTCATCCTCCTACGACATGATTTACTACTAAAACCGGAAAATTCTTAGAGCTAAAAAAAGAAAATTGTTTTTCTATGTTTTGTAGCACTCTTGTTTTATTTATCGCATATAAATAGTGACAGATTTACCAATAGAGTAAATAAACTACAGCTTTTCATCCAACATATATCAATTAAAGAAAATAGAAATAATCTGTCGGCTTACGTATGAACATTTAGTGTAATAATCTTTTCTAGGTAAAGCATTTTTAGATGAGACAATAAAAAAATCGGTCAAAACCGAATCTGGCTCATGCAATCAGAGTTACGTTCTAAAACTCTATCAGTAAACAGTGTCAATCGACGGAATTTAAGTACACTTAAATTTAAGCAATATTAGCCAATGATAAATAAATTGTTATTTGTTAGCTTACTATAAATTTATTTATTCCTTATATTTAAAATTGAATAAATAATATTAATTTTGCTGAAGGAATGTAAATTGAAATACAGTAGAACGCCGATTATCCGAACGCCGATTAAACGAATCGCCAATTATCCGAATTGGTCCTAAGCGTAATATAAAAAATTAAAACCAAGTACTGTAAGTAAGTAAGGTAATTTTTGTTTTGTTTTGTTGTAACAAGTTGGAACTCGCTGGAGTCCAGATATATTTCAACTGTTATGGTTGAAAGCTAGAGGCAAGACACTACATGTTTATTCTATGTGTGACATTTCGGTTTTCTTTATTACCAGTCTATGTCCGATTATCCGAATCGACCCCGGTCCCAATTAATTCGGATAATCGGCGTTCTACTGTATTATTTCTCTCTTGAAATTCATCGAAAATAGAGCTCATATTATTTACATATGTCGGTACTTCGCAGAATTTTTCTTTCTTTTCATACAGCCCCGAATGGGAGCTCATAATGAATCTGTGGTATTGTTAAAATTTCCTCTTATTCAGAAACTATTGCACTGCCGAAAAAAGATGAAGTTTTCGTCTTATCTTTGGCTCAATGTCTACTAACAGTGAATATTTTCATATTTTTGCTTTAGAAAACTTGATCTGTATCCTGATTCCGCCGGTACTTTTTCGCACATTTTGGGCACTAACAAAAAATTGAAACAAAATGTTTTTTGAAAACCTTAAATATAGTACTTTTCAATGATACTCCCCACAGGATACAAAGTATAAAACTCCCAAAAAGGTCCCGAAACCCATTCAAACCTCTAATAGCATTAACTAGTACACTGATGGCTGAAAAACAGACCACGGTACTGGAGCTGGTGTCTATTGGCTCAATACTAAGGTCTCGACTGCAATAGGAAAGTGCCCCAGCGCTTTCCAGGTTGAAATCCATGCCAGCGAAACCTGCGCTCTTAACCTTAAGGTAAAGGCCTTAAGGGTGCCACCATTAATATACTTTCTGATAGTCCAACGGCCCTCAGGGCACTCTTATCATAGTGCTTTTCCTCAAAACTAATCAAGGAGTGCATCGACTCTCTTCAGCTTCTGGCTGCTTCAAACAGTTTTACACTCGTTTGGGTACTGGAGCACCAAAACAGTGGTAGAAAGATGAGTGGAAAGACAGCAAACAGCAATGTGACAGTGCTCGGAGTTTACGTCAAGCTAAAGAGCTTGTTAAAGCCAATGTATACTCCAACACTACCATCCTGAGCTACTTATCTACGGATTGAAATATCAGCTACATAAAATAGGTCAATTATGGTGGAATATTGACTATGTCTAGAAGGCGAGGAAAATCACAAATTGTGTGACTGCACCGCTCTAGCAAAGACGAGAAGAGGGACTTCAACAAGGAGTTTCTCAGTTCGGCTGAAGTCCGAACCTCTTCTGTGAGTGATCTAGCTTTTCTTAGGGTAGCAGATCATTCTTCACTTCAATAGTGCCGTTTTGGCACAAAACACCGCTTTGGTCGAAGTGCCCACCATGTGGGAAGTACCCATAATATTCCAGAATTAATTACTAGTCTGATCATTAAGCCAAACTGAAAAAAGGTAGCGGTAGGATTAATAAAACAAATTTGTGAAAATTGGTATATTGATATTAATTTTTTATTACCCATATCTATGTACCTTTCACTATGTTACTTTGCAAAACCTTATGAAATACTTATTCTAATATGGCACTAAATTGCTCCTTTTCTCAGTAACATCAGGTTTAATATTCCAGTAAGTTGGATTAGTGTGTACCAAAATGTTTTAAAGAACATGTCAATGGAGGTTAGTATAGCAATTATAAATTTCCTATTCTAAACGTTTTATTTACCTTGAGTATCTTACAACCAAAGCAAGATATCGATGGTGATTTTTCGCACGTTCTTTACAACATCATAAGCAAAACTTAAAACTTTGTTAGAAAATTTGGCAAATTCATACCTAAAATAAATGGGCAATCCGTCACGAGACAACAACTGTCAGCTGCGATGAGGAGTGACTAGGGTTGTATTTATATGCTCAAAATTTGAGTCAACATGTGGCTTGAACATTGAGTTTGATTACATGAACTAAACTCAAATCCTAAGTGAACCCAAATTTTAATAGACTCAAACATTGATTTTAGCAGACTTGAACATTGATTTTAGTAGGCTTAAACATTAATGTTAGTAATAGGTAAGACATGCACATCATTTTGAATAGAGAAGTTACTTCTATTTTGTTATATGCATGTGTAAATAAAGAATTTGAATATTTATAATATTATCAAATATTCAAATTTTAGCCGATGTAATTAAAGACTTGAGTTCTCTCAACTCATACATTTTTGGGGTAAAATAAATAAGGATTTGAATTTACAAATCTCGTTCAAACTCGTGGATCGTAATACTTGAGTCGGTTCTTCTACTACCATGGAAAAATTATAAATATTAATGTTTGAGTAATTACATTAAAAACTGACAATGTTTCTCTTAATTATTTAATTCGTGTAACTTATCCGCAAATTAGCAAGATCTGAGGATTTCTCTCGTTTAATCCGAGGCATTTATAGTATTAAATATAAAGTCCTTTAAGAGATTGACCCCACTTAATAGGGCTTTCTACAAGCAGAGATTGATAGCGTCCGCTCACTGAAACTATCTTTTCTGTTTTTAATCTTTTAGATGTTTTTCTTGCCTCATAATTTTAACTTTGTTTTATTTTATATGCATGCCGTAGCCGTTGCAATTTCTTTTCCCTTAGCAAAACCGTGAATGGTTGCCAGCGATGGCTAATGAAGCAAGAAGACGGAATCTGTCTAATGGTTTGCCTAGACGGCCAATTAACAAAATTAATTCCTCAATTAAAATTTCCAACATCCTTTGGTTGGATGGCTGGACGGATGCCTCTTACATATGTTGGAACATTTGCATAACAACTTCAAGCGGGTGGTTGCCCGATTGCTTGCCAAGCCGACGACGACAGAGAAAATTTATGAACTTTGTGGCTCTTCGTCGACTTTTCTCGTGGATATAGTTTTTGTCATTCTGTTTTTCGCCTTTTTCAATTAAAAGATTTATGCTACGAAACTACTGGCCGCAAAAAAAAAGTACTTCAATAGAGAAGGCTTCTGAACGGTCTATTCGCAAAGTAGCCAACTTTATTTTGATACTCTCGAGGTATTTCTTTCATGAGGATGATTTTGCTTCATGGTTTTCTATAGTTTTAAAGTGATTTCATCCCTCGATTTTATTTTATCTAAATTAAAACTAATGAAAATCCTCCAAATCTGTGAAGCTTTAGTTAGAAATCTAATATAAATTTTGCGATTTCCAGAATTTATGTGGATATCTTCTGAATTTCAAATGTCTTTTCTTATTAAAATTTATTCTTGATTGTGAAATCCTTCCAAAATATTGCAATCAATGCAAGTTGTTTACATTTTACTTTTAATACATTGCATATAATAAAAAATATACATGTATATACAGCGCTATATGTCCAAGATTATCAACTTCTTTTGGCCTGAATTGGATGATATGGGCACCAACAACATGTGGTTTCAACAGGACGGCACTACTTGCCACACACCTCATGCCACATTGGACATTATGCACGAGCGATATAAGGGCATGGTCATCTCACGTGGATGTGATGTGAACTGGCCATCGAGATCGTGCGATTTCACCCCGTTAGACTTTCTTGTGGGGTTTTCTTAAGTCGCAAGTCTATGCGAATAAGCCAGAAACCAGAACGGCCTTCAAAGCCAACATAACCCGTGTCATCGGTCAAATTCAGCCTGATTTATGCGCCAGAGTCTTGGAAAATTGGACATTTCGGATTCGCGCCACCCAGAGAAGTCGCGGCGGACATTTGAACGATGTAATATTCCGCACCTAATGCCATCGATAGGCCTTTCAAACAAATAAAAAATGTCGATGATATCTCACACACATTTTGTTTTATTTAAATTTAAAGATAGGAAGTGCTTAATGAAAAACCTTTTAAAAATTTATATAGCGCTATCTACTTTTATCGCATTGTTGAATACTGACTGAATTTGAATTTAAGTACTTGTGGAACAAAAATTTATAAAACATTTGGTTTAAATGCAATGATTGTTAATAAAAATTGATTATTAATGCCACAAAATTGCTTTTAAAACTAAAGTGTGGTAAGATCAAAACCAACTTGTGGAGTTCAAAAAGTGAACTAGCTCACCGATGTTAAACGAAGATAGATCACTGGTGCTACCGAGAAAGTGCGTGCCCAGTACCCAATACCTAGTCCCTGCTAGTGCTGGGCAGTTACACAGGAAGTGAGAAAGAGTCTTCTTCTCAGCTGCAATTCCGACAGTGACTATTAAAGGGATCCCCAGATTAGCTGTGTGCTTCCCTATTGGTCAGTGACCTGTGTGTACTGTCCACACGAGTACGCTTGAGGAGTTCCCGCGTTCTCCTCAGATTGAAAGCAGGCCAGGAAGGTTTCAAGATCCGCCCACCTTTTGTTCGCAATTGTTAGAAAGTGCAACAAGATTTCTTTCCTGACAGTTCTTAGAGAAGAGTGAACCGGCTCCCCGACCTACTCTCATGGACCAATGCGCTGGAACCCATAGTAAGGTAACGAGATGCGTTGCCCCAAAAGGTATAGTCGCTCACAACAATATTCCATCAATTTGAATAAAAAGCTAGCCGGATCAAGGGGATAGCAGTTTGCGAGTCTGTGAGGATTGCGATGTTGAGTGTATGATTTAAAAAGGCAAGAGCTTCGCAAGTCTTCATTACAGCCAGTACCTCCGCCTGGAAAACGCTGGCATGTCCGAGACGGATGATGGGGAAAAATGCTGGGTCAAACACCTTTCTCGGATTTAGGCCCGGCTGGGTATAACAAAAAGTCGAAAGCTTGCGTAATATAGCTCTCTTCCCACTCCTCCCTGGTAGGAAAACTAACATCCTAAGAATGAGGGAGGGGATACATCTAAATTATAATAAAAATTAATATAAAAAACTTATTAAAGATTTGCCGCTTTTAACGCATTGCATGCGGATATATTTCGTCACGGAATAATGCGTGTAGCGGGCGTCCTTTCATTTAGTAAAATCACAATAAATCAGAGTTTGGTAATTTAGTAAAATCGCAACAAATCGATAACTACTTCGTTATTCTCAACGAATCTTTTTTTATTCCACACTTAATTATTAACTTTTAGAAAGAAACAATGGACATGTTGGTTTAGCAAAGCAATTGTTATACGCATTACACATTTATAATTTCCATCGTATTTCCATGATACCCGCTCTACAGCGCAAATCTACTAATTACGAACTTTTACGTGATCCGTGCTCCAGTGACATACTGAAAAAAACATAAAAGTACGTTTTCCGCAGGCAATGTATTAATTATTAAATAAAGAATTGGCATTTTAAATTAGCGAACTTAAATTTAGTATTAAGAGAACAACGAAATTTTAAATTCCTAGAATCGATCATTGAATTTGAAATCAGCATACCTACTTAAAAACTTCCATAAAACCGTTTTATATAAAAGTCGCAGATAATTTATCGGCACTTAAGTTAAATTGTAGAGTTATTGGTCTTCATAAAATCTAAATTGATGTGAGAAATACTGCTAACCAATTGGATAATAATATGAAAAATGTAATTTTTCACATAAATACAGACTTTAATTACACTTTAGATAAAATATAGCAGAAAATAAATAAAAACTTTTGCCATCTTAAAATTACCAAATAGAATTATTATTTTGAAAATTCTTATTGTCCTAGTTATGATTGCGGTTATTTACAGCAGTAAAGTTTTGTCAGTCGCAATGCCTACAATTTTTATTAGCAATCATACATATAAACGACATGAATTGTACAAGGAAAACGTATAAAACCAAAGAAGAATGCATAATTTGTGGGCTTCGTCCCAAAAATCCAGGGTATTCACACTCTGTTTGCTAGAGTACGATGCGACATAATACGGCTACTGAAGCTACTAACGGATTGCCAGGAATTAAACTAATTTATTTTCCGCTTCATAATTTCTAATTTATAGGTATATTATCCTGAAAAGCAACCGGGAGCACGAATTCATCGGATACAATTTAGTACTGGTGGCACGCGAACGGCATCAACAGTGCGCGTAAAAGGGCTGTTCCGAAATAGATGCAACCAATGCCATTCAATTTTCAATTGCCCCGACAGCTATATACCATTGAAACTCTATCTAGACAGCCGGGAGCAGGGAAGGGTAAGAGTCAGAAATTATATCCAGACGCAAATATGATTCCCATTTGAACTAATTTGCGCTATTGCAATCGATGCGATCCGCGTGCATTAGCGGGGGAATATATACAGGAAGGCAATTAACGCTAGTAAGACGATCGTGGTAATAGAAAATTGAGCAAAGAGTAAAAAGATTGATTTAAAACAAAAACACTGGGAAACTTGGGAGTCGTCGTCTTCTAGCAAAACCGGCGGAGCTAAAGCAGACAAGACATGAGCACGACATTATCTCTGGATATCGTCACATTGCGTGCCCCTAACGCTCCTGCCGTGGCCTATAACTAGAATGCATTATGCAAACTCAGGTAGAAATGTAGACCTGCTCGCATTAAACATCGTCGAATTCGACATAGACGAAAGTTCGAGGCACAGGTATAAATCCCTGCCCCCCTAATGAAACTTCAGTCCGTCAGGTGGTAGTGGGAAGGTTTACTGGTTCTGTACCCTTAGATCCAATTTGGATCCGGTACCCACACGAGAGACACATCCTCTTAGATTACATCCGCTTATCACGCGCCCCGTGCGAGCCCTGCTCCAGCTTCCGACGAGAAGGTGAGATCTTATTTCGAAATTATTGCTACCTTTGCGGCCACCCGCAATATCCATTATGCATGAGGTGATTCAACTTACACGATTAACTCGCTTCTATTTGTGCAAGTTTAGGTAAGCAGTGCTTCCTGGGCTAATTATGACTGATGCGAGATGAGAGCACCTTTTAATTGAGTAATGAGCTGTGATGGATCGTCCTGTGTCTCTCTGCTCTTAGTGGGTAATTGTGTTTTCTGGGGTCCTTATGAAAAATTGAGTCAACACAATTCTGGTTACAATGACCTTTTTAGAAATATTAAAGGGGATATACTTAAAACATATTTTAGGGAATTGGGTGGTGGTCGTAAAAGTACACCTAGTAATAATCGTCGACTCAAAAACTACAAGTCTAGTTGCCTGACAATATCGAGTAGTAGAAAATGTACTTTGTTGGCTAACAACGTTCAGCGAATATTTTACTTATTTTTGAAAAAATTAACCAATTAAAACGAAAAACCTTTAATGAAAGTTATTTCGAAAATACCTTTTTCAAGCTAGTTGACAAAGGAAACTATTTATTCGATCGACCTTATTCACAATGAGTTTTGTTAAAAGCACGTATAATATTTGCACTATGTACCCTTTTTTATAATATCACGTATTTTATTCTGATTCAACAATTTTCTCTGGAAAATTTAGTGGAAATTTATAAAACCCTAACCCCTTCAATATCGAAGACGTGATTATTAATCATACTACTAAAATTGACGGAAAATACACTGAAAATATATTACATCGAGAAAGTAAGGGTGGAAATCTGGATCTAACGAAGCGAAAATGTTTTTCAGTGGGAAAAAAGACTGGATTTTCTTTTCTCTATTGAATAATTTTAAAATACCGAAATGTAATTAGTCAGTCTTTTTCATTATATTTATTTAGTAATTAATTTTTGAGTAGTACATACATTCGTGAAAACCCGGATGAATTCGTAAAACTGAAAATTAAACTGATTTGTTTTCCTGAGATAAATGCAATCGGAAAATTTATGAGGGCAAAACATATTTCAGTATTTCAGTTTAGGTGAATTTCAGTTCATCTTTAGTATATTTTTCGTCTCTTATTCATTATCTGAGTCTATTTTCAGACTATTTTTCGACTTGGTAAATTTTTCAGTATGCTTTCAATTTTATTTTTTTTATCAATCGCTCCACAAAGTTTTGTGATTGGCTATAAGTACCGCATCGCCAGCGTCATAATTGTTATACAAAATATTTGTTTATAAATGTCAACCCAATCATAGTTTAAATTGTATACTTTCCAGAGCACCCGTTGGAGAACAACATTATAAAGAAAAAATGTGGATTGTTAAGTCAAAGATAAGGGATATACCTATTTGAAAGATTTGTCTGCTTATCAAAAATTATACAGATTTCAAATTTTTTACTAGACTAAGCAACTGTTAGCTCCTACTTTTCTTGGACAGTATGCGAAATATGTTTGATGTTAAATTTGACATAACTACTCCATTTGATATGAAAGGAATTATTTTATAATATCAATAAATTTTGCCAGTTTGATGTCCTGTGAACCATTTATGAGTTATTCATGAAATAAATTTCGCTACTTTTATTTTCGCAAATAAATCACAAAATATTAAAGTTACGCAAAAAATCATTATAAGCAATTTTGTGTAGAATTTAATGATGCTTTATGTACGGAAATGAAAACAGTGAAATACAATAGTTTTATTTGATGAGTAACTCACAAATGGTCAATCGTATGTCAAAATGTATGTGACCATTGTTTAAAACGTTTTACTCTCTACTTTATCCAAAACCATTTTCTATGATATCTCCAACGAGTAATTGAGTTTCTTCCTTTTTCTAACTTAAAAACAATTATAATAGAGCATATTTTACCTAATAAAACTCATACTTTGAATGTTTTATAGTACCCCAGCCTATGATCATGCCCCAAATCCTGACAAACAGTGGATTCTTCGTGTGACCCAACCTATGGAGCCTGTTCACAAACGTTTCACCGATCTCCTGATGACGAAACGGCTGCAAACGCTACAAAGCGTCGATGTCGCAGTGGAACGGGTCTACAATGAGCTGAAAAGTCTGGGTGAATTGGACAATACCTACATTATTTACACATCAGATCACGGCTACCACCTGGGCCAGTTTGGGCTGATAAAGGGAAAGAGTTTTCCCTTCGAGTTCGATGTCCGAGTTCCTTTCCTCATACGCGGTCCTGGTATTCAGCCAGCCACGGTGTACGATCATTTAATTAAAATTCACCCTTGTTGATTTTGCGCTTAACCCAAGAACCTTTTTAGGGTTGAGGAGATTGTGCTTAACATTGACCTAGCACCAACCTTTTTGGACATTGGCGGGGTGTCCACTCCGCCCCATATGGACGGCCGCAGCTTCCTTCCCCTACTGCTAAGTCGTCACCGCACGATCAGGGATCAGTGGCCGGACACTTTTTTAATAGAGAGCTCCGGCCGCCGTGAGACCCCAGAACAAATTGCAGAGGCAAAGGCCAGACTTGCAGCCGAGAAGCTGAGCAAAAAGTCTTCGAACGAGACCAGAAGCAGCGAAGGCGGCACCGGCAGTAGCGACGGTATACCCGCTAAAAATATAACCGAGACGACGAATCTCGACCTGGTCGATTTCGAGTCTCAGGAGCACGATCCGGACGAAATTGATGGTAAATTCGTAACACTACTTTGGCCCTAAAGTGATATCATTCCTTTTGCTTGATCTTTTCGTTTTGTTGGCGGCAAAAGACAAGGCGGATGATGACTTTGATTCGGACGCGGATGAGGGACATGGTAACGAGCACGATACCGCGGAAGTTCAGGCAGGTTCAAGCGATCCAACAACGGGGGATAACGATGAAAATGGTTTGTTTTGACTTGCAGACAATCGGATTTTTAATTGGATGTTAATTTTTTATGTTTCGCGTTTTTTAGTACAACAGGATCAGCTTGATAACCATCTACCGTTATCACCTTACATTACGAAAATTGCAAGACTCAACTCTGAGTGCTCTGATCCGGCACTCTTGGAAAATTGCATACCTGGCCAGAAATGGAAATGCGTCAACGAGGGCGGCAGGTGGAGGAAACATAAATGTAAATTTCATGTAAGTTTTCCTTTTATTTTTCAAAAGTAAATATCCTTTCCCTTTTTTCGCTCAACCCGAAATATGAATATTTTTAAGATTTCCGTCAAAAACTATTGCAAAACTAAATCTAATAGTAAAGTAAATTTGACTGAACATTTTTTTAAATATTAGGGTCCAAAAATACAAACGGCCTTTTTGAATTTATCTTAAATTAATCTCATAAATAAAATTTGATGTACAAAACGTGTTCAATGTACGTCAGTTATGACTTACCAAAAAGTAAAAAAAAGTATATATTTAGCGATTCTAAACTTTAATGATACAGCACATGTTCTGACCTTCAAAATAGACCATATGCTGTGGCCATATGATTAAGGTTCAGAGAGTATGGCCACCATTCTAAAGCAGTAATGAGGCTTGGAAAATTTTCACTACACAACTGTTGTGTGGTTATTGCCTTATGTGCTGTAGTCCTATTGAAAATTTCATTCTTGGACGCTGAAGTGTTGCTTAGCCCAAGGAAGTACAACGGTCCATTTTGGAGCTCAAAGCCTGCGCTACGCGGACCTTTAGGTGCACTATTTTGTTATATACGATCTTACCAAGTTTCCTGATCAACGTTTGTTGCGACACAGGTTTAAAGCAGTGATTTTAGATGAGGGTGCACGGATGGATTTAGATTTTTACCGTCCTTGGACTAAACCAGTATTTACTATTCTCCCTCATTAAATTTGTCTGGCCCATATTATTTCACCCTCCCAAATTTTTCTCTCAACCCTTCTTTCACTTCCTATCACAATTATTGTAAATAGAATACTAACTGTGTTCTTTTCACAATGTTCTCTATTCAAGTTAAACAAGGAAATTTTACACTATGTTGAAATTTATATACAGCTACCTAACTTTATCCGGTTGAAGGTTTGTGATTTCAATAGATGAATATCATTAGCAATTTCACTTGGTTTAAAATTTTAAAATTTTCATATACGTAACAGTTTATAAAATTCATTTCGATGAAAAATTTCTTATCTAATTTGCATCAGATTTAGGGGCCTCTGATAGTTCAGTTGTTAGCGCGCTGTCCTACCGTCCCAGAGGCTGTGGGTTCGAATCCCACGAATAACCATGGTCTCCTGTGCTACGTGGTAACACAATGGGCCAAAATTGGCCTAAGTGTGCCTTTCTAGGCAGCCACAGCAACCTAACCTAACCTAACATTGAACCAGATAAAACCCATATCACACCCAGATCTTTATTTTCTTTCTATCGGTGATCTAGGACATTTTTTAAAATGCATTCGAATATCGATAGAAATATGATAGAAAAATATTGTCAATTGAAATTTCACATACTAAATAAAGTGTGTTTTTTAATTTTCCTTTTTTCCGGCTTTTTTTATTTTCATCATCCTGCGAACTTGCCGCATTAGGCTACAGCTCTCTAAGCCCCCCTGTAAATATACCTTTGCAGGGATGGTAGAATAAATGTTGATCACGACCCTTCGTACAATCAATTGGTGTACTTTGAAACGAACTTGTGTATAAGTCCTTGTTTTTGAAAATGGTGTATATTTACTTTCTAAAAAAACACATGATGACTAAAATATATATGTACATAATTTAGGATCTAACAAGAAATTATATATCGAAATTTGGATTTATACTACCTTCAAAAATAACGACTCATATTTAGAAATGGCAAAAGTTCAAAGGTGAAGGTGTTTCACACTTAACTTCCCCCATTTAAAACAAATATTCCCAATTGTCGACGCGGTCTCTGCCATTTGATCGAGTAACACTAAAAAATTCAGTTGCAGCTTCAGCACCACTTGGCCGAAATCAACAAGGCGTCGACACAGAGCAAACGGAACTGTGCGTGCTTCACCCCCGATGGTGTCGTTTACACTAAAATAAAAACGGACCGAGATTATCCCCCGCAGAGGATTCGAAAACGGTAAGCAAACAGTACCATTGAGACCATTCTGAGAATATCTAAGTTCTATTTTTTCTTTATATCTGAGAAAAAATTTTTATTTTTCTTTATATTTGAAAAAGTGGTCAGCAGCACACGGTTTTCGGTCGACGACATAAGCGAAACGTTGCGTCAACAGTGCTCGAGGACACCAAAGATCCGGATGAGGAGGAGGATGAAATCTATCATGACCACATCCCGTACGAAATGGAGCAATTGCTTGATATCTCGAACGCCATATCTTTCATTGAGGACACTCTACACCAGGAGCAGGAGGAACAGCAGCAGCTGCTGCAGCAGGACAATAAGACAAGATCCCGGAGAAAGGTTCGCAGCAAACGTGACACCGTCGATCCAATATCAAATGTTATCCAAGAAATTCAAAAGACCCTCGAAAGCCTGGAAGCGAAATTCCTTGAGCACGACAGCATAAATCGCAGCCGTAAGATAAGTGGAGAGAAAATTGCAGCTAAATGTTTCATAGAATCAAGCGGGAACGTGAACTGTTCCGATATAATTTACGAGGACGAGAGAATGTGGAAGAAATCACGGCATCAAATTGATTTGCTGATAAAAGTACTCAAGGAAAAGATAAACGACTTGAAGGACATCAAGAAGCATTTGAAGGAGCATAAGCCAGTACTGAATCGCGAATTTAATGAAAATGACGAGGACTCTTCGATGGGTGGAAGTAGAAATCCTGAATTAAGTCTGGAAGATGATTTCGGTGACTTAGAGGTAAGTTTGACATATAAAAAAAATTAATTTTCCCAAGGAAAAAGGTACCACTGTTATAGGGAAAATTTAAATCCTCAATTAATCATTATGTAAACTGTTGTGCTTTTTAATTTTGCCATCATTCAATTATATCGATTCAATTTTAGTAAGAAGTTTAATTTCACGTCTCTGTTAAAATAAATAAGCTCTATGAGGTAAGCGTTTTATAACACTTTTAATTATACGAACGCTATAAAGTTACAAAAACTGATCTCAAACAAAAATTTCCATCTCTTTGACATGGTACTCCAAAAATTTTGGGATGGCTAAGGATACGTTAAGAAAAGTTATAATTAATTTTTGACTCGATTGTTTTTCTAGATCACACATAAAACAATTATATAGAATACGATTTTTATAAAATTATTTACTATGTGTATACAGGGTGTCGCAAAAACTAATTTACTAGAGTTGTAAGTAAAATCCTGCAGATTACTATTTTCGTATAAAAAAAAAAGTACAGAATATAAAGTCATAAATTGTATCGTGCAATTTTTTTTTCAAATTTCTCACAGTTTGAGTAGAAGACTCACCATTTTGGAAATAAGTTTTTAATATTTCCCAACTTTCTTCAAGCGAATACCGTCCCATTTCGTAAATGTTAAACCTTAAACTAAATTTCTGTCAATTCGAGAATGACATATAATCAATTAAACTTCATATTACCGGTAGTTCAAATTCCAAACACTAGAGGGACCACCTTTTATATAAGTTATATATAGAGTGTTTCGTAAAGAAGTGTTCCAACATATGCCAAACGATTGCTTACAGTGTTGTAATCAGCGTTCACGATAAGCAAATTTTTCGTAAAATCCCTCCTTCACTCCTTTTTTAACGGCTGAAATATTTTCGCGGGTCTAAGCTTTGAGATACAAGAAATCTCATAAGAGGTTATTGCTTAAGTTTAATGTCTGAAATTGTTTTCCAATTGAGTATTCTAATGACTCCACAAAAATGTTAAAAACTTTTGATGGACTAAAGATATTGCCATGGTTCGTTTTTTATTTGAAAGTTATCTTAAGAGTGCATTTGCTTTGTGCTTTTAAACCATATCCTTATTATGGGAAAAACGGGATATTTTTAACCAAAATTTTTAAAAATTTTATGTGTTAACATTCCTATCTGCCTCCATTGCTAACGGATCAAAATATGTGAGGTACAGCCCATAATGCATACTCCTTACTCTGGACTACTGTGTTTTGAACAGAAGTTATTACAGCCGTTAAAATAGGGGTGAGAGAGGGATTTTTCGAAAGGATTGGTCATCGTGAACGCTGATCACAATACTGTAAGGAATCGATTGGCACATGCTGGAACACTTCTTTACGAATCACCCTGTATAATTAATCTAAAGTTAAGGAATGCTTTATTTGCTTTTATTTCATGTTTTCTATTTATTTTTAATTTGTACTAGAATGGGTCACATATTAGGATTCTTTTCCCTATTTTTTAATTCATGTCTGCATTACATTACACATGAAATCGTAACATTTTATTAAAAAGATGGTTGATAAAATTAAATTGGTATTCAAGATAAGTAAATCAATTATTTTTAATTTTGCACTGAACCCGTGTAATTAAAGTTGAAGATTTTTGAAGGTTCTCACACATTAATCAGAGAAAAGTAAGCTCCTCTAATTTATTATTTTTTAAATTTTAAAGGTAACTACGAGGAAACAGAACCGTCGCAAGGGTAAGACGTTTGGAATGGGCAGTAATCAACCCCATTTGCATCGGCATCGCAATAAAAACGGCCCGAAGCCCATGGATCCAGGGAGCAACGAGGGCCCCCTCCTGGACATGAACCTCTTCACTACGGATCGTAACGACATACCTGAGGGAGTTTCGAAGATGGCATCCTCCAGGCGACGGCCTTACGCCCATCATAACGGCCGGACTCATCAGTCTCATCATAATAGCGCGTCAAATTCAGGGCAGCCCCGCTCGCCCGAAACACCGGCGACAACTGCCGCTCCAAAGCAGCTCAGGAGTACCCCAACCGCTGGGGACATTTCGGAGGAATTAGACGCAATTATCCTTACATCGAAAAAGTTTGGTGATATAACTACGACGGCCACCGCTGAGGCATCTTCAGATGCTGGAGCCTCGCCCGTTCCGACCCAAGTTAATTATCGCCCGACAAAGGCAGCAATGGGGGGGCCCTCCGCCTCGTCGGCGGAGCCCCCGGGAGAAGGTCACAATCTCGTCGGCGGATCAACTACCGAGGGCACGTCGACCACTGCCAACGACATCAGCAACATTTTCAAGGGTAAGAAAAACTCCTCGCCAATTGAGGCGGTTAATTTTGTTCCTCATTTTATTTGCTAAGGACAATGGCAGCCTCTGCTATTAGTTAATATCGCAGTTAATTCGCATGTAATTTTTCCTCTATTTTTTTCATTCTTTTTGTATTGTTTTTATTTCATGTTCATCAGGAAATGAGCCAAAACCACAGAATACAAATGACCCGTTCCACCAGCAGAAGTATCGATTTTCGGGACCTGCAGAGTGCTACTGTGAGCCGGAAATTGAAAGGTAAATGCGAGCTCCATGTGGAGCCCTTCTAGCCGTTTATCCATGCCCCCCCGCAACAACCATCCACACCCATCGCCCCCGCTCGGAAAGAGTGGGCTTCCTTTCACCAATGAAATTTTCATTTTTCGCATGTGTGACGATTTTCGTAAGTGGAATAATTTTTTGTATTTTTCCTTACTAAGCTATAGGGCACTGGAACGCCGCCGGAAATGGGGCGGGGGTGGGCGGTCGAGGTAGGCAGGTTGCGGGTATTTTGTCCTTATTTATTATGCTGCGACGGGCAGGAGGAATGTGTCCTTATTCTTTCCATCGGGCGACGTCAGTTGCATAATCGTTGGCGCTCCTTTGCCATTTCATGCGGGAATGTGTCGGAGTGCGCCTCGTTCCTGAAAAGGAAATCATTTCAAGATGAAATTGATTTTGCCAAGGAGGGTCCTTAAGATTCTTTTTAGTGTATTTGGGCAAAGTTATGGGTAAACATTTTCGACGCACACCCGTAAAGTCGAACCTAACATTCATCGGGCCTAGTTCCTGTTAAGGGGTCATCGTTGTTGCAGATGGTTTGGCTCAGCTTATCCTGGAATCAATATTTCGGCATCAAGTAGCTGCCCTGCATCGATATCTCGATTTATTTGCCCGCAGAGAGTAACCTCAGTGACCTCGTTACGGAATCGAAAGGTGATGGGCCGAATCATTCGGTGCAGAGGGCTGGAATCAAATTGAATTTGTTCAAAGCATCAAATTCAGGAAGTGTGCTGCTTCCTGGATCCAATGATTCGATGAAGAAGGATTACCCAATTTTGACTGCACCATCTGGTTCCAAGTACTAAATTAATCCTTCCCAAGATTGAACAAGCTAAAAGATGCCCAATCTGATCTATTGGGGCAGCATAAAACGTATAATTCTTTAAGCGGATAATTCTTTAGGGAACATTTCATCGATTTGTACAAACATTTTGTTCTCAAAATATTTAAAGGCGTATCCAATCTTTATGGATAGTTAAAGAAAATTAGTTTGAGGTGTACGTTTTTAACAATAGAGCGTCTAGAATAAAATAAATTAAATTTTGTGTAGGAACAGTTCAGTCCATTTTTTACCTAGTTTTGTACTCTAGAATAAATAAAGGTATGTGCTGAACTAGAATAAAGACTTTAAAAGACAAAGATTTATTTATTAAAAATCATAGTTCAGCACATAGAGTTAGATCCTCTACCTCTTAATATTTTAGAAACTTAAAGGGCTTATTTTACTAGTACCTAATGTTTTTACCACGCAAGTCTATGGTAAAATATCTTACAGCTAGGTATCACACAGTTATTTGGGATTTGGAGTGGGAACATCGTAAAATAAGATTATTTGATGTCGATTAAACAAAAAGTTAAATTACGTAAAATGGATCAGAAAAGGCGATAAGCTACCTAAGCCATCTCCTAAAAGCTCTCCACATTAGAAAGCAAATTTGTAGGGAATCTAACAAAAAGAGGTCTTAATTTTGCGTTCGAAAATTACTTATAATTTTTTTCTATCTTAATATGTATAAATCACGTGTCACTGTATTCATACACGCTAATCTCCGAAGCCTGTTTCTACTCTTTTTCATGAATTCAATCAAAATAATGTGAAATAAAGGGTGATTTTTTTGCTGTTTGGTTTTTTAACGCTCTGTTTTTTTTTCTTCACGCGCGATTCATGGCATGTATCAAAGTCAAAGATGTTTAATGTGTATTGCCATTTCATTATGGAAAGACACCCGAACAACGCTTACAAATTATTGAATTTTATTATCAAAATTCGTACTCTGTAAAAAAATGTGTTTCGCGCATTTCGATCATTTTATGGTCATCATAAACGCCTTACTAACCATAGTGACCATATTTCGCACCAATTTCACGTTATTCGTCATCAAGCCATCCACCCGTGTGCGTAGACTGCGTGCGTACAGAAGAAAATATTGCTGCTGCAGATGCCAGCGTTGGTAAAGATCGTGATGTGTCCATTCGTCGCCGTTCGGGGCAACTAGGAAGATTTTACGCAAGAATCTTAGTTTGAAGCCGTATAAAATACAGCTCGTTAAAGAACTGAAGCCGGGCGATTTGCCATAGCGTCGTGTTTTCGGTGAATGGGCTTTGAAAAAGCTTGAACAAATCGTGGTTATCGCCTGGCCAATTTGGCCCATTCACTTCGGAAAGAAGGCAATGCTCTATGTTGGGTGGCACTAGGATGGTATGGTTTATTATGAACTTCTGAAACCTGGGCATACTTTTAATACTGATGGCTATAGACAACAAATAATAAAATTAAATCATGCGTTGATGGAAAAACTTCCAGAAATTCCATGAAATTCTATTCAAAATTTCCAAATTTAAAATGGCTAATCAAATATGACGATTGAAATATCTTTGCAGTAAGTAATTTGAATCAAAAATAATATCAATACAATTTCGGAGTTATGGAATTCAAATGAATTCTAGATTCATAATGGGTATGGCAATTTTGAAATTTCAAGATATCCAGCACAGTAATTTCAAGAGTTTTCTTTTTTGTTATCTACAAAAATTATTTAATACTGGCTAGACTGCATTACAAAACTTTACGCGCACCATACGACGCTGGGTAAATCAGCTAGTAGTATAATAAAATATTTTTAGTTTTTATTATTTAAGTAAAGGGTATGAATAATATTGTACATACCTTACACCTTTTCACTTAAGACTCTCTTTATGATAGACCTAGTAACAAAATACTAAAATCCATGATTGGCCTGGTGATATTAATTTAAGTTAAAAAAAATTTAACTAAATGCCTATATTTGTACAACACAAGCATATATTAGCAGAATTAAAAAATTGTTACCCCATGTTGTATGAATGAATTTCAAGTTGATATCTCATTTCGTTTAGAAGTTAACAGCTTCTAACAAACGGACGGATGGAACAAAAATGAGTATATTATCTATCAGATAACCTGTGGATAGGCTATTAGTAAGGAGTTTATCACCAACCAGTTAAACTGGTCCTAAATACCTTTTTTCTCGAAACTACAACTTTTATTGAAATAATTAGTCAGTACCAGTTTAACCGATTGAGGTAGTCCTATGCTTAAAATATTCAAAAATATTTATGTTAAAAATTAAATAGACAGAAGTTTTGATATTTTGAACCGAATATAATTTTTGTTTGTATAATTTTAACAAATATTTTGTACAATGTGTACTTATTAATATTTGAATGATATTAACTATAACTAAATTTAACAGATTATGTCTATGAGATCCAATGGCAATATAAAAGGAATAGTTTAAATGATGAGAAATTATACGTTTTCAAAATTTCTGGTAAAGCAAGGTTGTATTTTATCCTAGATCTAAAAATTAAAAAAATAAAATGTAGAAAAAAAAAACTAAAACAAAATAATTTTAAGACACTATAGTTTGAATGAAAGTGTAACAAATTTCAAGCTTAGTTCAAGGGGTTAGGTCCAGTAAAGAACTGAAAACATGATGATTTGTGACTTTTTTATTAACTATTATGGCTAAGGCTTTATGAGACTTTATATTTGCTAAGTAATATATAATGAAGAAAACTAAACTGGCATCTAGCATTTATTTAAGGTTAAGTTAAGTGAGCTAGGTTAAGTTATTTTAAGCTTGGGAGGATCATGACCTTTTCTTACATTCGAGACATTCACTCACTACCACTATAAACAAAATAAGCTATTTTTTTCTCCAGATCATTAAGAAATTTGATTGACCTTCTGCCTCGGACAATTTTTTTAATGTTACCAATTGAGACTCACGAGCAAAATCCCTTAAGGTTTTCAAAATCTAAAAATTTTAGCTGAATCCACTGCAACCACTATTCCATATATATTTGTGTTTCTATTGTGAAACATCAAAAAGATATCTGATTTTTTGTATTCTAAAAGATTAAAAATATAATCACCTCGTTACGTTTATTGTTTAGTAAATAAGGCCTCTAATAGAATTCGCGAAATCCTGATAAATTATACTTGCCTGGAATACGAACTAAAATAAGTTTTGTTAAGTAGTTTTAAATTTTGCACAATTTATTTCAAGTTTTATGTTCACAGACAGTGTAAAAGTGATAAGTTTACCTGTTTAAAGATAGCCACAGGAGTTGTAAAGCGGTTGAAGTTATTAACGTGTTTTTATGATACTCAACATGTTTTTAGGCAACATACAAAAGATCTGATCCATTAACCCCTGAGGGCTCCTAACCGCTTAAAAAGTTCCCATAGAGCAAACATTTATCACATGTTTTTATCGAAAACTTTCCTTTCGAGAGTATTAAACGATTCCCATAACTCTTGACAGTGTTCCGGATGAAAAGGAATTAGCCCGGGAAGCCCGGCGAAAACTTAAGGAGGAGCGACAACGCAAAAAGGAGCGAAAACGCAACAAAAAAGCGAAAATGGAAAAGGAATGCCTTTCAGAGAGGATGAATTGCTTTAGTCACGACAGTTCCCACTGGAGGACAGCCCCCAGATGGAATGATGCCCCCTTCTGTTTCTGCATGAACGCGAACAACAACACCTACTCCTGCGTCCGGACCGTGAATTCCACCCACGATTTTCTCTACTGCGAATTCACAACAGGATTGGTTACATTCTATAATCTACGAATTGGTAATTAATTTCCGAACATACTGCCCGTTGCTTGGAGTCCTTCATTAATTTTATTCGTTTTTTGCGGGATACTCCTTTTTATGGTAATTCCAGATCCTTTTGAAACATTGAACAGGGCGGCCTCCCTAAGCCCCGAAGAGAAATCGCATCTGCACGATACGCTGGAACATCTCAAAGGATGCAGAGGGAGAAGCTGCACGATTCCGCGGTCGAATAGCGATAGCTCTGCGAATCATCTCGTTCGCGTCCCGAAAAGGAAGTATAATCCTGCAGGTTCGTTGCATTTTGTACTCCCCCACATCTATTAGAAATTTCCGAATGAAATAGCTCCATTTCTGTGTGATATTGAAAAATATTTTTTTCGCAGTGAATTTATGAATATTAATTCCAAAAATTCTCTGTGCGCATTATTGATTTTTCTTAATTGCTTTTTACAGCTGGATCGTCCCTATATTCCGATTATGATGGGCCGCTGGCAAAACGGCGCAAATTATCAAAGTGAGGATATATTTTAAATTTTAAATATTTTTTTAAAAACGATGAATCTGAGAAATTTTCATTAACTCATAATTTGCCCACACTGAATTATTGTATGGTTTTGATGTAAGCAGTACTTAATTAAAATATTTGGCAAAATAAATGAATATGTAACCTAACATTATTATTTATAAGCTCAAAAAGAAAAAAACAAATACGGAGGGTTTAGTGACCAACAGTTGGTTAGTCATCGAATATTGTGCGAATTAATTTCAAACAAACACTAGAAAAATATGTTCTTCGTCCCATTGTTTATTTAACCCTTTAACACTGTTGTACATTTGTCCTGAGGTTATAAAAGTAAGTCTATAAGGCACCTGAAGTTTGCTGGGTTCTCCTTAGGCATGGTGTGTCCATGCCACTGTAGTTGCTATTATTGTAAAATTATAAAAGATAAATCTGATCAACAAGCACGAATTATACCTATGCGGGCACCCGGGTACGCCGGTTATTGAAAGACATTGAAAATTCTAGTTGTTGATAGAAGGATTAAAATGCTAAACATTTTCATTCACGCTTATTAAAATAAAAAGGATTTTCGCTTTCCTCCTGGCTTGTGAAAATCAATTACATTGGTAATGATTGCTCCTATCATTAACATTACCATTAATCATAATTGTTATAATAATTCTGGTTTAATTACTTCTTTGTATTTAATGGGTAACGAAGCTTTTATTACCATTACACAATTTTAATGAAGAAATTGTATTTTTGCAATAATAATTACCAGGAAAGTCCTTACCGGTTATTCTAACATATGTCGCTACCCTAGTTAGCTAGTATGGAATAAAATGATTTGACATATATGTCATTTTATTCTACTTTCATTAAGCTTCATAATACAAAAAAGTTTCATTCCGCCTAAACAATGGTGTCGTGCTTGAAAAAGAGCATTTGCGGCATGCATTGCTTTTCTTATTTCATCAAAAGAAAAAGGGCATTGAAAGACATCGTTTGTTGGTAGAAACTTACGGAGAGCATGCTCCAAGCATAAAAACATGTCAGACGTGGTTTTGAAAATTTAAAAGTGGTGATTTTGATTTGAAAGACAGTAAACGTTCGACTAAAACAGAAACATTTATGGATGCGGAATTGCGGTATTTATGGGACGAAGATCCAACACAAGGTCAAAAACAATTGAAACCCATAACCAATTTGGCCCATTCGCTTCGGAAAAAATACAATGCTCTGTGTTTGGTGGGACCAGGGTGGTGTGGTGTATTATAAACATGGTAAAACCATTAACACTGGTCGCTACAAACAACAAATAATAAACTTAAACCATACGTAAGTGGAAAACTTTCAGAATGGGCCCAAAGACATGATAAAATGATTTTGTTGCATGACAATGCACCGTCACACACATCAAATTAAATTCGCTTGGATGAGACTTGTTATCTACACCCACTGTACTCTTCAGATCCTTCCCCGTCCAATTATCACCTTTTCGCATCAATGGGATACGCTCTGGCTGAGCAGCACTTTGCAAATTTCAAAGAAATCGAAAAAGTCTCAATGGATGGTTTGGCTCAAAGGACAAACGGTTTCTTGTATGGCATTTATGGCATGCAAGAAAGATGGACAACGTGTGTTGAATCGAATGGCCAATATTTTGAATAAATAACTTTTTTGATTTTCATAAAAATTATGTGGTTTCTCATTAAAAAGACTTTCCGGTACACTTGGGAAGTTTCCATTATCTTGTCTTCTGTACAAATTTTTACTTTACAAAAAAAGGAAAAAAAACAATAAAACATTTCATCATTTCATCTCAATTCCGATATTGAAATTGGCTTTCAAAACGACCAACTTCTCAAGCGTTTCATCTGACAAACGTTAAGTTTGTTTAATAACTATGAATGTAGAGTAAAGCAGAGCAGAGAATCTCAGAGAAGCTATCAGAGGAAAAAAAAAAAGAGTAGTCTTGGTCATTGAACACCAGTTTGAATTTTTCTGAGCTGTTAAATTTATTAATTATTATTTGGCAGTTCCACCGGTGTTTTAAGCTAAGTTCACTTCAACTACAGTACCAACGGGTGTTTGCAGGGGAACTTTCTCCATTGTAACACACTTCCCTACTCAATTCACTTATCTCAGTTAATCGGACTAAGACAATCTTAAACTAAAGTAATCTGGATCACTTTGCAGCAGCCTCATTAAAAACAAACCAGTGTAGTTTAGAACAGCTTTAAGTTTCAATGCACATCATTTCTTGCTCTTTTCCACTCTAGGTTGATATAGAGTAAATCATTAAACACACAATCATCATCATTTTATCGGATTTAAGAACAAAATCTTCAATATATTCTCCCGTGATTTAAGTACTACTTTCCCCTAAAATTGCAAATCATGTATTTATAATTTTAAACAAAAACTAAATACACAAATCTCTATTTATACATAACATTAAATAAAATAAGGTCTTGATATTTTTAATTTTACCTTTTTTCAAAATAATTAAGTATTTTCACAAGAGACAAAAGTAGTGGAGACTTAGATAATAATGCGCAATTATAATTTTTTCATTACAATGAATTAATTGAATCAGAACTACCATTGTAGTATGACACCACAACGGGCCTCTTTTGGCCTAAGTATGCCAAAAAAAATCATTTTTTCGTAATAGTAATGAAAATTGTAATGAACATGAGCATAAATCCGATAAGAGGAAAGATAAAGAACATTTTCTATTAAATTAACAATTTTATTAAAAGTAAACATATAAAAAAAATTATTTATCGGTTTCCATAATCCGTTTTTTTGCATAATGAAATTTTTTCTTAAAGTAGAAATTATAAAATTGCGATAATATTGTTTTTTTGATTAGATGGAGCACTAGTGCCAAAAGAAAATTGTGGCATCAAAACCATAATCATCAGCAGCAGCATCACCTATACCAGCACCAGCATCACAATTTTGATTCCAGGAATCGAAGTCGACTTCATCACCATCAACAAGCTCAAAGAAGATCTATTTGGGGAGGAGAATAGGAGCAGTATAATTAAATTATCAGCTAATATCAGCTAGTAATTAACATATCCTTTGAAAACAATAAAATTTAGTGATTTCAATTTTGTAAGAGAAAGCTGCCACAAAGGTATCAGCCAAGGCGAGACGAATGCAACAAAACAACGAAACTGTTTGTTAGAAAATATTTTCAAATGTCTAGAGATAAATTTAAGCTTAGAGCTTGTTTGTTTTGTTTTCTTTTATCTTTATATTTAAGTTAAATTATTTCCTTCAAATGTATAAGACTGCTAATGATTTTTTAAAAAGAGCGTTAAGTTAAGAAAAGCGTGAGAGGTTCATTTAAAAACTCATTTAACGTCTACCAGACTTTGTGCTAAAGGTGATTAGGTGAAATACCAACTGCCAATAAATATTGACTTTGCTTCAGCAGAAATTTTCTCTGTAGCAACTTATATTTGTTCCGTGTTAGCATACGAAGTGGGCAGCCCTTCAATAGAATCAGTAAAAATTATAAAAAGTAAAAAAGAAAAAGAAACATCTACGAATATTTAAATTGTATTTCCCGCAATTATTTAGTTGTTAGGAAGCGAATTTTTGAATGTACTCTCCCAGGAATAGCCATAATTCTTGCAATAATGTAATAAGGAACATTTAGGTAATAGAAAAGCAACATTATTTAAAATTTCGAATCTCTATGTAAATAAATGATACATATGTATAAGAGTGTGTAGATTAAAACGAATTTTAAATCATTTGAAATTAATGGACTACGTGTATATGATATATGTAAAACACTATTAGAGTAAAATAAAATAACATCGATCAAGAAAATTACGCTTTTCATTTACAAATATTTTATTTCGTTGAATGTGTTTAACCCTTTGACCCATGGTGGGCCGTAAAACGTCCCACCTTACTCAAACTCGTTTTTTTCATTGAAAAATGAAATATTTTCCATAAAAGTTGATACTCTAGGGTTTTTGGGGTCGCTGAACACGAATATGAAGTCAGATTTCCAAAATAAAAAATGGCGGATCAAAAGTTAGACTTTTTTCGAAATGATTTTATCGTCACTTTATGGCAAAAAGTCATATAAGAGGGTTTTTTGAATCGCTGAATACAAATCTGACATCATATTTTCAAAATTCAAAATGGCGACCAAGATGGTGGACCAAAATCCAAAAAAATGTACTGTTTTCTATTGAACTTAATATATAAAAGGGTTTTTTTACCCCTGACATGAAATTGACATCGGATTTTTAAAATTCGAAATTGCGGATCCAATATGGCGGACCAAAATCCAAAAAAATTAATTATTATCTATGAAACTTGGTGTATATAGGTTTTCTGCCTTGTAGATTACGAATTTGCATCTAGATTTTTGAAATTCCAAAGATCGGAGTTTATATAGAGAATTATAAAAAAGAAAACTATATATACGAAGTTTCATAGAAAACAGTTTTATTTTTATTTTAATCCGCCATATTGGATCCGCCATCTTGAATTTTGAAAATCGAATGTCAAATTCGTGATTTGCGAGTCAAAAAACCCTTATATACCAAGTTTCATAGAAAACAGTTCATTTTTTTGGATTTTGGTCCGCCATTTTGAATTTTGAAAATCTGATTTCAGATTCGTATTCAGCGACCAAAAAAACCCTCATATATGAATTTTAGTGCAAAATGATACATTACAGAAATGTATGGGTCAAAGGGTTAAAAATTGCTAATATTTTTAAATAAAATTGAATGCATCGCATTTAAATTATAGCACATATATTGAGTGTGGGAAAAAAGTTCGTGGCGTTTTTTTTTTAGTAAAATTCAACTGGTTTTCTTATAGTGTGGAAATGAATTTATTTAAACCAAATATGCTCCATTATTATCGACAATGTTTCGTCATTTTTCGGTTTGAATCATGATTTGATCAGCTTTTTCAGTAATTGGGTGACGAGAGCGTGATTTATCTTTCACATTAAAATTACCGGAACGAAAGCAAGCGAATGATTTCCTTGCAGCAGATTTCGATAAAGTACCTTCACCATACTCAGATTACAAATTTTTTCACAAGCCTGCGCAGCGTTCTTCCCTTTTGATTTTGGCCAGCTAATACATTTTCTATGGGCGTACTTTACGTCTTAATATTGTTATAAAGTATATGTTTTATTTTTACTCAGGTTAATGAAACTTAAGATAAGGTCTTTATAGTTGCTAGGATGGCACTTCATACAATCGTAAAAAATCTTAAGCTTAAGGTGTCTTAATGCCATTATAGTTAGAGCTCACTGTTCTTACCGAAGCGAATATTTGGTGCATTTTCAACCTTCTTATGATTTTTTTTTTATAATTATCTATGTATGTCTATTTTTTTTATAATTATCTATGCATATCTATTATTTGCGCAAAATTTGAAGGCGATCGGACAACGTTAACTCATACCACCGAGTGATCAAAATTTAACAACATTTTCAAAGTGACTATTTAATTTCTTTCTTTTGCTTTAAATTACTGAATTTTTGCCAAAATTAACAGATTTTGATGTAATCAAACCCATTTTAAAGCTGACTCTTTCTAGTTTCTAAATCCGCGGGATCTCGGGAGAAAAGTAAAAAAAAAATATTCGAAATCAAATTTATAACTATATCTTAGTTGAGTAATCATTAATTCTATTTTGTTTGAGTTTATCGACTCATTCTAAATCCAATGTGGTGGATGTGTCCAAAGTGATGGACCGTTTTCTTTACAATCCCCTCGATATGGGGGGATTTGGCAATTACATATGTAAAGATTAAAAATTGTGCCTTGAGTAATATAATAAAACGTACATGTAACATGACTCGTCGAAAAAGTAAATAAATAAAAATACATTTCTTCGCATGGTATGGTACGGTATGGTATGGTATGGTATGGATACCCCGAACTCAAATAAATTAATCTTAAATTCCTTATCAAGGCAATTCCGAGCTGGTGACCTAAAATCCCTTTCTCTAATATGAGATTATAAAAGAAATTCTTTCACTGAGGGATTCCCTTTCAACTCGATGCGAAAAAAGGCAATTGTCCCGAAACCATCGTGTCATCAGCAAACAAAAAGGGAACAAGTTGAATGAATTTCACTTTCCTCCAATCCCATCCCTAAAATTGAGGACTCATTCACATTTTACTCCTGTTGAGCGGACACAGGACAAGGTCACCTTTTGCATCGGATCCCTCCCACAGATCCGGGCAAAAGTCGAGTGCAGCTGTCCTGCTGTTTTGTTGCTTCACCTCGTTCCGGGCCGTCCTCAATTCAAATCTGACTACGCATAGCATGCTAATTCAAGAGATTAAATCTATCACCCGTCGAGCATTCTACAAGACACAATTCAGCAATGGGACGGATATTCTAGGGAATTACCCCCAGCAAGAAGGATGCCCCCAGACAGTGTCGGGTGCTGCTCCTAGCCCTAGCTGAGCGTTATTCCGTTTTGAGCCTCGTGTAGGAGTCCTTGTTTCCAGAAAGGAGGAAGGTGACGTGGTCTGCTGTCGCACGTCCCGGGACCTGCAGCATAAGTAATCCTGCAGCCCTCGTTAACCTCCATAAAATTTGCACCCCCTTTAGAGCCCCGCTCGGAATGGAATGGCTGTGACATAATGAGTTCATCTAGCTGTTTGCTCTATGGGAAGCAAGTGGAGTGTTGTTCTCATGCTTCAGGAATTATTGCGCGATGCTCCCCCAACTCAGGAAGACCGAGGAAAATATTCAGTTGAATAATATGCCTAAGAGGGAGGACATATGAGGGTTCAAGTGACTTCACCATGGTAAGGTAACTGTGTCAGAAATTAGGTTGAATCTTAAATTAGCTTATTAAAGTTTATCTGAGTGTTTTGGCTGTTATCACTCAAACAGATAAGTCTAGGATAGAACTGGCGACTAAGGTGCATCTCAGCATAAATCATGAAAAAATGAATTTTGGCACAAAACTATCTTAAGGGCTTAAAAGTATCACATCAAAAATTCTCATCCCTAAAGAACTAGACTCCTCATTCACTCTCTAAATGTATTCATAATCGTTACTTTGAACAATTTCCTCTCCGGTGAAGGTCATCATCAAATTTACAACTACAGCAAAGATATCTAGGGTCGATAAAAAGGAAGGTACCTAAAATCTGTAAAACTCATAGAAATGAAGAAAATTAAAAAATTATGTATTGTTACACAACTCCCTATAAAAAAGCTCTGATGTATTTTTCCATAAATTTAAACATAAATAAAAATTGTTTGTCTTTTTAAGATGGTATCAAGAAAAACGCTTTTTCTTATTTTAAACGTTTTTAAATTAATTCTTTATGAGAAGCAACAAAATTTACCTTCAATTTTAGATAGAAATAGTTCAATTAGTTTTGCTTGTGGAGATAACCAAGCGACCATAGGTTGTTTCAAACGATTTACTCTAACAGAATATTTGTGCTTTTATTTTTACAATAATTTACTTATATAAAATTTAAAATTTCTTTTTCTCATAATCTCATTTTTAACAATTGACCCTTAATGATGTTAACTGATAGCTTTGTTCTTTGAGACTTCTAATATTTTTTTTATTAAATTTGATCTGATCAAGATCACAGCTCAACGAACAGACATATCTTTTACTTTTAATCTTAATACGTTTATCGTAAACCTGGATAAGGTATTATCTGTGTGACCTGCATAGTGACTAGTGTCATACGAATATCTATTAGACAATAGGCTGCCGAGGAAGACTTTTTAATAACTACAATTTATCTAAAGGTACTTACGAGTTCTAAAAATGCACAATTAGAGCATCTCCAATTTTCTCCAAATGACAGGATACCCATGGTTTTAAAGCAGGAAACGTTTACGATAATTACGAAGGACAGAGAACCTTATAGTTCTGGACTAATTAGAATCATCTCATTCAGAATGTATCCACCTGCGTCTATTTGTCTCATCTCTCATGTCAGACCGGTGGAGTAAAAGGAAGTATTTTAGAAAGATGTGTTTTCGTTTTTCACTTATTTAATCGAAAGCACTTAGTGAATTAGAGCCTTTTCATATAAAAGTAGGTGTCATACCGTAATCACCAAAAGTGCCACTGAAGCAGCAATTTGCGCTGCCACTCATTTAAGGCTAAAATAAATTTTATAGGCTCAGTCAGTGTTGGGATTGGGAGATACATAAATGGGGGTCAAAGAACCTTCTGAATGTTCACCTTGCGAATGTTTTCCTATTTTAATTGAATGTGACATCATGAAAACTTGAGTATGGACATGGCCAAGTTCATCCCCCTTTAGGTCTAGCATAGTAAAACCTTCCCAGCGCATAATCAAATCTAATTTTAGATGATTCCGGGTGCTTTCGGTGCAATCAAATGGATCGCTAATTTGATTAGCGCTGTCAGATGCTTTGCGCCCTATGAAGGCAAAATGAAAATCGGTGAAAATGCCTCGCTGCTATTCATCATGATGTTGGATAATACCTCCAAGCGGTAGTTGTTCGCTTTTTCTCTTTGTTTGTAATGTCCTTAGGGATTCCATGGAAAATTCTGATAAATTGCGAATGAAGTCTCCAAGTGGAGGGTATTGTGTTCGGTAAATTAAATCGAGAGAATATTAACACCAGCTTTTATTACACAGATTTCCCAAAGTAAATGAGGCAGAGACAGGCAATGGAATATGTTGGGTCATGCTTTTAATTCCGACCACTATTCTTTCCACAATTGATTCGAATGAAAAATGGTAAAGATCTCAAATATTAAAGAAGTGCTAATTGTAATCTCTTCCATAAACACCCCAAATTTAATTTAAATGCAAAATTGAGTATGAAATAAATGTATATAATTTGAATTTTAATACACGTTTACCAAAAACTTTTGCGTATTCAACAGATGAATCGTTTTCAGTATACAGATGGTGCATGCAACGAACATTCAATGCATCTTTACCCTTAGCTACAATTCAAAAGGTAAATTGACTACCAAGAATCTTATTAAATTTTTAAGCAAGGCTGTATCAGTCTAGCAAGTTTCGATTTCTGTTTTCTTTTAAATATTTATATTAATGACTTAAATAGTTTTTGTACAACATCCAGTCAACTTAACTTTACAAAAATAGAATTCGAATAGGTTTTAAGTCGTTGATTTAATACTTGACGCTGAAATTTAAAAATTCGATATATTGGATCCCAACAGTTATATTTCAGGGGTACACAATCAAAGTTGATAAAGTCCACAGTGCCAAAATGTTCAGAAAACGATTATTTTAATAAATTTTAATAATTACAGGTAACTATTCTAATGTTAAACATTACTTATATGCAGAATGTAATACATTATGGAAATACAAGTGTTCATCACGCTCAGTTCAATACTTCTGAGTAAAACCTTAAGTATAAGATGGGCTTTCCCAGTTTTGTTACCAAGTATTGGACTTTACTAAGTTTGTAACTGAATGTTTAGGACTTTTCTATATTTGTTACCAACTTTTTGGACAGGATTGGATTCAGGCGTCAGTGAAATGGAGGCAATGGAGCCTTCCAATTGGTCGAAAAGGACTTTACGCAAATTGAAACTCAACTCACTTAGACTTTGCTAGGTTTGTTTGTAAAGTCAATTTTCAATTTGAAATAACAGTCGAGATTACTAGAATTTGTATAAAATTATTCTACGGGGTAAATATAGATACGGAAAAAAATGTGTGTCTCACTTTTAAAATTTTGTGGACTTTACCAACTTTGATTGTATACCCCTAATTTGTAAATTGTGGCTTATTTTAAAGGTAATACTAAAAAATTTTTAAAAACAGATTTTTCTAAAAATAATTAACTGAAATGACTTAAGAGGATCTTTAAATATTTCTTTAGAAAAAGATAGAAATACAAATTATTTTAGGGCGATTTTTCTTATTATTAAATCGTATCGTATTAAAAAAAATTTTCATTTTTAAATCGTTTTTGTTTTTATTCAAGCAATCCTTAAAAATAGTAGTTATCAAAATTTTGAAAATCAACTACGCACAGAGTATGTGACTGAGATTACAAAACTTATAAAACAAATTGAATATCATCTCATAAATCTTCGTGTATTCGCTGGAACAAGGTCGAAAACAGTTGTGTAGAGAAAAACTTGTTTAACTTTAAAGTTTTCGTTCCGTTTTGTTTTTGCTAGAATATTTGATACCTTCATTAAACTGTTTAGTTCCAGACCATTAACGATCCCTTATCGAATCATGTTGATCATATTCGCGCGGTTGTCTATTGCGAAAAATGCGACAGGGAATGAGGGTCCTAAACGTCTTACTACAGTGATTGTAATGTGTTGTGATCGAAATTTTGACTTAAAACAAAATATACACAAAAAAATATATCGTTTTATTATTACATCAATTAAAAATAGTATTCTTCACCAAAATTAATATTTATAACTGCTGTAAATTTCAGCACGAAATATGAAACTAGTAAATTTGATTTAAAATTTTAATTTATGTGAATTCCACAAATTGCGTAGTTTTAACCAGCTCCCCTTTAACCTTCAACTATCTTTTGAGGACCATGTTTAGCATATATTATAATATTATGGCCTATGCCTTATTCGATTTCTATTCGACGATCACCACATTAAATGGGTTTAAATCGCCTATTCACTAAAAAATGGCGATATTTTTTCATAAAGCCAAACATCGGAGAAATAATAATCGACATGAGCCAATACCCCTCATTCGTTCACTGTTTCCCCATTTTAGACTTTAACAAACTCACTTTAATTTAAATTTTATAGTCTCTATGAACTAAAAACGCTTTTCCTGGAGCGGCAATTTTAGTGAGCTATCATAAACAAATAAATTACACTAATGAGTTAGTAAAATTAGAAACAGACGTTAGTTTTGGTGAAGGTACAATAAATTTTGTATATAAAAAAATCTATTTTTATAAAAACGACAGGTTTTTGCTTTTTAGCTTATTTATAATGATTCAATTTTAGTTAAGCATTAAAACATCATGCGGGGGCAAAAACAAGCCGAGTCTATCTATAGAAACAAAAGCTCTTCTTCACTTCTCGCTAGAAAGACTGCAGAAAAGTCTTTCATCAAAATTTAGTGACCATTTAGGCGAATTCAAGGGGCAAGTACACAAATAAACAACTTGACCATCACAGGAATGGATTCCACTCGACAGTACAGCTCCCATTGACAAACTTAAAGTACAAACTTGAAGCAAAATAGCGTCCGTTGTGTGGACGCGTGCACTTGTTGTCGTTATCTAACGCTTGACGAGATAGTTGACACGAGATGGGTCATGTTATGCTATGTTATTTTTCCTAGCATCCGTTTGTTGTTTACCCGCGTCGAACACCTTTCCAGGTGGAGGAATGTAAATCGTTATTATTTCAGTTAAAATCCTACTCGCATTTATGCCTAGAGTACCCTGAAATGTTTACAAAATCCTTGACCAAAACTCGTAACAACTGTGAGGACTATGACCCTACGCAACGACATGCAAGAAAGCACATCGGTGAAATATTTGTCGATGTGAATTAGAGTTTCAAATTTTATATTTCGCGATAAGATAAAATAGATAAAGAATAATGGCAATTTGAGGGCAACGCCAAAAATTAACACCAAGGTCACTTCAATAGCAATCGAAAGAGTTCCAGAACACATCCGCAATTTCGCTAATAAAATACTGAGATGGGCAGATCGGTTCGCGGGTAGTGGAGCTAGTGGGGATAGTGGGGCTGCTGGCAGAAGAGATCCCACACTAGCGGTTCCCAGCTGTAATGAGAATTTAAAATTGCTCATGTGGAGCACCCATGTGGTTTCGGCCTCCGTAGACCGAATGAATGGAGCTGATATTGGGATTTGGGAGCCGCTCATATGGTGTAGGATCCATTCTACTGATTTTCCATGTTCCACCTGAGAATCTACTCTCAGCTGACTCGCTAGCCTGATGGGGCCCACTACTCGTGGCGAGCTGCCGTCTTCTCAGTCGAGTCGGCCGCTAATCAGTGTGACAAGTGATTCAATCTAAATCGGAGTTATCTTGCTTTTTATAAGCGCAACTACCAAGCAATATTCACTCAAGATTTTCCCGCGTCTTTAAGATACGTTAACAAGACTTAGTTAAGGGTGTTGTTCACGTTTATCTTGTGTTTTTAACAAGACTGTGTACAGTGTGTTCCAGCTTGCAAGGGTGCTGCTTTCAAATTATCGATTTTTCGCCGTACTGTGAGAATTTGGAGCGTAGCTGGAGCTCTTTTAATCCGCCCCAACCGGCATAAATTCATTGAACTAGAAAATATCGTAAGATGGAGAAAACTGAAAAAAGTACGTTTTACGGCAAGGACACTGCCGTTTTCTATATAACATGCATAGCTCTTATTCTTTGGTAGTTCTGCACTAACTTAATTCTCGTTTTATATTCCTCAAGGTGAGGCTGAGACGTTCCTCGACAAGCTGTTGACCAACGGAGCTAAAGAAGGCATTGACCACACTATCCCCCTGCAGTATCCACCATTCTACGATGAAAAATTGTACAAAAAGTAAGTGCGAACTCATTGCGAATATGAATTAAAAAGATACCCGCGCAAAATTGTCGACAGTGCCGCACTGTGGGGATGATATTTTTTTATGTTTTCATATTCATCCAATTGAAGAAGCCACATGTCGCGAGTCGAAATGAAACGAGTATCTGTTTTGTAATAGCATTTCATATTTTTACGCGCGCAGGAGGATGTTTTGGTCTAAGTATTTGGGAGCTGTTAGACGGGTTACTTAAATTTATCTAAAAATATAATTTTCGCATCATTTCACATACTCTTAAACTTACAGAACAATATCGGATATTTAATGTTAAGATAATGTTGTATAATCCCGTTTGTCAATTGTTTTGATTCAACTTAATTGGCCCATAGAGCGCAATTAAGCCACTTAATTTCTTCCAAAGTTGTCTATTATGGTTCGTATTTGCGTAGAAAATTTAAAATAAGCGTACATTCTAGGGAAGTTATTTCCATTATAATTTTAACGTTATCGGGAAAGTTTCAAAACAATAAATTATTATCCAATAAAATTTATATATGCCCCTCACTCGTATAAAAACTTTTACAAAACAATTCTCCATGGGCTATTAATCAGATTGTGGTCACCGCGATTATGTGTAGAAATTTAATTGAATTCCGGTGACGAGGAAACATCTATTTTGTTTTATTGCTGCAGAAAGTAAAGAATAATTATAAGTCAGTTAAATGCGACAACGAATGCTAAATCTTAGTGCACAAATCAACTAAACCTTTATACCCTTTTATAGTATGTGTATTTTTAATTTTTGTAAAAGTAAAAGGTATACAAATTCATTACTCATTACATATTAAATTTGGTAAACTGACGAAGTAACACAATTTTGCGACTAGATTATCTTAACGTTTAAACAACTGCTTGCTTTATTTGCGTCATAAAAATCCTAGAAAAAGTGAAAATTAATATTTTTGTATTTAGTTTACTGTCACCATTACCGACGGTGTCTTAGAACGAAAAACTACGTACGTTGAATACTGCAAACTAAAGTGTGATTTTGTAAGCGTTGGATTTTATATTAAAAAAAAACAGAAAAATTAGAAAAAGGTATAAAATTTTTATTAGAGATTAAAAGTCACTCCTTGCCACTTACTTTTTAAAGATTATTTCATGTAAATGTTGGCCACAACTACGTTTCAGGTTGTCCATACGAGAAGCCCAATTTTGAGTGTCTTTTTCAAGCATAGTCGCATCTTTTAGTGCTTACACTGATGCGAGTTTATCGGCATAAACAAGATATTTGAAAAATTCCCACAAAAAGTAACAACACTGTGTCAAATCGCACGATTTAGGCGACCAATTCGCTGTTAAAAAACAAGAAATGAATTGAACACCAAATTCATTTCGCAATAGATCCATAGTTTCGCGTTGTGTGTGTCATGTGGCAACGTCTTCTTGAAACCACATGTCACCCAGATTCAGCTCGTGTATGTTAGGCAATAAAAAGTTACGATAGCGAGCACCATTAACGGTAACGTTGTTCTCATCGTCATCTTTGACCACACCAAACAGTGCATTTTACAGGATGCATTTACAGCTATTTTACTGGTTGTGGCTGCTCATCGGACTAAGTAAACAATTAACCCATTTGCAAAATTGGCCAATATAAAAAAAAAATTTTTGTAGGTCCAATTACTTCTTTACTACTATTAGAATCACAACGCTTCATTTTTATTCAGATCCACGGCAATTTTGCTTATTAACGTATTCGTTCAACCAGAAATGTGTTTCATAGCTGAAGAGAATTTTTTGGTAAAAGAGCTAATCTTTTCAAGGCCAATTCACCGAAAAAACGACGGTGGGACAGATCGCTCGGCTGCAATTCTTGAACGAGCTTTAGACGCCCTCAAATTAAGATCCTTGCGTAAAATCTTCCACGTAGTAAAATAACACAATCCCATTTGCTAAAAACGGCGACAAATTGACATATCATGATCTCCACCAACATTGGCGGCTACAGCAACTTCTCTATACACTCTACACACACGGATGGGTGGCCTAATGTCCAATAACGTGAAATGTGTGCGAAATTTGGTCACTATGACGCCCATAAATTGGCCGAAGTGCGCGAAACACATTATTGACAAATCAGGAATTTTTATAATAAGATTCAACAATTTGCAAGCGTTGTTCGGATATAAGTCTGTCCATAATAAAATGGTAATGCAAACTAAACTTTGACTTTGGCACCTGCAACGAATCGCGCGTGAGTTGTTAATAACAGAGCGCTGAAAAACCAAATAGAAAAAAATCACCTTTTACAATAAAATTTCTTTGCGAAAATAAATATTTATGACCATAGTGGTGGTTAAGTTTAGTCGAGTTCTTTTAGTTTTAAAAATAGTTTTAAATATTATTTAAATTGGTTAAAATTGGAAAAATTGCTACTAGAGCTGCAAAATATAAAATCTTGAATTATAGAAAATACCGTTTGATATGTTTTTTCAAGTTTAAGACGATAGTTTTACCTGAATATGAATAATGAAAAACCTAAGGTTTTTAGTTAGACTTATTATTATTATAAAATATACATAATGTTAATCTAATTGCATTATTAAGCAAAACCATTAAAATATAATATGATAGTTATTAAAATGTTTTCTTAACTTTTTTATACTCTTTGTTTTAGTAAATATTTTTAATTAGAATACACTTATCGGTTGGATTGCCTAATGAAAATTTTAATCCTTAATACATACCATATATAAAAATCTTAATTTAGATTATTAACCCATTCGCTGCCGAGATCATATTCAGCCACACATTCAGCTATAGGAGACTACAAGATATCTCGTAGTTGGCAGTGAATGGGTTAAAAAAAAATAATATTCATTCTTTACATACATATGATAAATTTACCAATGGTAAAAGATTGCTATTTTCGAATTTTTTAAAATTAATTTAATTACTTTGTAAAACTAAAAACTGTTAACAGATAGATAAACCTCCTACCAAACTTTCGTTTATTGAACCCCTTCTCCCACCTGTTGTTAAGCTCACCATGCGATCTGCTGGGTCCACCGAAAGACATTATCTTTTGTCCCACTTTCGCGACCACAGAATCTATGATAACGTCCGCCTTCTCGTCCCTCCATTCCATCAAAACTGATACCGAAATCTTCGACTGCCTGGCCCAATCCTTTTCCTATCAACCTCGGAGAGATCATGCCTCCTCCTCCCCATGTTACAACAAAGAATTTCGATCCCTTCGGAACAGGAGAAACAAAGTTTGACTTTCCCTGGTCTGACCATCAAAACCTTCTTCAAACTTTAAGATGTTTGGAACATTTTAAAGCCATGCCGAAATAAAAGGAAAACAAAATATATTATAAAAAAAAACTATGTATTTTTACGTATTATGGGAAAACTATATAGAAGTTTTTCTGTAAATGCATCTTTGCATTGGTAGGATGGTTGGCTTAAGTGGTGACCCCGATCAACTGAATCGGGGGGTTCAATTAGCACTAGGGAGCGCCGTTTGAAACCACAGAATCCCCAAGAATGAAACCAGAGTGTTAAAGGAAGTTGAAGTGTCGTGAGATCAGAGCTAACCTGTGGAATTCAAAAAGAGAACTAGCTTCCCGATCTTAGACGAATAGATGCTATCGGGGAAGTACATGCCCAGTGCCCGATGTTCTGCTAGTGCACGGCAGTTACATAGAAAGTGAGAAAAAGTCTCCTTTATCAGCTGGGTTTGTGCAACTCCGGCAATGACTATTGAAAGGAATTCCCAGCTTAGTATTTTTACATAGTCATCACTCAAGCCACTATGGTGTTATATATTCTTAGCAAATAAAGAAGCCGTGGCGCTAACTAGCTAAAGTAAGCACGAACGTAAGCTTTTCTCCAACTTTCTTCAATTTTGAGTGTCTTTAGTTAGTAGTGGCCTTATTTTTATCTTTTAAATATATGTATAAGACGTAAAGTACTTTATCGGACAAATATATTTCTTAACAAATTGACAATTTCAATTTATTAAATATATTTATTTATTTTCAGGGCACAAAGTTATTACTTCAAGTACCTATTCGCAATCTTTAGCACACATATGGCCGGTCTGCTATCAGTTCTATCGATTCCGTCAATTTTTTCTGTTTTGGATTGCACAAAATCATCGGAGACCAACGGAAAAGCATATCGCCGGTATTTAGCGACTATTTACCATGTTGTTACATGGATGCTGTTTCCCCTAAAACCGGGCTCACCAGCCTGGAAAAGTATAGATCAAGTGCGAAAAATTCACTCGCGTGTCAGCAAATCTTGCGAGCATGCTATAAATGCAAGAATCCTCCAAAAGGATCTTGTTCTCACGCAATTCGCTTTTGTTGGCTATTTTGCCCTGATCGCTGAAAAATATATGACCGTAGAGGAGTGCGAAGATTTCTACAAATCATGGATACATTTCTGGAGAGTAAATGCCCATTTGATGGGGACAAAAGAGGAATATAATTTATGTACCGATAATTGGCCAGAAACAAAAGAACGATTAATTATTGTCAAGGAGAAAGTGTTCAAGCCCGCTTTAGAAGAAACTGGAAATGACTTCTTGCACCTGGCTAAAACGTTGATCAATGGGCTTTGGTACTTTTCGCCGAATTTAACAGTGGACTCAGTACTTTTTACAACTAAGTGGCTAGCCGGATGCGACGGGTATCAGTACAATGATTCTGATTTCAAAAATGGCGCAACCAGGGAAAATACAAAATTAATATATAAAGAGCTAAACTGGTACCAACGCTTTTTAGTGTCCTCCAACCTTTACATAATTAATGTGCTGTACAAATACATGTTGGTGCGGTGGTACTTTAATTTCAGGATACTCTTAACTGTCGGCATGAGCTACACTTTACCTCTTTTGGCTATCATCAAGTTTGGAGTTCAGCACGCTTATGTAAGAATTTTTTCAATGGAACCGCCAAAAGATATTCACGAGGATTAGTCCTGCATGGTGCATATTAATTTTTAAGCTTGATCGTCTTTTGTGTATTAGTTTCTCTTCAACCTGACAATAATGTTTGCATTTATACGAAAAAAAAAATATATATGTAATTTTTTATACTACTCTTTTCTTATCCTTCTCTAGTCATTAGATAAAAACAGATGTTTTTTTTAAATCCATTGAATATTACGAGGGTTGTCTGAAAAGTTTTCGATTTAACAAAGATACAAGATATTTTTTCTTCAAATTGTATTTTTAATTTTCTACGTAGAGTCCTTGTAAGTATATTTACTTCTGCTAACAATGCTCCTATCTCTTTAACCCGTCCAAATAATATTCGGCGTCTTTTTTTGCCTCCTCATTCAAGAAAACTGTCTGTCCTTCGAGCAGAACTTTTAGCTTAGGGAACGAAAAAAGTCACTTGGAGTTAGATTTGATGAGTAATGACGGTGGCCAAAGAGTGCGTATCATAATTCGTGGATTTCCGTCAAGGCAACCACTGAGGTGTGAGATGGTGCACTATCTTAGTGAAAAAAAATGTTTTTTCTTGCAAATGTGCCCGTTTTTCTGCATTTTCTGCTTTCAGCTTTTCAAGCAATGATGAGTAGATATACTCCTGTAAAAGTTTCTCTTTTTTGAAGATAATCGATTAAGATAACTCCATGACTATCCCAAAAAACTGTAGTCACCACTTTCCCAGCTAAAGGATATAGGAATATTTGCTTTTTTTATAGCCAATTCCCTCTGTGCAGTTCACTGTTTTGACTGTATTTTTGTTTCTGAAGTGTCGCAGTGCATCCAAGTTTAATCTACAGTAATTAATCGGCGCAAAACCTCTGATTAATTGCGCCTAAATTGCGCCAATAGAGCGTTCGAAATGCTCATTCGAACACGTTTTTGATACAAAGTAAGCAAACGCGCTTGTGAAAAACACGTTCTTTCGACATGTTCATAGCCTCTGCTATCCCTCTATTTATTTTATCTCTATTCACCGGTTGCACAGCACCATTTGATGAAGTTGAGCGATGTTATTGTCGGTGGTTGCAGTCATCCAAGCTGATACGGTCATATTTAAATTCAGTTGCCCAAAGTTTCATGATGGTAAATGATGGTGCATAGTCCCCGTATACAGCGTCTAACTCGTCTCTGATTTTCTTAAGCGTATTAAGTTACCTTTCAAAAATAAATATTTAATGACATCTTGGTCCTTGATTTTTCCCACTTTCACATAAACCCTCAGATCGACTCACTCAAATTATTCTCAAACAACAATGGCGCGTCCAAAATTTTTGAAATTTTGGTGAACACCTTTCAAAGCACGTGCAAACAAATTCCTCAACTTTTACGAGTGCTGCCATTTTCATGTTGAGTTCTAAAACTTTTCAGAAAACTCTCGTATCATTTTACTGTAAAAATAAATATAAGAAATTAAATATCCTTTTAAGGTTAGAGTAATATTTACAAAATTTCGTTTTCGTTTAGATTGAAACTCTTTTTTCGCGTTTGATACGAAAAGAGAATAGTTCTACTCTGTACTATGCACCCCAGATCAAATTAAGAACTCTTCATTTAATTATTCAAGTATCCAAAAAGGATAGTGTGTTCATATTTCATCGTACATAAAATTGTTGTCTCTTTTGATTCCCAATGTCCGTTTACAACAATTTCGTGTCCGCTAGACTTATTTCTGTAATTAAAACTTGTAGTAAAAGCTCGACTAATAAAGTTAAATGTTGTGGAGACCTATCTGTTATTATAGCTTAAATTCAGCTCAAAAACATCTTAATGGGCTTTTCCAAAAAGAATTGGATCAGAAGAAGTAACATTTTCATGTATCACTCAGCTCCAGCCATAATAGGCGAAATCCCAGCAAAAAATATTCCCCCAATTACACCTGACAATGGCAGAAAGGAGATAAAACGCGTATTAAATGACACTGCATAAAAAATTTAGTCGCATGGCAGGCGTAGCCGCTCTGGTGAAAAGGAGCCCCACCTGAGCCCCACTAGCAAGGGATGCCGGCAGGCGGCAGAGGATGCCAAAATCCTCTGTAAAATGAATATTTACAGAAGCATTAGGAACTTTACTTCCTACATCCTGGAGCCAGTGACAATGGGGCAACCCAGCGCAGAGGGTGGTGACAAACAATATGCCGAAAATTCAAGGCATTCATTTGCTTCGTTATGATTCATCTTTTTACCCACAACAATTTCCTCCCGAACCGGTGGTTGGTATTGTTTGGGAAATTGTTAGGCAGACTTCCAAGTAGGCAGTTTCGCTAGAATTAAACAAATTTACAAATGCAAATTTTGAAGTTGAAGGCATTCTTTGCGCGTCCCAAACTTAATGAATTTTATAACCAGTTTAAGAAAGAAAATGGGATGAACTTTCCTAGGAAATTTGAATAAACAGTTTTCTTATTTTCGCCCGAATGTTCTAAACAAATTATATGCTCACGCCAAAGAACATGAATAGATTTATGAACTTAAAAGCCAGATACTGCTGAGTTACCCAAGTGCCACTGTATTTTATTTTGTAAAGTATATCAATTTTCTACGAACATTTTAATTATTTTGAGGTAAAACTCAATTAAAATCTGATTATGTCTTTTATTTACTTAATTTAAACCAATTATATTTAGCTATTTTAATTGTTTCACAATTTACACAATTCTGCAAAGTTGAGAAGTCCAAGTTTGCACAGGAACTTCAAATCTATTAATAAAAATTGTCTAATGCTTCTGGAGTTACTATCGCTTTCCGGACTTCTGAAATTTTCCAACATGTTTTTATAATTCATATATTAAATGTTAACATTGAAAGAAATTCGATGTATACAGTGTATTCGGAAAATAAGTAGAAAACAGTATGCCATTCCAAATCCATTTCTTGAAGTATCCTCGCGGCTACAAAAATAAACTAAAGGTTTTCAAGATAGTCTGGGAAGGATCGAAAAATCGACTGAACCAGTGCAGAAGAAAGGGAAATTTATAGACGAAATGAGACGGAAAAATGGCGGTGGTGAATTAATCGGAAAAAACGGTGTGTCGAGGGAGACAATTCACAAAATTAGTTCACGCTTCGATTCAAACACTAGTCTGTCTTATCAGCGTGGCTATGGCCTGCTAAGGGCACCACAATCACCTGGATTTATAAAGCCATAAGTGTGAAGTTTAAGTGAAGGTAAATTAGCAAAAACTTCCATCTGTATGCAGTTCCTTGCTAAGTCCAACATTTTAATAAATTTTTGTCTGTTTTCCTTCAGCTGGAAATAATAAGTTCGACTAGTTTCTGATAGTTTTAAATTTTAAAATTTTAATGTTTTTAATTTAAACTCCGAAACCATTTATACATGACCACGTAAATCATTAATACATGACTATATAAAGATATTAGATTTTAGTATAATAGCGTTATTTTTTCCCTAATTCTGATCTTAAAATTCAATAATTGCCACAAAAAATTACTATTTCTTAAGATTTACCTAAAATAATTTAATTTCCCTGAACTATAATTTTAGAGTATATTACTAAAGATCCCCATGATTACAAAAACTCAGTAACCACCTTATAAAAATAATGTTATCCAATTTTGATAAGTAACCTACCTAATTTTACTATAATTTGGCAATTTTTGTTTCATCTTACTGATACATTAAATTTAATTTTTTACAAGAAATTAGTGAATCATGAACTTTTTATCTTGATATACTAATTTAATTATCTAAGACATTTATGGAAATAAATTAAATGAAAAGATTTCATCAAATTGTAATTAAAAAATACGCACAAAACCATTTAATTTCTAATTCTGATCACAGATTTTGCCATTTTGGATGGTTTAATTTCGAAGGTGAGCAGTATGTAACCATGTTTAGAAAGATATCAAAGAAAAAAAATTAAGACATCAGAACGCAATTAGATTTGCTTACATTCTTTAAGGTCAGTGAACAAGTCATTAATATTAAAAGCTTCACCAGAATTGGAAGCGTTTTGTAGTAGACCCACGTGTCCCCTATAAATTATTATTATTATCTTCATATTCTCCTTTGTTTGATTTTTTTTTTCGTTTTAATTTTGCCACTTCCCATGGACTGTTAGTATATTGCGTGCTAAAAGATTTTGCTTGTAATGTAAGGTAAGTACGGAAGCTGTTAATAAGCGGAAACGTCTTCATACATACTGAAATCAGTCTTTAATTTCTGCAGTGAATTTAATTCGAATGCATTTTTTGTAAAGAAATTTTTTAAGTTTAAATTCGTTTCTTTTGAAGATATGATTACTTAATTAAAATGGAATTTCATCTGGGTTTATAACTATGGGATTGACCCCTTTGCTTATCCCCAAACACAGGCCGCTTAATAATCTCCAAGGAGGTACATGGTCTCCAAGATTATTTTTGCCTCCAAGGTTTTAAGTGGTAATTGTGACTATGCACACCTATTGTCTTTATTTATGGTATCTGTTCCTCTCCCTGCTCTTAGAGTCAACAGAATATTAAATATACCTTATCATCGCACTAATTACGGACTATATGAACCAGTCACATCTACTGCCAACTTATTAACTAAGAGATTTTTGATTTTAATTTATCTTGCCTACAATTGAAAAACAGCTAAATATAAGCATCAATGTTCTAATCTATTTTTAAATAGAATCAATCTCTACCGTTTGGGAGTTACAGGGTGATTCGTAAATTCCAATTTTCCGTGCTATGCACATCACCATTTTATTATTATTATTTTTTTGATCAACTCAACGCAGCGACATCCAACTAACGCCAAAAATTTACTATATTAATGTCCTCTCCAAAGATATCAACAATGGTGACCTTCCACTACCCACTGCAGGTACACTCACTTCCGAAAGTGTAAAAATGTTTCATTTCAAATCAAAAGTAACGAATTGCTACTCAAAAATGGCATATTTCTTTAATTTTTGGTTTTTTTTTTCAATAAATATAAATTGAATCACTTCCAAATTTTAGTGGATAGTATTAGAAAAGAAAGATACAAAATTATAAAATAATAAGAATTGAATTGAAATGAAAACGCTTAGCTTCTTCTATAGCAAAACCTTGTAGAGAGCTGAAATGTAATCTGAACAAGTGATTCAACATATCAACAGATGCGTTCAACATAGCGATCGGGTTTGCAATATTCTTTCTAGCGATACCTGTTCTAATATTGCGAATTCCAGGCTCAAAAATGGCATACTTTTAGAATTAAGTTAAAATACTCAATTGTTACAAAATTTGTAGACAAAAATAGAAGCTTACTTACGTGATCACCATAATTCCTACCGGAAAATAGACCTGCACCACCAACGAGTCCGCAAATAACATTTGAAACGATGGTACCATACAAATTAGTCATATTCATGACATCGAACTAAAAATGAATAATTTAATTTATCCCAAACGTAACTTTAGTCGATAAATATAAAGAAATAGTTAAACATTTACATAATATTAAGCAATTGAAAACCAGAATCTTTCCATTTCTCTGTTTTATTTGTAGGCAGTTAACGATTGTCTTTCAAATTAATATAAAAAGTCTTCAACATTTTATGGGAAATTAATAGATATCAGTAAGTGACTAGATTTTGTACCGTTGAAAAATTCCAGTAGAAATAAGCCAAATATGCTGAAAATTAAATAATTTTACACCCAGGCTAAACTGTTTTAGTTGTGAATAATCGTCAGCAATTTTCTTTGATACTTCCAAGAGCAGGCCATCAGATAATTTCATAATGTTTGCTTCTGTACGGTTGTAACCTTCTTTCTGCTATTAACACGGGCAAATCTTGCAACTCTCTCTGCATTTTCTTCATTAACAACCTTCATACTTTCTACAATTCCCTTTGCACTCTCATGTTCCAGTAAGACATATTTGCCTTATGTATTTTGTCGAACAATTATAATGTCGAGGTTAGCGTGCCTGCACGAAATTCCCGGGTATAATTTACACTGCAGAACATTCACATACAAGTCCAGCTCATTACGAATAACCACATTTCGGGATATGGTGTCGATTGCTTCAGATTTAGTTTCAATATTGCCTTTAATTGCAACGCCGTTTCGCTTAATAGAAGTAATAGCGTACTCAAGATCGTCATTGCCCACTATTGTTGGGTCTATATCGATTGATGCTCCCGGAAAGTGACAGAGATTCCGGACGTATTTCATTAATTCTGGACCAATGCCACCACCAGGGAGCATATTCACATGCAGGTCGACCGACGTATGGAGCTTTTGGATTTTTTGTCTGCAAAATTATTTTAAAGATGAAAATTACTCTAATAGTTTTGCTATTTGAAGTTTTTTAGATGAACCCATGATATGAGATTTAGAATAAATGGCAAGTCTATAAAAGTACAAAAAGCCCTAGAATAAAGATGGGCTAAATGAACTTGATGAAATCACTTTAGCTGCGATTGTAAATTATATGAATTTGTACTAGTAAAGTATTGTATAAAAAATTGTAAAAAATTAAAGTTTAAAGAAAATAAATTTTTGGTACCGAAGCCGTGAATGGCAGAATACCAAATACTTCTAAAAAGTGATTCTCAGGTTAAGTAACAGTCAAGATTAGCTGCCTCAATAAATTGAGGAACTGGAAATTTTGGTAATGGTGGTGGTAAAATTCAGGAAATTATAGTTTTATTTATAAGCTTACGTTATTATATGCAGATCAAATGGACAAAAGAAAAATTGAAAATTAAAAAAAAAACTGCATGAATTAAACTTACCAAATAAGCCAAATATGACTCCAATAAAAGTTAAAAATGTTTCTTCAAAAATGTAATCAATTTAACCCTTAAGATTAAATGTTAAACCTAATTTATAAGCCCCTGTATTTTGTTTCCTTAACTTAAATACTAAAATAAGGTAATTACAAATTACTACAACATCTTGGAATTAAGTTTCGTGCGTGAAATTGAATTAAATGCGTAAATTATAGACTTGATCAAGATTGGCACAACCCCCCAAATCTAAACTGTTAAATGTGTCGTTGACATCTAACGTGTACCAAAGTACAGCTTAGCATTGTCACTCAAATAATTAGCATTCCTTTGACAGAATCACAAGTGGCATGAATAACTGAGACTAGCATTACGACCCTCAATGGATTGATTAATCACCGCATACCTGGCCACATTTACGGAATAATTAATGCCCTTAAATGCCTAATAATTCAGATCCCCCACCCACTACGCAATAAATACCCACCCCTCAAAGGATCCAATCCACAGCCTCCCATTGTGGCTGAACACAGGGTGGCACAGTTGCTCCTTCGGAATTGAGCTCGTAACCCCAAAAGATTTATCCCCGGCAATGAAATCAATTGGGCAAAATTAATTCCCACTGAGGTAAATTTCCTTGACCTTTGTGCGCAATGAAATTAAAGACGTCGCCGCTCAGGTCGACGTAATGGAGACATAAACGGCAATTTATGGGTCTCTTACAGCTCGACTGGGGGTCCCGGGAAAAGTGGTTTCTTGCTCCTTGGAAATGTACATTTTAGGTAGTAAGTCAGAACGTGCCATCTGCCTTTGCGTGTATTTTCGGGGGAACATAATCAGCTTGCTGGTTGTACCTCGACGTCCACTTGACCGGAATAGAGCTGTTGACTCGCAGTAACCATTTAGAGCCAAAATACAACCTCTTTGGCCAATGACACTCTTGTAGGTTAATAACGATTTAGGCAATTTGTAAGCCATCGAGTGACCCCTTTTGAACGGAACGGGTGAAATATTTAAAGGGTCGTTTGTGACTTTGCGGTCATGGTCTAGTTGCCCTTTATTCGAATATTTCAGGTTTGTACTAAAAGTAAACTCATTGAATATTTTAACTATGTTAACTCAATGTTTTCTTTCCGTAAGAACTCTATTATACCTGGAAATGTAACCGTCACAGTCGAGATTTAGGGAATTTTAAATTGTTGCAGAAATAGGCAACTGGAAAGCAGCAATGGTAAGCGAATGTAAAAATTCTGAATGCTATTTTCAGGTAGAGTAAAACATTTACCATAATTTCCAGAGATCTAAAACTCTATGTGAAAGGAACCTTTTATTTCACGATGCACAAATTACGAGCATCTAAAAATTTTTAAAAAATAAAAACCATCTCCAGGTAAGTATGTACATTACCCTGGCGCTCGGAAAAACTAGCATACATAGAAAAGTTGTTTACACAACTATCAAGTATAAAAATATTTTTTTAATATATCACTAACTACATAATAAATGTATTGACATTAAAAATGATTTGTGGAAATAAAAGTTCTTTGAAACAAGATTTAAATCTTTTATTAATGTTTAAAATAAGACAATTAAAGAAAAAACAATGAACGAGACATTTAATCAAAAAGCACCTATTCCACTGTTTATGGTATGGTGTGTATTTCATTAAATTCGATTAAGTAATTCTCGAGATATAATCTCCACCAGTTGGAAAAAAAGTATAAGTTTCGAGAAAAACGCTACCGTCATATAATCAAAATTGTTCGTATTTAATTCTCAATCTGTGATTTCGTCTACATCTTCCACTTTCTTTCCACATACAAAATGATTTATTCAAATAGTCTTATTCGAAAGGTAGGATAAAGATTTCTATGTAAAAATACAATAACAATCTCCTTCTGCCGCACTCACTTTATATTACAATAACTCAAGTCATATTTGGAATATTAGGAAAATTAAAATTTTAAAATATTGTTGAAAGTATAATTAATTAATTTTAGAGTTCTAAAAGTGGTGGTGGTTATGAATATGTTTTTAAGCTCGTAACCACTATTTTAAATTCAGATGTCCATAACGCAAAATATCCATATATTAATAGCTTTGATTTTGCGACAAATCAGAAAAATGTTATGAATAACTTTTATTCTAAGAGCCTTTTAAAAACACTAGCCGGGCACAACTATTATTAATAAAGGCATTAAAACTTCAAATTGAATTTTTGAATTAAGTCCCGCACCATTCATTTTCCTTTCTCCGTGGTAGTGATTTTAAATTTTAAATCTGAAAAGACGAATTTTCTATTCATAATAGTTTTTCTTAAAAAGAAGCATTATTAAAATATATTTACAATTGCTATTAATTTTTATATGTTGTTTTATTGTATTACCTTTTATATGGTACATACCACCACACAATTTCGAATTTTTGATTAAATATATTAAAGTCCTATGCAAATGAAATGCACTCAACATATTTGATGGCCAGAATTTATGAACAGTATAATAATTTATTTTTTTCTCAGAACTGACCCTTCTGTCTTTTTCATTATATTTTTACTTACTTAAAATTATTCAACCCTGTTTAGATAAAGGCTAGAAGAATATTTCTTTAATGAGAAAAGTTCCTAAGTGAAACAAACTTTTGATAAGTGCGCAATTTCATGCACCAGCAGAGTTAATTTTGCTAATTTAAATGTTTTCATGTCCAATAAGCACAAAATGTATACCTACCTCGTAAATGCCCCAAAGTTAGTTTAATTAAATAATAATAAAATATTTATATGTAAACTTTGTTGATCATCGATGGAAATTTATTGTAGTTTTTAAAAAAAAAATGCCTCTTTTATTCTTTCATCCATTACACAGGTGTACAGTGAATTTTTTGCGGAACAAGTGGTAGATTGTTTCGATTCGATTTTTATGAAATTGTGGAACTAGAAAACTGGTTTAAGTGGAAACATAAACTTTTAGCTATTTTATAAATATACAAAAAATTTTAAAAATTGTCGAATTGTCGATTCACAGTATCAAATAATTCACGATACAAGTTTATAAGATAAACTACAATATTTTACTTATGTTTAAGAAATTTGCGAATTTTATAGAGAATTATGCTATGTTGAAAACATAGTCCATAAAAACATAAGTCCATAAAAATTATTTTTATCTGCTTCCTATCAAGATTATGCCTAAACAAGCAAATCTACGATTTCGTTCAATAACTTAGACATATGTTAGAAATTATAGCGAAGAAAAACAATTTGATAGTACCTTTGAAAGCAAATATTTCGTGACTAAAACATTAACATCAAAATACATTAAGGCATTTATTTTTGGAGTTGATGAGACCCATCTAAAATGAAATAAGTGATTGATTTTGAATACACTTCTTATCCTATAAGAGGATGACCTAAAAACATTATTTAACCTAAAATCGTATTATTTACATTTTTGGGTCACAAAAGAAAATTCCAAAGATTATTAAAATTTTACTTCGAAGACCAGCATTCAATTTGGGAATTTGCTGCTGGAGCCAATGTTATAGTCAATGGATTACATTATAGAATTATGATCAACGAATTTTTGTTTAAAAATATGGAAAATATCGATCTACATGAAATGTGATACCAACAGGATAGAGCTCCTGCTCATACATCTTGTAACCCTATCAATTTGTTGAAAACAAAATTTAATGGAAACATTATTTCATGATTTGGCCACCAAGGTAGTGTAATTTAACTCCGCTTGATTATTTTTTATGTGGGTATATTAACCCTTTACACTCGAGAGGCACCATAACTCAGTATAAATGAACGTTTCATACAAAAAGGGTTAAGTCATGCTAAGAAATCAGTAACATTGGCAATCTGGAAGCCAGCATTGAATGATTTATAACAGAAATAACACCGGTTTTGATCAAAAAAGTTGTAAAAATTGGACTGACAAATTGCACTTCGTCTAGAACAGCCAAGGTGACTATGTGCCCGAAATAATATTCAAACATTAATGGCATAAAATAAACTTTTAAATAACATCATTATTGTTTTTTTTTTTAATAAAATTAATCATTTTTTAAGTATTTGTTATTTTTAACCAACTCTTTAAAAAGCAACCCTATACGTACATACATTCACCCAAAAAACAATACCCTCCTTCTGGGGTAGTAAGGTGGGTGGACCATGGAAGGCCACGCTCCTTTGAAGGCCAACTATTGAAAAATCGTAGTTATTGGCATGTAAAGACATATTCCTTCTGCTACACATTAAGATCTATCAAACTCAAGGCCACAGATGCGGCGGCGAGTCGCTCGCGCCGCTATTGTGGCAGTGCGATCTCACGCTTCGTAGACTTTAGTCGTCGACGTTATAATTGTTATTCGCACGCACAGCAAAACGTAAGTTTTTAGTTAAATAACCCATTATTATCTCATATTTTTTTACTGTGAATTGTCATATAAGGATATGTTTATGGTACCAAAGAAAAAAAAAATAGTTTTGCCTCGATTTAAGTTAAAATATTGGTAGTGTTCCTAGGAAGGCCGGTGGTTCCTTATAAGGCCAATAAAAAATTTGACGATTGGCCTTGCTAGGGTACATGGGCCTTACAAAGAACATCTATAAACCATGAACATATGAACAATTACTTTTTAATAATTACAGTACTTAGTCTGTAGTGTCTATTATTTCATTACATTTAATATAAAAAAGTCATTGATAATTGTTAGTTTGGCCTTCTTAGGAACATTTTGGCCTTACAAAGAACGGACCCCTAAGAAGGCCATTTTAGGTAAAAAAAAAAGTTTTTAATTTCATCATCAAACGCGTTGGCAAGTTATTTGATGTCAATATAATACTCATTACTATTATTTTTAAATGATTTCTATTAATATATTCTTAGTTATACGATGGTGTTCAAGTAATGTTCGTTGAGTTTTTTATAAATGATAAAAATATATTGAGCATTTAATGTTTCGCTTAAATGAAAGAGCTTATTATGTAGTTTTAGTAAAAGCGGATATATTAATTGTTACAACTCTATTTTTAAGTTGAACCACTGATGTATAATATTGGCCTTGTTTGGAGCCGTGTTCCTTGCAAGGCCGTTTGGAAGAGCTTAATAAAACTTACGTTTAATAAATAGCGATTAAAGCTAGGTTAAAAAAAAGTGATTTATGTGGTACACAATAAAACAAAGTATTACTTGATAATTTGTTTCGTTCATTTATCCAATTAATAAACGAATAAAAAGTGTTTACTCGTTAGAGTGGCCTTCCATGGTTCACCCACCTTAGGGTAAAAATTATGTATACCTAAGGTCTATTGAATCAAACAATCATCAGCCTGTAGCACCTGGCCCTCGCGATTACCATATTTAATAGTAGTTAGTTAGTTAGTTAGTTAGTTAGTTAGTTAGTTAGTTAGTTAGTTAGTTAGTTAGTTAGTTAGTTAGTTGCAAAGTAAACAATTAGTGATCTATAAAGTTCGCTAGTTAGTAAAATTTTCTAAAAAACGACTGTCTCATTAAATTTGCTTAAGATGTCTGTATTTTATACTTAAATATGCACGTTATCTCTTCTTAAGTTTAAAGTTAATCGCCCTCGGTGCAATTCAACCTCTCAGCGAAAGGCAAACACAACCCCCTTACGCAAAGCGTAGTGAAAGTGCCCTCATAACTAAGTAAATTTTCCGAGCTAATTGAAAGTCCTTGTAACGAATGGCACTTCACACTTGAAAATCCTCAACAAATCCGCATTAATAGTGGTTTGTCTCTCATGCAGTATGCATCAGATAATTCTGAGTTAATTAAAAATTCGCCACACAAGAGCATCCCCCACCGCTTACCCTTAGTTCCTAATAAATATTACGAGTTCAGGGTACCCCCCGCACTTTCTCATACTCACCGAGCATATAATCCCTGCAGCTTAAATCCACCCCCCCTTCTACGAGGCCACAATTTTAGCTTCTCTGGTGGATTTTGTAGTTGTCCAGTGGTCAACGGATGACACTCGATTTATCTAATCTGGATGCACAGGCACAGGCTTGCCCTGATCACAATTACGTGAGGTGCAGGTGCAGCGGGGGTGTATTGTATTCAAAAGGTGCCTGGGAGTATTAAACATAAAATGACATGCACAAACATGGAACACCAGGGAATAGATAAAGTGCCCGACAGTTGGTGGCTCATTTTTCATGAGGTACTATGGGAGGTCAACCGAAAATAATTGCACACGGTTAGCCATTGTCAGCAAATTTTGAGGCAATTTTCCTCATAAATATACATGTAACATTCCACTTCAATCTTAGACGAGAATTGCTAGAGAAGGTGAAACAACACAAGCAGATGAACCTTCATATCCCAGGTTAGCTCACTCAAATATGCTTTATGAAATCTTTTCGTTTGGACAATCGAAAGACGCATAAGAGCTCCTCTTTGAAAAAGTGTAAACATTTTAATTTTATCTGTAAATGAAAAGCCCAAACATAACATCGTTAATTCTATTCAAATTTGCTGAAATCGTCATTTTAGTAAAACGCTGGGGCTCTGTCGCAAGTAAATTCAGAAGCAAACATAAGTTTCCGTGGTGTAGTGGTTATCACATCCGCCTAACACGCGGAAGGCCCCCGGTTCGATCCCGGGCGGAAACAATCCTTTTTAAATCAAAAATGATATACAACACCATGCTTCCATTTATACATAATTTGTATAATTGTTTTTCACAATGTTTTGTGTGCGTCGCCTGTCTATCTGTCTGTTTGTTCGGGCTAATCTCGGAAACGTCTGAACTAATTCCGATGTAACTTTCACTGGAAGATAGAAGATTATTTTAGATTATTTTTTTTTTCTATAACGCTCCGATTGTGTTCGAAACTTTTATACAAAATCTTGAAAAGGCTGTAAAAGTTCATGTAGGTATATCAGCAAAATGGACAAAATAGCAGTTTAAAATTTTGAACTTTAAGCGATTTACTTTAAAATCGATATAAAGGGTCTTCCAATAGGGATATCCGAACTTTGACAGTTGATAACGGCCATATTGTTGAAGCTATATCTGTCAAATTGACTGTCATTTATTCAATCTGTTTTGCCAAATGACCATGGAAGGATATAGCGTTCAGCAACACGTGCAAATGATAAAATTGTTTTATCAAAATGGGTATTCTATTCAGGCAACGCTCCACGCACTTCGCCCATTTTACGGTCGCCATAATCATCAATGGCGAGCGCTATAGATCAATGATTACCAACTTCTTTTGGCCTGGATTGGATGCTATGGACACCAACAACATGTGGTTTCAACAGGACGCCGCTACGTGCCACACAGCTTATGCCACATTGGACATTCTGAACAAGCGATTTGGTGGTATGGTCATTTCACGTGGAGGTAATGAGAACTGGCCACTGAGATCGTGCGATTTGATCCCGTTAGACATTTTCTTGTGGGGGTTTCTTAAGTCGCAGGTTTATGGGAATAAGCCAGAAACCAGAGCGGCCCTCAAAGCCAACATAACCCGTGCCATCGGTCAAATTCAGCCTGGTTTATGCGCCAGAGTCATGGAAAATTGGACATTTCGGATTCGCGTCACCTAGAGAACCCGCGGAGGACATTTGAACGATGTAATACATATTCCGTACTTAATGGCATCGATAGGTCTTTGAAACAAATAAAAAATTTCGATGATATCTCACACACACTTTGTTTTATTTAAATTTAAAGATAGGATGTGCTTACTGAAAGATCCTTTACATGGGTCCTAAGGGAGGTCGATTCTGAATCTAATATCAATATAGGCGATAGAATAGCAATAAAGAGTTTAGATTACTTTTTGTCGATATAGTAGTTGATTCGAATTAATTGTCTAATCGATTTTTTCCAAACTGGTCGTCTTTTCCGTACCTAAACTCATTACACCTCGCATTTAAAGCTTTACATGAGACATTTAAGTACTATCCTATTTAAGACAAACAGTATGTAATAGTAATGTAATAATTTAAGCAAAGAGTTTGTATATGTTAAAAATGTAAGAAAATAAAAAGTCGTAAAAATTTATGATAGGCTAAACTAAATTAAATTTTATATAATAGAAATATTTATTTGTATTCCACAACTCCTGATTTATTACAATATTTTTTTTCCAACGGTTTTCTAAGGGAATTAAAAGCGTTATAACCGAAAATGTTTAATTATTTTACGATGATGTAATAAATATTTGATGCCGTGAACCCTAAAAGTATATAATGCAAATGAACCCTTTTGTTATTAGCAATTAATAAATAAATACATTTCGGTTGCCTTCCCACTCAATTATATAAAAAGCGCTACCATCAAATGGGGTAACTTTGTGCAGTATTTCACGGTTTTTCAACTTTGCATGTTTATAAATATTACAAAACAAAATTATAAACAACTTTATTTTTCTAGAATTACTTGTGGGACACCTGACAACACATTGCACTATCATTCGTTGATTTTTATGAAGTGCATTGTTTACAAACAAACAATTTGCCCAGGATGGGGTAACTTTGTGCCATGAGATCTGAAAACGTTTTTAATGAAAAAATTGTCAATTAAAATATCAAATATTCAAATTTCGATTAAAATCTTTCCTTTATAAATTAGTTAACAGTGTGAAAATTGTTAATTTGTTGGTTAAGATCATCAAAACCTCTTTTTTTCACTAAAGTTTTCTTGACTTCACTTTTTGGTTACCTACTTTACGGATTGAAAAAGTTCAAACTTTAGAACGTGTTTATATAAACAAGAGCGATGTTTACATTGCCCGTGACGAGTCTATGGATAGCTCTTTATGTTTACAATAACATTTGATTGATATCAGAGTTCAAATTAAACGCAGCTAGATGGTGCTGACTATAAACTTAAAAAAAAACAAATTGCACAAAGTTACCCCGCCATCACAAAGTTACCCCATTTGACGGTATTCAATTACACTCAACATATTCTTATAAAAAAAAAAAAATTTGAAGAAAAAAAACCGGCAAGATCAAAAACACGGAATGTAGAAGAGCAACATGTCGATTGAACAAAACATCACATAACTCGGAAGATATTGCAAAAAACACGAATCCACTGTAAGAATATCACGAATGAATATTAAAGAAGTAATCTTGCATATTAATGAACTTCTGGCTCTTTTTGTCTTTGCGGAATGTTATGGTTGGGCTTTGAAGGTCATAGACCAAGATTTTAACTATGCTGGCGACGTCTGACTATGGTCAATAGGTTAACAATAAATTATAATATATAAAATACTATCCCTAATTAAATGAAATACTATCTAATTCGCAGAATTGAATTCTTACAAAGTTCTCTAGCTATAATTATGGAATAAAGGCTTATCGCCTGTAATTTGCCGTAGTCCAAGATATCAGACGATATATTTTTAGCATACTAATTTAGTACTTTTGGTAGTACTACTATATATGTATATAAGTTTAAAATATTAAAGAGACTTTGAAATCAACTCTTGTAGACTCATATTTGTTTAAATATTCAGGCATTTTGGTCGATATCATGAATTTCTAAAGTTACATAACAAATTCTAAATTAACATTTTAACCACCTTGTTTAATCGACAATCTTATAATTATTAAATTTCGGTAGAAGATGTGAAAATCGCGATACCGGCAACCCCTCAAGAGCTCATTAAAACAATGTTACACATAGATAACAATTAGTCTCATTCTATCAATAGAACTTAAAGAACTAGGGGATTATTATTATTATTATTCTTTGCATAGAATATCGTTAGGCATATTATCAACAGATATAGGTTGAGTTTAAGGGGATATTTTAGATCACAGTGTCCTATAAGATCAGTCATGATTTTTAGTCTAAGCGTTAGGAATTTCGTTGTCCTCTATTTAAAAGAGAAGATGAGTATTTTCGCTGGTGTTGGATCGGTCACGTTGTTCTAATGCAACGCTTTTAGAGTTTATATAGCCTCCATTCCTTTCTTGGCGAATTCATCAATTATTTCTTGGTGATCCAGCACCCAGGCTATAGTAACCGTATTGGAATTTAGTGTTTTTACGGTTGTCAGACAATTCTACACTAAGTTTGATTCAATAGTGTAACCTGAGAGGTGCGGTGATCACCGCTTGGCTGTCCCTTACAATTCTTATCATGGGTTTTTCGTACGTTTTAAGTAAAACAGTAAGTAGATACAGTCCAGAATAGCTTCTGTTACACTCCAACAACTGCATAACCCCTTCAAAAACACGATTTAGGGATAGTTTTGTATTTTTCATCAGGACAATTCCACAATTCAGACGGCTCAAAAAGTTAAATTGCTCGAACGCAACAGTCTGCAGACCCTTATTAAATCTGCTCCCCTGGTTAGATGTAATTTAAAATAAGGGTGGCCATGGACATTATTAAAATATAATAATAATATTTACCATAAATAATTTGTGGTTCCTTTTAAAATACTTTCCTCTGTGCTATCCACTTGTAAAACTCAGATAAGTAAGTAATTTCCAGAATGTGAGCGAGGTAGGCGAAGTAAAACAATTGTTAATTACCTTGAAATAACGAAGGGCATTTCTACCTACAAAAACTGGTATACCCTTTTGTAAGAAGAATACCTAGAAAACTTAGAGGTATTATTTTCTTTTAGCGAAGTAAGTAGCTTAGCATTCATTAAAAAACTGGTTTAAATAACTATTTTTAGGGTATTTGTATTCATATACAGAGTTGTATCTGTCTGGATAATAAAAACTTTTTAAGAAATATACCTAAATTGCTTTATGACTTGATTCTTTAGCATAAAATTATTTTAAATAGCTCACGAATATTTCAATTTATGCTTAACACATAGAAAAAGCTCTGGTGACTCCGGTGCTTGGTAAAATCAACAACCTTCATAAGTTTCCGTGGTGTAGTGGTTATCACATCCGCCTAACACGCGGAAGGCCCCCGGTTCGATCCCGGGCGGAAACAGCATAATTTTTATAATATTTTGTTAAAATGGTTATCTAAATTTGAGTTTAGTATGTAATTTGTAAAAATAAAACAGATTTTAAATGAAAAATTCAAGTTTATTAAAATAAATGTGCAGTACAGACTTTAGAATTATTGATGAAACAAAGTATCGGCCAAGGGAACACCTCTAGTACATTGGCAAAAATCCACTCTTTTATCGACACACTGAAGCACGACTATCAAAAAATGTGGTCTATTTTAGTTATAACATGACCAATTTTATCTTGTAATTCCTAAATTGTTTGTGGATTATTAGCATAGGCCATATCTTTCATATGTTCCCCACAAAGAGTAATCTAATTTAGCCAAATCGCATAATCTTGGAGACCAACCAAATTTACCATTTAAAGAAATTAAACGTTCATTAAATTTCGTCAATCTCATATTGAACGCCGTATGTTCACCATTTTGGTAATAAGTGTTCACTATTAAAACACTTTACTTTACAAATATTAAAGAATAACAGTTCGAAATTATAGACATACTATGGTATAGTAATATTTTAGTTCCTTATGGCTCTGCCATATTGTCTTGTGTATATATCTTCTTATTTTACGCTATATTCTTATAGAGTTGTGAAACAAAGGTTTTCTATTTAATTGAGACCATTCAGAGGTAGCCTAACCATTGCTCAGGAACCCCCTAATTGGCTTCTTTCACAGGACCATCTATAAAACAGATTTCGGTAATGGAAATGTTACACTTTTACTCAGGACTATACCTAAATTGTTGTGATAGGGCACATTTGCGTAACCGCTCCTGTCATTGTTTGTATGACTGGTATACTACATGTTAATTATCTATGCCAAAACCAAAGATCAAGTACAAGATGTGACACTCTCTAAACAAGCCCAAAGCTCTAACCCACTTATATGCAATTTCTACGCAGCCTGGGGAAAATGTTTCCATTAGATAAAGCAGCAAAGAACTAATGCTTCCCATGCCTTATCTAAATTCCAATAAGAGCGGAAGAGATAAGAATAGGCAGCCAAACATTCTCATTTACAGCGATTAGAGTGTAGAGAATAAATGTGCAGCTTTTTTTATCACGCATTTTTAAAGGCGGGAAAAAGTCTCTTTTGCGCTGTGTGCCTCTACATGCATAGTTTTAGTGCCGTCCCCACACACAATGTTACAGTATAGAGAAATCCTGAGTCAGAGAAGGGGAAGAGGCAGATAGCACACTCAGAGCATATATACGGATGCGTGCTATTTACATTTTTTCATTGTGTTAAAGGCGGGACAAAATATTTGAACCTGTGTGCTGCTCTGGGTGGTGAAACGTGGTTTCAATTTTCGTTCCACCTCCCTCTAAATTTTTGTCTTTCTCTCACACATCAGCCCTTTATTACTATCTACTTGCTAAATTTGCAAGGCCGGTGGGCTAATGGGACCATATTCCAAAAAATATAAGGAAAAACGTCACGAATGTCACATCTTGTATTAGATGATTTTTGGACAAAAGCTTCGATATTTACAAGCCGTAAAGTGGTGCTGCGCACGAAACCATCTATAGGGAAGGCAAAGTGATCTAAATCTTCAAATAGGTGCTCAAAAGTTATATGACGAGCGATTTAAACATGGGAAAAATTTGCGACAGTTTCCAAATTAAAGCTTTTTTCTAAAAACGACTTTCACTCACGGTTACCCTAATAAGTTATCTTTTTGATTTGAAATACATTTTACCACTTCTTCAAACAAATTATGTCAAATTTTTGAGTTTTAATCCAACTCAACAGGATAAACGAGCTCCATATTACCTGCAAAATATACGCCAGAAGAACTTTCGAAGAACCTATATATGAAGTAATTGTCCATATGATCCTTGCGATTTTGGGAACAAGTAAGAGTACAAAAACCTCACCGATTTTTACGAAACTTCCTAGAAATATTCTTTTGAACTTACGGACGATTGTGCAAAAATTTGTAGGACGCATCTACTTTATGAGATATTAAAATTTAAAATTTGGACACTTCATTTTTTCAAAGCAAATCAGATTATTTGTATTGCGTGTTTCTACAATTTTTCTGCACGTATTCTTGACTTTTACTGCACTCCACAATTCACTAACTTTTCACTTTTTCCAATGTTCTTCAGGGGCCGAAAATACCTAAAAATGCAAAAATAATGAATTAATTTTTAAGTTTACTTACCTTCTTAATGCTGCGCATGGCAACCGACATTTCAAGTTTCCCCTCCAATCTTTTTGGCACCGTTCAGACATTGTGAACATAAATTTGCAGTTTAATGATGAACAAATCAAGAAATATGTCTACTAATTTTCAGTTAATATAAGGAAAATTTTTAGTTAAAAGACAATTTTTATGAGGAAAATATTCAATTAATATCCATTAACTTAGTTTGACTGTTATTTACTTAAAATGTTACACATCTCTAACGAAAAATATGTTTTCATTTTGTACTAGGATTAAAATAGAAAAAATATTGCTGCATTTCAAAAAGTAAGCAGGTCATTTTCTGTATAGATTAGAAGTCACGAAAACCACGATTTGTAGGCCTTCTACACGGAGTGGTTTCTTTAAATGAATTTTCTCAAAATAACTACTATTTGTTTACATTTCTAAAAATATGTGTAAAGCGCAGAGTAAACATAAAACATACCAAAAATATGAAGAAGTAGTGAAAAGAGCTACGCAAAAAAAGTACATGTGTTGTTTCCGCCCGGGATCGAACCGGGGGCCTTCCGCGTGTTAGGCGGATGTGATAACCACTACACCACGGAAACTTGAATCAAGCCTTATGTATTTTGCAATACATACAGTACAACTTTTTGGGGATACACTAAATAAGGATAGACATACTTGAGCAAGCGAGTTAGAATGATGAAGACTCTATGGTACTATACCTTAATACTGTCGATTTATGACTTTTTCGCTTAATTTGATTTTTTTCGAGGTACTCTTTTTCATAGACGACGTTAAATAGTGGTCTCTGTATTCAATAATTTGTACGCTTCAAAAGAATAGTGTATCATACCTGTAATAAATATAACACATATAAAACAAATTCGATTACCCGCGTCTGCCTATTTATTAGAATTATAAAAGCACTACTACTTTTTTTTACTATACTTAAAAGTTTTATTGAATTTCCCAAAAAAAATATTATGATGAAATTAAGTCCTTTTGAAAAGACACTCTTCATTTAATGTAAGAAAAATTAAACTAAAGAAATGTCGACGTTTTGTAATCAAGTCAGTTTTAAGACTTACATGGCTTACGCTTACTAAACCATAAGAGATATATCAAATTCTTATATCAAAAATAATGGTTCACTTAACCCCCTACTCTGTGGAGAATGAAATAAGAATTGGAAAAATAATGAATTACGATTCTGATTATTTGCTTTTCTACATCGGCAGAATCTTATGTCCGTCCTATTTGAAGTTACACTTCCGATTTCCCTTAACCTCTGGGAAATCTGCGAAAATATCCTTCTTTGGGGTACCCACCGATTTGAGAATCTCCTTTGGTATTTCCGAACAATCTCTCTTTCGTTTCCATCTACTACACCGTAAATGTAAATTATGCCGCCATATCTTCCAAAAAAGAATTCGGCAATTTTTTTATATATTTCAGCTTAGAATACTTGTAGTTATCGCTTTTCAACTATAATCGATGTTCTTTCTGACTGAACCTCTTTTATAGCAAAATTTGCGTCAGGTATTACTACCAAAGCGTCGGGATAGTCCCAAGTATCACTAATTAAGACAAGCTAATTACGACAATAAAATAAATTGCATTAACCTTGTTATGACTTTTCTGAAGCAATAATTGAAATTGATTACCTGTGTATGCTAAATAAATAATTCCGATAATTTTTAGAGACATTTTGTTCGTTTTAAGACTTTTGCAAACAGTAAGATACCAGTTAAGGTTTTCAGAACAAATTTATCTCCCTCTATTTAGCTTGGACATGTTGTACCTTGTTGGAAAGGTTATAACATGGGCAATTTGATAAAATTAATAAATAGGTATATTAATCACATGAATTTCGGAGAAAATGTGAGGAAAAGCCGAATTTTTATATTGTCGGAAATGCATGTACCTGCAGTGGGTGGTGTTAGGTCAACATTGTTGACATCTTTGAAAAAGACATTGGTATAGCAGATTTTTGGCGTGAGTTGAATGTTGCTACGTTGAGTAAATCCAAAAATAAAAATAAAATAGTGATGTGCATACCTTGGAAAATTACAATTTACTAATCATCCTGTAACTGCCAAACTATTGAGATTACTCCCCTATACCTGCCATACAATTTTTTGTTTGCCTGGGTTAGATTTTGCAACACGCTCATTTTCGCGGGACCACTAAAAACCACCCTGTATACAAACCGATTTTCAATGTAAATTTGAGAACAGTGGTGATTTTATATGATGCCACTAACTTATATCGTTAATTTCTAGTTGGGTTTTTGAATCCTGTAAAACGTGTTCATGTTCTACAGCTGAATATTTTTATTTAAGATTGATTCAAGTAGCAGTAAATTACGATAGTTTTTGCTCTTTCACCGATATTGCAATTAAATCTTTAATTTGTAGATTGATGCGATAGAGAAAGAATTTCCAATAATTCATTGAAGAAAAGAATTGATTTATTTACAGTACATATATTTAAATAACGATTGCTAACTTATATTACTTAATACAACATTAATATCCGCCTGCTAAAGAGTGTATTCTTAAATCGTAGAACTTATAAACGGAGAACAATTTGAGCACGGAACGGCAGCTACCAATTTTATCACTACTTCCAGTTTTGCTATTAAGTTGCTCCAGTCAGTCTTACTTTGTTTGACTGTAGCAAAAGTAAAACTTAATACTCAGCCCGAATTCTCAAACTGAAAGGTTATCAACCAAACGGAGGGTAACCCATTGCACCTGGAGCACCCGAAGGACCTACGGGACCCGAGGGTCCTATTATTCCAGGAGGTCCTTGTGGACCTGGTCCACCTGGTTGCCCTGGGGGTCCAGGGGGTCCTGCTTCGCCTTTCTGTCCTGGGGGCCCTGGTAGACCTGGAGCTCCTGGACTTCCTGGTTGTCCCGGTTCACCCGGATATCCTATAGCTCCATTATCATTGAGACCTCCTCTTATGTAGTGAGTAGGTCCTGGCGGTCCCGGTGGGCCTGGAGGACCTGGCTTGTATTTCCCCTTATAGCGTTTACTCTTTCCTGGCTTTCCTGGTAGTCCTGGCGGTCCAGGAGGTCCTGGTGGTCCTGGTCGGCATCGGCATGAGGGATATGGTACGTATTCATAACTATTGTACGGCTTGTGATACATTTGGTGATGATGATGATGCCCATGGTCATCTTTGTGAAAACCCGTAAAGCGGGGATACAGAGACTTTGATATCATTGAAAAGATCCCATTCCTCTCGGATATTGTAATACTAGCTAGAAGAGTTCAAATTGAGAAATTACCATAACAACGTATAAATTATGAATTAAAATCAACTTACAGCTCAGAAGAATTAAAAAAAGTGTCACCTTCATCGCGTGAGGAGAGACATTGAAGAAATGTGCACGTGAGGCTTACGCAGATGGTTTTTATATCTTATTGAGATACCTCTAAGATTCTTCTAACATTTTGTTTATCTCATAATCGCAGTATAAATGCAAAAAAACGTATGAATTCCAAAAACCGTTGGGTTCGAACTTTATTATTTTTTTCTCAACTGAAGTCGGTCATCGAGAACGTGACTATTGACCCATATATAAAGGCAATTTATTAAACCTTTTAATAAAAACATCATCTTCTATACTGGCAAAATTTATGCAGAAATAGTTTTTATAACACATTAGTTAGCATTTTAACAACGTAGAGTTCGTTAATCTTGACCAACAGACATAAAAACCTTGCGATTTTTCGTCTACTCTCCACTATAAAATTTTCCCGAACGAATTAAAATTGACTACAAAAACTATAAAAAACCTATTCCGACGATAACACATTTTATTATAATCATCTGCATACGGATCTGAGTGAAAAAAAAGTAGAACGTGTTAACGAGCGAACTATAATCAGAAGATTTTCTTCTATAAGCCATTCTTAAAATTTTATATAGAAAAAAAGTTGTTTGTTTCCGCCCGGGATCGAACCGGGGGCCTTCCGCGTGTTAGGCGGATGTGATAACCACTACACCACGGAAACCACTGACAATGCCTCGAAACTTTATGAAATTCAAAACACATAAAATTTACTATATGCTAAAATTAATTTAATTTATTATTAAATAATTTAATTTAATCATACCATAAAATTTCGTCTAAAATATACTTATATATAGCCTAAATATACCAGAAAGATTTTTGTACTAATCAATTTAAAAATTTTTTCACTAGCACAGTGCATAGTTTGTGTCTTAACTAAAAAAGCTTTATAAAAATTAATTTAAGGTTTATATCTAAGAAAAGACTAGTTCTAAATTTTCATAAAGATGGCATAAATTTTTATTCGTATATACTTCAGAGAAGCACTTTTTGAAATGAATGAAATATATAGAAGAACTAGAGACTTCAATTGTTCTTGCTTCGGCAGAACATATACTAAAATTGGAACGATACAGAGAAGATTAGCATGGCCCCTGCGCAAGGATGACACGCAAAATCGTGAAGCGTTCCACATTTTTTTTTAAAATTTTTATTTTAATATTGGCCTTTTCTAAAATAACAAAAAACAATATTTTATACTTAGTTTGTGTGTTATATGATTAAACATACTAATTAAACACAAAATACGCTTTTAATTGTTTCACGAACATCAATAGAAGAATAAAATAGTGATAATTGCACAAGATGATGGTAGTTGATTTTTAGTATATGCAGCAATTTGCAAAATGATTTTTTTTTTATTTTTCACATTAAAGGTAATAAATAACCTTTATTAAAAATATTACTGGTTACTGAGCAGTCATTATATAGGGCGCGTAGAGGGCTATTAGCATATGCAATAAAAAAAAGGACATCAATTTGCATTCACCAGCGTTTTCGGGCCTATTCTACCTTATTTTATGTCACATACAACAAAGTTTTGAATTCAAAAATTTGTATATGTTATTTCTTTCCTGCCTCTTTTATAAACAACATCAGCAACTGGGTTGGTTAAGGTGAGAGAAAAATGCCCAAAATGCATATAAGAAATAAAATGGAAATCCTTACTCATATTTCGCTGCCTGTGTGTATTGTTTGTTCGTTTTGTCGACTTTCTGACGAAATTACATGTGTCACCAAAACGGGTTTGAATAAAGCGGTTCTAAAGGTTGTTTTTTACATATTCAACACATTGGTTCCCAAAATCCTGATTCCATACAAGAAATCTATTAACAAATGATTGAGGTATATTTAAATTTAAATTAAATTTGCTTATGATAACTAAATAATAAATGAATTATGCAAAATTATGCTGAAACATTAATAAATACATTATTAATTAGTTTATGATTAAAATAGAATAAATGAAATTAATTCTTCTGAAGGAATACAATTTGAAATATTAATTTTCTTCTTAAATTTCTCGTAAATAAAACTCGTAGTGGAGGGGCGCTTCCCAAATTTATTCTTCTTTTTCATATAGTTCTGAACGCGAGCATATAACGAGAGACTACTGTATTATTAAAATTCAATGAGATTCAATAGACCGACACTTAAGAGTAATTTTATAAATTATAAAAAAAAAGAAAAAAAATTCAGGAACTATTTCAATAACGAAAGTAGGTGCAGTTTTACTAACGCTATAATTTCGAAATGTTTGCTTAAGATACCTAGGCGATCAGGTGAGGAATGGTATTTTTTCTCACATTTTGGCTATATCTTTATAAATTGAACCAAATGTTTTTAGAGCTTTTGAATACAGACTTGTATTTCCAACGATACCCCACACGATACAAAAAATAACATTTTGTTTAGTTTAAGCCCATTCAAATTATAAGGAGAAATATTTCATTATTTTCTATCATGGAAATATGCACGCGTTGCAAGGAACTAACACTATACCAAATTACAAATTCTTTCGTTACGTCTTTTTCGAGAAAAAGGCCGAACGGACAAACAGGCCATTTTATAAGAATTCCACATAATAATTCATATTAAATTCATATCAACTTATTTAGGTGTTTATAATTATAAAATCCTATTCAGTTTTAACGCAGCCTAAATCTTGCTTTAACTATAAAACGACTATGTATTATATATTTCCAATTTTGTCTCTAAACAATACGAGGGCAGTTTGATGATAAGTCAATGACGTTTTGAATTTCTCGCGCAGCAATTTTAAATGCAGCACTGCATCCATCAGCTGCCTTCCATTAATAGACTACTGTAAAAATGTTTTTAATTCTTACACATGTATAAATAATTGCTAAAGAATATGTAAATAAAAATAATTAAAATTTCTTCTATTACCTGTAAGACCGAACTAATAAAAGAAATTTATAGCTAAGCTTCATCACAGCTTTAAACCCAAGGTTAGAACCAATACATTTGAATAAGAGAAACTTTTAAATAGAAACTTCCGACTGGGAGTTTGGCATCTCCTGTAATCCGGCTACCCGGAGGTCGGGTTTAGGACCGATTTGAGGTCGGGGGTTCTGTGCAGTGGGCCAGATCGTGTTGACGGAACGTCCGCGCTAAGCTTGTCATCAATATGGCCGCCGCGGAGGAGTCCGCGGTGATCAGGTTGTCTAAGGAGGGGCGAACCGGGCCAGGGGTGTGAACCAGCAGCCAAGAGCCCCCGTGGCAAGCAGTAGCGGGATCGCGTACCGGAGCGAAATGCCACCGCCAGCCTGACCAATAAAGTCGAACCTAAATCTTTTTTATCTTTTCAACAACCCCCATAACCTTTTTTATAAAAGAAATTTAAAATACAATTATTTTATATTTCATGATTAAAAAAATTATTTTTTTATTAGTAAACAACAAATCCTTGAATTTTATTTAAATAAAAATGGAAAATCTATTGACATTATACATGAAATAACACATGAAGGCTTTTGGATATTTTCACCCGTTTGATAGTTTTTCTTTTGACAATCTTTATATTCTGCTGAATGACTAGTGGATAACATCCAAACATCGTGTTTGTCTTGCCATTTCAGTGCGAGCAGATTTCCTGATGATCTAAAACTAAGATCTCCTTTTTGTAATTTTTCTGCATTTTCGGCATACGTCGCTTTTTTACTGTCCCACATGCGTTTGTTTTAAAGCTGTGAAAATATTCGAATAGTGCAGGACTTGAATACCAGTTATCTACGAATAATTGATGACCCTTTCCTAAATAAGGTTCCATCAATATTGCAACAATATTGCCAGTTTTATCGAATTTTTCAGGAAAAGCTTACACCTCGGTAGTTGAGCCGGGATAAACAATTAGATCCAAAATGAATCCCGTTGAACAATCGCACAATACAAATGATTTTATCCCAAACCTATTTACCTATATACCTACTGCTTAAAAAATAATCGTCCCTTAAAAAGTAACAGACTCTCGTCAATGCATAAATTCCTAAATGGAGAAAATGATTTTTTAAATGTTTCGCGCAATTTATCAAAAGGGTCCCAAATTTTTATCAGTCGATCTTCTGACCTTTCAGAGTTTTTATCGCTAAAGCAAAGCATCTTTAGCAATACTGTATATCTCGCGACATATGTGTATTAAATATATCGGTTCTAAGTACATCATTAGTACTCCAATATAATTTTTTAATACGCGACATTATAAGCGTTAACGCAAGAAAAGTAAACAATTCCATTTTGGTTGTATCGGACCAATTTTTCAAAGAAAAAGATATGTCGTTATGTGCTGCTGTGTGACGATAGTAACTATTTGTGGTATTTACAATATCTCCTACTAAGATAAAGATTATTTGTGTGAATAAAGACCTTGCGAACTTGTCAAGTGAAGATGAAGTATATTTTTCGAAAATAAGTAGTGCTGTTGCTGAATATGTAAGTAAAAAAGCCAGAACTGACCCAGAGACATCGTTAGTGATATCTGGCAGGGATTCCGAATAGTTAGAATCCGAAGAACGATGACGAAAATGTAGATGATGAGGATGATGAGAGTAATACATCTGCCGCATAAAAAGGCCATAGCTGCTGGAATATAACAAACCAAGATGATTCTCCGTCCTAGTTTACTTTGTTATTAGGGCAAAAAAGTGCTGGTCCTCAAATACCTGGAAACGTTAAAACGCCTATTCAATTTTTTTAAACTATTCTTTACACCAGTACTACTATGCTATATCAACAGCTTCATTACTTATCATGGTAAAATTACCACCGAAAACCTAATAAGACCAGACCTTCATTTTACCTCTAGAATTGTTCTTCATCTTTACAATAATCTTAGAGAATCCTGGCCTAATATCTCGAGATATCATATTTTCACCGATCGGTTTTTTGTGTGTTATAAGCATGCTAAGTACATTGAGTACCTTAAATTCTGAAATTGTTACCAAAAAAAAATGGAAAGGTGGACCAAAAGAGGATATAGTCGTGGTCAAATATGCAAAGAATATCGGCGCAGTAGATACTGCTGCTTCGTATTGGTTTTTACGGAAAACACTAAAGTGGGTGGCGCAAACGGGTATCCATTACTAACTCATTTATCTTATATAAAAAATTATGCAAAAACAAAGGTTCAAAAATCATGACACATATCCAGTTTAGAAGGCAATTGATGAAGGAACTTGTAGGAGACTTTCATAGAGGTACGAGGTCTGTTCAAAAAGTATCACGAATTTTGAATTTCCGCAGGCTATATATATTCGATTTTGCTTGGACGTGTTTTGGCTCGTCTTCGATTTTTGCCTATTCCAAAAAATTGAAGAAGAATTTGTATCAAATTTCGTCTGATGTGAACGACGTGAACAACGAAGAGCATGCCAGACGCCCTAAGACTTTAACAACGGAGGAGAAGTGAAGAAAAAGTAATGGGTAATCGTCGAATCACCGTTAGAGAAGTTGCTAAGGACCTAAACATATCGATTGGCTCGTACCATTCGATTCTTACCAATGAATTGTACATAAGGCGGATCGCCGCGAAATTCGTGCCAAAATTGCTCAATTTCGACCAAAAACAGCATCACATTAACATTGCTAAGGAGCTGTTGGACTGTTTGGGTCCGCGACAATCCAAATTTGCCCCTTATTATTATTATTATTTTTTTTTTTTGCAAAACAAAACGAATTTTTAATAGCTAAAAGTATGAATAAAGAACATCCAAAGTTTCAAAAATATTATAGCATAGCCAGTGTTTAAAAAAAATTATAAAAGCCGACTTCTTTTCATCCTCTTAAGCGGTAAGACTAATTTAGAGTGTCGACAAAAAGGAAAATCTGTAGAAGTTTTTCTAAAGTAATGACTACAGCTATTCTTCAAATCTTTGTTTATTATATTTATGTATTTTTATAACTGATAATTCTTAAAATATCCACAGACCTCTGCCGAAAAAAAGAATCCTTGCTGGCCGTCGGAATTCAGACTATCAGAACATCAGAACATTTTCTTATTATGGTTATCGATAGAAGTTTAAATGTAAATATCTGAACTCAATCACACTTAACCGAATTTCTATTGACCCCAAATAGAAGACTTTATTCTAAAAACATTAAACTATTAAAACCTTTAAAATATCAATAAACTTTTTCAGTATATTTTAAAGATTTAAAGATTATTTTTGAAATTGAAATAGTTCTAAATGAATTAGGCAGTTGAAAATAGTTCAGGTTGTTATCGAAACTCAATTAGTTGTATGAATTATGTGATTTTTGGCACATTATGATTGTATTATCTATGTATGCAAAAAAATAAATCTAAACCTACTTTACAAAGCCAACAGCTCGTATCGTACTTACAGCTTATATAATTGTGGTAAATAACCACAACCTTTCATCTAAATCGAAAATATATCGATTCCACTTAATTGGAAAACCCACCGATGCCCTTATGTGTCGATATCATGCAATGATTCGTTCGCCTCTTGCGACACACAGCCGTTATTAATATTTGAAGAAAATAAATGAATAGGAATTTCGTCTGTACAAAAGTTGGGTATGTGCCCCCTGCTAAAACGTCTGGAAAATGGCCTTGTCGGAGCACCTTGAACTCCTTTAATTCTCCTAAAGGGCAGGCCAAATCATCGAAAAATTGAGGAGACAGAGCCTGATCCAGGCCATTTACCTTTTTCGTGATACTCTTCTCAAGCGTCGTAGGTGCTGCGGCCGGTTTATTATACGTCAGCCGCTGGGATGAACCTGACATAAAATGAAATTTTACCAGCAAAGAAAATTAAAACGCAAATTAAAGTGAAAATGCAAAATTAAAAAATAAAAGAGAAATAAAATTGGAGCGGGCGCAACAAGGCAAAAAGTTCACTGAATCGTCCCGATTTAGGCCTCGACCGGCTTCTAAGGCGTACGGGAGGCTCGATTCGGTGAAAGCGCTGAAAGGGGATCCTGCTCCGAGACGTGGGAGAACCTTATTCCGTCGTCTGACTAGACGTGAAATTGAAAAGGCAAAAAACGAAGACACCAACTTTTTGGCCGACTCGCATGGCCTCCGAAGCCTTACAAATCGCCTGGGATGGGACTGAACTACGTCACCGAACGTCCATCGACCGAAAAGTTTAATACGTGGCGGGGGCGGAGTGTGAGACACTTATGTGCTCAACACCATCCCAGCCACTGTCCTTCCAGCTGCTGGGGCTCCTTAGACGGTCTTCGATCTTTTGAAGGAGTCTCAGATTTCGCTGGTATTTTTGGAGGCGAGCATGGGGGGTCCTAGTCGATGTAATCCCTATAGGCACGTAGGCCCTGCAAAACATTATGTGTGGTGTGCGTCTACAAAAAATTGGGGAGGAGGGGTCATGGACTTAATTTGGATATTGATTGCTTCCCAAGACGATGGATTCCCTTTCAGTGATATGCTCACCGAAGGGACTTATGCTACCCTGCTGCCGGTTTTAATGCCCTTTCGACTTGGCTGGTTTATTGCTCGCATTTTGGCTGCTCCTGGCTTTCGCCTTTAATCAATAGAAAGATATGAAGGCGATATTTTTTAACAGGTGCTTCCGCTAGTTAATGGTACTGTTTGAATGAGATTGAATGCGATTAGATGCCACAATAAAATTCTTTCAATAGATAAGATATTTCTTTAGTGGGTAGATTCTCCGAAAATGACTGGACAACCAATAGTTATGATGATCTTCAACTTTATAAAAGCCAAATGGAAAACTTTAGTAGCCCATAACTTTTGTAAATATCATCCGATTTTAAATTCTCAATAATCAATTTATACAGTCGTAGTACTTTGAATATACTTGTATTTAAACAAATTAGAAATAAATATTTCCTCTGTAAATAAAAAATAATGTGGTTCTTTTCTTGTTGAACAGACTGTATATGAATTTAATATGCAGGTATATATTTCGATTTTTAGCTTTAGATTGCTGTATTTTTTTTGTGCTAACTTATAATTGTAGTTTGAAACTCTTTAACTCCTTATATTTATGAAATTATTTTGTACGCTTAATTTAAAAAGAATATCATTAATGCTTTCTCAAATGGGCGATAAAATCACTAATTTTATGGTTACTCTTTAATTTGAATATTGTACGAAATCGAAACAAAAATAGAATGATAGTCTGCACTTTCAGCTAAATAAAATATGATTCACATGCGAGACCTACGCATACCATAAACATGACTTTTATTGTCAAATTACTCTAAATTTATCCAAAATTTGATAAATCGTTTCCCTGTTCAGAGTCGTATCGAGGATTTGGAAAATCCTTTAGACCGAAAACATTCCCGTAGAAATGTTCCCCAATTTGAGAGTAATCTTTGTGCAGTGAATACGTCTGCAGTCTTAAGAGTTAATAATATACCAGTTAATTTTATAATTAATATATAATTTTATTAATAATTAAGTAAATATTTCTTATAGAGTATGAGAGTACTTTCGTGCCTGTAGAGGGATGGCATAAACCAGCGTATTGGGCCTATTTTTGAGATTCCGTATGTTTGTTACGGGCGCGTTTATATCTGTTTTTAACGTATTTCTGAGGTTCCGTGACTGCTTCGGGTATATTTGTTGGCTATAGAGCTAGCCTTGGAGGTGTACTTGAGTAAAAAAAAATTGATCAGTAATTTTACATTCGAATTTCAGTTTCTCTGAAATCAACGTCGGAAAATACTGAATAAGCGATCCTTTACATAAAAAAATTACTTAGCGGCTAGTAGGATTAAAATTGCCAAAAAATTTCATATGCTGTTTTAGTAATATAAATGCACTTGGCATTATTTGCATGAGTGGTAATTTTCGCACCTATCTCTAGCGCGTTGCCACACCTCTTATCTTATTTTAAATAAAAATGCAGCATTGAGTGTTCAAATCGCTGAAATGCCGATCCGAGTAACCCCTACATCCTCCTGTGCATGTCGCTGAACACCTGATCGGAAACAAGTAGTTTCTCGTTTGCCTAGCGCAAAACCAACAATTCTGGTGCTACCTGTTATGCATAAGCCAGACTTGTTCAGCAACAAAAACGACGACGATCGGCGAAAATTGAAAGTCCAAATCAGGTGAACGAATACACAAGTGTCTGCCGGTCTTATGCAAGGGTGCTGGTCACCTAGCCTCGGTCGCCGCCGAAGTACTTAGGCGAAATTTGTTACCTTCTGATCTTTTCGATTTTCATAAATTGCTCTTTAATTATTCATTCCGTCCGCATGCCTGGACAAAGTCGCACGCCACCATGCCAGCAAGTGGGTGTTTTGACAGGCTAGCGGGAACCAGCGAAAACCCGAATAGAAAATCAACAAGACAACCTCATTTAGGTTGCGCAGCGGGTTCAGGTTTCCAGTGCCAAATGAGAAGCGTTTTATTCAGAGGCAGAGATGCAGGCATGGAAAGTGGTCGAAGCTTCGGTCCGGTTTGCCAAACAGCCACTAGATTCGGCTGGTTTCTAGCCCTAACACAGACTAGCTGCGCTGACAGGTAAGGCACAGGTAAAGCCCGCCAAAGGGGATATCGCCTCGGCTGGCCTGGATCCGCTCGAATGGCATTCCATGCCCACGCGCGGTATCGCTTCAGTTTCCATTTCGGCTAAAGCGGTGCTGTAAGCGAGAAATTGAAATTCATGAAGTTCACTTTTCTTCAACGTTTCCAGGTGTAGAATGACCGGAGACATCGACTTCGACATCGATGTCGTCGACAACTACGTCCACCTCAAGTGACTGGTTGATATACGGCCGCGATAAGTGACCTGGTCGAGATTTTATGCTGTTCGCGTTCGAGAAAGGTCAGATGCGACAGTGTGAGTTACTTTCGGAATTCGAAAGGCTGGAAAGTAATACCAACCGGGGACACAACGAGATTGAGGCAAAAACTTGTCGACACTTTTTGATGGCCATTCTCACAAGTATCCACTTGTCCATTGGGTTCACCTTATCATTTCTCTTAAGTATTCAATTTTATGGAAAATGTTAACATCTCCAGCAAGGAAGTTTACCTGCTACTTTTGTTTAGTAAGGCGGAAAAATCAGTTTTCCCACAGTAATATAAAGTTATCGCTTTGATCCAATCAGACCAACCGTCACAGAGGCCAACCCACAATGATTATATGCTAAAAGTGGCGTATAGTATTTCGAAACCAATGAGAAACTTAAACGAATGTTTTAGTTTTTTTTTTGTTTTGTTGTGGAAGAGATTATGACGGTGTTTTAAGATTAAAAGTCTTTAGATTAAGGGGTCAATCTGGTTTGGAAATAGAAACTTTTTCAATATATGTATAAGTTTTGAATGAAAACAATGAAGAAAATTGAAACTGTTTGTTATTTCATACCATACAATAGAAATGGAAATTTTTCAAAATATGATTTTCACTGCAGGAACGCAGAAGACAGCCTTGATTTATATTTTGCCGAATCTATGTTTTGAATTGAAACAAAAATAAATAAATAAATTAGAAATAGTTTTAATTTTACAATAACGAATCTTCAAAACTTAAATTGAACCGAAAATATTTTAAATTCTATTTTGAAATAGTTTTCTTTTCCTACTCAAATATTATCGTTTTCATATTAAAATTCATACATCTTAAATCGCATTTCTACTTCTCTTTAAACGCATATTAAATTATCAAATACTACGGATACGTTTTTGAAAACCCCCACGATATATTTTAAGTTAAAAATTGTGTACTATTCTCTTCAATCGTTGTTGTTTCACTGTAGCTAAGTGATTGTATCAATTAAGCTGAAATAACTTTGCACCTATCTATATATATTCAGTTGTTCAGATAATTGGCTAATCGGTGGCTAGAAAATTATAAAACTTTCATTTGCAACACTTATCGTTATCGCTGTTCTCTTTTAGCAGTATAGAAGAAGCAGAGTTTTTAAGTGTTGATCCTTTTTTGCTAATCCATCATCTTTTAGAGTAAATAAAGAAAAATATACCATAGCTGTGTTTTTCCTGTGTATTCAAGTTGAAAAAAGAAAAGAAAGAGCATCAAATAACCATGATTTTATAATATAAAAGTTTAATCTCAAAAATATTCAATAAACGATTTTAAATCCTAACTGTACATACTTTCTGTGGCGCTGGCGAAGATAAAATCAATATTCTATTGCTACTTTTGTATACTATAGTCTCATTTTCGAGATTTGGTACTCTAAACCTTTAACTTACGAAAGGGTACACTATTTTTGCTAGTCTACGAGCTTTTCTAGTATTGCTTTATATAAAAACAACTAAATATTTATAGATCAAGAGAAATTTGATTAGAACCATTTCATATGTGTCGTAGGTTGTTATTGAACTTTAAAAATTTGTTGTTATTCTGGTTGATGCATGTACTCTTACTTATTTAGATTCTACGCTTAATTAGATTACAAAGTACACGTTGTTTTTTAAGTTAGTGTTATTTTAATTTGATTAGTCTCGAATTTTTGATTAAGTTCATCTTTATATAGAGTCGGTTGTTTTTCAAGTGTAAATGGCACCCAAATATATATGGTATATATGGTGGATAAGGAAAAATTGTATGGTATATAAGTGGATAAAGAACGATCACCCACGAAATAGGCTCAGAGGCAATGAATATACGTCTTATGTTATTAAATTATGCTGAAAATAAATTTGCGTTTTAAAACGGGAGCTCATCTCCGTTCATCGCTTCCGGGTGAATCAGATTATAGTAGAAAATAGAAGGAGTCGCCCATCAATCAACCCCAGCAATAACACCTAACGATGCCACAACTTTGTAATCACCGGCAATCCTTCATTTCCTGTCAACCAATTGTTAAAGTTGTCGATAGACCCAACTCATTAACTCCCTTCGATTGGCATCGACTGCTGCATGATTTCGGTGCTATTCCCTTTTCCGTTCTCATCCCTGGCAGGATATACCAACGCCTGAATAACGATCGTTGAGTTTGCCTGCCCCTCGGGTGAAGGGTTTCGCTGAAATGCAGTTAAATGGGCAAAAAATTGACTCAGCTATTCAAATTACAGCGACAACCTCTGGGAATTGGGTCAAATTTAATTGACATGCTCACGAGCAGCACTCGCTGTATTTTACACAAGAGCAGGCCTTGTGACCGGGGCAAGTGCTGGGCTCAGTTAATTTGAGGAGCTTGGAATCACTCGTTTAAGGACTTTATTCAATCAGGAAATATTCTTCGTGGATTTACAGTTTGTCTGAAAAGGGTCCGCGGCGGGGGAGGGATGAGCGGAAAACTTGTTGCCTTTAAGAGTTTCGGCGCCTATGTGCAAAAGGGTGGGCAGCAACATTTCAAATATACAACTCAACTGCACACATAGCTATAAAATAGGGTATAGTTTGCCACCCACAAAAATATTCTTGCACACCAACACAATTTCTCACAGAAATGGGGGAGAAATAAATAGGAGACGATAATGGATCCTATCCCTTTTTCATCCCTCTGACTCTGACCACCCAAGAAAGAGTTTTTCCCGGCAAAGAGTCCACGAAGTCAGCTCGAAGAATCTAAAGCTCTTATGGATTACTTTGCCGCACTGTATGAGGGGGCGGCAAAATTACGACTCCTTTTCTATTGCTGCAGTTATAGAGGGTTCTCGCAAACGAGTTTAGTTTTCCACATTTTTTTTTTTCATTTTGGTTTGTTACTGAATTGCATTCAAAATTATTCAACGGTGGACTCCGGTTTTTACGCTATTGAAGGAAAGTTATCAATGCATTTCATAAAAAGAGCGTTACGATGGTTGATTACAGAAATTGTTAGAACTGGTGGCGCTTTTGTTATCGAATTTAAAATATGAGCGGTTTGGTACTTACATGAAAACTTTTATACAAAACGAAATGGTTTCTGTAAAAATATTTTATTTATCTTTAAATCTATGTAATATAATTTAAATTCAACTTTAATTTTCATATAAAAAAAATCTTGTATCTTACTGGAAAATTTAAACAAAAAAGTAATTAGTCTAGACTTCATCGATTTAATTAGGTTTTGAAAAATTAGGGGAATTATACATATCCATTCTCATTGAACTATATTCTATAAAAATTCAAACTAAAAGGTCATTAATTCCAAATCTTGGATCCTAAACTCTTCTTTAAATGTAAAGTGTCCTGCTAAAGAAAAGATGTTGATCCTAAGTACCCTATTAAAACAGTCAAGTTTTATGGAGACAGTGCAATGGTGTGAAAGTATCGTTGCTCGATGTTGGTGTATTACTAAAAATTGAGGGTATGATGGATTAACACAAATATTTATCAGCAAATATTGTGGGAAGTTATAAAACTGCATTTAGATAAAACTCTACTACTTTAGCACATGCAGGACAACGATTCTGACACTACATGTCTAGTTAAGTTTTGGCTAGAAGAACAAAACATTGATCTTTTGGATTAGTCTCTCGTAATTCTATTGATAATCTGCAGATAACGTTACCCTCTATCTATTCGGAATGAAAGACAATCTAATTTAAATATTTTATGGAAGATACCTCAACGAGTATGATACAATATAATTCAGAAAATAGTTAAAACCTATTCAAATCGATAAGGTGTAGACTAACTGCTATAATCTAACAAAACTACAATTGTACTTTCATTAATATACCTTTCGAATGTTAGGAGAATATTACAAAAATTGCATTATTTTTAGAAAATACATCGTTTAGTGTTTAACCGAGCCAAAAAACCTTTTTTCCCGAAATATCTATTTTTTTAAGTTTGTGCACGCACTTTGTGAGCAAAATCAAGCCTAATTTGATTTTTTTGAATAAATTTTATTCTTATACAAATACAATATCATTTTTATGAACCATGAGGACCCCAACATTATTTTTAACCCTTTTTTGTCTTTGAAAGTCATTGAAAGCAGACAAGCTAATTAAGCATTATTATGTGTAGAAAACCATAGCAAAAATCTATAAATTAGGCTACAAACTGATACCCCATCCAACATATTCTCCAGATTTAGTCCGCTACAACTATTTTCTGTTGCCAAGCCTGAAAAAATGGCTGGGCGGCAAAAGATTTGGGTTGAATGTAGAGGTCATCACTGAAAGAAACGCCTATTTTGCGAGCCTCAAGAAAACCTATTATTGAGAAGGAATAAAAAAACTGGAAAAACATTGGACTAAATGTATAGAGCTAAGTGGAGACTATAGCTGCGTTTTTTTCGCTTTGGTTCTCGATCCAGTTTCAGTAGGAAATTTTGCATAGTTACAATATTGAATATTTCTTATTTCATAAAAATAAAATCAAATTGTTTGGATTTATATACACTTTCCATCAAAAACTTAATCCAAAAATTTGGAGTTGTTTTGGGTAAATATTATGGCAATTTGATGCACTTTTCTCAAATTTTAAAATCTTTGTATGCATGGCGTTTTTTAAAAGCAAACTGAACCAGATAGGAAAACAATGCTTATTTTGACAAATAAAACGATTATTTTCCGAAAAAAATATCCTTTATTCAAAAAGTCACTGACTTATCAAACTGCCATCGTAATTAAAGATAATGTTCGCATATTTGACCTAGTTTTGATAGTAATACACGCGTCTACTTGTTTAAGGTACCATTAGAAGCGATAGAGGGTGCACTTTAAACTGATCTGTTCATTATAATCCTTCAATGTCCTTCATATAAGTATAGGACAAATTGAGTTTTAGATTGAATTGATGATCTTGATGACCGAATGGTCATTTGGGGTCAAAAGTGACGATTATTATACACATCTCGGACGCTTGTATTTTTCGAGGTTTTTAACTTTGAAATTTAAAAACGTTACATTTTTCCCCTTTCCCATTTCTTCCCTTCTTGCAAGTTCTATAAATTAAAGATGTTTTTACTTTTTTATTTAAAAAATTCTTCACATTAACGAATTAAACATTGTCGGCGACAAGCACGCATTTGTCACACTAAATTGCAAATTGCAGTAAAGTAAAATTGTATTTATTTTTAGCATTCATGTAGAAATATTTACATACTTTTAAATTAGGTGGAATCATTTTTGATTAAAGGTTTTTCCATAACAAGATTTCAAAATTGTAAAGCTAAGTAGATATCTCAAGAATTACCGACCGATAATTTTTTTTTAACGTTTCTACAAAGTTTCATCCAAATCCGTAAAGATAAACACAATTTAAGCCATGCAGATTAAATAAGTACTCATCAACAAATTTTAACTTAAAAAAAGGAGGGAAGGAATAATTTTAGTAGTGGAGGGGTTTCAGATCACTTCATAGAATCGATTGATTACATATGTTGGAACACCATTTTCTGATTCATCCTGTATATGGTTTTTAGTGCCCATTAAAATTTCATTATTTACATTATTGCACCAAGCCAGATCTGAAAGATATTAAAGGAAAAACAGTTTGGAAAAGCTTATACTGATTTTAATCTTTAATCAGCTAATGTGTATCCGGTTCAGACCTTTCCTTTATTTCACAAAATTTTTTTCCCAGCCAAATAAAATATGCCCGGTATCTCTGACTAGGTGGCGGCATCAAGCGTGCGTGGTAAAACATTTCCATGACCTAGTTTTCTCTGTATTCCAGGGGTCGCCTTGAGCACAACAGGAGCAAATAGGCAGCAAAACTTTACGTTCACAGCTCGCGACAAGATGAACTGGGACAATCTATCTATAACACCCATAGGAGCGACGAGAACGGCACTGGTGGGTAAGGCGCAATTTTTAAAATTTTCCTGGAATAAATATTTGCTGTAGGTGCAACCTGTGAATTTCATACATATTCGTAAAAATCCGTTTGGCTTTTAGAGGGATATGCATGCCTCAATGTGGCAAAATCGAGACTGCGCTTGTGTAGCGTGTAGGTGAGCTTATCCAATTTAAAAACAATGCAAAATCGTAGGAAATTCCAACTTTAAAATCATGAAAAATTCTTATGGTAAGGGTGGGAATTTGAATTGATTGAGCAATAAAATAATTTATCTGATTGAACACTTTGTCACTCAAGATTAGGAATTAGTAAAAACTCTCCTTACGAACAGCTTTAATAAGCAGACACACTTCTTGTAACTAAATTTTTCCTTATAGCTATGTAAAAGATATTCCAAGCTGAAAAGAAGCATTATTAGATGCAAGTAGAAGCTACTCCTCAGAAGGGAGCTTTTTTTCTTCTTCGTTAGAATCAACTAGGAAGTAATTATGTTTTTCACCCATAAAACTTACTGATTCTATATATCCTTCCCTAGAAAGGTCTGACCAAATTTCCCGCTGAAATGTATTTAATGTGATATACTCGTATACTCAAAAAAATAACTGCTAAAATTAAGCAAAAAAGGGGTTTAAACCCAATACAAAGGAAAATAGTTTTCAGTAGAGCAAAACCAATTCCTGCTAATTCCTAGTATATATCTTAACATTCAAGAAATATATGAAATAAGTATGAATATTACTCATTTAATCTACAACATTCTTAAAATATGTATATAATTAAATTTAGCATGTACGATGCTTAAAAGTAATACAAAGTAAACATCTACAGTGACTCAGCGTGAAAGTGGTACAGTAACAAATTACATGTTTTTTTTATGTAGTATTCGTAAATAAAAAGGGGTAATTGAAAAATGTTTGTACACATTATTTTTTTATACATGATAAATCTTAAACTAATATAATTCAACACCACCAATCCAATAAGGTCACTAAAAGCGATAACATCTTCTTCAGTTACAAATATTATCTCACCTTGAAAATGGTACAACCTAAATGAAGACTATTATAAAAAATTAAAAGATAACAAAATTTTAAATTTACTTAGAATTAATATTTAGTGTAACCTCCATGTTGCTTATATACTGCTTTAAGACGATTTGGCATATATACCACTAGATTTTTTTAAAAGGGAAGGAAGGGGTAGTCTTCAGCCATTCTTCTTTTAAAACAGCTCTCAGTGGTTCTCGGCTTGTTATGTTGTAGTTTTTCCTAATTTGCTTATTCAAGTCATTCCATACATGCTTTATCGGGTTTAAATCCGATGATTGAGCGGCTGGATGCAAAATTTTCGAGCAGTTATACCACTACCTTATAATAAAGGCTTAATGTTTGCAATCCTGATAGAAGTTAAACGTTGTTGTAATCCCCAATATTTCAGCACTTTCCTTCAAGTTTTTAAACATATAACATACTCGTATAAATATAAAAGTACCCCATTTTTTCTATAAATTCAAGTTTTCCAACTCCACCGGCTGAAATATACCCCCATACCATTACTGAGTCCCTGCTGTGATTGACTGTCTTTTTAACATTTCTTTGAATTGAGCTCAGTGTTAGGCTTTCTTCACACATTTACCTTTCTCTTAGTTCCAAAAATATTAAATTTAGACTCGTCTGCAAAAATAAAATTTTTTCAAAAAGATATGCCTTCCTTTTTATATGCGTTTGCAACATTACATCGTGGCTTAATATGGCTACTCGGCCATGGAAAATATATTTCCGGAGAACTTTTGAAAGGATTATCTCTGATTTGTGTAATAATCCATCGTTCGTCAGCTTCATTAAAAATTTTTCCTGGGTTTTTCTTTGTTTTATTTGCAATTGCTTTGTTATTTCTCCATCTGTTAATGATGTTTGTAAGAATTGATCGTGCCCTGTTTATGATTTTCGTTATTTCTCTTAAAGATTTTCCGTTTTTGTGATGGACATTAGCCAATTCTCTTACTTCTACGGTTGTTTATTTTCTTCTATTCGCACTTATTTTAATAACTTACACTTTACAAAACACTATCATTGACTGCCCTTTGTATTAATAACACTTGTTAAAAATATTACAGTAAATTTCCAGGATACAACCATCCTGTGCCTAGTACTCCAACTGTACCATTTTCAAAGTAAGATTATATTTATAACTGAAGAAGATGTTTTCGGTTTTAGAGACCTTATTGGATTGGTTTGTTGAATTATATTAGTAGTTTAAGATTTATCATGTACAAATAAATAATGTATAGCATACACTACGAATACTACACAATACTGCAAAAAAAGACATGTCATTTGTTACTGTACCAATTTCACGGTGAATTATTGTACATACTTGAAATACTTTGCTCAACTTCAGCATACATATATGGCATATATATTGGCACATAGCCTTAAAAAGCCTCTTCCTTTTTAAGCATATGAGACTCTAAACGTATTTTATTCACTGTAGATCTAAGTGTTTTATTTCAAAATGCTGAAAGGTTTTTATTGTGACGTCAACCATTTGATTAAAATTGTCTGTTTTTAAACTCCTTAAAGTGTTTTAAAAGTAGGACAATGCTAATCAAATGGGTGCCGTCACAATAGAACACTTTAAACGTTTTGAAATAAAACACTTAGATCTACAGTGAATAAAATACGTTTAGAGCTTCCTTATGCTTAAAAAGGAAGAGGCTTTTTAAAGCTATGTGCCAATATATAAAAAAAGGGAAAAGGGTGGCACTCAATATTTTTTGAAGGTAGCAAGTTTTAAAAGACTAACGATAATTTGATAATTTCAAATAATTTGTTAAAAGTACCTTTCATTTATATTGTATAATAGTAAAGCAGTTTTCAAATTCATATGCACTTGCACTTTTCACTAACTCTTCTGTTCGTTCTACTTCGCGCTTTTAGACTGTTCGAATTGAACTACATTTTTTTCGGGAAAAATAATCAATTTCATTCACAACCATTTAATATGTTTTTCAACAATTAGAGGAAGTCTTATAGCACCAGAAAAAACTTTATAATTGATCCTACTTCTGAACCAAAATAGAAAAGTTTTAGTTTTAAATTATACACTCTATCAATTTATAGCGTACTTTAGAGAACACTTCATGTTTTGGCAACTACGTACGAGTATATTTTGAAACACTCTACACACGATTCAGAATTTTTCAGAGAACATTTAGTGGAAAAATAGATTTGCAAGTGCATATGATGTCGAAAATAGATACTTTTTATTTTTTTTCTACTTTCTACGATAGTAAAGAGTCTCTGGTTGAAAATGAATTTGGATTTTAAATTGTAGATAATAGAGGGACTTAATTTTTTTGTTTTGCATATGTAATCAATCATATTAAGCAAATTCCATTATTCAAATAGAATTTATTTATTTAAAGATATCATACGTTCTAAAAAATATAAAAAATACATACAAAACGGAGTAACAAAGTCGGAGTAAGAATTCATGTCTCAAATTAAGTCTCATATTAAGAGGTATAGGACTTTGTAGAAATTAAGTTTAAACATGATGAAAGTCATTTAAAATAGATCTAAAGTTTCAATTAAGATTCCTATTGCCCTGTGGAAATATGAAACACGTCTAATAATTTTTATAACAAAATTTCAAAATGACGGGCTATAGATATTTTTGGTTAAATTTAAATTTAAACTTAATTTAAGAATTTTGGATTATGAAATGTTAAAGGTTAAAATTTCGAAATTCAATACCTTTTCTTAATTAAAACATGTCGCTCTACAAAAATTAAATATAAATAGTTTAGCCATATTTAAAATTGGAAAAAGAAACTTTAATCGGGTATTTAATTTAAATTTTAATCGGTTATTATTTAGAGTAGTTAGTTATATCCGTTTTATACGTTTTTGTAAAATATAAACAACGAAAACAAAAATCAGTTTATTAATAAAAAAATATTTGTAGCAAGACCTTAAAAATTATCATCTGAAATGCGTAATAATGGCAGAAAGCTATGATACGCCAGTTTGTATTTAAGAAATACCAAATTACATCATTATGGTAGTGTTAGGATGTTTTATCAGAAAGAATATTTAAAAGTGTTTAACCCATTCGCTGCCGAGATCATATTCAGCCACACATTCAGCTATAGGTAACTACGAGATATCTCGTAGGTTGGTAGTGAATGGGTTAATGAAGTATTATAAAATAAAATAACAAATGTTATTTTAAATAAACTTGGTTTGTGTATTTTCTAAAGACCAGAAATTGCAAAACTTTCAATTGGTCTGGTGCGCATAAGTCTAATAAAATATCAAAATGTAACATTTATGAGTATAGAGAAATGAAACAAAGCAGAAGCATTTATCAGAGAAACATTTCAAATTAAGTAAATAATAACACTACTACTTTCAGTACCATTAATAACAGAGATTCAAGAAATACATTAAAATATGGAAAATTTTCATTACTTATTTATTTATTTATTTCGCTTCATACAAACTACAAACAATTAGTAGAATACTTAAACTAGACTAAGATAATAAATAAAAACTAATAGGGGAGAGGGACTACAGAGTTAGTGGCGATAAGAAGGAGCACAAAAGAAGCTCAGGAGGTATGGGAGATGGTACTAATATCGCTAGAAAACTAGGTTAGGTTAGGTTAGGTTGCTGTGGCTGCCTAGAAAGGCACACTTAGGCCAATTTTTGCCCATTGTGTTACCACGTAGCGCAGGAGACCATGGTTATTCGTGGGATTCGAACCCACAGCCTCTGGGACGGTAGGACAGCGCGCTAACAACTGAACTATTAGAGGCCCCACTATTACTAAATAGCTAATAAAATTAATTTTCCCGGTTTTCCAAACAGTTCTTGTTATCGTTACGCCACGTCAAGTGCCAAAGTCTACTAGGCATGCCTTGTATGTGGACAGTGGTGTGTGTACATCATACATAATTACATCATTATAGCAAAAAAAAAGATTTTTAGAACAATTAAAGAAAGCAAAATCCCTTTGTGCTATCGCATACCTAACGGATTACTTCACCTGAACATTTTGGTTATAAACAAAGAGATGTTTGCCACCAAGAAAGTGCAATTCCATTGCTCACTCCACTGTGCTGGGCAAAAGCATTTGTTAGAAGTAAACAATGAAAAAATGCGGGAGGCCAAAAGCCCGCTGCGCCATTGCTCAACCGGTGGGCCTTTTGAGGTCAGGAACCCGACAGCGTTGTGAAGGGCCTGCCCAGCGCTGTCCAAACGCCCGCCAGCCCTCCACCGCCACCATCACACCGTATACGTTTGCGGCGCGATTAGACTTCGCTTGGCCCATATAACGGGACGCGTTCCGAGGAAAGCTTCATATCGCGAGCTCCATTCCCGTTAAAATCGGCTCAAGGTGCCGCGTGTGACGTTCGGAATTTTCCTCGGGTATGATTGCGGAGCGTAGGTAGAAGTGGATTGTATCAATTTATTGCGCTTTGCGAGTCTTTCTGTTACGCAATTTGAACGTTCCCCTCGCGACGCTACGCAGTCGTTCTACAAGCAGATAAGACAGACGAAGGGTGCGTTCCAACTGCCATGATGTATCCCTCGAAAGTTACTCAAATCGACCGGCGTTTTGTTGGCATTACCTCCACAAAGAGACCCTGCTGCTGGGCAAATTGATAGATATTCAAAAAAAAAAAAATGAGATAGGAGGAGTGGTTGGCTTTTCACCGTTTTCGTGTTACGCAATTAGGTCAAATCGCATTTCGTCAGCGATTGCCGGAGAAGCGGCCTCTTGTTAAATTACGCACACACCGGGGGAGATAACTTGGATGTCTCCTTTGTTCCGAAAAATCGTTTCATTCAAGGGACATTAGCTTTTATTTGCCGGGTAATCGAGACGTTGAGGAGTTGTTGAATGTAGACCCCCACCGAATTCCTGTTATCTTCTACAAGATGGCTTTAATTTAGGGGCTGTAGTGCAGGGGTGATATTGAGAAAAATGTCCGAATTATGTATTTTCCCAAAATTATTTGAACAGTTGCAAAGACTTCACGCACAAAGTTAACGTTTGATAATTAACTGATTCTGTTCTGCTTAATGTGGGAGCAAACATAAAACCATAGGAGGTTGGTTTAACCAAAAATTACATAGTTTTATTCAAAACAGGAAGAAAAACGAATCAAAACACATTATAAATATAGTTTTTCTATTAGAATATGCCTAAAATCAACAAAAAAAATAATTCAAGGATGAGGAATCGTTCAAATAGAAATTTAGAGCACGGTACGAAAACAACATATTTTTATTTTTCATTGTCACTACAATTTTTGAATAATTTGATATTTATCAAATTTCATAGTAAATTTTGAATTGAATTAAAATTTTGGAATGATTAAGAGCATTGACTTATGCCCATTTTGCATTAAAAACTGGAAATAATAATTTTTTGCAGTTCACGATGCGAAATTAGTTTGGATGGGCAAAAATGTACGTTATTATTATTATTGGAGTAGGCGAGACGTGTAGCAGCGCTCAGACATTTTGTCCATTGCACTCATTGACCCATTTTGTTCGTAGAGTAGAATACCATGGTTATCGTAGGATTCGAACCCACAGCCTCTAGGACGATAGGCCAGCGCGTTAACAACTGATCTCCCCTACGTACTTTTTTTGCAAATTTTGCTTTGCTATAGGCAACAGTTCAAACATTTCAATTCAATAGGTCATTCCAGATAAAGATCATATATACCATACATGTGATTTACTTTAGCCCTAGCAGGTAAGTTTGGCTCAAAACAAAATTATATTGAATTTCCCGCCTCTTCGTAGCCAGGACAGTAAACAATCTAGCTCAAGTCGAAAATGTTAGGTGGTATTACTGGGAGCTACTGTTTTCAATTGGTTATACGAATTTTTTCAAGGTTAAAACTGTAATTTGCATTTCGAACTTACCTACAGTGAATACTTACGTAACTCTCTTCAAAGAAAAAGAAAAAAAAATATATTTTTACAAACTTTTTGCTATATAAAAAATAATATTACTGATTAGCACATTTATCAAATAAAAGCATTACAATACTCAGAGTAATCTATAACAATCTATATATCGGAGCTATCTGAAAATATAAGAAAAAATTAATCAAAGTAAGTAACCTGCATCTACGGTAATTATAAACGTTACTTAACACCAAGAAACTAGTCCCCCAGAGGAGATAATTACGAATATTTTTACCTATTAATTAGTAGTTGTGAAATAATACAAAATATGATTTTTGTCAGGTATTTTGCATTTGTCTATTTACTACAATTTAAACGCACAGGTAAAATATGACTCACTCATATTTTTGGGAAATGAAAATACTTCTTGCACTTAACTCATTTCAAAGCAATATAAAAAAAAATTCCAGCAAATTTCAATTTTATTTTATTATTTTGTTAGTTTAGTATTTTGCATACACTGTAGGTGTAGGCAGGACTAAAAGGTAGAGAGCAAACCTAGCGCCTGTGGAGAATGTTAATTTCTACTTCTAAATTTAGAATTTCAGGTTATTGAATATAATCAAAGTAGAATTCAAACTTGAAAGGTATTTTTTTTAAACGTACGTATTTGTTCTAGTCTCTAGTAAAAAATTTAAACCAAAACGATTTGTTGGAACAACGACCAATTTGTAGGTAGAACATGAATTTCAAGGGTATGTTTATATTACATATACTTAATGTCGCTTCCTTCAATGTTAAGTCACTAGTCTTCCTATTTCCTCTAAAGGACGAGTGATAACATAATCTTCGAATTTCGAATGTCCGTGATAAAACTTTCATTAAGATAATTATTACAAAATTGCATAAAACTGGATAATTGGACTAAGTTTTATTAAAAATTACTCATCCAAGAGTGTATATTAAATTAAGGGCTGCTCATGTAATTAAAATATCCAAGAATGAGGTTTACCCTGTGCTTCCAAAATGAATACTCTAACGATGCTTTGCCCGTTTGCCGCCACTTTGAAATAAAGTGTACATAATAAGGATTATTTTAGTATCATCGGACAAAAAAAAAAGATGAAAATATAAACCTCTTCCTTCGGTTATGACTTAATTAAAATTCCCACAGTGGACAAAACGGTGGATGATACCTAACCCTCCAGTCCCTTTTCTTCACCTTAATGTTTGCAATACCTTTTTCCATTGTTCCTTACTTTCTTTTAATTATTTTATTTTCTGGTACGCTCTAGAAAAGAAAATGCTTCCATCTTGTGCTGTCATTGAGCTGACCTTGAACATCCAAGAGGCTCTTTGAAGTTTCCACAAATTCCCGAAAAGAAAGGCAACTGTAGCTTTGAAAGCTTCTCATAATTTCAAAGATGAGAGGCTATGATTGGGTAAAAAAATAATTAAGTGATGCCATCGACAAGGTACGAGATGTGAGATGATGCGTTATGGTAGAAGGTAAATTGAAATTCCTGCCCGTTGCTTTGTAACAACGCAAAAATTTCGCGGAACTGGTCAAAAATGAGTTTGTCCCAAATACGTTGGGCCGCACGTGCCCTTCAAACTGCGTCGAAAGTATTTTGCAAGTTAATATCCTCCGACAGTACCGCACCGTATCGAATCCCGGGAAATTTCCGGAAAATCGAATTGAATGGACGACACGTGTACAACACATACCTATTTCTTGAGCTCCACCCCCCGGGGACGAAGGGCGTTAAGGGCTGCCTATAGTAAATACCCGCCAACGCGGGTGTAGTGAGCTTTTTCGGTTCTCACAAGTTGGATTCGCCGGAAAGAAATTTCTGGGTACCGGGAATTTACGGTGAAAGTGAGACAGGAAACCGTTATACGTTAATTGCGCCTTTTATCGCTAAGCAAACTCAAAAAATTTTTTAACGAAGCTCAATAATAACTAAAACTTCGATATCTCTATTAGGCCTCAATTTTTTAACCGAAGAAGTACTGGATAAATGCAAAATGAAAAAAAAAGTAAATAACGGAATACCATATATGTATGCATGTGGCAACCCTAAGTTTAAATGCCCTAGTCCAACTGAATGCCGCCCATTGTTCTGCGGAATTTGCTCCCCCGGACGCATACGAAGCGGTCAAAGTACACATTTAGTCCCCGCTCATTAGATTTCAGCATAAAGGCCACTTTCCCAACCGAACTGCGGTTGGAAAAAAATTCAAGAGCTTTGGGAATAAATAAATAACAACCTCCCCCACCTCCCATCGCTCTACGACGTTTGTGATTTGAAAGAAAATGTCCGAGCTCAATATTTTGTCTCTATCTCATTTTCGTCAAGCCGCATTAGTATCTTCCAACCTCTTTTCACTAACGAAAGCATTTTATATCCCTCCCCTCCACTCGATAACCCGTATAGAAAAAATGGCAAAAAGTTTTGTTTTCCTCTGATCAGCTGGTTTTGTAGCGGCACATTATCAGAATGAGATAGAAAACAAACAATTATAGTGCTATTGCACTCCTCCATATCGCAGCTGAACTGTGTTTTTAAGTTATACAACACATTTTGATTTGTGTAGCTACACAAAACTACATGTAAAAGTGTGTAGTCATATGCATTTGTGTGTAGCCAGGTAAGCCCGTGTGTGATGTATATGTACTGCAAATACATAGCAAATATAGCTCTGTTCCATAATTTCCCCGTAGAATGACGCTCAAAGAAGACTCAAAAGATGCTTTTTACAGCTTTTGCGCTTTTGCGTGAGGTAGTGTCGCTCAGAGGCCGCGCGGCTTTAGTCTTCTTTAGTGTGCACTAAAATAACGGTGTGTTAGGACAGTTGAGGGGATTTTATAATTGAAACCCGGTTTTATTGCGCTGTAGTTGTGCCGCTAAAGCTCAGCTGATTCTATGAAATGTAAACAAGGGCAGATAAAATTTACCAGCTGGTTTTATACAGGCCGACTGGCACCGGATTAAAGAGAACCTTGAAGAGTAACGAATGTGGCAGAGAGGCGTTCCCTCCGGTTTCATCGTCAGCTCATCAAATCCCACTTATCCGCTTAAATTAGACATGTACAGGAGCGGGGTGAACAAAAATGCATTAGGCGATGTTGAAAATTATGAATTTCTCAAGAATTCTGACGATTTTTGTCTCCTAATGAGCTGAATCTTCCCTAATAACATGGGCGTGGATCCACCTTTTACCTGACCTAGTTCTGAACTGGGGGAGCGACTGTATACTATCGCCCCCGCTCCAGTTTCGCCTGATAAATAAGCCAAAGTTTGACCTTGCAGCGCTAATGTGGTAAGAAAACGCAAAGAATGCCGCTCACAAGCGCGGATTTTGTTTTGGAAGTTTTCTTTTTAGGTGGGCTGTAGGAGGGTCTGACTGGGTGTATTTCATTTCAGCTCGAAAACATTCCTAATGTTTTTTCCCAAGGTAAAAGGCTCATTCCGTTTATGTGACGGGGTACTTAATTAACAAAACATCGGATGAAATCAGGAAAAAATAGCTTCAACCAAATACTGCCGGACGCTTCTGCTTTCAATCAAGGTTGTTTTTAAATTTGGTGGTTTTATTAAAAGTTGGCAGAGAAATTCAGAAAAAAAGAAAGAAAATGCCCTCATTACCCAAGTTGGGGTTAATACCTTTCTTCGAATTTATTAGATTAATTAAATAATTAAAATTTTTGGGTTTTAGGTTTTAAATAATTTAAATTTGAATTAGAAATGACTGATTTGAAAACTTGTGGATTAACACTTTAAAATTTATTACTTCGAAAGTATTAAACCAACATTTTAAACAGCTACCCTATTTTTCAGAAAAAAATACTTCATTTTAGTTATATAAAGTCATATGTTCGCAAATTCCGAATTTTAAAAACCATTGCTTTGAAGTTTTAGAAAATAAACTCAATATATTCAAAATCCCTAGCTGATAATCCTACCGAGTACTTCAAACAAACGTGATGATAAACGAACTGACGCCTCCTCGAGATGACTCATTAACTCGAAGAAAAATTCTCGGGAAATTTTAAGGGGTATTAATAAACTGCTAAATATTACTTAATTACGGTCACTTATGGCCTAAGATAAAATTTTTAGATGCATATTAAAATTACATAAACATGTCTATAATATGATGATAGCTCACCTCCAGTGCATTGACATAATTTCTTTATATTATTATAAATGTTCAAGTCGTTGCTGTTGTTATCGTTAAATCCTAAAGTGATAAAACAGTTTAATGCTTTTTTGTACTCTATTTTGTTTTTACTTAAGAGGTGTTAGGATGTTTTATAGCTCTTCTCAGCTAGTTTGAACTTACATATTAAAAAATATTCTATAGGAATATCGGAATAAACCTTTATTTTTTATTATACCTGAGGTCCCCTAGGAAAAGATAGTGTTATCCTCCATGAAATTTCTTCGTAAATATCAGCTCTAGGATTAGTCTGACTGAGGAGAGTCCTTATCTAGCTAATGGAAATTGTGTTGCAGTTAATCAATAATTTGTTCATATATTATATGCAGTGACAAACTCTTCCCCTCATTCAATTTCTTAATGGAAGGGCAAATGTGTGCAAATAATAGAATAGATACGCAAAAGAAAGGACCGAAATTACTTAAATCTTTAGATATTCGTAACTAAATGTTTTTCTGGAACACTTTAAATCGGCGAAATTGCTTGGATTAAAAAAACCTTCTCAAAATTTGAGTTCTACATGTATTTTGAACGGAAAGTTTCATAGGTTTCGGAGTCAACATGCTTCTCATGGAAATAAGCAAACATATGTGAGCGACTTTTGATATATTTTGACCATTAAAAAAAAAAAACCAGGGTATAAACTTATCTTTAGGACATGCTGTATATGCTTTTCTTTTGTTGCAAATTGAAGTAATTATTTAATATGTTTTGATGCATTACAGTAGTTTTTTAGGTATGAACCCTTTCGCTCATATGTACCCTCTTGTACACATAGTATGCGATGTCTTAATTTAGCATCATACAATAAGAGTAATTTTTTATATTAATATACAAAAAGAAAAAAGAGAATCACAACAAACAATTCACCACAAAGTTTTAAAAGCAACAATTTTATTGTTGATATTAACAAGCTGTGCGTTGCTAAAATCAACAAAATATACATAGATATGGTAGAGATGGCAGACCCAAAATAACAAAAATAAAATTAAACTTCAAGGGTTGCCATGAAATTCAATACCAAGGAGGATAAGTCAGTCATTTTTTGAATAACAGTTATTTTTTCCCGCAAATAAGCGTTTCATTTCTCAACATAGTCTTATTTTAGCTCTATACATTTTGTCCAGCGTTTTTCCAATTTTTTTATTCTTTCAAATAAAAGGTTTTCCCGATGCCCTCAAAATAGTCGTTTGTTTCATTAATGACCTCTAAATTCGCCCAAAATCTCTTATCGCCGAACCATTTCTTTAGGTTTAGAAACAAGAAATATTCGCAGGGGGCTAAATCTGGAGAATATGCTGAATGGGGTAACAGCTCGTAGTCCAATTTATGGATTTTTGCCATGGTTACTACACATAATAATGCTTAATCAGCACACGATATCCCTTTTTTCCATTTTCGTTGAAATTCACTAGGTTGTCTGCTTTCTATGGTTGTCAAAGTCTATTAATATATGGCAGCTAACGGGAGCAGGGCTTTGCATTGCATTTAAAATTACTGCGCGGGAAAATGAAAAAGTCACAGACTTATCAAACTCGTATGAAAACGATTTCGGGGCTGCGAAATTACAATAATTCATAATGAGTATGGATATTTTTAAATTTCAAGAAATCCTACATCACAATAGCAAGAGTTTTCTTTTTTCGCATCTACAAAAATTACTTAATATTAGCTGAACTTTACGCGCACTGTTTGAAGCCGGGTAAATCAGCTAGTAAACTTATAATTTAATTACTTTTACTATTGGCAGCGCTGGCTTAAAAAATCATTTATTCTTCTCTTCAATAACAAAAGAGAAGCGTCGATCTAGCAGGTGATTGAGCAAACCAAAACAAAACTCTCTTCTACACGTGCCGACCTATAAATGGCGAAGCAAAACAAATCCCCATCCCTACACCACAAGCGCAACTTGCTGACTAATAAAGAAAAGGGCAGAAAGAAAAGTGATGTTAAAAAAAAAAATGCAAAGATATACTTTTTTACCTTTTTATATGTATTACCCTCTGGAAATACCCGGCCTGGAGTGTGTTGGTTCACCTCACGAGAGCAAGTGAAATTCCACTCGATTTCAAAGGAGCCATTTCCATCTCTTTGTGTTTCTGCTTTTTTGTTCATCTTGTTTTTTACGAGCTAAATGGCTATGTGTTCGTGAACATTGCCGGTTTTGTACATAATACATTCTATTTTTTTTTCTTCTTTTTTTATTTCATGTGAATACACCAACCTGGCTAGTGGCAAGCAGGGTGGAATCATCACTTGTTTCCCCGGCTCTCGGCTGCTTGGCCCAGCGGCGTAGTAGCTGATAGCTCTAAGCCGGTTCACGAGCCACACGTTTTGTAAGAACAACAAACTCACACGTTTGCAAAAATTTATGATGTTGCTTGATTTTTACATATAAAATATAGAAGAGGGGGCGCTGCAAGCGCGGTATGGTTACGTCAATTGTATGGGATTTAATGATTGTATGAGTGCGGTGCTTTTCGACCGAATCGCATAGCCATCAGCCGCCTGGCTCGAGCTGAATTTCAACGGAAATCTTGAAGCTTTTCAGTCTTTGATAGTCAGTCGTCTCTCGTGTTTAGAGTTGCCCTGTGTACAGGCTTTGCTTTGTAAAGGAAATTTCTGTCTGGAGAGTTGCATTGCTGCGTTTGTTTGTTAGTTTTCCAGTGGAATTTCTTTTTTCCGTTTCTTAAGTTTACTTCATTTCGAGATTTTTTTTTTATTATTTTTTGTTTTTTTGTTGTTAGTGCTCCCCCTTATGGAAATTATCCTGAGGGAGAAATTTAAATATAAAAACAAAAATATAAAATAAATAAATATAGTTCTTTTAGGAGTTTAGTCTCCTTTTACTGTGGTTTTTGTGCGGTAAACAAAAAAAAAAATTAAATAAATATTTCTCAATGGGAGGAAAATCCGTTGCAGTGGATTGTGAGTGATAATTTTTTTTTTATTATTGTTGTTTATAACACAAAGAAAAGGGAAATCTGGGAAAAGGCAATATCGTTTCTTTTCTTTTTGTCGTTTTAAAAAGATAGTTTCGTTTTCCTGAATTCACCGTTATTCAATGTGATACCCGGTGGTGTTCGGATGTGTTGAACCGATTTTTTTTAAAGTTTGGCGCCAAAAAATAATTCGTTTTCCTCCAAATATCTCTTCTTTTATGAGATTTTTCCTTTCTTACATTGTGCCGTAATAGTGGACCGTCTCATGAAGGTGTTGAGTGCTTACGACAAGTTTGGGATAGTGAAAACAAGTGTAAGAATTGAATAACGAAGCAAAATAAAATATATATAAAAACTTTGCAGTGGTGCTACACCATTCCAAAGTGGTGTCATTTCGTATGTTAAAAAGTTGAGAACGTGCCGGTTGTCTGGATATTTTTTCCACTTTTGTGCCCGCACATTCGAAACAAAGAAGTAATTTCTTTGTCAACCGGATGAAAGATAAAAGCTATCATCCGATAGTACTGGCAATATTATGTGTATTTGTAGCATGTTAAGCAGTGGGACAATCGGTGAAAATCGTGAAAATGTTTCGGATTTTGTTAATGTGACGAAAAACTTGAACATTTCATTCATAAATACTCAAAATTTCTTAACCTCATACTGCACGTCGTCATCGTTGTCGGGATCTTCTAAAACTGAAGAACCAGCTGGAGTAGTTGATTTTTTCACGGTATTATCGTTGTTTGCGTTATCGCCGTCGTCGTCGTTTGTGTCGTCCACATCGCTAGTGTCGTACTCGGAATTGTCGATTAAATCGTCATCGGTGTTCTTTTCGCTAATACTTCCCGAAAAAGTAGCATATTTAGAACAAGTGCTGCCACCCGTGCTTATTCTGTAGTCATAGACAATCTAGTTCTACTTAAAACCACTGCCCGGCCGGCTTTTTGAATGGACTGCTAGCAACAAGTGTGTAAAAGGTGAAAATCGTTCTTAACGAGTCGTTTTAATCGAATTGTGGAAATTATAGACAAAAATTATAATTAAGTGAAAAAATTGTTTTTCAGTTAAGTGCTACCAAAAAGTGTTCAGAACTCGATAGAAAAAAAAAAACTATATAGGCACATTTTAACGAATTTTGTTGTTGTTGTTTTTTTTTTCGTTAAAACTTGATTTTGATTTTTCGTTGTACCCCCTATTGGAAAAACAAAAAATAATGTCCACTGGCAAGCGTTTGGCCAAACGTTCTATAATCGGTACAAGAGTTTGTGCACCAGGGCCAGACGGTCTCTGGTATTCCGGTGTTATACAAGACGTTAAAACACCACCAATTAAAAACTCATCAAGTGAAAATAATAATTGTATTAATTTAACTCCAGATACAAAATACGTTGTCCGTTTTGATTTTAAAACTCAACAAATTGTTGCTAATATGATTCAGCAAAATAGCAACAATAGTGGCAGCACTGCCATTAATAGCAACAATAAACCATCTGCGATGGATGTTGATGGTGGCAACAATTATGGGGGATTTGAACAAATATCCAATTTGATGTTATCCCCGGCACAATCGGTGCGCCGGAATGCTATGATTAAAGAATTTCATGAACATGAACTAATCGGTCCTGGATTTCGATCAATTCTTGGCGTTCAATTGCATCCAGGACAACGTGTCTTTTTAACTTATAACGGACGTGAAGTATCCGGTGATGTTATCAGCCATGATGCGCAGAAGGATGAGGTTATCGTTAAAGTTACACCAACAGGTTATGAGGTAAGAAGAGAATTTTTAACTAATAATTCAAATATTACTTATTATTTATTGTATTACGGGCAATAAACGCTTGACCTCTTAGACTAAACTACGTCTCTGAATGTACGATAAGTAATTTCAAGCAGCGTTTAAAATTATAAAAATAAAAACAAAACAAACGGAACATCCTATCACAAAAGTAGGGTATCTTATCAAAAAATAATTAATTTCCGAATAAGAGATCGGATCTCTTTCAGATAGGCAACAAAAACTGGCAATGATAATCAGCCATTATTCAATATTGGGAAATTATACAAGATATACAAGAATTAATAGATAACAAGTTTGTATTAAATGTAGATAATTACACACATCCCAATGTATCACGATCACTTTAGTCAGAAGAGCAATTATGTAAAAGAAAAAAAAAGTATGGTGCTGGGTTTTTAATTTGAAGCCATATTTTTAAAATTCACCATTTTGTCCATATTTGAGGTATGTATGGGTTTTTACAGCGATTGAAATCGTAGTAGGTACTCAAATTTTTATGGGTACTGGAGAACGGTGTAAATTTATACATGGAACACTCCAAGAATATTTTTAAAAATAAAAATATACCAAATCCTGCCTGACAAACCCTTCTACTTTTCAGTGAACATCTCATCAAAATCAAACAAATAGACAGAAAAATGTTTAAAAGTATTTTTGGAGTTTTAAGGATATATATGTAAATTTATCATCTCAATTGGAGCAACGGTGTAGATTTGTTTAACGAACAAATAAATATAAATTATATTTTATGCTTATAACCAACAGAAAGACGTACTGATAACCGAAAGATAACTTTGCTTTTAACAAAAAGGGTTCGCACATCAGTAGAGCTCAAAAATTCCAAAGCGAAGTCTCTTCAAAATCGAAACTATGTAAAAGCAAATACCAGTCAAACATTAAGAATGTACCAAACAGTTGGTTTTGTTTTTTAAACTATAATGTACGTGTTATTTCGACAAGGTCCAACTCACACAAGAATTATTTTTAATTTATTCGTCCTCTTACACTTAAATATAGACAAATATATAAACTCTATTGAAACAAATACTTTAAATACGATCAAAGTGTATCAAAATTGCTAAGTTAATTCGACACATATAGAAAGAAAAACATTTCCCATATATGTGTGTATTACGAATAAACTTAGCTAGTTTGTTGCAAGGTGTTAAGGAAAAATCTGGCGTCAAAGTCGAAAGTAGGTTATCAGAAGAAATTCAGTAAATCAATTACTATTTGAGACTAGCGAAATTTTAATCCCAAAATAGAAAACCTTTACAATTCTTACTCTTTTCACCCAAAATAAAATTACAACGAGGAAGAGGTATAGTAAATATCCTTGACACAAAACCTCTCATCTCAAATAATTTAACCAACTTTCATTGAAATACCTAAAATACCGTTACCAGTGCAAATTGCTTGTCTAAAAATACCTCAATATGGGGCGCAATGTTTTATTAATAAACCCCATCAAGGTTAAATGTTCTTCGAAGCTAACCACAACAAAATAGAAAAAGATCAATTTGATTTTTCGTTGGTTAAACTGAGTGCGTGCAATTGCACTGTGCAAAAAAATAAATATATAAATAAAATTTTACGCGTATTCACGCTTTCTTCTACATTATTTTCTTCTCACTGCAGATAGTCAACCAGAACAATGAGCACAAACTTTTACTTTCCCGCTGGCAACTATCCATCGTAGTGTTAAGTGTTGAGTGACTGAATAGTAAAATAAATCAACCGAAAAAAAACAACACTATCAAAATTTAGTGGCTGTAAACTTTTCATCGAACAAGATACAGTCACAGAGACCAAAAAGATCTATAAAATAAAAAAAATGTGTTGAAATCATAACACAATGTGTCATAGTAATGGCGGTTAGTAGAATTTGTTGTTTATAAGTAGTCTCATCAATCAAAAATTTCATATGTTTTATTTATGACCATTTAAAAATAATATAGATCGTAACTTTCAAAATAATGCATGGAATTGCAATACAGAAAGCAGTTTTTGATCGACATGTACGAGTTTACTGAGTTGCTGATTTAAAATTTGGTACTCACTATTATTTCAAGATGGTATTTATATATAAAACGGCGGAATTATTGCTTCATTCAAATTTAAAAAGGAATAGCTTAGTTCATATTTAGCTCTTTGTTTGGAAAATTCAAGATGGAGAATACAAAATGGCGATTATTTCATTTATGTTTTATTGTAACTCTTTAAAAAAACAACTATTGTATTAATACGCTGTTTTTAATGTTTATAGTAAATTAAGTATTTTTAAAATTGTAGTTTAGGGCTAGAAATTGCACAAGAGTAATTTAACACTTGCCCACCTAACCCCACATTTATATATCAAATTTGTTAAATTATAACCAATTTGTTTTTGATAGAGCTCGACATTTTAAGGGAAATAATCTTATTTTGATATCTATCATAATTTTTAGATTTTATGCGCGTCACAAAACAACTTTTTATCATTCAGCGCCGTGAATGAAAATGTAACTGCTAAAAAGATTTTTGCTTACTTTCAAATGGTAAAAAGAATAAAATGTAGCGAGTTGAAATATGATTTAAAAATAAAACTCACATATTCTTCAAAGGGATTGATTGTGTAAAAGCGAATTAAATTGAAAACTTCAAAACCAACGAATATAAAAGGATGGATTCACTCATCACTGACATACCTAAAATTGTCTGGGCTTACTGTTTTCGCACCATAATGCTGCCAAAAAAATAAAAGCTTCTATGCATCGTGAAAAATAATTTAAGCAATTTTGCCCCTATCAAAAGCCTTTAAACGTTTTATCACGTTCTTCCCCTGGGGGCATCGTACTTCATCTCAAGCAGCGCAATTAAAATTGCCTGACTCGATGCGAACCAATGCACAAAAAAAGGAATTTCCTCCAAATGAAAATAAGTCAAAATAAAAAAAATAATAATAAAAAGCTGTTTGTTTATACCGGCGAAGTTTTTTGTTTTTTTTTGTTTTTATATTTCCTCCGCTTAGTCGCAGTAAAGTAATGGCGAGGGAATGGCAGAAACTAAATGCCGAGAAGGAGGTAATTCTGGTCATTGCTAAAACCATGAACATAAAAAATTTATAGGAATAGCAAAAAGCCTTGGTGTGATGGGGCACTACTGAGCTGAGTCAGGGCAGTCCAGGCAACAGCAGAGGAGGTGCTCAGATAATCCACGAATAAGCCCGTGTTTCCTAGCAAGCAAGCCATTCACGCTAATTCCAAGTGGATATGCTGCGCCGTGCGTACGACCGTCAAGTAAGTAAAAATTTGAAAAACAAAAAGCTCTAAAACTTAAGACGGCAGCAGAAACGACGAGGGCGGCGACGGCGGTGGCGGCGGCGAATAGTATCTGACTGAGCAAGAGATTTGTCGACGCGGGACGGTGGGAGCAGGAAGCAATCGGTGAGCTCGCGAGATAAACAAATTTACCCAGTTCCGTCATGATGCATGAAAAACTCTGACGACTTCAATTATCGAATTGATTAAAAAAAAATAGCACCGCACATATGCGCAAAAAAGTAGCTGTAGAGCTTCTCTGCTCCCCGAAACCGATACTGTGGGTGTTTGTGTGCGCTTGTGGCTGAAAATTTCATACTCACCACTGGGGCACGCCACTGTAGACGCGTCCATTCGGGGATTTTTTTTTGTATTATTTTTTCACGCCCGCCATACCGAGCTTCTCATGGGAAACGGGATACCACTGCGATTTCCCGGGGAAGTACTTTGTTTTGGCTGACTGTTGATGCGTGCACACCAGAAAAGAAACCAGCACGCCTCCAACCGTGCCACATACTGGAAAATCAAATGTGTATCACAACGTACGCACTTACGCACGCATCTCCTCAATTCTTTCCGAGTGAAGGAATCATAAGATGCCAAAAAACAAAAAAAAGAAACAAAAGCCTTATACCTACAAATAGATGCAGAGTCCCTGCTCCCTTAAGTGAATTGTGGCGCTATCTATCGGCCGCGGCGTGATGCCGCGTGAAAAGAGTGCGTAGACAGGATGACCTCATCGTCCTCATGTCCTCCCGGTGGTAACGTGGGTGTGCTATCTCTTGTAGAAGCCATTCACAACACAACCTTCCTCAGCTCCATCAAATAAAAAGTGCGTGAGGAGCCGAAGAGCTCCAAGAACGCCGGAGCTCGCTGCAATAGAGGAAGCTGCGAGTGTGGTAATGTAGGTCACTGGGAACGCACATCAATTTCAATACTCTGGGACTGGTGCCGGAATAAATTGACTCGCAATTGCGTTTTTGTTTTCTTTCTTTAACGCGAAGGGAAGCCACACTGAACCAGGGCTATAACACAGCACTATACCCACCCACGCTTGCAGGTTTAAAACGCACACAGGAGCAATGCACGCACTTGAGGACGCGTCACCTGGGGTGGTGTAAGTACATGAAAAACGTAATAGCTTCAATAAAAGAATCCCAGGGGATTGGAAGATTTTTAAGAGAATCCGAACCGCAAGGGATACTTTCAGCCTGGTTTGTTAATTGTCCCGGAATTTTTGTTGGAGTATGCGTGCGAGGCGCAAACACACACAAATCAAAAAGAGCACACTGTGATACTATGCTACCACTGATAAAATGCCAACTACCCCAAAAGTTGAAGGTTTTCTTTGTTTACATTCTGGCGTCTTTCTAAACTGCGTAAAAGCAGACGGTGGGCACGGAGAAATTTTAAGACGCTCTGCTTATAGGGAAAAAGCAGGGATTTTTATCAGCTTAGGGGACGAAAAGATGATGAAGTTATCCATCGTGTTGACTGGTTTTATTGTACTATTGGGGGAAAAAACTGAAAGTTTACTACCTCTAAAAGTTTAGAATAACCATTTAAGCATGAATGTTTATCTGGGTCATTTATATCTTCGATTTTAATAATCGATTAAAAAGTTAATTAATATTTCTATTAACAACCGGATTATTTTATATTATTTTAAAAGATTAAAAAAGTAAATTTCATAACAAATAATTAAAAAAAACACAGTTTTACATTAGGAATTAATTCTCAAGACAATTAAAAATTTAAGGCACGGTAATTTGTACCTGAAATTATTTTAAGATTAATTGATTAAAAGAAATGGAAGCAATATGTGCTCTATAGGCTTTACGTCAGAAGGTTGGGCGTGAGTTTTCAGAACTTTTGAACAATTGTAAATAGCGCAAAGTCAACATCATGTCGAATTATGTTTCGAATCGTTATTTTGGTATAAATAAAATCCGAAATGCCTAATTTTTGAGCCCTTTGCTTAATATTTTGTTGTAATGTACCTAGATAATATGACTGATACATTTCACCCTCAATCATCTTTAAATTCCCAGATCCAGAAACGCCCACAGACATTCTGCAGTAAAATATTTCTATAGTCATATTTTACAGTAGGTTTAATATGCGCTGAATTAAACTCTCTATTTGACCTACGCCACACATAACGCCTCTCATCCGATCCGAAAATACTTATTTCTTTTGCGTCAACAAAACTAACTTGTTTCCAGAAAGATATCAGCTTGTTTTATTTTTAGCAATACGCAATTTCACCATCATATTTTTCGTACTTATAAATGGTTTTCTCCGGCCGGCAATCTCTACCCCTAAACACCCGTTTTGTTATTGCATTTCTAATTGTTTGAGTAGACATTTCTCTTTTTAAATACAATTTCATCTCATTGCGTAAACTCATTTTATTTTGGGTTTTTCTTTATTTCTGTTATCATAGTCACAAGACTTGCAAATCTTGTTTTTGTTTTATAAGTAAATTTGTTTTTTATACTTTATTATAACATTCCTTACAGTATATTTCGATTTGTTCATTAATTTACAAAATTTTAGCACATAGCAGTGCCTTTTGTCAATGTTGCACTATTATTACGCATTTCTGCACTAATAGACGCTCTGTCAGCACTTAATATTAATTACAGATTTTTAAACTACCGATTGTGACCATTCTTAAATCTCAAATGATAAATGATATATGGTACGACATAACTTTTTATGCGGATTTTTTATCAATTTGGAATATTTATCTTATATACATTTTTCGAAAATTAGTAACTAGTGTAACATTTGAATTTTCAAAATAATAACAAATATTGTTATAAGCTAATAAGCTAAAATAAGTTAATATTACTCTCTATCAAAATGAGGGTCAAGTGAATTCAAAATCAAAAATTATAGAAATTATACAGTGAAACGATGAATCGATTACGTTTTTATAAGTTCTTTACTAAACTTTTGAATTTTTGCTGTAAATGGTAATTTTATATTTTACACGACGCGCATACGCAACAAACGCACTATAATAAAGGTTTGGATTGATATGTGTACACTGTGAACTGGTAAATAGGGTATTTAATTATTTTATACGTAGGTTTTAATTCTGCTACAGATTTTATATAATAGTTTACTTTCCGACAACTAATAAACTCGTGAATTTAAGATTAATCGCATTCTCGAATTCAATTTGAAGAAAATTATACTTGTAAAAGCCACTGTTTATTTACTTAAATATATCTACACTGTTGGGTCGATTGCGATTAAAGTACTCTTGAAAATATGGTGGATTTGAAAATGGTAGCTTCCAATTTTCAACTTTATACGATATCCATAAATATTGATGTACTCGTATATGGTATATGACTATTAACCCTTTGCCTTATGAATTGAGCGACGATTATTAGTGCCACTTTCGATGAGAGTTTCTGTCATTCGCCGTGACCACAAGCAGTTTCATCACAGCCTATATTTTGCGCAATCCACTGGTTTGCCATTTACTATTTACTAAAACCACATTCTTATATTGCAATTATAACAAACAATAACAATAAACATATGAGCTTTTCACTTTTAGCCAGAACAAAACATCACGTATCTGATACGCGCTTCTCATTTTAGGGACAGAAAGGGGATCACGTCTCCCAGACGTTATTTTAAGGCAAAGGGTTAAGGATTGCTGATTTTGAATTTTATGAATCAGAAATGTTGGTCTAGAAGTGTTTTGGAATTCACCAGATATTTTGAAATAACCTATAGTAACTAAAAATAATTGCTTTAAATTAATTAAGCATTAAGTTAAGATACTTGAGAACTATCATATTTGAGCCAAATAATAGTTTCCCGCGTAATGCCGGGAGGGGGAGAGTGTATATAATAAAAAAAAAATTTCTTTTGAGTTAGAGCAAATTTTCGAATTTAAAGAGTTCTAAGCTTTGAAATTTATATTTTCCTAAACTGCGTTGTGCTACCTTAACTTTTCATGTAATAGATGCCTTGAAATCTCTCCTATAGAAGCAAAACATAAAATCAATTTATATTACAGCTTTCTTCGAAAATATTTTTTCTTTTTTCTGTGAAAAGTGCAAACAAAATTAGGTACTGATTTATTTATGAACTGAAATCAGTTCAACCTATGTCCAAGCCTAAGTATGTATATGAACTTCCGGTTGGAAAAAAAGAAAAGAATAAGAAGTTAGGGTCCTTTTTTTAGTAGTATTTCTTTTCCCAAGAAGAGTGCCAAAAATCACTCTGAGGAAGGCGAGCTCATTAATTCAATTTTATGCCTATGTCATCATTTTTGATGGATAAACACAACTTGCCAGAGACGAGAATTGGGAGCAGTAAAGAAAGCGCAAAAAAATGAATGATAAATCTACTGCCATTTAGCAATTTGAGACCAATTTGTAATTTGGGCCATCATTTGAAATGTTGATAAAATTTACCACTGGGCGTGTTACGGACAAAATTTTTTTGTAAAAATGGCAATCTGAGAGACTTTTTATGTTTCGCTTCACAGAGAAAATAAACTGCGAGGCCGAAAAGGTAAGTCGATCAAGGTTTTGTGCCCTAAATTGCCCTTGGTTCACGGCGCAAAGTTAATGACCTTAAAAGAAACCTTTAAGAAAAATGAAATTTTTAAGCAGGTATCACGTTTAAAGACGTTGTGTTATATTTTTTTGTTTTGTCGTCCATTCGATGCGGTCGAAGGACAACAATTGGCGAAGCACTTGAAACTGTGTCAAATAGTTCACAAAAAAGGAAGCAGCAGTTGGAAAAGAATTGCATTCTTCTGAGGAAGCACTTTGAGAAATTACTGCTGGTTGCAGTTTATTTTGAGAAAATGCAGGCGTTTGCAACATGCCCCAACACTGCTAAATTCCCCTTTAGACTTCGTATCGAGTTATTTTTAGGCTATGCACCAGCAGGTGGACGACACTCTCCTTCGGCTTATTTATTTATGTTTTTCAGGTTTTTGTTTAAAATTCCTCTCAAAGCACCTGAAGTTTGAAATTTAAAAAAAAAAAGAAGACTACTGTTGCGAAAACCAACGGCGAGTTAATGTTTATTTTGGTCAACAAAATTTCCCCTTCCGGGACTTGAATACGATAAGACGCTATAGCGGTAATATAACGCTGAGGAAATCTTATTCCGCGGCTTCGCGGAGCACGTGCGGACTGAATTTTAATGAGGGCCAGTATGCTAAGAATTGGAAGGTGTACGAGATGGCTGAGCTAATTGCGACAGCGCACGTAATTTATTGCTTTTTTCTTTGTTGTTTTAGACTGCTACGCTTTCAAATGGAATTGTCAAATCTCTTTAAATGCCTGAATGCAGCACACACTGTAGGATGGGTAAAATGACATAATTTCGCATTATAAGTTTATTTTGTGTCGTTAATTTAGTTAAAATTTTAAAAATATTACTAAAATAAGATTTTTAACGTTGAAATCAGTTTTTATAAATTGAGGACAAGCACGGAGTTCTGGTGTAATTTTAAACTATAATATTGAAAGCCTATCCCGTCTTTTTATATGCTTGCAGTAGTAAAATCACCTAGAAACTTAATATTTCGTCAATATAACTTAAGGGATTAGTCTACTTTACTAATTTAAAAAAATCGTTCTAACTATACTTTTCGATTCCTTAAACATGAGTACCTGAGCGCGCTCTATTACTCCGGCCGCTGCTAAGGCGCTTTCATTTTCTGGCTTTATGTTGTCCAATTCTCGGAAACTACTCAACTTGTTAATTATGCATAAAAATTAATAATTGTAGTTCAGAATGAACCCGCAGTTATACTTTATCTAATAATATTTGATTTTTATGTTTTAGATTTGTTACATAGAAATCGATACCTGGTTACGTTTTTAAGAGTTACCTTTGTCTATCATTTTTGACAGCGTCTAAAGTAGACTAATCTATTAAAAATGAACTCGATTTATATATTTTTTGCGTTTAATCTCAGCACCATAAATCTACAACGTTTCAATCAGTTTTGTGAATAGCTTAGATTTGTCCAAAGGTACAATAAGGTATTGATGACGACGACCATAGTGGCCTCTTAATACTAGAAAATATCAATTTCAGCGAACACAAGATCTGTGTCAAATTTAATGGATGAAATCGAAGTCACTAAGATACACAGAATTAATAGCATTTCTGGCATTGGTGGCATTATACCCCATTAAATCTAATATGCACCTTATCCAAAATTTGGCCTTAAATTTTATAACAGTATATTCAAATTTTTTCAAAAGGTCACAATAGGCATACCGTCAATCAAGTTTAAGTAGTATAAAAGGATTTAGAATTGTAAATCATGTTTAGGGATAAGGTGACACTTTTAATTCAATCTAAATATAATGAAATTTTTTATAGGCATCCCTAATATGTGAAGACTTTCTGATTGACTGAATGACTTGCTGATGATTGCCTGAATTGTATCGAAAACAAAACAAAAAATATCCAGTAGATACCCATAAAATATTCTTATAAATATATGATGCATTTCCTTTAACACTAGAATTACCGTAGTTTCTCGTATAATTGATAGGGATTATGAAAACTAATAATTGAGTAAGAAGTAAATTAAAAATTTTTCATATGGAAATGCGTGTTTATTTTCATAAACCTGTTATAATTTTATCAATTTCTTAAATTTTAACATGAATACGCGTTTTTAAAAATTTCTGATTTCAAACATTTTTTCAGTGTCCAGCAAATTGGTATATGTTTTATATAACTCATGCGGAGAAAGTACTAACTTACTGTACACTTTTCCGTATGGTAAATGAAAAAAAAAACATTTTGACTGGTTGAATTAGGGTTGGTTCGGTTCCCAGTAATTCTCTTCGATGTAATTTCTTGATATGGCAGATAACTAAACAAAATTTAAAAAAGAGAGCGTAGAATATATACACCTGGGCGTTAGGTTCCTTTGTTTGTGTCATTTTGTACAGTTTCTTTATTTACGCATTATTTTTTGAATTAACTATTGTTTTTATGCAGTACGCATACGCTGCGTGAAAAGAGAGCTAGGTGTATAATCGCATTGCTATGGTTTTAAAGATTATTCGGAAAATTATAAAACTTTCTCTAGCCCAAACACAGCAACAGAAAGCGTCATATACCTACAATCTAAACTTTTAGTCTTTTAATTTGTCCTCTATGTGTCTCACCTAAGCTCCAAATTACATTCTTTAGGTGTACTATTGAAAATATCGTTCTGTTTATTGGAAACCATCAGGGAAGCAAAATTAAGGTCGTTCAGGCAACTGACTGGCATTACCTCACACCTTCAAATAACCGCCAAAAAAATACACCATCGGCAAAGTTTTTTCGCCCCCCCTTCTAAACGTCTATGCTCCAATTACTGTTGCACGGCATATAAACGCTTGTGCCATATTCTGACGTAACCCTGCCCCAATTACGATTTTCCCTTGACTCGAAAACATCACGATCCAAGCGAAAATTTCAATTACTTTCAATTAGTTGGGGGCTCCTAGCATAGCGGCCGCAGCTACTGGAAATGATTTGGCCAGCAGTTTACCTCACCCGCGCGGAATCCTACACGTTTGATTTCCTTGCCATTGCGCGGCATTGGTCATTTCGACCTGAAACCTTTCGTAATCGAAGCGATTGCGCTTTTGTTTCTTTTTTTATTTTTTTTTTTTTTTTAATTTTCATTGCATACCTTCAACGCTCCGAACAAAGTCAATTGATTGCAAAAAAAAAAAAAACGTAAAAATCATTCAAGCCAAGTCACACCAGAGTCCAATAGAAAATGAATGTGATCGAACCGACGCGCCATCGCGGGAAATTGAGTGGATTTTTTCAGGTCATAGACTATGATTCCCATTCCCATAGTGCGCGAGTAAGAGGCTCATGGCTGCTGAACCTCTCGAGAAGCATTTTGCTATAACAAGAAATATATATATATATATATATATATATATATATATATATATATATAGAAATAGCATGCCAAGCCCGAAGGAACGACTTATGTTCATGCACTTTAGTCTATGGCAATTACTAACAATAGAACATTGAATTTGTGATAAGCGACTCACAGGTACATTTTGCGTTTTTCACCTCATTAGATGATAAATGTAGTTGATAAAAAAATATATTTTTTTTCGCGATAATGCCTCTATAATTAATAATTGGATGACAGTAACTAGATAGAAGTCGAGAGTGCGGCTTGACAACCCGTTGACCTTCAGAGAGACTCGTGCCCAACGGTGGATCACCGACTTCCTGGAAAAGAAGGTTGAGAACCTTTGTTTTGGCGGAACAACATATTTTTGATTTTTGGCGGGAAAATTAGAATACGCAAGTGTTGTCACCTTTGCGAATAAAAGTATTTGAAACGTTTTATAATCTTTCTTAGATATGTAGTTCTTTTTCATAAATTCAATCTGTTTACTTAAAGCAGCACTGATAAATTGATATATGACATGCAATTAGTAAGCGATCAGTAGGAACTAGAGCTTAACAGAATAACGAAATATTTTTCAAATTTTTTCATTAATTATAATAAGCAATAATTAATGGCGTAATATTTTACTGCATATTTGTACAATTGTATCTTTTAGAATTATTACCGAAATAAAAAGAAAACAAGAAAAGTTTAAAAACTAAAATCCAACTAGATACAACTGATACATTAATTGTGCACGTTTTTAATCATAAGTAATTTGCATTTAACCCTTTGCACTCAAAGCTTTTTTACCAGCAACGCGAAGCAATTTCAATGGAACATAATTACATATATTAAATTAAGTAAAAATTCGCTTCGAATAATATCTATTTTTTTAAAAATCCGTCAAGAAGTGTCGAAGTTGAAAGTTAACAAATAAACATACACATACACCGTACATGCATAAACTGTTAAAATCATAGCAGCCCTTTGACTTCGTTTTCAGCTGATATTAAATTATGCCAGATACCGACGGCTTTACCTTACACCTTCTAAGTAAATGAGAATTGAAGTGAATTCACTGGAAAGGAAAAATTCAAAATATTTTAAAGTAAAACTGAAAATTAGCCCGGATTTATAAACATATTCGAAAAGAGTTAAGTTGGGAATATAGCGGAATTTCATATTGCAAATCATGGCATGGCTATCAAAATTATTTTAAAATTTATGTTGTTTTTTACGTTTCGTAATGAGGTCGTCCTATTTTTTAAACTTTTATAACCATCAAAAAGCTTTTTTTTTGTTTTCCGCTTTAGTAAACTGCCCAAAAATGCAAAAAGGAGAAGACCCAAAGGCTGGAGGAAAAAAGCAAAATAAAACCCATGCGCTAAGAAATTCACGATTAGAATTTAAAATTTCCTGCGCAAATTCTGCCTGAGCTGAAACCCATTAACTTCCGTTAGAGCGAACAGGTTAAAGCACTTAACGTTTTAGTCCAACGTAAGCAGGAGTAGCAAGAAGAAAAAGCAACGTAAAAGACATGTCTTTACACATTTTACCGCATCAGCAGGTAGCATGTTCCGTTTTGCGCTGAAGACGCGACATCAATGCTGTAACTAAAACTACTTACGCATCAGAAGTGGAGTGGAGTGGTTAAGGAAGTTACGCAGAAAATGATCTTCTACTGGCTCTTTCTAAGACGCACTTTTAAACCGAAGCAGTGCGCGCTCATGCGCACCGTGCGATTTGAACCATTTTTTTCGCAATATAAACTACAAGTAAAAATGTTGATGGTAGGTGATACCATCTTGAACATTTGTAATTTCTCTCATAGAAAAATTCAGTTCTCGAGTCGGTTTCTGAGACCACAACAACTTTTATGGAATAGTGACGTAGTGGTCAGGCAAACGCTCTTCCAGTGCGAACAATAGCCTCTACAACAGGTGGCAAGTTCTGTTATTTTTGGACTGTGGCGCTTTGGAAATAAATAAAAAAAAATAAATGAAAACACTCTCAGTGGCCGAAATTGCCGGTGTCCATTGTCTAAAGACTTTTACAAATACCTTCATTGACTGGACGCGTGAACAGGTAGTGAAGGAGGGTAGGTAAGCAACCTAACCAAGCCTCAAGCTTTCTTTTAACTCTTTTATGTTTTATTTTTTATTTATTTATTTATTTTTTTTTTCTCTTCGCGACTGTTCAGTTCGCGCCGATCGCAAAGTTACAGTTATTTTTGAGCATTCGTGATTTTACTCACGTAGCCAAAACGTACTGAACAAGAAATTTCCGATAGGCGGAAAATTATGCCAATTTCTACTCTGATTGCGTATGGTCGTAATGGAGAAAAAGGAAAGCAAGGCGTGTTGGTGATAACCACAGCCTCACCTCGACACGCATCTATACCAATTGTTTACGCAGTCTGACTTTCTTTGAGCTTCTTGTAACGTTTTGAAATTGGATAGAAAAGTTTCTTCTGATCGTTTACATGCATTTGCAATACATTAGACAAATTTTTACTCTAAAGTCTCAATTTATAGTCTATTCGGGTAAGTTTGAGTACCTATAGTAACATTGAGTCACATGACAAACAATTTTTTTATTTTTATTTTAAAATTACGATTCTTAAAACATTTTATATAAGTCGTGCAGTTTGTGGAGTTTGAATCTTCAAATTACTTACCATAAATTATAAGGCGAACAACTTAAACTTGGAAAGAATTCGATGGTATCTAAAAACGACTTTTACTCAAGACTACCCTAAGAAGTTATCCCTTTAATTCATGGCGGGAAAACACCCAATTCAGTAGTACAGAAAAATTACTGCTCTCTCGCTAAACATTTATTAATATTTTTAGCCTATATGGAGTTAAAATCTCTGTGGCCTTGTAGTTTTAATTTTTTTAAAACTTGGATGTCTCTAGAGTATGAAAGATTTTACCGCACGGTCATACGATTCAGAATAAGTTTCGCACACTGCCAGTTCACGACTTGCAAAGGTTTTGATACTACCTTTTTTTGTCAACATTTCAGCCAAAAAACCAATGTCAAGCCAATAAAAAAAATATAAATATTAATAGCTGACATGTGTCAAACAAAACATTTATTTTTACAAGTGTGTGTTCTTTCAAAATCAATGTAACTCTCTTTTTTTGCTAATAATTTTCCTTTAAGTTATGAAAGCAAACAAAGATCATACTAGCAATGTCTTTTTGCATACCGCTCACAATATACAACAGAAAATTTTCTAAAAGTGGTATCCCTGGAGTATATAAAAAATATATCCAAAGAAATAAAGAATTAATCTATAATTCAATATGTCCTAATATGCTTAAACCATTAGGTCTAAATTAGTTTTATTTTACACCATATAATGTCATTGTTTGCATTAGAAAAAAGACGGGTAAAAGCGTGGAACTAACTAGAAATTCGTTATAAACGATAACGACTAAACATACAAACTTTACTAGTAATCATTGCTAAAATTAAGCAGACATAGGTAACTTTTTGGGGCCTCTGATAGTTAAGTTGTTAGCGCGCTGTCCTACCGTCCCAGAGGCTGTGGATTCGAATCCCACGAATAACCATGGTCTCCTGCGCTACGTGGTAACACAATGGGCCAAAATTGGCCTAAGTGTGCCTTTCTAGGCAGCCACAGTAATCTAACCTAACCTAGGTAACTTTGATTTGGTATGAACTGTAGGGTAATTCATTGACTCAATTAATTAAACTGGAATAATGTGTTAAAGGCAATTAATCATCATTTGAATCTCACAAAAATCGTCTGCCGATGATCACTTGTAATATATAAACATGTGTTTCATTTACAAAAACTATAATCCATAATTCAATGTTCATTGGATGGACTGGATACTTTAATTTATGTTTAAGTTACTCTTTGAGCAATCGTTTTACAACTTCAACGACAGTTGGAAACTTTCCCTATCTCCGCCATCTTTAAAAATCACAAATCTGACCACTTTTCTAAATTTTTCAATTGATTTTACGGCAAGAAAGATGATCGTTTTAAATATGCGAAATATTTCATTTTAGCTCTTATATATAGTATGCTATTTACTTAACTCTTAAGGACTGTACAAAAATTCAGAAAAATGATTTAATAACTTTGCTTTTTGGATCAAAATGGCAAACGATATATTGAAATTCATTGCATTTCTAACACTATTTTGAAACTACTATAAAAAAATTTATGAATCCTGAATTCGTAATTAATTTACAAAAATCTCTTTAAGAATAACTTCAAATTTGTTGTACTTTGCTCCATACCAACATTTCGTATTATTATAACATCAATTAAAAGATAAGCTCTTATCATTTATTTCTCAATATTTAATTAATGAAGAAAACAACTTTACTACCTCTAAGAAAGTTCTTTAAATTGGATTTTACTTAAGCATTTCAAGTATATTTATATCCTTTCACTGCACATAAGTTATGAGCCATTCAAATTCTTCTAACAAATTGATTACGAAAAAATAACTCTTTATGTCACGTTTAAAGACGCCCTCAAAAGTGTGCTAGAGTATTGCATAATTCTCGACAATCTTCTTCTAAGCCAGCCGAAAACGCAATTGTTCTCGCCTGCGTCGTCATAAGTTTTATATAAAAGCTATCAGGCACAGTCGCGCGAGCCATTTAATGGCCGGATTCGAATGCAATTGGCCTTGCTATTTATCTTTCCCGCTCCCATGCTGTAAATTAAACTGAGAAGTTGCGGGGAAGAAAAAAAAAAAAACAATTTTGATGATAAGACGCCGCCACTACTGTCGCGTCGCCGCCATAGCGTCTGAAGATTTCTTTTTGATGTCTCGAAGAGATTTTTAGGGCATTATCAAATAGGCAAACAGTCGCTAATTGCATGGATAAATTTGGGGGAGTAAATTGAAGTGGCTGCCCGCCACCTTATTTTGCTTTCTTATCGTTCTCTTTCCCTGCCACTAAGCCAGCAGTGGCTGTTTCTTCTTCGAAGATACGAAGCGAAATTATTCGAATTAGTCATCGGTTCGTATTCATCATCATCCTCATAAACATGCGGATGCGATTTTGAATATCGCGCCCGATTTCCATTTGCAAATAGTGTCAACGCCGGCAACGTTGACAACGACAGTCGCATGCGCCGATAAAGACGAGTGAACGGGTGCAGTGTCGGCATCTTATATTTTAATTTGCCCTCTAATGCATTTCTTTGTTTGCTTTCAACAAAGAAAACTTCCTCAGAAGATTACCATTTATCTTTAAAAACAAATTTGCGATCATTCGTTTCAAATTTTGTGCATTGGTAGACAAAGAATGAACAATTAATGATCGTTCCAGTTTTAGGATTTCAGTGATAGAAGCGGTGATGCTTGATAAGTTGTATTAACTTCCTTAGAAATGTTAGGACCTTAATTATTACTTTTTAATTTTCTCACTTATTTTTATGATGATATTATGTAAAATTATAAATTTCTCTTCAAAATTCATATATACAGGATATTCAGCCTATTTAATCAATTATGGAATCAATGGTATTGCATAAATTTTTCTATAAAATAGGGCCCAAGTTAAAAATTGTTACGGATACCAAGAAAGAGTAAATACAAATATATATGTTATTTCATACAATACTAAGTACTACAGTAATAAGTAAATACCTTTTTTCTATTTAAATACAAGCTAATTCAAAGGAAATTTCAAATACGACTTTCACAAAGATAACCTTATTCACACAACTCTTGAATCACATTTCACATGTACCACGAGTCCATTTTCAATGACTTTATCGTCACAGTTGAACTTATTGAATGGCTCATTTGCTCTGCTTTATATCAAAGAACGTACAGCAGTCTGGATTTTAGATTGGACTTAAAGTTTTATGAATGTTCATCGATTTTTGGGTATGTTATCTGTTTATACAATCTTACAATTATTTGAAATTTATGGTAAAAGTGGCAGTTTAAATACAAGTTCCAAATGCTTCCGAAAACACTGTTCAAGATTTCTCACAAAGATTTTTAAAATATATCTTATATGATATTAGTTTTCAATTAACAAACGATATACAACTTCCATGTTCCGTGTACAATTATGGAAAAATGGAACTGAAATAAATATTCATTTAACGATTTAATTTTTAACTAGTGTTCGCCGAGTGGTCGAAATTCGATCCCAAATAACGTTCTGTTCCTGAAAAAAAAAATATATATATATAAAAATAAAAATGTTCATGTCACCCCATTGTCACCCTTTGTTTTTTTTTCCTAGAAGTGAACTCTATTCTAAGTCTAATTTTGAGCCGACCAAAGAGCATTTGCGGCACGCATTGCTTTTGTTCTATAATCAGAAAAAACGTGCAGATTAAAGCCGGCGTTTGCTGGTCGAACCCTATGGCGGCTTTGCCCCACACATTAACACCTGTGAGATGTGGTTTAAACGTTTTAAAAGTGGTCAATTTGATGTGAAAGAAAAGGAGCGTCGTGTGCAACCAAAAAATTTCGAGGACGCAGAGTTCGAGGCTGTGTTGGCAGAATATAGCGCGCAAACTCAACAGCAGATGGCATAGAAGCTTAATGTTATACAGAGAGCCATCAACAAACGTTTGAAGGCCATAGGGAGAATATTGAAGTGGAACAATTTGTGAAACTTTGCTTCAGCGCTTCGAGAGAAAGTCTTTCTTGCACCGCATATTAACCAGCGACGAGAAGTGGATCTATTTTGAGAACCCAAAGCGCAAAGCATCGTGGGTTTGTCCAGGACAGCCATCAACTTCAACATCAAAGCCAAATTGTTTCGGGAGGAAGGCCATGCTTTGTATCAGGTGGGACCAGAAAAGTGTGGTGTATTGAGAGCTCTTAAAACCTGGTGAGACTGTTAATACGGCTCGGTACCAACAGCATCTCATCAATTTGAACAACGCATTGCTCAAAAATCTGCAAGAATGGGCGAGAAGACACGGAAAAGGAATTCTTCTTCACCACAACGCTCCGTCTCATAGAATAAATGCGGTAAAACATACGTTGAAAATACTAAATTGGGAAATTCTAGCTCGCCCGACGTATTCACCCGATCTGGCTCCGTCCGACTACTACCTCTTTTCATCGATGCAACATGCCCTTAGAGAGCAGCATTTCAACACTTATGAAGAACTCGAAAATTGGGTTGATGACTGGTTGGCTTCGAAACCGGAACAGTTATATTGGAAGAGAATTTATAAGTTAGTTAAGATGGGAAAAATGTATATCTAATGACGGTGCATACTTTAAATAAAGAATAATTAACAGTTTTTTCACAAATACTACTCATTTTTTGAAAAATAAACCCACAGAAATTAAGTTCTACACCTGGACATATCGTTGTGCGAAACTAAAAAAGTTAAAATATAAAATTACCGACGATTACATCTCAATTATAAACTTTTTCAAGAGTAGTAACACCAAAACAGACATTCAATTATGAAAATTCAAAATTTTCTGCACATTTTCAATCACTTAACTATTTTACATATGTTCAAAATAGGAAAGTATAAGACGTTAGCCAAATTTTTATTTGTATACATAAAAAATCGATTAGCCTTTATGATGCAAAGTTCAGGAGTATAAACGAACAAACTATAGTCAATTATTAATTCCAACATACGATCTAATAGTTTTTATTTTAAAAAACTATAGTGAAATAAGGCATAAATTTGACAAATATTTGTAGTATAGTAATTCATACAATTTTTAAATTTCTGAATTGAAGCGGTTGCTAAGTGGTTTCATTGAATTATTTCATATTTTTTTCAAAAAAGTTCGTTATTACCACAATAACGAGGAAAACGACATGTGAAATTATTCGAAAATCAAATTAACGCACCTGGCAATTGAATAAATAGACGACAGCAGAACAGAGGCAGGCAGCACGTGAACTGAAAAAAAGCTGTTCCCGGCGAATTTTCAAGTTCAAAAACATTTGCCAAATGCCTCAGTTCGATTAAGGCAGATCGGATAGGTACAGCGGATGCTGTTCGAATCACGGGCGAGCGAGAGGTGTTGTATCTTGAATCCGGTGAAAGAAATAAGAATTACTTTTCTGAGAGAAACAAATGCGCAATACAAACGTCAGCAGCAACAGCCGCATCAGCTTCACTCGCAGTATCTAGGCCTGGGAGCAGCCCCAGATGAGGTGGACGGATGAGAGGACTAATTAAAATGTCTTGAGCTTTTTGTGACGCTGCTGCCGCCCAAAAGAGCCTTCTCGAGAAGGAAGAAAATTCCTCTTTTGGTGTGTCGCATTTCTCCTTTCGCTCGCTTTAGGTTTGGTTGACCTAACGCTCGGATCGCACGAATTCATCTCATGCGCAAAAATATCAAAAACAAAATTTTGTGACGCAACACCCCGAGCAGCGTATGTCGTCTTCGCCATATGGCCGGGAAATATGAAGAATTACGCTGCAGCGAAATAATGTTGTGTTACGAACAAAAAAAATAAAAAAAAAAAATTATGCCTCTAGTGCCGGCCGGTGGCGCCGCGACATCAATAGATAAATAGTCGCGAATTAAACAAAACGGCTACAGCAACACCACACAAGAGAGCGGCAAAATTATACGATTAGGTAAATTATTTGATCAGATAAATTGCAGTTCGCGGTGGCGTACTTCGCGGATTTTCTATCATCGCGCTCTCTTCGCAAATTGCCCGCGCATTGGGATATCTCGGCACGTGGCACGTCGTCTTGTTGTTGTTGCAATGAATTTCATTCAAGAATATAAAAATGTTGTGAACATCGCAATTTCGGTATTTTGGAGTGTAGTAAAGAAAGAGTGACTAACGCGGGGCCACTACTCGTATTATGACGATTTGTTTTCAATAGTGCGCCCCACAAATTCTTAGAAATGTTTACGTTTATTCGCTCACATGACTACTCTTTTTATTTACGATAATCGCCAAATTGTCTGGTTGTGCATAAATCGAATAATGTGCAATTTGCGTTCATTTGAAATGAAACTAATTTATGAGTTTCTTAATTACAACATTTTATTAAAATGTCTTTAACAAATTTAAATTATCAAAAATTTAGACCGCGAACATTTAAGATAACTTATAAAGATAAATTGTAGTATTTTAAAAAAACGCAAAATATTATTGCAAAGATAGTCGTCAAGAGGATAATTATAAATAGAATTTGCATACTAAAAGACACGAAATTCGAAAAGCATACGAAAAAAAATACTTGCTGTTATCTTTCACGCTGTTCAACTAATCTAAAAATTAAATTTATTTATGCACTTTAACGAGAAGTAAAAAAAATGTAATAATAATTTTATCATGGGAGAAAATGCTTAGTAAGATTACGAAAATCAGAACATATACCTAATCTCAGTAACTTTAAATAACCGAACTTATTCGGCTAATTTATTATAGAAATATATTTTTGTATAAATAGTCACTAAAATACAAAATAAGCGGAGTTGTTCGAAAAGTGTAAATTCAGAGCGAGTTTTTTAATTTCAATAAGGTGTTAAAACATTTACGTATTTTCGATGTAGAATCTGAATCTAAATGTAGTAAGAAGCAAATTTAGAGGTTTAGACGGTAAGGTTAATTTAAGCATAAGTGTACGGGCCGTTGGAATATTTTCACCACTTAATTCACTTAATTAACTTTTGCAAACAGTCTATTTATTGGATAGATTTCGTAATTTTCTCGATTATCACAGAATAATGTAAAATTTTCTAAACGAATTTAAACGAGCCGGGGTTTTTTTACATACCGTAGATGCGGGTTACTTTGGCTACTTTTTTCTTATATTTTTAGAAATCTCTCTGATATATGTATGTAGATTGTAATAGACTACTAAGTGTTATAATGTTTTTATTTGATAGATGAGGATAGTAGCTTATCACTAATAATTTTTTATATAGCAAACAGTTTTTAAAAAAAATATATATATATATATTTTTTTTTTAATTTGAGCCAAAGTTGTTGTTTTGAAGAGGTTTACTTTGGCTCGCATATTTGTTTGGGCAAAACAACTATACTTAAGCAAGTATAGGGCCTCTGATAGTTCAGTTGTTAGCACGCTGTCCTACCGTCCCAGAGGCTGTGGGTTCGAATCCCACGAATAACCATGGTCTCCTGCGCTACGTGGTAACACAATGGCAAGTATTGAGCCAATATAGGCCCTTTAAAATAATAGAAAATAAACAAATGAAGGATTTTACGTACAAAAATTGTTTAATTTCCAAATAAAAATAAACAAAAATTAACTTATCGTGAAACTCTAAACAAGAAAATTTGCAGACGTAAAATACGTAAGTATTTACAGCAGATAAGTTCGAAATTAACTGACAGTTTAAACTTTCGCGCAAGACCAAACCAAAATTACCCTCTGGAGCTACAGTAACCCGCATCACAGAATCATAGTAAAGATTTTTAACATTTATATAAGCAATAAAATTTTTATGTAATTCCAAAAAATAAAAACAATGCGGAAAACGAAATTTTAACGTATATTCTTAGCCTTGTTGCAATTATTAACTGTGTTATCCCTCTTAAAAAAGCGTGAAATAAAAGAAGGGAATAAAAATAAATGAACTTACATAGCAACTTATTAAAATGAAGCAAGTGTTAAATAAAAGTCAAATAGATCATAAAAAGTAAAGAGTTTTACATATGTTTTATACAATTTGTAATTTTGTTTTCTTTTATTATTTTACAGGTGAGTGGTCACTTTAATTTCGAAACCCTTGAGATATCAAAACGAGAGGTAGGTAAGCTTTTAATCTAAACAAGATGATCATGTAAAAAGCAACTTCATGCGCCCAAAAAGAGGGGTCACTCGTCTTTAAGTGATACGAAAAATTCCATTTCAATCGGCACTTCATCAACACTGGAATGTATGGTACCTTCTAAAAACGGATTTTGATCGTCATTCAAAAAATTGTTTATTATACTTACGTCAGAATGCCAGATACAATTCGGACGGACGTAGCATATAAAAAAAAAGGAGAGAAAGAGAGAACGCAAACAGAGCCAGAAGAAAAGTCCCTTCGAGATCATGCTGGAAATAAAAAAAGAAGCGCACCAAAACGCGTTTTTATTCCGTGTGAAATCAGGTCAAGTCACTCAACCACCGCCAGGCCGCGACCACTAATTAATTCACTCGAATTGTGCTGTGCGCGCATGCTTCATCGGATTGGATTTAACCTGTTCTGGGTTGCCCGATTAACGGTGGCTGGAAAATTATTTTTGTAATTTCACACCACCAGACCGACCGAGCCGGTATATTTTCGCGAACCTCTGGGAAAGTTGAGGTTCCTTTCGTATATTTTTTTGCCCTCGCTGACCCTCTCACAAGAAGGATTTCTGGGCTTTTAATGAGTTTTGATTATCCCTTGCTTTTGCTTTTTTGTTTTTATTTTAAACGCCTTTTATAGGTCATACACGGGCTCAGGTTGTGACTTATTTTTTTTTGTCGCTCGTTTTAATATTCCTTTTTCGTAAACCGTTTCACCTTTTTCGGTTCATTTTTTATTAAAAAGAGAATTTTTGGCTTCTTTGTGCTGATATGGCAATGATTTTAAAAGGTGTGCAATTTTACACGCAATAAAATTAAGGGAAATAACTGGTTTATAAAAATATGGTATTATATAATTTTTCCTTTTATTCCGTTTTTTTTTTTTTTATCCTTGGTCCTTGTAATATGTCCAATGCCATGTGGAATTGCTTGTTCGAACCTGCTCTGATTGTAAAAGCAATTTTCCAATATCAATTATGGTTGGGAGTCGGTTCAATGACAATTTGAAATTCCGCATACCGTTCTCTAATTAAATGTAACTATATAACCTTCAGAGCAGTATTTGATTCTACTCTATCATGAGATATTTGATATAATCAAAATATGGATAGAAAATAAATTCAGAATTCTTCCTGATTTATGGAATTTTAATTGAGTTGGAATATTTATAATATTTATTGAAATATGTAATAAAAAGGTGGGAAAGTAATCTTTAAACTAAAGTATGAGTAGTTTTTGTTTTTTTTTATATCCATTTTATTTATATAAATCGTATTCGTATAATATCTAACAGATAGGGTAATTATATTGTGCCATTTATAAATTTATAAATAAAAACATTTTAAGTTTTTAATTTAATACTACTAGTAATGCGTTCAAAAATTTTATTCTATAACTTTTAATAAAATAATTTTAGAATTTGTAACACTTTTAAATTCTTCTGATTCTCGAGAAGTACTATAATTCATTATTGCGGAAGCGAAAACTAAAATATCTTAGAATTGTTGCCAGTAGACAAACAACTAATAGCATCAGATATTGCGCATATCTAAGGCATTTTATTTTATTTTAGATAATGTTATAAATAGAAAAATAAATTCGGCTAATTAATAATTCGGTAACAACAAGAGGATTTCAAAATTTATACTTTATACGTACTAAACTGAGAATTTGTGTGGACATGTTAAAATCTACTATAACCCAAAAATAGTTATTGAAATTAAAAAGTCTACATTGAAATGATGAAACTATTTCACTGATAAATGATAAATTAGGAACAAAGTGGGCTCAGGTTTTTGATAACTAGCTCTTGTTAGACTTATAAAATAATTGATTACTTTTGTATTGTTGTCTTTATCATTATAATTAATTATTAATTAAGTAATAATTGGAACTTCAATGAGATTATAGAGTTTAAGTTTAGTTTAGTTATATTAATTGTAATGGAATATAATGGTTATTAATTTTGAATAAGTTGATCGTTAACTGAGGTACTAATATCAAGCTCTTAAGACATTTCCTGAAAAAAAAGTAATAATGTTTATCGCAATAATGATTCCTCTATCCTTCAAAACGTAAACGATCAAGAGACAGTGAAATCGCCCAAGGTGATCAAAGCAATTCTCAATGTCCGTGATCACCTCTCGATTGGCACAAATGACGACAACAACAGCAGCGAAAAATGTGTCCTCTGTGAACTTACCTGAACCATTGAACAGATTAAGTGGTGTCCCTTCTCCAATATTTTATGAGTTTTGACAAAAAAGGTGATAAACCATGGACACGGCTCATTAGCGATGTACAATTTGTCATCAAGATTTCCCTTCTTTCCGGAATTTGACCCAACTGTGCCGCACATTGCGTTCCGCAACTAACGATCACATAGCACCCAATTCATCTAAAAATCACAGGGTCGCGTAAAGTTGACACGGTTAAGCGGCGCGCTACTTAAAGGCGAGTGACTCAAGTGCACTTCTGTCGGATAGAAAACATTTTTAGCCGAGCGTCCATAATTAGAAGCGGCGCCAAAAATGGTTTCGTACAACCTGTCATCAGTGCTTTACCGGTGCGACACGATTCGTGCGTAAATAATGTGACATACTAACATAGGACACCTATTCCGCCCGATGATGATGACAGCGATATAGCCGCGGATGTTCACCTAAAAATGTTTAGCATATTTGAAATTTCACCTACTACGACAGTAGCGTTGTAGCAACGCACCTCGACAATAGTGCGTCGCGTAATTCTGACGCTGAAAGTTAGCCGCGGCTAACGAATATATGAACGTGAATTAATTGAGGAACCGGTGACATTTTCATATGTGTAAGCGTTGAATTTTTCAGCTGGTCAATGCTGCTACTCACGTGTCTAGAGGCCATTTTGGGAACGGGGAATAAATAGTCCAAGTGAAGTCTAATGAGGTCGCGAATGATCCGAATCGCCGTGAGTAAGCCGCTCATTTGGGGGCCAGCCTGATTTAATGCTTCAAAGATGTTTCGTTTTTAAGCTAAATTATGACTCAGAACGCCTCATTGATTGCATGAAAACAAAAAAATAATAAAACCAATAACTATATTTCTTCAAATCGATGATTGTCCGATTTCGACGAATTCACTTGCTGTTACGAAATTAACGAGCCAAACGGGCATGCTCTGCAGAATCGGTGTGAAAAACGCATACACGCACCTGAGTGCATGCAACTGAACGCACCTTGGACTAGTTAGTTAGCGAACCTGTTCGCGAGCCCTTGCCAGTTTATTTTTGCAACTTTTCAGCAAGAACATGTACAGAAATAGCCCCGATAGCGCCGCTCTCAAAATTCGCCGGCACTGCACTAACAATCACCTGTTCTCGCTAAATATTTCGGTTTTTATTCCCAAAATCCGTAAAATACATTAAAGCTCATTCTTGTGAGAAACCGAATGCAATTAAAATTAATTTGGATGAATGATTGCCATTTATTGCCTTGCTTTCAGCGGAAGTTGTTTTCATATTTCCTTTCAGGGGGGTCAGTTTAACATGCTTTGCTTTCAGGCTTTTAACGCCAATTCTTGTACATGATAATTCAATCCAATTCAATAGTAGATCACCTGTTATTTGAAATATAAATTCGGCATCTTATAAGCTTTTACCTTGCACTAAGGTTTGATCTATACCTTTTTTGGAATTCTTTTCACTTTAAAAAGTATATGATATTTTTATGAAAAGACCTTTCAAAACGCATGTTTTCTAATTCTAAATTTTTTTTATATAGTTACATAAGTATAGGGGGTCTCTGATAGTTCAGTTGTTAGCGCGCTGTCCTACCGTCCCAGAGGCTGTGGGTTCGAATCCCACGAATAACCATGGTCTCCTGCGCTACGTGGTAACACAATGGGCCAAAATTGGCCTAAGTGTGCCTTTTTAGGCAGCCACAGTAACCTAACCTAACCTACATAAGTATAGGTAATATAAAACAAAGTTTGTTATTATGGTTGTTTATAAAAAATCTCTATTACGCACGGAACTTTACGACTGTCGGGCTTAAGTAGTCTCGTTTTCAAGAAAAATAGGTTTGATATGTACAAGGGTACTAATACTATTCTGGACATTTTTGAATAATTTGTACACATAGATGACCTCTAGTTACAGTGAAAGCGATCGTTTTTCACTTCTTTAATAACATCTATAATAAGGAAAAATTTTCCTCTGTGCTAAAATACCGAAGCTAATCACATAAATTTTGCACACCGCAAATACCTCCGCATAAAAGTGCACACGCAGCGCTCCCCATGAATATTATTTCATTTTTTTTAGTTCTTGCCGCGGAAAAGTGTGCCAAGGCTTACAAATGGCCTTCTAATCGCCCACTACTATGCTCTAGCCAAGAGTCTGCCTATATCGTTTTGATGCCGCCATCAGCGGCCACGCAGCCACTGAGCCGTTCCTATTCCTTTTGACATAGAAAACGCTCCCTGTTTTACTCTTTTAACGTTTTTTTTTTCGCTTATCCATTGTTGGTGGAACAATTTTCGCAAATACTCAAAATTGAATAACATTTTCCAGTCACTATCTATACATAAGTAGTGGATACGAACGACCACTGTCACTTGTGCTGACTTTTCACAGTCTTAAAACTATTGATTTTAGCTCTTAGGTAATCTGCAAGAAAGCGAGCAACTAACTTTAAGACCAGTCAGTTAAGTTTTCTCAATCAAAAGTGGCTAGGAAAAATTGGAGATTTCGCAATAATTTAAAATTTATGCCACTGCACGGTGCCACAAGGTTCCCCTTTCTGACCCCTCTTATTAAGTGAAACGCGTAATGCCCGTCTTGGAAAATCCAGACACAGGCTCACCTGGGCTCGGTTGGCGGCCGCTGTTGGTTGCGCTTTAGTCACTTTATCTTATAATTGCTGACATCTGTGGCGGAGTTTCGTCTTTTATTTTTAAGGCTTGGTCCACACGGCACTCACATTTCCCATTTACTCCTCTTAGAGTTCCGCGTGTTGTCGCTGAAACGCTGCGCTTAGCTCTTATTGTCTCCTTTTGGGAAACAATGCCGCGGCATTTTGCGTTAGTTAGCTTTGATTATTCTCCGAATGCCGTCCATCCATCAAGCCTAGGATAGACAGAAACGCGACTCTGTACCGTCGCAGTGAGCGGCATTTTCGCGGCACTTCTATGCGGCATCGCATAGGCAACTCATCTGAAATTATTTTCGTTTATCTTATTTTTCTCGCGTAGTACATAGTAGCGATCTCAAGTTGTAGCGGTAACGGTTCACATAATTACATTTTATAATGGCCTTGCCTGATTTTGCGATCACCTGAACTGCTTTTTTTTACTTCTTACACTGATTTTTCCTCATTTTCAATTTCTTGTCGCTACCGCTCGGATGTAAGTAGTTCTCCTTCAAAACGTCCAGTTTTTCACATAATCTGTATCACATTCAGGGTATTTTTTTTTTAAAAAAGCAAGTTTACCGCCTTTTTCGAGGCTTTTAAAGCGTCTATGCCGGAAGAGTGCTTGGGCAGGTGAAAAGTAGGCCAACTTGGCTGGGCATAAAATCGCAATTGTTTCTATTTCGCAAAGGAGCACTTGAAGCCGTTTATAAGCGAATTGGCGCTCGAGTTCGCGCTTATACCAGCCGAGCGATCATTTGCAATTAACTTTCAATATCTGCTCAATTTGAACACTTCTTGAGCAATTTTTTGATTGGATAACGGGCACGTAACACATGCCGAGTAGCTAGTGAATAAGCGCTTTAAAGAAAAGTTGATTAGACACTCTCTGTGGTGGTTCTCCTTTTAGATGATCTTGTCTATTGTCTTTTTTCGTAAATGTACCATTTGTTTATGTCGCTGCTTTTGTGACCATATCTTTCATTAGGCAATTTCAACTGGTAATTAAGGTTACCAATGAAATTCACAAATGGTTAGACTTTTTAATACTAAAGCGAGCTTAAGTACTTGGCCTATGTGTTGAAATTCTGTATTCCAAGAAATATTACGTCATATTTTCAACAATTTATTTTAAGGGCCTCTTTATCTTTATAACTCTTTAAAAAGGGTTCTATTCAAGTACAATGTTATCGTACTTAAAATAAATTACGACATTCGTGCACAATGCACATACAAAACTTCAACTTAACGACAAAAATACTTAAGAAAAATTAAATCTTATCAGTTAAAATATCAATTATTTAGTGCATTTGATGCATTTCACAATATTAGAAAACATTTAATTTATTTGAGCGAATTCCTATGACCGTAATCCGATTAGGTTAAAAAAACAATAAAAGATAAGATAATATTGTACATTTTTGAGTTTTTACAACTGCAAAAACAAAATTAAGCTTATAAATTGATCCGAAGTATCCTCTAGAAGTTGCTACCTCCGACTATTATTTAAATATTTTATAATTGTTTCCAAAAGCTTGTAAAAAAAGACTTTTACGAGAGGAAATTTACCGACAATATAAAAGCTAAGTAGACAGTTTAAGGCAGTATGAAATGTCGTTCCATTCCGAATGTATTAAAATGTCTATCACGGTAGACATTGATTATGCACGTAAAATTCCATGAGTGCATATAATTTATTCATACTCTAAAGTCGTTGTAATCATAAACTGTTAAATTTTTCTGCAAAGTTTTAATTTAAACATATAAAGCTCATAGTTAATAATACACGGAAAGAAATGTCAATCGAATTTTGAATAAAATCAATCAAATTTGGTTTTTGGATATTGGGCTAAAATTTATTCCAGGTACAGTACACTTGTTACATTACGGTCGCGAGCAGGTTTGCAGCGATTGATTCTTTGGAACCAAATCTCCACCACCCTATTGTCGCTGAGCTTTTCTAACGTTATTGAGTTATTGAAATAAACTAACGACTTAACGTAACCCCGGAAAGAGAAATCCAACGACGTTAAATCGCATGAGGTGGTCATTTGACCGGACTATTTCTAAAGATTAAATGGTTACCGAACTTCCCCTTCAATAGATCAATTGTTTGACCAGCTGTGTGGCATGTGGCACCACCTTGTTGGAACCCCATATTACTGATGTCAAGTCCATGTTCATGTCCATGACCATGTTTTTGTCCCACTAACTCCAATAGTTGCTTAAATTCGTTTCGACCTATTACATAATTTTTAAATGAACTATCATTCTCTAAAGTCAATTTGTTTACTAACATATTGTACGCACCTTGATTTTCACGCATCCACGAATATAAAATGCATATTTATACATGTCAATTGATTTGTAGGAATTTACCCATACAAATATTGATATTAATTCTGTACAAATCGCGACACAAGTCCCAGTATAAGTATCCAAATGTAAACATGGCTTAGACCATATTAAATATGCATAATTCCAGTCAATTCTTTGATCAATAAGTTTATAAAATTTCATTGAAATCGGTTATGTAAAACAAAATGATATACAATGATGATATGGTTCAAACGTGACCAAAGTCTAATTTAAACTAGTCTTGAGTTGGACACAAATCGGGTTAAGCTTACCTAAATCATATCTAACTCTACCTTGATCCTGGCTTAATACAAATATATAACCTATCCTTGGACTAGTAGTCTTTATATAACGTGTATGTGCGCACACAATTTTATTGAAGACTTGACTGCCTATTATCATTGTGAAAGGTTTTTTAAATTCCCTGAAGGATTGTGCTTATACATAAATTTCCGAGATAATTGGCATTTCTAATGTTTCTATGTTCCTCTATTTACTAACACGTTAATAAATAACGCTTTACATCCTACTTTTACTTGAATTTGGGACAATTACTCCACTACTCTGTTTCTTAAATTCGAATAAGATAATCATGAAAATTGCATGGATACGTTAAACTCTAAAAAATTTCCTCAAATTCTCCCTGAAAGTAGGTAAAAGTGAAGACATGGAGGAGGTCTTTTTTGTAAGATAAAATTGTAAAGGCCTAGAAAGATTCATCATTACACTCTGTTCTTTGCTACTCGCTTAATGGCACGCTGCGTGACTAGATAGTTCCAGAGAAAACGAAGCCCTAAGTTTAACAAGACTTACACAGCACGATACGGCGTGTTTTTAGTTTAACGTACGCAAAGCAGAAAACAAGTTTTGTTCGCGCGGCCTTACCGTTATAATCATACTCATCCACGGCTTATTAAATTATTTTTTTTTTTTGATTTCGTCATTTCGTGTTTTGGGAGGAAAATCAAGATCCGAATGAGGTATGTTGTTGCTGCCCGTTTCGACAATCCCGACCCATGATTCCATTTCCTTCTGGGGGGGGGGGAGACTTTGCATAGCAAAGAGATCAGTGAATTTTATTACCTTTTCGATGGATCACGATAAAATAATTGCGCCATGAAGGTTGCATGATGTCAGAGGAGGAACCCATCGGTCCAGCTTGTCCAGTTCAATAAAAGCGCGTAAAAAATCGAAAAAAAAATTCTGTATATGTATTAATAAATTACAAAAACAAAGAGCGGAGAACGGTTGAAGGCGTGCGCACGCACTTTGGGAATTTTGTTTTGAACAGCTGTATGCTTGGGGGACTCCAAAAAAGGGCAAAAACTACATAATCTTAAGAAAAAGAAGAAAGCGGCCCGATTATAGGAATGATATAAACTCAGGTGTGCTCCATGTGAGCAATCAAGATTTAGATGGAGAGTCCAGTTTTCCAGATCGGTCAAGTTGTAAAAATTTAAAGTGGGCCGATATTCAATCGGAGTTTTATATAAACTACAGTTTGAAAGGTTTCTTTGGGGGAGGGGGGGGGGACACTTACGTAACTTTAGGGTCTAGAGCATAAGAGAAATCTTGGGAATATTTTTTTCTATTTATGTTTTGCTTTCTAACTTGTTTTTGTACACTTAACCTCTACATTTTTATACTTCTCCTAAAAATATTTATTTTCTCTATCTTGTAAAAAATTTAATTTAAATTAATATATACTGATTAAATTTTTATTTAAACAACAATTAACAATTCGCATAGAATAAGTCGTTTTGGTAACAAAGGCCAAGATTTCCTATTCATTGTTTAAACATAAAACTACTTTATATTTTGGTGATTTAGCGAAACATGGAAAGTGACTGCCCTTTAGAGTAGCAATTGATAAAGTCTGTTTTGGTTATATCTGGTGTGCCACAAGGTACCACCCAGTATGGGCCTTTATTATTCATTAATTTTATCAAAAGCTTGTTTCTGTGCTGAGAATTCCGTAAATCTTCAAAAATATTTTACTACATTTGCTAAAATAGTTTTGAAAAATTAAAATTTTGACATAATTCGTGAATTTAATAAACATTTAGATAGCATATTTTGCATATATTATGAATCTAGTAAATTTTGACATGCTAAAAAATGTTTTACATACGCTTTTTTTTCGTTACTTTTAGGGTTCCTTACCTCAAAAGGAAGAACCCTTTCAGGATCACTTCGTGTTCCATCTATCTGTCTGTCAAGACCCTTTTTCTCAGGAATGCTTGGTACGGTACGGGTTGAAATTAATATTTAGGTCTGTTGTCCCTTGAAGCTGTAAAAAATCAAGCTTCGAAGTCAATGCAATCAAAAGATACGGTCATTTATGCCGCATATTTTGATACTCGCAAATAAATCAAAACCTATAGAGTACTTCCCGGTGACCTAGAATCATGAAATTTGGCAAGAAGCAAGGTCTCATACCAAAAGTAATTGAAAAAATCCGAAAATCGTTAATTTTAAGTTATATTACATAAAAAAAATTATTTTTTTGCGATTAATGGCTAATGTCTTTCAATGACAGTGAACTTAGAACAACTTAGACTTAAAAACTACGAGTCCTTCAAGTACGAGTACGTACAAGATAATCAGAAAACAACAGGTGGGTAAAATTTTTAGTACCTACTTTAAGGGTTGGTACTAAACACACATGGTTAACAGCGGAAGTAATGCCATTGACGATGCTGTTGTCAGTGTAGCTAACTATGTAGAACTGCTTATTAACCTAAATCCTCTTAAACACCTTATCAGCGAAAATATGTCATTCTGATATACAGACAATGATGAATGAGAGTTAGTCATAGTGAAATTCTACAAAATCTCAACCTGAGAGAGCTTCTCCGAACAGATCCAGAATATATACGATTTTAGGTGTATGTATAGCATACGCACCAGAAAATTTTAGGCGTTATCGCTGCATTGTGGCTGCTACAAGTAGATCTATTTGATAATAGTCCGAGCAGGTAGCGATAGAATCATAAATTAAACTCTATGCAGGTTTACAACATCGCACCCTCCGAGACCTGCTTAATTTCCTATTCGCACATGAGTTGAGGGCAAAGTGGCTTAATGGCTAATACCGAGCCCGGCCCAGATTTACACTTAGGAAACAATTCGATATTAATGCGCCAGCTTTTACGGCGACGACTATGACGACAATAACGTCGACGACTACGGCGACAACGACGCTACATCAGAAAAGTTTACTGCATTTGTATCTAGGTTATGCCTACAGCGTCCAAAGAGGACAATGCGAGGGGCCCCGCAGTAATGCTATTACACAAGAAGCGGGCGAAAATGGGTTTTTAGGTCACCAAGCCACAGTCACAACAGCTCCGGGGCTGGAGAAGATATATATTTATATATATATTGTTTATATATATTGTTTTTATTTTACTGACTTTTATTTAGTGGGTTATTCTCTGGCTGTTGCTGGCTGTGCCGCTGCTTTTCTGTTGTTTTAGCATATTGTAAATAGCAACGGCACTGCCGCGAGAACGGAAAGAGAACGTTACGACAGCTATGGACATATTGGCGACAGTGTAAAAAGTGACTGGTATTTGTGCTGTACCGCACCATGAAAATACAAAAATGATAGTACGAAGCTAAGTCATGCTAATCGGCACTAAAAAGCATCAAAAGAATGAAGCGGAGTAGAGCGGTTAAGCGAAAGTGAAGCGACAAACAAAAAGGAAGTCGAGCTGTTTTCCGCATCAAAAAGACATAAATCACTAACAGACAGGGGATAATCAATTAACAAATTTATTGGCAATTAAATTACCACCGCCTTTTCGAAACTGTAATGATGATAGATATGCTAGAGCGCATGCGATAGTTCATCATAATTGAAATGCGCTACTTGAGCTTCGCGAGAAGGAACGGAGGAGTGGGGGTTACACTTACAAGTTTCAATTACATCGACATAAAACCGCCTTAATAATGCTAATACCGTCCTTAGACGATACTATCGAGTGGTGACATGTGCCGTATGCCATGTGCCAGCTGCAGATACGAAATCGTGCTCTGATTTGGGTCGTCTGAATAGGTTACCTGGTGGAGCTTCCTGCGATTTAAGCGGAGCGCCGACAATGGGGCAAACAGGTAGTGAGTACATACGCAAAACTAATTAAGAAATCACTGAATAGCTGAACATACGCGGCTTTTACTACCTCACCTTGTTATTTTGCGCTGCAAAAGGTAAAGGGAAAGGTATGCGAATGCCATCTAAAAGGTAAAGGTATGCTACTTGATATGGTGTCCCTGATAAACACCTACAGGGGCATGTCGACGATTTTTGTGCATTGTATCGGTGGATCAGTGGTTTGCATTACAATAAAACCCATTCATAAATTACAGTTCAACAATAAACTTTTTCGCTTTCTACGGTTTTAAGAAACCTTTCAAACGAGTTAGAATTAGTTTATTAAGGATGCATATTAAAAATATGTAAATCATAATATGCAATCCAGTATTGTTTTTTTATTACAGTCCAATTATTTTAAATATTTTGCAAACATTAATTATCACTAACTAACTATGCTATAAAAATATCACATGACGTCAACAACAACCACTTTTCAGACATTTGTGAAAATCATTAAACAAATGAACAAGAAATTAACACGTTTTGTTAACAATGGACAAAATGCTGCTTTATATGAGCCGTTTATTTTAAAAGTGGTGCAGGGCCAAAATATCAGAAGATTTTTCTATATTTTAATTTCTATAACAAAATTATGTATGTCTCAAAATTTGGCTTTTGTCTTTTTTAGATATGTTATGCGATATTTCTGAACCAATTTTAATTATTTTTTTCAGTATTTAAAAGGTTATACCTCCGTAATTTAATAAAGATAATCCAAACTGATCTGAGATTTCTTTGAGATATTAAACTTTAAAATATTTAAAAATTATAGCGATTTTCTCCATACAAAATGTTTTGGTGAAAATTGTTGAAAAACCTCTAATCTAATCTATGTAACAAATTCAACTTGAGAAAAGTTTACTTTATTTCAATTTGCGATTTCTTAGACAAAAATAAATAAATAAATTACTAATTATTAATTACTAATAAATAATTAGAAATAGCGGAGTACTCATAGGTATTAAAAGTGAACCTTGTGCAGCTGTATCCAGCACGTTGCACTATTAAATTTCATACCATGTTTATCTGCTGACGCATTTCACCATTAAACAATGTGTTAGCGAAATATTGAGCCGATTAGCATTCCTTTATTTTTTTTTATCTGTTTTCGATAAAATTCCTTTTCTTCTCTCCACCACGACTAATTGAAATTAGATCGTCGTACAAAATTCCGTGCGTGCACGTGATTTAAGTAATTCAGGCAGACGGATACCTTTCTTTTTTTCTTCAAGCGTAAGAAGAACCTCTTTCTGTGATATTGCAATAAAAGCCATCTTACGCAAAAAAAAGTATACCTTTGTGTTTTTTTTTTTTTGCGTTTTGTTTTCGCTGATGAAAAACGAAAACTAAAACGATATTGTTCCGTTGTATATACACATTGTGCACAGGTGGTATTAGTCACCTCGAGAGGAAAACCAAAGTAAACCACTGAGGTGTGGATCACCGGTGCAGCGGTTTACCTATAGATTGAAAGGTGATTCGAAACTCATGTGTGATTCGCACGGTTTAAAAGAAAAATGAGGAAAGCCATAGCAGAAAAGCACTTAAGGCTTAAGCCTGAGCATGCGCAATTGATAGGAAAAAATATCGCATCTAGTCGACGGTGCAGGTTACACATCTTACGTCGTTAAAGCACGGCTTGGTATGGTATGGTTTTGGGGAAGTGGATCGGTGTTGGCATTGAATGGAGAACCTTATTCTTTTGCGGTTTTTCCCGAGGGGAGTATTATAAGTGTTTGTCCCACAAGAGAGCACCGCCACCAAACCACCTCTTTTCATACCAGATTTTTATTTTCACCTGCGGACGTGCGGTATTCGCCTGTAATTCTCCTGAGGCCGGAGCCGTCGGACTGGTAGTACTAATGAACCGCTAATAACCCATCGTGATCGGATTTATTAATCGCGCAATGGTAGCTAATAAAACATCTGTTTACTCAGATGTGTGCGGTTCAGCTCGTTGGCTCGTTATCGTAAATAAGATCTCCATCTGGAGATTGCAACGACGTCGATGAAGACAACGAGCGATGATGCAAGTTGAATTGAATCAGTCGTGGCTTGAAGGGGACGGTAGATGGCTAGGTGAGACCTCTAAATCCATCAGCCACTTTACCTGACGCATTACCGCCCCGCTTTGTCAGTTTTCCATGTCACGACAGTACCGGGTACGAATTAATTACGTAAAAAATAAAACAAAAAAATTAAAAACAGTGTCGCAACATCCTACCCACCTGTGCTGCCTCTTTCCAAAGCACATCTTGTGCAATATTGGTGCTGTGCCAATTTTCCATTTGCCGGTCTTTACCTAGACCTACTCTGTTCGCATTATCGTGTATTAGTCTAAGACCCATTTTTGCGCCGAGACGAATACCTTGCCCGACCGTGCGTTGTTTGTTGTATGACACTAGCTGGCTAATATCGTTCACGGCACGTCTCGCATTGTCGTTTTCGTCTTTGATATTGTGATTTTCTTAGCATATTCGCTCTCATTTTCCCGCTTTTCGATAGTAGAGGTAACGTTCTTGTAATTTTCTTACCTGGTGCCAATTAACGACAAGCGGAGTACTACTTTATTGAGGTAATTGTTGCCCGTTGTCACTTCGATTCAGTTTCGTGTTGTTTTATTTTTTTTATATGCTATCAAGGACAGAATAGGTGCAATTTTCTCGGGCTTTTCATGCTAAGCAAGGCGAATGCGGCACAACATACTTCAATTTGAGACCGGAAATTTATCTTTAGAAAGGAGGCGCGATATTATGATGCATAGTTTCAATTTCAGCGGCCACTTTGAATTCTCTTATTCCAGAGATCTCAAGTAGCCGCTTTTATATAAATTATGCCACTTGACGTCGTTTTCTGTAAATATTTGCCATTAATAGTGCCCTACGTTGGTTGTAAGGTGAATATTTTGAAAAAAAAACACCTAATATCCTTGATTTTTACTTTCACCGTATGCTTTTTAAAAGATAATAGTTCTAAATAATGACTAAAAATGGTATTTTGTAAATATAAACAAAAACAACCTGTTACTAACTATTTCTATAGCACAATATTCAAAATAGGTATAAGATATAAATGAAATACCGATTGAAAAGCAGTATTATTCTCATTATTTGGATATTTTTGTAACACCTATTCGAAAAACTAGACTAAATTGATTTTATTTAAAAGCTTACATCTCTCTAAATTAAGTAATATAATAATAATAATATAAAAACGAACAAACAATAGAGACATCGAAAAATTTGGAATTTAAAAATGGGTCGTTTGTTGTATGAAGATCTTCAGAAATCGGGTTTAATTTTAAGGCACTAAGTCATTCATTCACCTATGTTTTTGATTAAACAGTTAATAAAAATGTTATTAATAGTGCAAATAGAAACATATGTTCTTTTGCAAAGCGATTAACATTATGTGATGAGAAATAGAGAAAAAGAATCAGTTCTGTACTGTACTTTAATAATAAGAATTTTTTTGGTTGAAGAAAATGTATTTTATTGAAATAACTACTTGCAATTTATTTTAAATTTAACAAACCAGATAATTGGTGAAGAGTAAGTTTATTTCGACCATTTTTAAAAGTAACGACATGAAATATTAAATATGGCATAGTTATAAAACTTGCTTTTTAATTAATGAGAGAAAAGAAAAGTCAAACGCGATCGAATCGATACTATTAATAATGCATGATAAATTTCTCTTCCATGTCGGTATTGAATATAAATAACTAATAATAGGTGATTTTCCATCCAGGTTTTTTTTTATATATACATATCGGTTAACTATGGTAAAATGTTCTAAAATATACGAAGGTAGTATGAAAATGAATATTTATGCACATATTACGTACATATGTATATATAATATTAAATTTAAATATAAATTCAAAAAGAGCTTATAAAGAAAAACGAAAATTGAATAGTACTGAGTGCAATAGTAGATTTCTTGTAGGATTGCCAACTATACTTTATAATTAAATAATGTAATTCCTTATTTTTGGCTGAGTACTTTATAAAAACTAAATAGAAATTTTGTATATATTTTTTATATAGGGTATTCGGTTTCTACGTAGAAAAATTATATTAATCGTTTTCCTGGGGTGTTTTGAGCAATTTTTTGTTCTTGACCTCCCCTAAAAATTGACCGAAGAAATTAGAGTTAAGGTTTACACTCAAAATTTATCGAAATGTTCGTTACAAAATGGCAGTTCTTTCCTAGTTATTAAAATTCTTCTATAGAAAATGGATAAAAAGGGTTTTTTTTGGTGTCAATTCGATTTTAACCCCAATAACTCCTTCATTCAAAAACATATCTTAATAAGTGAGATATTGTTGGGAAGGTAATTTATATCTTTTTTGAATAAGCAATGTCATGTGATTGCCCGAGGATCTGTAAAAAGACTTACATATGTAAAGTGAGCGCACCTCCTACAAAACTTTGACGTAGATTTGGAGGAAGGTGGAGTGCTTTTAGGAGGAGAGGATGGGATTAAGAACCATTTCTTGCATAGAATCCAAACACCCTGTATAAGTCAAACTTCAAAGATATGTATTTAAGGGAATAAAAGGGATAATACTTTTTATTTTCCTCAAACGCAAGATATTTATATTTATTTCAATAAAAGCGAAAGCTATGTGCAAAGTGGGTGCCGCGCGAGCTCACAATCGACCAAAAACAAGAACATGTCGATGCTTCAGAGCAATGTTTGGAGCTGTTCAACTGCAATTTGAATTTTTACGTCGATATGTGATAACGGATGAAACATGGGTCCATTACTACACTCCGGAGTCCAGTCGACAGTCATCTGAGTGGACTGCACGCGATGAACCGAATCCAAAGCGTAGAAAAACTCAACAGTCGGCCGGTAAGGTTATGGTGTCCGTATTTTGGGATGCACATGGAATAATTTTCATCGACTATCTTGGAAAGGGAGGAACCATCAACAGCGACTATTATATAGCGGTACTGGAGCGTTTGAAGGACGAAATCGCGAAAAAACGGCCCCATTTGAAGAAGAAGAAAGTGTTGTTTCATCAAGACAATGCACCGTGTCACAAATCGATGAAAACGATGGCAAAATTACATAAATTGGGCTTCGAATTGCTTCCGCATCCACCATATTTTCCAGATTTGGCTTCCAGCGATATTTTCCTGTTCTCAGATCTCAAGAGAATGCTCGCTGGAAAGGAATTTAAAGCCGATGAGGAAGTAATCGCCGAAAGAGAGGCCTATTTTGAGGCTAAAGAAAAATCGCACTACAAAAATGGTATTGTATGGTAAAGTTGGAAGATCGCTATAATCGGTATATCGCCCTCGATGGCAACTATGTTGAATAATAAAATCGAATTTTGCCAAAAAAATGTGTTTTTCTACAAAACGATACGAACTTTTCAGCCCAACAGTTACGTGTTTTAATAGTTTTCGATACCGACTTCAAAGTGTTGATATGGCCAAAAGTATTGGTATTGAATGCAAAGTATCCATACTTTTTTTCGTATTCGTATTCCTTCGAATATAAAGGGGTTATTCTTGAATTTTAAACAACAATTGAATCCTTAAAGTCCTTAAATAAATATGTTCTCTTGCATTGCACATTCGATGTCCCAGATTGTTCCTGGCGTAGCGAACATAGCAACAAGAAATTAATATTCTTCCGGTGGTTTTGTTCCACTTACGTGAACACGTTATTTGAGCAACAAGCAAACGTGCTGATGTTAAGCATATATATTTACAGATTATCGATTGCCAGTCGATCAAATCGTTTGTTTACATCAATCATTTCAGGCACCACATGCAAAAAAAAAAGTCCAGTCAGAAAGTAAATAGAATTGCCCGGCGACTTGAATTCCGCGAAAACTATCTGCTGCCGGCTTAAAGTATGATAACATGTGATAGAGTTCGGATGGGTACGCGACGGGAGATGCGACGTCGGGGTGACGCACCACCAGTGCCAGCAGGCCAGCCTTAATGACTTTAATTCCATGACGTCATTTCTAATGAAATTAAAATCCCCACTAACACGGCTCATACGTAGGCCCTGTCCATGCGGCAAAAACAGATAAAATTGGAAAGAAGCACAACTTCAGCGTAATTAAAGTCTATGAGCCGTCGGATCAAATTTCATAGAATCTATGGGGACAGTACGGAGTACATAAGTCGCCAAATCCGCTGGAATCGAAAATAATTGCTACGGGGGGGACTGGGACGCGATAATGGGCGTATTGGCGTTTTATTACAACATTTTGCTTCTTTTTTTTTTGTTTTTGTTTTCTTTTCTTCCAGTCGTAGAATGTTTCTTATAAAATATCAGGAAAAGATGGCGTATTACTGATGCTCTTGCTCATTTTGGAGCTTCCCGCGAAAACCTTCAAGGTTGGGTTTTTGCTAAAATTCAATAATTTCACGTTTTGCATAGTGCCTTCAACCTCGGAATTTGCACGAAAAGATAACAGGTTTTATGAGCGATAGAACATTGTCGGTTTGGGGGGAAAGAAGCATATTATTACGCAAAAATATTTGGTAACGAATTTTCGTTCTTATCGAAAAAAAAAACAAAAAAACAAAAAAATTTTGTATAGTGGCGCGTGTGGCTTTGTTGGCACCTTTGCGGCTCGCCGAATAAATAAACAGGAAACGCAGCATAATATTTGGATTTTGTGTAATAACAATCCATCTCAGGTAGCTGATGGTAAGAAAACTTATCGAGGCCTTCCAAAACGTTTCCCACCGGAATACATGCTAAATAGCAAAAAAAAGAAGTAAATTTTTGCGCATGCTGAACACCACGGTAAACAATGAGCCACCGTGGTAGCATAAACGTTTCACGCGACCGCAGGTGTGTGGATGTTGTTGATACTGCTGCTGCTGTTGACTGGGTGCTGCGCTAGGTGACCTATTTCCACGGACTGTTTACTAGCCGCACCTGGGTGTCAGGAAAACTTTCGTTAGTAAAATTCCCCAAAAAAAAAGGTTTAACCATCACCGTTTTTTCGAACATAAATATTTTATTATACACAATGAAACGATGATGTTTGATTGTTAGAAGTTAGGCAACGCCACTTTTACTAATTTCCAACCTGTAACAGGTGTTGTCTGTTATGCATGCGTTCCGGATAGACATCCGCCAAAATATTCAGATATCATAAGATTCCTACGCATGATGGCAAACAATGGATCTCTCTGGGGTGATTACTTGGTATAACTATCCTACATATTTCCATTTCACGGCCAAAGGTATTGACAGGGAAGGTGTGAAATAGGCGGATGTTGGGGAGAAACCAAAAATTGCACACCAGACCAAGGTGAACAAATAAAACAAAACTAAAATAGGTATGGGTAGTTAGGTTTGCACGCACCACGCAGTTACACAATATTACATTACAAAAAATAAAAAAATAATACAAAATAAACAAAAAAATGTATGGTAGAGGACAAGGCTGGAGGCCTTGGCTACTATCACGCTTCCGCTGTAGAAAGATCATTTAAACCTCATTCAATTCGCCCTCGCTATTATGCTGCAGGCATCTAACCTTCAAATTGTCTATCACGATCATTTGTTTGGTCGGTTTGCAAATTTTTAAGAGGTATCTACTCGAAACTAGAAACCAGGAGCTTGTACCGAGTTTCTGGTTTCAGTCTTATTAACGACATTTAGCAGCAACTCTAGTCTATACCATACTTATACACTTATATATTATATATTTTTATTCTTACAACTACGAAAAACGGTATGTATTGTTCTCAAACTATGTATCAATTTATTATTAATATTCTGACTTATTATCTTATTATATACTAAAATCCTAATTTTAAGTGCTAGGATGAGAGTTATTTCTACAATTGTTATTTCGAAATGTGACTAAAATTTATTGACATCCCTGTGACTTCATTTCAGACTTTTACTTAGACATTTTATATTCACTGTCCATAATATTAAAAATGCCTTAAATTTAGTCTAGGTATATAAAAACACTAAAATTTAGCTGATTGTTTTTCATTTTTTGTTTTATACAATATAAAATAATATGTAAGTGCTGTTTTTCACAATATTTCAAAGTAAAACTCTTATCTTTTTCTCTCTATAAGCAAAACTTATAGCTATGGTTAAAACATTTATTTAAAATCATTGAAATTATATTTTTAAGATGAAAGGGGTTTTTTTATTAAATCTCGAAAGTGGGAAAATCCTTTTGGAAAGAGATAAATAAATTCTGTGTTCAAATATAACATTTACATCATTTCAATGAGTACTATTAAAAATGTTCAAATAGAACAACGTAATTTCTAATTATACAGCATATGTGAAAAGAGTTTGTAAAAATATAATAAATGCTACGATAAGAGGACGGAAAGGAACGAATTCCACATGAAAGTGGAGAATACTTTTTTTATTACGCGTGCGGAAAACACAAATAAAAAATAAATAAAGAATGATATCATGCAAAAAGCTGCCAATTTAAGAACTGATCAGTTCAAAAGGAGCAAAAAACGTAACTCCAATGTAGCCAGTTAGAGTTCCTTGTTTTATTTGCCATTTACCACAAGGATAAGTTTACGGTGAGTAAGTACTTTACTCATATGAGTGATATAAAATATGTTTAAAAAGACTAACTAAAATAAAATTCTGAATAAAGCCTATCTCCAAATTAAATATGTAGATGACAAAAATGTGATAATTTAGATGTAAAATTAACTTTTGGTAAAATTTGTTCATTTATGTACCTGCTTTAAAAGCGTACCCTTAAATAGGTCCAAAATCTCACTACCCTCAGATTATACTATCCAACGTATCCGATAGGTATTAATATTTCACTAGTTTTAGGTATATTTCAAAATTCTCCAGGTAATCAATGCCCTTTAAAAATCCGTAAAAATTTCGAAAGTGACCCCAATTTTTATGCATTTCTCTTCGAACGGGCCAAGAGGGAAAACCCAGGCAGCCAGGGACCGGAAGTGAAATGAAACGTATCTACGAAACGGCTGGGTGATATAGGCGGGGATCCTAATTACACCATTAACTACCAATTACTCTCGGTGCCTAGCCGAACCCACAATGGCTCTTTATTATCTTTACTAAAAATGCCCAAGAAATTCGCAAGTCAGACAGAGGCACAGACCTTCGGGCCTTTCCATCTTATGCAATGCGACAGAAAAGAAAGCATCCAAACAAAATGAATGGAGAGCATTGCTAAAGGCAAAGAAAAAAGACGAAATTGTGTAGAAAAAGTTAATTAAGGCAAATCATAATTTCGCAGTTGGACTAATTCGACTCTATAAACCGAGTGGACTCCGCTGACCACAATATGACGGGTGATGGCAGGATTATTGCAAAATACTCGACGGCCGGTCTGTAAATCCCCTCCTTTTGTCGCTCATTTTGTAAGGTGCTGACTTGGGAAAAAATTAAGATAGTGACGTGTTATGTCTGAAAGTAACCAAACCATCCGTCACCGGCCCCGAATTTGTCCAACTTTCGCAAGAGGTAAGACACGCGCAACAATTTAGGTAGCTCTTTTCCCCGTCAATAAAAGTCAAGTTTAGCAAATAGGTGGAGGGCGCCAGACTGTTGCAAAATTTGCGTTTCTTACGTTTTACTTTTTTGCATTTCTTACGTTCTTCATCTTTCAACATGCGTCTTTTGCATACCTTTCGCATACTCTGCGACTGCGCACCGAGCTCAAGAGGCCAGCAGTGAAAGTACTCCTCCGAAAGGTATTTGTTACATCTCATCTATTCGAGTTGGATAATTAGCGAGGTAACAGATTGGGTCAGGTAAATAGAGAAAAACTGGCAGAGCTACTTATTACAACCGCAATTATTCACAAGGCGACTTACTCAAGCGCCGCGGGTGGAGTTGCGTGAGGATGCGCCAAGGTTTCACCTTATTACCTGGGCAGTCGAGATCATTTTGATAAATAGTTCAATGTAAATGAATGGCATTGTGCTTAAATAAAATAAACATTTCCTAAAGGGTACGCTTGCACAATAAATTTAATTGCCTTCAACGCATTAAGGAAACGACGATTTCTTATTAAAATTTTTACAGTAAGAGTTTTAAAGTTGAACAACCACAAACATGGAATCGCTTTTATTCACCGTTGTGCTCCACCTGCAATTTGTGATTAAAGCAATTTTCAAACATTTTGTGTGTCTCAAAGGAGAGCCACAATTATTTTCACTTCGCCTCAGAATGCTCTTTTAAATACTGCCAACACGGAAATCCTTTCACTGGACTTGCCACCCATACCATCTAAGTTAGTAGTTAGATAGTCCTTTCTATCGATTTCATCCATTTATTTTTATACGCTTATCAACCGAACTCAACCAGGTATGGTTCATTTAACTGGAATTACTTGAGGCGTCGAAATCTTCTATAATTTTTCCCTCGTCAGATGCAGATTTTCTTAGCGTCGTCGCTTCGGTCGGATTAGTGAAAGTCAGCTTGATTACTGACTTTTTGTTGATTTTGCTTTCTGTTGCTTTAATTCAGTAACACTGATTTATGATAGAAGAAAGAAAAAAAAAAACGTGCGACACGTGCAATGCCCCCAACATCATGTTGTTAAGATTGTAAAATCTGATCTCATTTGTATACCTATTAAGTATTAAAGTTTGTATGTATGTATGATTGTATTGGTTTTGATATGCTTGGAAAACAAGGTTCATAAGGTACTTTTATAACCTCTTACATAAATTTATGTACATATAATAAATGTAAGTTTAAAGTTCTTCCATTCAATTCAAGATTCAATGAAGGACAGGGTAAAAAGTTGACACAGTACACCCAGTTATTTTACACGCATAGACCATCTACTCTATACATTCGTACCTACGCATGCCATAAAAACCTAAGTATCGAGCATATATATTAAAATAATTGCAAAAATGTTGACGTACTCCTACAAAATACATGGTTTTGTCAATATTTTTGGTTTCAAAACGGCGCACCCGAGCGCTACTTGGATCCCGATTGAGTTGAGTGGGATCGCCACTTAAACCAACCAACCAACGAACTAGGAATAAATCAGGCCCAGAGTATGCTAACCTAATGTAAACAATATGAAGTTTTTCTACTTAAGTCCGAGACGAAAATCAAATATCCAGACTACTGAGTAGAACTAGTCTACCTTCATTAAAATCACGTTAGGATCAAAGAACGGAAAGTTAAAAGAAAGTATTCGTTTTTCCTAATTAGTACCATAATAGATAGTAAAGTAGTACGAGTATATTCCGAACGATGAAAGTGGCTACTGCGAAAAATCGGACATATGTACTTGTAAACATTTCTTTTGCCCCTTAAGTTTAAAGAATTTAAATAGATATGTTTTTATACTTATAAAATAAATAGTATAGAGTGTGCATTTTGAAAAAAATAAATGTTTTGTTTTTATTTTTATATTCACTAAACTTAAGAAACAAAAAAGTAGCCACTGTTACCAACATCAGGCTTTCCTGATTAGCACCATGTAAAGTCCAAAGTAATACATCCAGACGGTATAAAATAAATATAGTATCATGCTTTCCTGATTACAACCGGATCAGGACCGTAGCAAAAAAATTATAATTTTAATAAATAATAAGTATTATTTTATATACTATATTTTATATTTGAGTAGCTTGGAGTTAACCAAGTATTCTTACTAAAATGAAGATGTTATTTCTGTAGTTAATTATGCATAAATTATGTATATACTTATGTTGTATTCTTGATCTTAAGAACCATATTAATTCCAGATAATGTATTTCTGATCATCCGCATAAGGTATTCCTAATTAGTTCCAAATCAAGCAATCCCGGTCAGGACCCTCAACGAGTATGTCCTACCTAGTTTTGATTATGTTCTGACAAATGTTCTATTTATTTTTTAATTGGGATGGTGTCACGATAAGAAAATCAGTTGTTATTAATTATTCTAATTGGGCCAAAATTTAGAACAATTGCAAAAAGTATTGAAAAGGATTATCTAAAATTCTCTATAAGACATATAATGGCACTATTGAAATACGTATTGCTTTTATACTGTTCACAATACAAACCACTTATTATTGAACTTAAGTCCGAGGAACACTGCTCCCTTAGTGCAATTTTCATGTCAATCTTCAATGCTAGACATGTTAAAAGATGCATTTTTAGAGTGTCTTCGACTTTAAAATGAAAATTACTTCACGTTTAATCGCTTATCTGCGAGAGGTAGAAAATGCCAGTAAATTGCATGCAATGTACATTTCCTGTAGCCATCACGTCACATACATTCAAACCAACACCGCGTATAGATCCAACAAATTCGAGCCTATGGAAAGGTCCCGTAGACATAAAGTGTTTTTACAACACTACGAATCAAAAACTAGCTAGATCTAAGCGACATTGAGAGAGGAAACAAAATTGGTTAAGAGCCTAGGTAACCTCCATTTACCTTTTGTCTATCAAAGACGTAGATAGACTTGACTTTCGCTTACGATTACACGATAAGTAACCCCTCAAAGAAAGAAAGGTGTTGAAAGGCTTGAGGCAGAAATGAAGAAATAAATATAGATAAGATCGTTAGAAAGTCGCTAAAAGTTATGCATTCGGTCGTAACAATTGATATAGTGGAAAAACTCACCGTGCTAAGTGCCACCGAATCTTTTCGGTTATTCACGGTACACCGGTGCGCACTCGTTTATAAGATTAAATTCTTGGTACCCTGCTCGCAGGTGGGGAATTCCCCTTTTACATATTATTGGTAGAAAACCGACGTAAATATGTCAAAGGCAATTATTTTTCCGGCTATGTGTAGTTAGGTTCTCCGCGGACCTATGAAGGAAAAAGAGAGGTATTGGGAATACGGAAAAAAAAACATGGCACGATTCTGTCCAACTTGATGTGCCTGCAATTTTCTTTGTTCTCCGGGAACTGCAGGAGTGTACCTACTCTTTGAATGGGAAGTGGTAATGGCCGTAGGGCTCAGAATGTCACTCAAAACGTAGGGCGTCCGCAAGCACCTCACCTCTCCTAGACGAAAAATCTGTTCAAAGCGTACCTGTGCATGCACGAAGGAACAGGTAGCTAGCGTGTGAGGTGCTTTTTCATGCATATGCTTATAGGCTTTACAGGTATACGCTTATCTTACCAATCTATCTATCTACTCGCACGTATATCTATCTAGAATTTTTCCACAATTTCACTCCATTCCCTGGCTAATTACATGCGACCGTATGTTGTCGGCAAAAATTTATGCTCGAGCGCTAGGTGTTGGCTCGGTTTAATAAAATTGGGGGGGTCCCTTCTCTCCACATGCAGCCGGGTGTCCTTAGTGACACATTCGAACATTATCATATGTGATAACATATGTGGGGGAAAAATTAGCCCTTCCCCCGCAATACATAGAACATCCGCCAAGTTCACATTGCGCCCAAACTTCCTGCTCAACGCTGAACTAGGGACCGTTCAGAAAACAAAGAGTTACCCTCTATAAAAGGGCACTGTGGAGATACCCAACCGGCTACGATACGATACATACTCTCTCCGATATATGTTTACGTGCTCGGTCATGTGGAATTATTGTGATTTGGTAAGTGCTCCGGTGTTTACTCACACCTTTGATTAGTTCGATTTTCTTTTAATTTTAACGGAACCGATCGTAAGGTGTCATTGCCTTCTTTGAGAACTTGACTTAATTTTTCGATGATTCAATTTTTCATATTACTTTAAGCTGAGCTCGCTTTATTGGCTTCTTGAGCGTCAGAAGTTTATTGAAAATTTTTGTGACCACTTACATTTGTTATGGTTCTTTGCCATAGGGAATTATTTATGACGTCCGCCAATATATTTTGGGAAAATGTAAATAAAGAAAATTGTTTTAGCTTAGCTCATAAAGCTAGTGACATTCAGATGATTGATTTTTAAAGTTCAAAGGTTATGAAAGTTGAAAAGCATAAAACATTATATTGCAAGAGGTACATACATACTCAATTTAAAAACATATGAACATTGCTGCATGAACGAGCAGCAAGGATGATTTAAATATATAGTTATTTAAATTTATTTTTATGAGAATCTATCCTGCTCATTTTAGGGCCGTTTTACATGATTTAAAAAATGTAATAAAATGTATAAAATAGAAATAACATATTCAATACTATTTTTAATTTTGTCATTTATTTATTTATTTATTTAATTCGCTTAATAAAAGCTACAATATAAAATAAAATTAACACTAAAATAAAACTATAAACTAAAATAAAAATAAAAATTGAAGGAAGGGGGAGAAGGGACGGGTTAGTGTAGGGTGGAGAATAAAGAAAATAGAGGACAAGGCAGATTAGGGGAGACTATTTAGGTGATGCCTGAGAGATTTTTTACTAAGGTGAAAGTCAAAGGAAGGGAAGGAGTTGGCTCTACGAAGCATTCTAGTGAGGGGCTCAGAAAGACCGTAGTTGGTGCGATGGTAGGGAGGGCGAAAGAGAGGGGCCGAGCGGAGGTTATGGGGACTGGTGTAGGTAGGGATCCGCTCAAGTAGAGAAGGACAGTCAATCTCACCGATTAGCAGTTGATGAACGAATGTGATATCGGCAAGGTCCCGCCGCTTCCATAAATCGAGCCCGCATCAACAATTTCAATTTCATTCTTCTTAAAATCTTCCAAATTCTAAATATAAAATACCATGAATATCTCAATTCGATACAGCTTGAAAAAAATTTAAATATACAATTTTTTTTTTAATTATATTGATTTTCTATCTTTCTATCTTTTTGATGAATAGCTGCCAAAATGAGTGCCAATATTCATACAGCATGGCAAAAAGATATCAAGTAAACATTACTAGTGTATTATAATTATTGATATATTCGAAAAATTAAGAAAATAAACAAAGTTAATAGTCTAAAATAAGTTTAAGGTACTAACTCATTTGAGCTCGTAGGGTTGCATTCATTTTCATAAAATTTTAAATTAAATGTTAGTTACGAAATATTTTTATATTGATCTGCTACATTAGTCTGACAAAAGCGCAGCTATGGATGTGGGTTAAGTCTTACATCATTGCTAATTTAATGAAAATTCAACCCCAATGTATTGAAATATTGTAATACTCTTAATAAGAAGGTTAATGACAGTTCAATGCGAATTAAAGAGCGCTAATTATGCTTCATTTTCAAATGATGTTTTTAATGGGTACCTCATTAGATCCGTCTAGACGGCGACAAAATAAATCGCAAGTACCCTTGAAAAATTAACTGGTTGTCGCCTGTTAAATATAGTCAGAGGTTACTTCCCCCGAAATATACAGGTAGATAATTAGCAAGTCTATATGAGTGCCTGTAATGCAGTCTCAATTCAAACTCATCTGGTTCCTCTGATACAACTGATACAATTCATTCAACAATCTTTCTCTGTGCGTTGACCATACCAAAAAAACGAACGATTTCTGCGGATGAGTACTTATTTCACCTGTATATACAGGTGAAATTGCTGAAACCGACCTGAGTCAGAAATCCGTCCAAAAATGGGGTCAACCGGTAAAGCGAATGTTTCGTTCATTTTTTTTGTTTAACTATATCTTTGCTCAGTTGGTCAAAATCGAATTGCTTCGGTTGCGCTCAGGTTGTTTCATATGGCATGGTCGGGAAGGTATTTTTGGAATCATCGATACCTCTGTATGCCCCCTTTTCGCGAGCCAGAGTATCTGACGGTAGATATATGATTCGTTCTGGGTAAAGGTAAAGCTTCAGCTTTAAGTGGTCAGTCCGGTCTTCAGTGAGTCACTTTGATTCGTCACATTTTTGTCGGGATAAACAAGTCACGGCATGGTTTATTACAATACCATCACCGAAACATCGTTTGCCGGCACGGTTAGGTTAATCCTTTACATTGGACAGTGTTGATATGTGTAAACAAGCCATAAATTTTGCTTAATCGTTTTTTTTTCTGGGACCCTGAACATAGAATGACTTATTGCCTTACTAACTGAGTGACAGACGATGATAGAGGGGCATATTTTGCAGATCTATTTAGTGAAGAGTAAACGTAAACCATATTTTCCAGGTATCGAAAGTATTGCTCATATCCGTTGCACGCTAATTGCACAACATGTGCCGGATTGTGCAAATGTAGGCGATTTTTGAGATTTTAAAAATAACCCAACCTTACCCCGACCCATTAAAGTCCGGTTCCCTCACTACTTTCGGTCGCATATAGTTAAACACGTGCTGGCCGTCTTCCGACCTCACCACCGTTGTTGCGCTGCTCGTTTTTAGCGCTTAAACGGCGCGACTTTTATTCTTGAGTCGCCGGCCGAAGGTGTGTTTACGAAATTCTTTCTATTCCCGAAAGTCTCCCCGGGGAATAGGTGTTGTTCCTGTTGTGCCGAATTTGCACTATTATTTTCTGTTTTAGGCTCAAAAGCCGACCCCCGTGTGTTCTCCGCGCTTTGAATGGAAACATAGTGAGAGTTTTTCTTTCTGCTTGAAGAAATCGTTTCTTATTTTTGTTCAACGCGAATTGTGGCAACTTTTATAAATAGTTTTTCCCTGTTGCTTCGTCGTTGCTAATTTTTCGTGAGGTGTTTTAGTTTTTGCGGCATTTTTTTGATTCAGTATCGGTATAGTGCCAGAGGTGTTTGTCTACGGAAAACATAAATAATTCATATCGTCACCGGTACCTCTATACTATTCAAAAATTCAAAAATTCATAGCCAGACCGATGTGATCTTTGCAGACGAAAAAAAAAAATAAAAAAAAGAAGAAGCTTTTTATCAGCAATGTGCGCATCGATTTAAATTTTAATTAGTAGGCCAACGTGAAATAAAACCAGTCTGGCGGGCGGCGGTATCGTCTACGAATTAAAGGTGAATTCACAATTCTTGTTGCTTTGTTATTTTTTTGTATCTCCGTAAAAATGAAATCGAAACTGGATCAAGTGGAGAACTGATTTTATAAAACAAAAAAAAAACACATAATCAAAATTTTACAAATTTTACCTACCAGTTTTTTAGACAGGTGTGATAATAAGATGAAAAGTATACTGATAAAATGCAAAAAATAAAAACATAATATTAGCGATGCCGGACTAGACTAGTCGTTAACTTAAACTAGCTTTCACAATGATGTCCGCCTTTTATCGTCGAAAGGTGACCAGAAGTTTATTAATTTTATCGTAAATATTCAGACAAGGTCGAGTAGTGATTTTCAGGGTATATTGATAGGGCCATACAAAAGAGATAGTAGATGAGCAGGTTCCCAAAAACAAAAGCGACTATATTACTTACTTATATGCCAACTTTTACAATACAATATCAAACATTTTTAAGAAAATGCAAAAATTCAGGTTTTTTTTTTTGCCGGCGAACAGTTTAAGTTTTTATACAAATTTTGCTTAGGAGAGCTATTTCATAAAACCTAATTTTGATCAGTTTTTTTTTAAAAATACCTTTATTTGATTTAATTAAAATTAACTAACTTAACACTAGGTTTACCAAGGTGTCATTTTGACCCCTCTGAGAAAACCTATACCTATATATACCTAGTATACCTATTTTTACCAAAGGGGTCATTTTGACCCTTCGAGTTAATTTTATTATATCTGGCAGCTCAATTTATTTAGTTACTTTCTTTTATTTAACGAATTAGTAAGAGATGGAAGGAGCATAGTGCGAAATATTTGAAGCCTGCTCGGGTATAGTTGTCTCGTGTTTTGGTCTTCAAAACATCAAAATTTATAATTGGAGAATAAGGAACAGACAACAACAAAATTTCATTTGCCGTTTCTTCTTATTCACACTATAAGCAGTGATAGTGAAAACGAAAATATTTTCAATGTATCTGTACGAAAAAGAATAAGAAGATTACCTTCGTATTCCGATGAGAGTGACGAGCAAAATGAAATCAGTGTTGACGGAACTGTATGGAAAAAAGTAAAAGAAGGACGCACTTCTGGAAAACCAAAGTTTAGTTTTACTTTCAAAGAAAATAATGGTCCCACAGGCTATGCAAAGAAAAAAATAATGAAAGGTGAAGTTGCCCCGATCTCCTTTGCCGCACCTCCCTTAACACTAATCCTCGCAACGTAAGATCCTTCCCTACCTTCCGCCTTGAGTGTCACCGTACTAACTACGGCCACTTTGAACCTTTCACTAGGATGCTACGGAAGGTTAACAACTCTGCTCCCTTTGATTTCCACCTAAACAAATCCTTCCTTAAGCGAGCCCTTTACCTGTCCATCCCGCCTCCTCAATCTAGTCTTAATTAGGTTAGTTTAGCATCTCTAAGTTATAGTTAAGTCTAGTTTTTAGTTAATTGTCCGTAGCTTGTATTAAGCGAACCAAATAAATAAATAAATAAGTAGCTCTTTTTTTTTTGATAATCACTCAGCAAATTATTGAGCACATCATATTATGTACAGAAGTAGAGGAATGTGAAATAATTATTATGTATTATTATTTAAATGAATATAAATATAAAATTATTGTTTATTTCAATAATTTTTTCTACTTTAACTTCATATATGTCAATTTATATTTTTTCCAATTAAATCCCCAAAAAGGTCATTTTGACCCCTTTGGTAGAAATAGGTATATGTCAACTCATGGTAAACCTAGTGTTAAAGTAGTAAAAAGAAATTAATAGGTTATAGTGTTGGTACGCTTAACATGAAGATGTTCTGATGAATGAACAATGTTCGTGTAACATACGTGGTTAATCCAAAAATGTTAATCGCAAACAATATAACTTTGAGAAAGATAAAATTATAATAAAATAATTTTTATTAAAATATTACTTTCATTATAATCTCAACATCCCTAAAGTATCTCTTTCCGAAGCGATACACATATGCAAGCGCTTAACCAAAATCCTGCATACACTTTTCGTAGGACCGTGAAGGAAATGGCCTTTAGTTCCTTCAACGAATTCTTTTTTACTGATTCAATCGACCCAAAACGCCTTCAAAAAAGTGATAATTTGAGTTTGGGGAACAAAAAAGGTACACGGGGCCAAATCTGGCGAATACGATGCCTGAGCGATGATAGTTGTGCTATGTTTTGTATCCAAAAATTTCATATAATAAGAGCAGTGTGTGATGGTGCATTTTCGTAGTGGAGAATTCAATTATTGTCCTCCCATAAATTTGGTCTCTTCTTACGGATAGACTCATGCAAACGCCGCATTACCTAAGTAATATTTTCTATTAACTGTTGGACCCTTTCGCAAGAATTCATTGTGGCCAACACCGCGATAATCAAAGAAAACAATCAGCATAACTATAATTTTTGAGTAACTGTTACGAATGTTTTTTGGATTTTGCTTCATTTTCGAAGCGCCACTCGGATATTTGTCAACGTTATACTTATAAACCCCATATGTCCTTTCAGTGATACGCTTCATGAATGTAGCGTGGTTGTATGCTCAAAAATCACTTGTTCAGAGACTTTTTTCCGATAATATTTTTGCAAAAAATCGAAGTGTTTCAGTATAAATTGAACAGTAATGCGTCTCATGCCCAAAACATCGCACAAAATGTGGTGAACGGACCTGCTTGAGATACCAAATTCACGAACAATTTCTCTTTCAGATGGTTCACGACGGTCTTCCTTTATTTTTGCCACGTTTTCTTCAGTATTTGATGACGATAGGCGTCCAAAACGAAGCAAATCTTCAAACACTTCACTTGAGTGTTTTATATCACTCGTATGCCTGTGTTCTACACACGGCAAGAGTCCCCATAAGCTTTCTGCACCATTTTCAACGCTTTAACACATGAAATTTTCAAAACATAAAATTTCATAAACAGCTGCCGTAATTAAACTAATTAACAAATCGCGCTCAAATTTATACCATATGTCAAACATAAAAAAGCCTATTACTTAACGAATACAAAATCCAGGTACTTATTGAGCAGAAGATACCTACTTAATCTCTGTTTAAAATTTATGTCTTACCTATTTGTTCCCCAGGTCTTTCTAATAATCCTAGAAATTAAATTAGAAACTCGCAGAGAATCATACCTAAAACAATAAATCTAATTAAAATTTTTTGTTTTTTTTAAAGGAACCATTGGAATTGAAAAAGCGTTTAGAAGAAGTCCGTCTACTTGAATCTAGACGTTCAGCACGTTTAGCTGATCAAGAAAGGGATACTGATTTTGCTCGTCTCGCTGATATGGCTGGAGATCGCCGCAGGACTTCACATAGTATTGATGTGCCATTAGCGCTAACACAACACAAGTAAGTAAAGTAACTAATAGTAAAAGTATAAAATTTTATTTAAAATGTAGTACCTTCATTATAACTCTATAACTATAGAGGTGCATGAAAGAAACCTAAGTCTGTTAGACATAAGAAATTAAGGGGAGGTTCTCCTTTGATCGACGAAAAAGTAGGTAGGCATTTTTTTTTTTAGGAAAATGATAAAAGGTATAAAAATTCTTTTTTGTATATTTTTTTTTATTGTACATTTATGTGTACTTTTAGATTTTTTTTCCAAAAAAAAAAACAAAATGGCGACTGTGATGGGCTGCCGCGTAGAGCGTGTTTTAAAAACATTGCCAACTTCTTGCCACGATTCTGGGTCGAAATCGATCTAAAATCAAAAAATCAAAAATTGTAGGTTATTCTACAATAAATGGAAAGGGGGTTATACGTAACATATTTTCAAAAAGTTGAAAATTGACAAAATGGCGAGCGCTGGCGTTGGTATAACCCCCTTTCAAAAATGTTTACTTTCGAATGCAGCAAATTAGAAGTAAATCGGTTCAGCCGTTTTCGAGTAAACTTGGCGCAAAGTTTCAAAAAATTGATTTTCCGTAAATCGACTTGAAAGTTTCGGTTCATTTTTCGTGATTTACTACATTTTTCGTTAAGTTTGGTGAATATAATTTAACTTCCGTTTCGATTTTTATAACAAAACTATAGTTCCTTATGTTTTTTGAGTTGCTGAATCCGAATTTGGAATTATTTTTTTAAAATTCAAAATGGTGGATCCAATATGGCGGACCAAAAATGAAATTTTGACTGAGCGAGCGCCCCGCTGCATTCAACGAGCTGTAAAATCGGTTCTATTGCTCGGATCGGCATAAAATTGGAAAACAATATTCTTGATACATTGTTCTTGAAAAAAATCAAAAAAAAAAAAAATCGAAAATTTCAAAATTTATAGTTTGAATCCACGTTTTTTCCATGTTTTCATCAATTTTTTTTTTTTTTGTTAAATGCTACAGCAATTATTCGATATATTTAGTACTGATGATATATTTATTAGTTTTTTTTTCTTGTCATATGTAGTAATAAGAATTATTGGTTAGGACAAAAGTCTGGTGTAAATCACATATTATTTCTGAACTCACCACAGAGTACAATACGAATTCCAACTCTTTCAAATACTTAATTATCTTAACCTCAATTTCTTGAATTATTTATGTACTTACCAAAAAATAACTATATCATCAAGTTTTCGAATGCATTTATAATGACTTTTTCTTAGGTCTAGTGGCAGTAGAAATGATGATGACTCGTGATCATCGTTTTTACTATTTTACCAAATTATGACAAAAAAAAATCAAGCATTCCTATGCTGGTTGTATAGAAAATATTTAAAATATGGCAATAATTGCGTTTCCGTCATGAAAATTTAATTATCTTTTGTTTTTTTATTTTACCTTTGCTATTTAACAATGCTAACTACTTTTTACATATGACGAATATACTCGTCATAACACAATAAATTGCTGTTTTTCCATGACGAGTATACTCGTAAAGATCAGCTGACTGTGTACAACAATCAGACATAAATATAAGATGTTCGAATTGAAGAAATTTTGGGTATTAGTAAAATAAAAATATCCATTGAAGGTCTTTCATAAGATTTACGTTAAATTGAGTTGCAATCTCAGTTGCATAGTTTTATCTTTGCAATGACTTCCGCACGATGTTTGCCATCACGAAGATTTACTTCGTTGCTTCATTGCTGTGGCCGGCCGGCGAATAATTACCATGCCCAATAGTCCAAGAAATCACTTCACTTTCCATCTCAGTGATTCTTCCTCGTATAAGTCGCACACACAGCACCAAAGCGGCGGCGGTAGTGGTCGGCAATTGTTATTATTTTGAAAATTGTTATAATCCATTACCTGCCAGGTATGAAGAATGCAATTAAGTGAAAGTATTGCAGTAGCCGATGGTTAAAAATTCAATGCATAAATCTACTGCGCAACACTGTAATTTACCTTTTTTTTTTGTTTTTTGTTTTTTGTTTCTTTTCAAAGGTGACTTCTGAAGGTACCCGCACAATGCCTCAAGGTGGCTTTAATGCTGCACACAATTTTACGTAACTGGAAAATTGCTTGGAATGGGTTCAACCCAGTTCTTTTTTTGGGGTATTCTACACAAATAGGCAAATAATTCGAATAAAACAAAAAATTCGAAATGGGTTCGGCATAGCCCACAGTCTGGTGGTGTACGTTATTTCCGCAAATGGTGTGGCGGCAGTTACGAAACGAGAAAAAGCTAAAATCCGGCAGGATTACTTTTAATTTTTTTTTTTGTTTTTTCCGCAGAAACTCATCGAAACAATTTAAATAATTTCCGCAAAAAGAGTAAAATAACGCAGCTCTTACACGAATTCTTGTGGTAATGAGGTAGCGCGTAAAGGAAAAAAACTCAGTCACTTTCACTAACTCTGGCAAATTACTTTCTTTAGGCTGAACTGAGTGGTATGAAAAAAAAAATCGAAAACATGAAAAAAAGGAAAATTAAAAGAAACAACATACATACGATGTTGACATCTAGAGATTTTAGCAAAAGTATGTGATTCACATGGTACATTTTCGGTGAACTTTTTTCATGTTTTTATAAAGACACCGCTTTGATAACATGTCACACCTCCCAGGTGAAATTTTAGTCACGCATCCAGAAAAAATGAAAGCTGCACGAATACAAGCATTTTCTTTTTTATCTGAATGGAATTGATTTACGCACAATGAAAAAGGCATTAAAACGAAATAAGCGGAAAATACTGTACATTTCCGGTATTTAAAAAAATTGAACCATAAGCGTAGATTACGCACATTTTTAGTTCGGTGTAAATTTTATAAAAAAAAGAAAAATTGAGAAAGTTAATGGATTCGGTAAGTTACAGTTACGGATAGGTTTTTGCATGAGAATTTATGATTTTATTGTTTCGCACCCTCATTATCTCAGTTAGTGCCATTACAATGAATGATTCATTATTTCGCTATTGGAACACGCATTACTTAGAATTAATAATCATTACATACCTTGCTGAGTAATGCAAAATAATGCTTAATAATTTCGACCATTAGTTACACGGGAAAACAAAATTTACCACCGAATTTTAAGTTTACGCACATTTCCTCCTATAAATATAGGCGAAATTGTGATTGCAATAATTTAGAGGACAAGGTGCCGACCATTATAACTATAATAATTGTGTTATATAAAAAATGATAGCCCCGAAAAAATACATATTTCACGAAGCCCAACCGTAGTATTCTATTTCCTATAATAAGAAATGTTGATTGTTGGAAGACACACTTATGCTGTAGACCAGGTGATAAAAACCGACTTTTGCCATATAGAAAGTATCATATAGGTTAAGTTATGTTAGGTTGCTGTAGCTGCCTAGAAAGGCACACTTAGGCCAATTTTGGCGCATTGTGTTACCACGTAGCGCAGGAGACCATGGTTATTCGTGGGATTCGAACCCACAGCCTCTGGGACGGTATTACAGCGCGCTAACAACTGAACTATCAGAGGCCCCAAGTATCATATAGGCTCAGTAAAAATTATGCAACTCACCATTATATTAAAAAAAAAAAGGAAGTGATTAAATTAACCTTTATCACTCCAACTGCATTAAGTTTTCTAGAAGCCAAAATGCATTATACAACATGCCTTTCCTTTTTGTACTCTTATATTTTACGTATCCAAATTTTATAAATATTCTTACAAATAAAAATTTCCTTACAAAAATTAAGCAGCATATTTTCTTAACACTTTGAAAATTATTCCATAATATTCTTGATAAGGGTTAAATTCGGATATCATTGGCCAAACAAACTTGTGGCTTGCTGGGTTTTCCGATAATTTATGGCATCTATACGATGCATGAGAATTTGCTATACATACTTAGTTTGTACCTTCTCTTAGCCGTTTAGCAATCTACGCTTTTTAAATATAATTGCAATTTTATTTAGCTAAATGTTTAACTAAATTCAATTGCCTTTTGCATAATAACTATGATTTCAACTACTACTAATATAACAGCATTATAATATTTATTGCAATCTGTCCACCAAACATTTTCTTCATGTAACAGAGATTACTCTGGTTTTATAAAAGGATCTCTACTTTCTCTGTACCATTCTTGTAACCACGATAACTTCGATATTTCTTAATCTATTTCTATGAAATTTAAGCTCTTTCAACTGAATTTCATTAGATTTGCCTCAATTTCGGAAAATTGCTTTCAATTCACTCTGCCAAAACATCACTCTATCAGTAAAGAAAAAAAAAAAACAAATCTATCTTATATTATGTAAAGACGACTGCTTCCTTTTCCCGAAACCCCCATTTTTTGAATATAAGCCAGATGTTATTACGATAAATATATAGAAAAAGTTAGATCGAAACCACTTAGCAAATGCGAGGTGGCAGCAAAGTAAATTAAAATGAATAACCCTGCTCCTTTTAAGATATAGGTGCCCCTCACCCTTCGGGCAACTGATACCATTTTCATACAAAACAAAAAATCAATTCCGTATAAACTAAACTTAATCGATGATCAATAAAGAAATAAATAACAGAAATTTTAAATTTTCACGATTTTTAAATAAGGGATTATAGTCTTTAACTTTCCTCTTGGCCAAGCCGAGGTATTTTCATAGGGAATATGTTATCCAAATTTGATCCAAATCATTCAAGAAATATATGGCGAGAAAATTAAAATATATATGAGAGTAAAAGTTGCCCCATACCCCCCCCCCCCCCCCCTCCTTTCCTAATCACCACAATTATTATTTTATGACATAGATATATAGACTAGCTGATAAATGCACAAGCAAAGTTTGGTCAAAATCCATTACGAAATGCAATAGCTATCATGGTAACAAAATCACTTTTTGGCTGTAAGCCTTTCCCTTTGACTAATCAACACTATTTTGATATAAAACCTAGAGAGACTTTTTGGTGATTCTTTTATATAGCCAATAGCAGTTAAGACGTAGGAAAGATATCGGTCCTAAACTGTTTTTACAGAACTTAACATCTCGCAGACCTTTTGACCCATTCGCGCCATTTACGAACTTAACCGAGATAATTGGCCTAATAAATGTACAGGCGAAGTTTGATCAAAATTAATCAAGAAATACGATCTCTATCATGTTCAAACGATTCGTTATAGGTATTATTTCATATGATATCTAACTAGTAAACACTTAAGTATACATCTGGGGAATTCTGCATAGAAATGAGTTAAAAACGAACCCATTTTAAAGGGAATTTTATCGTCAAATAAATATATACATATTATAGTTACAATGAAAAACTCTAGATATTAATTTTTAGAAGATATTGAGATACTAACACTTCCTACATAAAAAGCTAAATGGATATTTTACTCGAAAAAAGAGTAAAAGTGTACGTTCCGACCAATATTTTTAAAATGACGACTTCATTGGTCTCTTTATTGCGGTTTTGTTATGTTCGGGAACGTTTCTATCTTTCAGTAATTCCCACTTTACTGAAGGCAATGATTAGCTTTTATGCTCGGGCAGTGTTTGGGAGTGCAATTTTCTTCTCAAGGTTATGTCAAGGTTGTTGCAAATCCTTTAAAGTATACCGCACCACGATTTAACTTACCCTCATGTTTTCGTTTTGTTTTTAATTTTTTTGGTTTTCACTTACAAACGAGTTCAGTGGCATACCAATTTAAAGTTAAAGTAGCGGACTATGCCACACAATTCCAACCAGACTTACTGGCGGCACCAAATTATTCTCATGCGATCAAATTGAAACAAACTTAATCGTCAAGCTGTCTCAGCTTTGCATTAATTGCAGAAATAGAAAAAATAGCATCATCACTGAAACGTGCGAGCAAACATGATGATGACAGTATAACAAAATTTCGAACAATGCCTTTTAAACAACGATTGTCTTTACCTTGCCCCTGAGTGAAATGACTCTGTTTCTAAGTTTTTCGTTTCAAATTGTTACTTAGCTCAGGTGGTTAAAGATAAATTCCATTTAAGTAAATTTTGCCTTGCGTAAAATTATTATACGCAATTTAATTCATTTCCATTGCTGAAAAATATGTTTTAACTATAAAGTAGTATAGGGAATATAAATTCAGATTTTCTGACATATATGTGTTTTTTAAATATATCGATATGCTAATATGAATGTAAAGTGTGATATCTACACCCTTTTGGTTTTCAAAATAAACGAATTAAGGCTATTCAAAATGTTAAACTTGGATTTTCCATAGATTATGAATTTGTAAATGAAAATGATCAATCAGCTCTCGTTTTCGAATAAAATAGAATTACAAACCACGAAAAACCGCATTTTGGAGGCGGCAGCTTGTGTGATAGTTTAAAAACTTTAATCCTAGCCGAGAAGAGATATGACCACTAATTTCTACAACTCAAGTTTTTCACACAAATCCGTCTTTTTCCACCATCTATTAGTAATTAGTTTGAGAAAATTAAATGTCCAAACTATCAATTGGACATCAAAATGTTGTCGTTAATTTGGATTTATAACTTTAAAATTGCGAAGTGACATTTTCGTTGCAATTCTTTACGTATTTCATCATTTTTAAGTAAACAATATTGAAAAATTCCCGAAAATAAAGATATTCAGCGAAAACTTTCCAATTTTATTTTTGTCGCTTCACGCAACAAATGCGTGCTTGTCACTGTCGATAAGTCGAATTAGTTATTAGCCTTTTATTTTGTTTATTTGTGATAGTTTGAATCTTCAAAGTTAAAGATAAAATTGATGAAATTGAATGATAGTTTGAAAATACTCAAAACATTGTTATAGCTATTTTAACCGATGAAATTATACTTGAAAATACTTTACTTCAATATTTTCAAAATTTTAATATTTGAATAAAAACAGTTTAGACGATGAAAAGTTGAAGGGGTCGTAACAATTTATAAAGGCCAGTAGCACGTAATGAATCAGTCACGTTCTAAAAGTTCAAAAGTAAAAGACAATAAGAGATATAAAAAGTCAATATAATTTAACCTCGAAAAAAATGAATTCCACGCGTGCGCGCCCTAAAACATAAGCGTGTTCGCGCAGCACGGTGACTCAGTAAGAGGCGTCGTCGCGGATGTTGTACCTTTCGGAAGACTTACGTAGGGTACCCTCTTCAAGGAGATCTGGTGAAATACCTTGAAGATCTTTGCAAATATTGATTTTGGCCATTATCGTGTTTTTTATTTTTATTATCATTTCTTTACGTTCTTGTGTTTTCCTTTCTTTTCTTTTTTTTTGTTTTATTGCGAAAATAATGATCGAAGAAAGTGACTGCCGTTGGGCAGAATGAATCGACATATAATGACGGGTTCACATGGCAAGCACAGCAGAATAAGCAAGCAAATAAATCAGCATCGGCCTCAACAGTTTCAGCATTCCAGGAAAGTCTTTTAATTTGAGGCGTTCAAGTAAGTCGAAATCGATTTGGTACACACAGCGTAGTGTCTGTCAAGCGTAAAAGATCTGTGACCCGATTGTGGAATTGTGATAAAAAAAAAACCAAATCGGATTTCAAAACAACTTAAAACGCATTTTTAATCAAACCATACTTTCCAATTCTGGATTGCATAAATCAAGCATTTACCTACAGATTATCAACACACTAAATTTAGATTTCGGTCACAATTTAGTTAATATTCAGAACCTATTTTTTAATATGCTGAAATGTGTTCTTAACTAGCAACTTGTAGTTAACTTGTGTTTAAAATTACGAATTTTCTTTTAACATTAGACAGAATTGTTTTAAGTAATAATAAATACTGGGGGGTGCCGTTTTAAAAGGATTTTATGATTTGATGAGATTATATTGAAAAGAAACATTTGATAGTAGCTTAAGTGTTAAAAGAGGTCGTCTGGTGCTATTAAGGTAGATTTTATTTGATGTTTTAAGTTGGTGCGAAAAATGGGTAGACATAAACCCATTCAGAAAATTTCCAATAACCAGTTTTTTACTTTTTAAGGCTATCTCATATTGTGAAGGTGATTTTAGGTTTGTTTTGAAAAAAAATTTTATAACTTAAAAAAAGTAGAAATTAATCATTTTTTAGAAACCCATATGATTTCACCAAAAATATTTTAAGTTTCGATTTTGGAACATAATTTATTTATTTATTATTTAACATTTATTTTTCCCGATCCTCGCATAAACTCAGCTAGTCTTAATAAAACATCTAGACTTTAGATACGTATATATACAGTGTGTTTTATAGTGGGTATGCTAAAATGAGTGGGATAAAAGTTTTGACCTAGACAAACAAAAATTGTATGGCACGGGGCATTTCAATAGTTTGGTAGTTACAGTGTGATTCGTAAATTCAAATTTTTCATTGTATGCACATCAGTATTTTACTTTTATCTTTTGATCTACTCAACGCATCCAAACTCAAGCCAAAAATCTACTATCCTAATGTCCTTTCAAAAAAATGTCAACAATGTTAATCTACCAAGGGGAAAAAAAGTTTTCATTTCCCTAATTTTATCGAATTTTCTCCGAGATTCACGTAATTATTAATTATTTTTATCAAATTACTTATTTTATTACTTTTCTAAAAAGGTACCAACCAGTCTCAGAAGATAAATTGTATCTCAAGCGATCCACCACTAGGCTTCAAAAGACTAACGTCAGAAAAATTTTCATACAATAGAATTCTTCAAAATTTAATCCAAATTGCCCAATAAATTTCCTAAATATTTAATTTTATATGTTTCGAACGCAACCATAATTGTCTACGTAATTTAATAATTCCTTTATACCTACAACTACCTATCCACCATGTCGATTTGCAGCATCCTAACTGCCTCTACCACAGATATTGCTTTCAACCAGTTAATCTAAAAAAGTATGATAGAAATAGGAGAGAATTCGATTACGACTTAAACACGATTATCGAAATAGAAAATTATTAAGCATGCGCAACCGACTTACGTATTATAGCGCCGGCGGCAATCTGTAGGATCGCGATTGTCACTGAGAAAATGCCTGTTTGACGAAAACTAGAGAGAGAATAGAAAGCATAGTGGAAACGCGAAATACCGCGTCTGGAGGGAAGGGCCGCGACTCGCGAGCATAACAGAACTTTCACAGCGCATAATAAGGAGCACCGTCGGCCCGCGTATTTCTTTCAATGGCAACGGGATTCAATCGTGCCGGCAAAGAAGATCTACTCAGCCGGCTTGCTTAGCAATCGCTGCAGTTGCCTTTCCACTTACCTGGACAGGACCGTGCCGCGCCGCACTAGCGACTGTCGCGGAAATATATTGAAATTGCCTCCGTGCAAGCGGCGAGCTGCGAAAATCATAAACAACGGCAGCCCGCAACGTCAGGTAACGATGCCGCGACGGCACAGCGCGGAAGAGAGATAAAACCAGTGGCTGCAGCAGCCGGGTATAATATGCGAATTATTGTTGGAAAAAAAAGGTACAACAAAAAAAAAATTATATTGTAAAGTGGCCAGGTACCGCCGAGGTAAATAAACATTAACGAGAGAAAGAGCAAGGAAAAAAGATATAAACAACAAGGAAAGTATCCGTACCTGTGCTCTCAGGCCAGGCACACTGTGTAATCAGGTTCCGGCATTATATAACTGTTTTTCTTCACGATTTCTGTTTTATATTATTATGGTCGCGAACCTACCGTTAGGATTAACCAGTATCACTGCGGATTGGATATGTGCTGAATAAATTTCAACATCATCATCATTATCATCATCGTTGTCATCGTCGTCATCGTCATCGTCGCCATTCGCAGCGCGTCTTCACGGCAAGCCGGTGTTAGGTAAGAACCAAAGCCGTAGCAGGTAGGCCCCAAATCGACTTCTTCGGATGGGCTAGTACTGCCTAGCCTAGTTCTAGCTGCTCAGCTAGCATAATCCTCTTTGCTAGCCGGTTCAGTAGATGGGTCGACTCGTCTGCGTAGCGGTGTAAATTACATGCAACGCAGGTAAATTTGAGCTTGATACCCAATTGCGGAAAACAGGTGCACACCTAGGCATGGATAGATTGACGGAGAGATAGAATGATTGGCAGACGAATGAGGGCCTGTTCAGAGAGCGCAACTCTAGACACGTATCAGTATACCTACTTTAATATTATGCAAAGATACTTCGTCAAAAATGTCAAAATCTCTAGGAATATGTATATTTGTACAAAGTAAATATGACAGACAAAATGATTTTAAGTGGAAACTTTAGAAATCTTATTTGCAATTAACCATTTTCCCACAAATTATGTTTTCCGGGTCCCAGATTCCCATTTAAACAAGCCTCTTCACGCACTCTAAATTAACGAGAAATTGTTTTGAAATTTAACATATACCTGAAATATTTCGAATTTCATATTACACTAAATTTTACTCAAAAATTAGCAATTACAGAGTGATTCTTAGTTTTCTGGTAATTTGTAGAATGTAGTTAGTATGTATGTAAATTTTATTTCGATCGGCTAAATTTTTTAAACTAAGATCCATAAGTTTATAGGATACCGTTGTGCAGCTATAGGATTTTAAAAAACCAATAAAATAAATCAATATTTTGATATGTTTAACACAGCTATGCCCCTTAAACAGTTTGCAAAAAGTATCACGTCTCATAAGAACTAATAAATATCAAATTCATTTTTAAAAATCAATAAATAACATTAATTTAGTACAATTATTAGATACATTAATGCGGGATGGGTCGCTTGATGTCTTTCGAGGCAAGGACCACGGGTAGCTTAGTTGATAAAAGCAGGGAAGCGCTAATTGGAAAGTCGCATGTTCGATTCCTATTCCCCAATAAAAGTCATTGCTTTTTCGAGTAATTCCCACATGTATTCAATTAATATAGAAATAAGATTTAGAATGTAAAGCCTAAAGATTATAACCTCAGTATTCACTATATTCTATTATAAAACCAATATCTCTTAAAATCTATGTTTATTGATTTAGTGATATTATTAAATTTTCAAGTTTTAGGACCAATCTATCTACCTACTATCCTAAATATTATATAAAATTATTTAAAAAATGACTGAATGAATGAATAAAGTTGAAAAAATAGCGTAATTTAAAAATAAATTCCATTATTTGATTCTATTGTCCAAAATAGCGTTAATTTAAACCAATGTTATATTCTGTATATAAATTGCAATTTAAAATAGTCAATTTCACTCAGGTATAAGATGGTTTTTATTTTATTCAAAATTTATTTTAAATAGTAAATATAGTTTGTTGGTTTCTACAACCTTGGCTATAAAATCAAATTCTTAACTGCTGAAAGAGTGAACTTGAATAACCTCCAGTTTCATAAAATCCAAATTCAACTGCAATAAAGCGTACACCCTGGGGGGGTGTGAGCGTAGTCATAATCGCCCACAAATTTCCCGTGCAAATAGCCTTTAAGTAAAAAAATAAAAAAAAAAACACCAACTTCTAAAAATCCCCCAAACCGAAAATAAACGGCCACTGCAGAATTCTAAAAATATGAACACGAGCGAAATGGTCAATGCCAAAATGCATGCCAAAAGTTCACCGTTCAAAGAGTGAGACGCTCCACCATTTCTGCAGTCCCGGGTACCGATGGGCATTGGGGTGTTACTTAATTTTACCAGACAGCAAATAGAACTCACCCTAATCAGGTGCGGGCGATTGAAGGGATATCCCCAAACGGGTCCGGCGACATATCAATTTGCCACCTCTGTTAAAAGGTGTTATCTAATTTCTGAATGGGGCTCAAAACTTATGTGATTCTGTGCAACAGCCAAATTGCTTCAGAACTATGTCACAGCTAGAAAATAAGAAAATTTTAGTTTTGAGTGCGCTCATTCCGGCGCGATCTGTGATGTGGATCACTTTGAGGTCGAAATCATTTTGAACGTGTGAAATGTTGACCCAGTTCGTACATCGGTCGCTAAGAGAGTAAAGCAATTTTTGCGCGATTGAAACTTTTCTAGTCGGCTAGCGTAGCCTAGCCTAGCATAGCTTAACGCTGGCATCTTGACTTTATTGAGACAGCGAACGCTGCCGCATCTAAATGCATGTGTATATGCATCTAATGCAATTTTGCGCCAGTCAAGTACACTGTGGTTGGCCAATTAGGCCCCATTACGGCACCGGGCTGCACAATCAGCCGCGTTGCAGTGCCCCCATGCACTAGACTAAAGTGCATTTTCACTGCACGTCGGCGGCGGCTGCCTAGTATTTATCTATGCATCTAGATGGCTCGGTCGGCGCAGCACAGTGCAATGAGTTTCTGCACTTTAAGTCAGGAGCTGTGATGAGTGTGCGTTCCGCTGAAATTGGTGTGTCATTCGAATTCACCTTGCAATCATCACGATACACTTTGGAATCTTTCTGGCTGTTATTTTGATTGTACTTTAATTATTGCGGAAATTCACCAATAGTAAATGATGGTGATGCACTTGGGAGTGAGCCGCTCAGACAGGGTGCAATTTAAGTCTCATACGAAAGGCTTTCAATACAAGGAAGTTTTTAATGATATGGTAATATATTTTTTTTAAACTGCAACACAATGGGTTATATCCCTTTTCCCAAAGAAAACGAAATTGCTAGGTATTAGTAATCGAGAAACAATTTTGAATAATTGTTAATTATTTTAGAGACATGTAAAAATGTTTTCCCAAGCACACGTAAGTAATTGCATAATTGGGTACATAATTTTGTAAACAGCGTATCTAAATGTTTGTGGTTATGTAACATTCACTTACAATATTCCTAGTAATGGTTTTTTATTTATAATTATTATTTTGCACTTGTATTGAGATCCATATGATTCCAGAAGACATTTAAATAGCACATACAGCACAATTTTTATATTATTTCTACTGCTTAAGTAGCATAAATTATTGTTGTATAGATTACTTATCTATGCATATATATTTAAAAAGCAGTTGTTGTTTGTCTGAATTGTATAGACTCCGAAATTACTGGGGCGATTGAGCTCAACTTTTGCCAGTGTATATGTTTCGATTACAGGATGGTTTAGGGTTGATAAAAGGTTTGAAAAATGTCCAATAGAGTGCGCTTCAAATACAACCAATATTTTTGTTATTCACTTAACTAATTACGGCAATTAGTGCATTATTGAAATTAATATTAACACATGACATGACTAATGACACCACATGACACACGACGACGACTCATAACATGACATGACAATTTTTAGTACATTTAATTCCTTGAAGTTAAAACTTCGCCGCTATTTTGGATCTGCCATATTAAAATCTCAAAGAAACACACAAACAATAACATTTTATTTATTGCAGCAAAAAACTATAATCGTAGTGTTCAAATTCAAATTTGAAAAAAATGCGTTCAAATTCAAAAGAAGAAACAAATTGTTTCCGAACTATATCAATTCAAATGTGTGAATTTGCATGCAGACAAGTACGCAGTTAAAATTTATTTTGAAAAATCAAAAAGCAAAGTCTAATTTCTAAACCCACAATTTAGCGAAAAATCTGCAATTAAATATTGTATTTGATAATTTTCTAATTTCTTATTATAAATATGATGGGGATGACTGAGTATGTTTTTAATTTACTATAATTTGGTATGCAATAACCAAAATCAAAATTTTGATTTTCTTATCCACCAAAATTATGGTTTTTTTCGCCATAATTCTACATTTTTTCCTAATAAGTTAACTAGTTCATTTTTCACAATAATAACAAAATAAAAAATGCTGTACAAGCAAACAAATGTATGTCGAAGATGATCAACAAGTCATATTTATTTAGTTCAGCCACCACATCTACCCACTCAGCAATTTTCTCTTTTCTTTAAGAGAAAATTATTGCACAATACCCCACAAAGGACGCACATAAACCAGCCTCCCACGCACCACTATTCGCTTTTATAAACTAACTGCTGGCATTCTGATTATTTGAGAAAATGCTTATAAAATGGAACGAAACGTTTTCCTTTTAATTTATTTTGCAATTCTTAAAATGGGAACAACCCCAAAGTAGTTAGCACAGTGCAATGTTGATAATTTTCGTAATTTCTTCAAAAAAAAAAAATAAATAAATAAATAAAAAACAAATTGCTGCCAAGGTATAATAATTGGACTGGCTCTGTATAAATGCTGAATGCAGAAGACGGGTTTCATTAAGAATGCACGCTAAATGCCATGGCCTTGTGCAATTGTTGTGATAATTTCCTGAATTTGTTACCAAAAAAATTATAAAAAAAAATATATTGCACCATCCTCCAGTATATGCGGGTATATCATCCGAATTTATTCATATTACGTCAGCAGGATGACACATATTTTGATTAAGATAAAAAAAAACAATTGATTCGACGTTTTTGTGGTCAATTAATTCGGTTGCGCAAGTTTTTTTTTTTTTTATAAATTATTATGCAATTTTAATTTTTGTTTCTCGATTTTTACTTATCTTCGCCACAAATTGTCTTCTTTAAATTGATTGTTAAAAGTAAGAGGAGTTCGCTTGACATCTTATTTTCTTAAATTTTGCAAAAAAAGAGTTTTTATTTTGGTTTGTTTTTATGTTGATGAAATATCTTTTATTATTTTTTTATATTCTACATATTCCATCAACCTTTTGCATATTCATTTTTTTAATAGTTAAAATCAAAGCAAATTGAATAAAATTCATGAAATTACAATTTATAAAACGAAAAACGCTTTCTTACATAGTTTTCTTATTTCTTCCGACTCTTAGATACTTTAGTTTTATTTTATTGCGCTTTTGTACAAACACCGACATGAGCGATGATTCTAAAGTCGAAATTTTGGTTCTATTTTAATCCTCGGTTTTGTAAAGGTGGTAAAGTAGGAAAACACTTGTTTTGCTTCTACCTACAGCCCAAAAACAAAAAACGGATAAATATGATAGAGTAAAATAAATTAGATGTTAATATATATTTTTCTCTACCACAATTTACCATTTTTTAGGAGGTAAGTAGAAGCAAAACAATGTTCTCCATTTTTACTACCTTCGCAAATCGCTGACCATAACTAACTCCATCTTTTACCTTGTAAACAATTGCTTGAATTTTCCAAAAAAAACTGATAATAAATAAATTAAGGCTAGTTTTTGGCATAATCCTCCATGACAAGCACGCATGACATTATGCTCCATATTACTTCATACAGTATTATTTTGTTTTCGTTCAACTGATAAATTGAAAATCTGCCAATTTCCCTGAACCATCATTTCGCAGAATTGTAACTTCAAAATATTATTTAAGATTAAAGACTTTATTCATACACGCCAACGTTCCACATGAAAATCGACATCGTCATACTTAATTTTGATCATTTTCGGTTACATAAAGCGCGTCCATTCGTAGTAAAAAAAAACGCTCCCAAAAAATTAGGCCACTGCCCCTGTTGACCTCCCCAAACTCCTACGATTACCCATTCATCCGTCATATGCGCCAAAACTGAAACAAACCCCTCGGTCTCTTTATAGGCTGGAGGCTCAGAGTCAACTGTGTGGGGGCCTATTTTAGTCGAAAAGCTTATCGAGACTGTCAATGGACGATGGAGCGTAATAAGAAAATAAAAATTGCGGGCAAGTTCCGATTTCACCGACACTTACCGTAGTTTGTAATTGAAATGATCACAGGTTGATGCCTGGAACCTGAAAATTATAATCATATAAAGCTCAGCACACTGACCCAATTTCCCCTCACTATTGACACAAATCCGCGCGAACTTTGCTTTTTGCTTTTTTAACACCGAATTAAATTCAGTTTTTTTTTCCGAACTAGCTTTTGGCGGCAAATTAAGCATTGTATAGAGAGGTACATCGGTGGCAAATAAGCAGCTAGTACCTCTACCTTTTTTTGAAGCTAAGTTGTCGGTTGAGGGGGGGGGGGTACTCCCTCGCGGCTCATAAATAAAATTAAAAAAACCTTGAAAAGCACAGCAAAACGCGCCCACGCCTCACAACTCCCAATATATCAACGCTGGTTCGGCTTCGAAAAACAAACGCTCTACAGCTGGCTTAATTTCCTCGTCATGATGATTATGACGATGACGACGAAGGTCATCCGCCAGTCACACTACATATTTCCGTCGCTGGCCCCCGCACCCCCCCGCTCATGTTTGAAATGTATCACAAATCAGCAAATAAGAAAAATTGAAACATCAAAAAAAAATAAAAAAAATAAAAAAATTATTAATAAATAGAAACGCGCAAAGCTTTGCTCGCAAGTGAAATTAAAACCGCGCCGGCATCCGTCTCCATGTTGTACAGGCCTAGGTATAACAGCTCCAAATGAAAATAGACGCCCGAGGAGCTACGGCCATGAGCATAATTTCTGCACTACGTCGGCATTGTTCGCTCTATGGAAAGATACAGATACAGAATCAAATCCCATCACCTAGCTAAAGCTAAAGCTGCAGCTACAGGATTGGCAAATAAACGGTAGAGGCCGTGATTCATGCAATTTCAGTATCGCTGTATGTTTCAGTTTCGGGCCGAAGCAAACATTTCAAAGGCCTCAGATCCACCTTGAAGAATTTTGAATAGAAAAATTGAGACGGTAGAAGACGAGCAAAACACACAAAATAAAGCACACAAATCGAAATCCGCCAAAATGTGAACGTAGCCTTGGGAGATTTTGTTTGCTTCTTTTTTAGCGGATTTTTTTTATTTTTTTTTATATGAAACAGCTTACCAAAATATTTCACCGTAGCCTTGTGCATTAATGTTGTGACGGAATCCGAATATTTTGCTGATAATGTTTTTTTTTAAATTTTTTGCTACAATTTTTTTTTAATGAAAGCAAAACATTTTGAAAAGTGCGTTACAAAATTATGTAATGATTTCTTTTCTATTCGATACCTAAATATGTCTAGCGTGACTTGAATAATTTATTGTGGAATTTGAGCTCATTATTAATCCATATTTGTCCGTTTTTTGGTCTTCTACTAAACTTAATTTTATATCTATTAATTTAATGTTAAAATCAAAATGTCAACCTTATCTTATACATTATTTTAACTTATTTTAATACAAAACTCAAAGATATTCCTAACGAACATTTCTGGCGCTCTTTTTTGATGTTTTAGTTTAGTTTTTCAGTAATTTTACTAATACCAAGATACCTTTATTTAAATCCATCATTGCTTTTTAAATTATTTTTCTAATAAAGGGGAATACCCCACTTGTACCTACATATTACATATTACTTAGTACTTCGCAGTTACCGAGATGCCTATCAAAAATCCAATTACTCACTTACGTTACAACTTTTTGTAATACTTAACATTACAAGTTTTTACTTACTTACTTTATTGGGCACGTGTTTTGCCAGTTATTAATATAACATAGTTTTTTTATTTTATAATTAAGTAGACAAAGTATGGTTTCGATATTAGGACTTTAAAATTAAAATAAAATGATTGTTACAAAATTGTATTTTCTGTTTTAAATTATATTTTGAAAAAATTACGACGTGGTCTGTTTCTCACCATCTTTTTGCTCAAAGTATAAAAAATCTAAACGTTTTATACTACCTATTCGTGCCATAAATTCTGTCACAACTTTAAAGAAGCATAAAATCTAAACAATAAAAAATAATATGTTTATTCCAACGAAATTTAATTTAATAAGATATTGTTAATTAATTAATAAAAGCTTTACTCGAAATGACCACCTTTAGCTTTTATACAAGCTTTTAAATGTTGTGGCCACTGGTCTATAGCGGCACGCACGGTAGGTATTCAACGACATTTCATTTGCTGCTTTCACCAACGATTTTTTCAGACTGTCCAAATTGCGGTGGGGCCTTGTTCTCTAACTCTGTCCATAATGCATAATCCAGCTTATTTAAATCTGGGCTCCCATATGGCCAATCTTCTTGTGCAATAAAATCAGGAATGTTGTTGTGAAGTCACTCCTGTGTGCTTTTTGCTTTGTGAGCAGGAGCAGAGTCTTGCTGGAAGACCCAACGTTGTCCACCGAAGAGAGTTTGCGATAAAGGTTGCACAACACCAACCAGCACGTTGGTTTGATAAACCGAGCAAAGCAAGAGACTCTTGCATCTTTCCAATATTATTTCCTTTAACCGTGGAGTCAACATGTGGGCTGTTGACCGACGATAGGCCTTCATATAAAGATTATCTCGAATGAGTCTACTCATCGATCTTGTGGAGATTTCCAACTCCCTCGACAAAATTTTTTGTTTGCGCAGTGGATTTCTACGGATGCTCTCTCGGACAGTTTTGATGGCACTGACTGTTCTAACGGTACGTGGATGATCGGTCCTTGCTCTATCATCTATGTCTAAGGTTTCATTAAATCGTTCTATAGCACGATAAATGAATCTTTTTGTTATTTTTAACGGTTTCAACAAATTCAAAATTTCAGAAGCATTTTTTCCACACTTATGGAGTGCTATTACAGCGATACGATTTTCTTTTACTCCCCACTCCATGATTTGATTGGAATATTACGCCGTACAGTTCATTTGTTACAAAGTGCAACATAACGGTACAATTCCAGGCTAATTTCTGATAAAGCGCGCATTAGAAATTGTGTGACAGAATTTATAGCAAGACTAGGTAGATATTGGCTCAAATGTAGAAGTGAAGAAATTTGTGCGGTCAAGGATGTTACCAAATATTTTCATTTGTCTTTTTTCGTTCAACAACATTGGTAAGATGTCAAATGAAAGGTGATCGAAAAGTTATTTAAATTGACTGATTATTTTAAAAGAATTAGTAAAATATTAAGAAAACATTATTCATTTCGTAGAGAACGATTTTAAAATATCATAAAATTCCATATCACTAAAATTATAAATTTGAAGGTATAACTAAAAATCATAGAGGATTTTCTGATAGATCATAGTCAGTTTTATACAATTTGATGCATTTAAACAAATATTTAGAATGATAGGCTGGATCCCTCAAATTTTCTTTGCGTTTTTAACACCTTTCCTGATAGCATAAATAGCGTTCATTTGTGTACCATTTTCGGTAATCGTACTACGAAATGTATTAAAGTACCTATTTTCTTTTCATTCCAGCTCACGTAAAAGGCGCCCCTCTTACTCACAGGACGAACGCGATAATTACTTGCCACAATTTCGTGACGATGATCAAATGGATGCGTGCAATGCAGCTCTCGTACTTATGAGCTTGTCGTGCTCTCCACGTTCTCCAAGTGCAGGTAAGATAAATGTAACTAGTGTTAAAATTTAAAGCTGTAATATTAAAATAATTCCACTAAGTCTCAACGTTGTTTTCATCCGATTTATGCAAAACTTTTCTATTGTTTTAATCACTGTTAAGTCACCCAAGTATTTGCTTTACTTCTGTTCTCGACAGCTTTTTTTAAATCGTGTATTAAAAATACGAAATTGGTTTGTATAACCTTTAAAATTATTTCTATACAGTGCGTATTTTGTTTTTATGAGGGGGCCATTTAAGTTATACTTAAAATATTTTTGCACGAAAATCGTCAGAAGTGTTGGGCGAGGGATTATGGCAGAAATTTCCTCGCAAGTGGAAATTCATTTTCTGTTGTGAACAGCATCATCGGGAATGACGACGTTGTAGGCTGTTTACGTCATAACGCTTTCCAGGAACATTGTAAGGATCTTATTCGGGCAAAGTGAATAGACGGTTCCGTCTATTTTACATGGCCTCAGCAACTACGCAATATTTACTCATCCCGTCGAAGTCTGTGGCTGTCTAGAAAATGAATATGACCTTAAAATCTACCCACGTAATCCCCACCGAGTGACAGTCTATACTTTGGCGATGGAGTGATGTCTGGTTTTTGCGGTAGAATAGGATTCGATTTTTCATAGAAAGGGGGGAATAGAGAAGGTTTTGTGTTTTTTGGAGATTTTATTGTAGGAGGCTGATTTACGTCAATCAGAGTAAAGGAAGAAAAATAAACTTGATTTACTTGGTGTTAAAACTTTCTCAATTCTGGACATGTTGCTTGAGATTTAGAATTTAAAGAGAAAACAACACAAAATCGAATTTATAGTGACCTTTATTAGATACTATTTATAATACATTGTCATATTATCAGATCTATTATTCTAGAAATTATTTCAAAGTATTCTTATTCTTTATTATTGCGTTCATAAAAAGTACAAAAGTAAAATGAAATTCGTCCATTTTATTAGCTTATTTTATATATTTGTTTCATTCTCACCAAAAAAGGGTCCGCACCCAACTACAGAAGAAGTTGGAAAATAAATTAAAACCTAAGTTAAAGCTAATTTGTTGTAATATTTAAAAATTTTCTTATAATATAAAATTTAACTACAATTTTTACACATTTTTTAATTGGCACTTAAAACTTAGAAATTCAAAAGATATATACGAAAGTCTTCAAATTGAAAAGTCGTCTTTATAATATTACTGCTAAGCAGACCAATTTTAATAAATATAAAAGAAAAGATGAAACAGATAACGTCATTCTTACTAAAATTATCAATTATTTGTAGGATGATTGTAAAGATAATTTTTTTTTTACTTCATATTATTAAGGCACTGTATGTTAAACAAAATAGCCTTTTTTCAGACAAGTACACTTTCGGCTTCATTAGCTGCCAGCAATGGGAAGTTTTTTTTGAATTTGTCCTATACATATTTTAGTTTTGTAACGTGAAAAAGGGAATAACGTACAGTGAAATGAAGCGATAATAAAAATTAACAACAATTTCAATACTGTTAAAAGAAACATCGTATTATTAGAGTTGCCCGTACATTATATTATACATACCTATGAATATTTTGGATGTTATCTGTGATATAGTCCAGTTGGACTTTTGATTTTCAGGAATAAATAAATTGATGTAAACCAATTGTTCTTTTCCAAAATATATAATTATTATTGTGTTCCTTCGGAACTGTTATATTGGGTCTTACATCTCAGATATAATATGACTGTGTGAAATATCAACTGTATGAAGATGGAATTTAAATGATCTGTGCATATTTAATGGAGATGATGACTGGATGAGAACGTAAATAATTCATCGACCATTTAAATGTGCCTTTGTCGAATATTTCTTACTCTAATATGTTAATTTCCTTTTAAATTATCATTCTAGGACAGTGGAATACTGTTCTTGGATCGAGTCCTGGCAGTAGCAACGCATCTTGGAGCTCATCTGGGACATCATCACCACCGCTTAGTGATGATGGAACACCACCAATTACTGATGGAAATTCACGTATACGTACAGCGTCACTTTCGACATCAGATGAAGGCATAGTCATGGATTACAATGACGAAGCGCCACGCAAAAGAAGGGTGAGTCACAAAATTTTCTATATTTAATTTGTTATTTCTATAACGATGATTAAGGTCGATCAAAAAGCAATGACCGACCATCACTACAATTTTGACCTCCTCGAGGTTTTATTTTAATACCGCCAAGTAGCCGCTAAATATATCAAAAAATCACGAGACTTCTAGGTTACTATATCTAAAAAAAAAAAAAACCCAAATAATATTCAATGGGAAAACAAATGTTTTAATATAAAAAGAGTTTCAAGGGAAGGAGTAGATAGTGAGAATCATAAATGCCTAGTTATACCGGTAGGAAAATTAAAAAATTTTCTAGAATTTTTAAACTAGTTGAGACTCTTGGCGATTATACAAACAAAAAGCGAGGAATTCACCTTGTAAATTTATTTATGGGAATCAAGTATGATTCGCCCTTGTGATGGATATCTGTTATATATCGCTTCCCCTAGTATCGCACTAGCTACGTAGCTTGAAAATCACCATTAAATTTCCATTAGATTTTCGCAATTTAGCCGGTGATGCAATGCCAAAAACGCGTTTCGCTACGCTTTCTCGCCTTGTGTATCTTGCGTTTCTTTTTTTTTCTTCTATTTAATTTATTGATGCGGTAGTAGCCGGCATTCTGAATCAAAGCATTCTCCTCGCCCGCATCGTGCGTAGAAGGTGACGGTAAATTAGAAGAACACTCATGATAGAGTGTGACATAAAAGTGGTCTATTGAAGGAAATCAACATGAACGGCCACTATGCGTTAGCTAATCACACTAGACGCTGTCAGAACTAGGAACAAATAAGTTACCGGCCTTGATACAAGACCGGACCGTGGATTTTTGTGTTATTTTCGTTTATTTATTTTTGCGGCTAAGAAAAAATGTGGCAGTTACTGAACATTTCAGTTGTTCAGAGTTATTTGATTAACATTTTAAATAGTTGGGATAAGATTGTTATGGCTCATTATACGTGGATAAACTTTCACTGTTGACAAATTTCATAAGTTATTTTGATAAAACAGTTCAATCTGTATCTTCCAAAAAGAGGTTTTTGGCTCATTAAGAATTAGTAGAATAGTCAATGCTTGTACGCATACTTACCTAGGTTATTGTTTTAGTAATTACATATGATTTAATTCGTTTAGAAATTTCTGAATTGTTTAGCATATATACCAAAAATCAGGAGTACCAGAGAGTTGAAGTTAATCTTTATAGATATTTTGCAATTCACGTTATGTTTTAAAGAAAATTAAGTTGAAGTTCAAAAACTGGTAAACACATATTTACACTATTTTTCAACCCTAAATTTTATAGATGTAAGTATACCTTTTTCAATGTAAGAAAAGACTTAATTCTGCTGCCAAGCATAACCAAGTCCATCTTATATGGGTCCCTGGACACCGGGGAATCGACAGCAATGTGACCTCTGACGCTTTAGCAAAAGAGGGCGCAAGCTCTCCTCCCCTGGGACCGGAGCCCATTCTTGGTGTCAGCTTTACAAAGTTGAAAAACTGGATAACTAGATCCATGGACTCAATACATTGGTCAGATATGGTCCAGTATATCAACCTGTAAATTCACCAAATGGTTCATTGGCCGTCCAGGCAGGAACAATGCAAAACTTCTATTTGGCTTAGGCAGGAAAGATTGCAGAAAGCTTATAGGGACGGTCACAGGACATAACACATGCTGCGGCAAGCATCTGAACACCTTAGGGATCATCAGCGACTCGGCTTGTCCTTCGTGCGGGGAGGATGAGGATAGTACGGAGCATTTCCTCTGTAACTGTCCGGCCTTCTCCCATGCGCGCATGACGACGTTTGGCGCTGATGTAATGAGAATGGAAGACTTCAATTCTCAATCTCTATCTGATGTTCTTAGGTTCGTCAAGATGACTAAAAAGTTCGGATGGGGTAGGGGATGAGTGTAATGGACCGTGGTCGGAGCGCTCGAGGCTGACGCCTCCCCCTTTCTCTCTAATAATAATAATAATAATAGGTTAGGTTAGGATAGGTTAGGTGGCTGCCTAGAAAGGCACACTTAGGCCAATTTTGGCCCATTGTGTTACCACGTAGCGCAGGAGACCATGGTTATTCGTGGGATTCGAACCCACAGCCTCTGGGACGGTAGGACAGCGCGCTAAAAACTGAACTATCAGAGACCCCAATAATAATAATAATAATACCTTTTTCAAGAGACTTATAGAGGATCCTTAGGGTCGAGCAAGTAGCATGTTGGTCTTATAGTCCCTAAAGATCCAAGTTCGGTACTCTGGACAAACTATCAGTTAAAAATTCATTGTAATGAAAACTATATCAACTTTTAACTCACCCAAATTCCATTCATTTTTCTATGATCTTGTGAGTTTTTCTTTGAAAAGGACGATCAAAATGCATTTATAGAAATTCTAGTAAATTAAAAAGATGACTAATACGGTTCGTATGTGTTTATTTAAACATTTAACATATAGTAATAATTAATAAGTTAATAATTTCAAAGTTTGAAATCATACTAAATAAAATCTCCCTAATACCTGTCCAGAAATAGATTTGTCTATCTTTTTAATAACAAAATATAAAAATCTGCCCAAACAATCGCTCTAACCTTCGAAATTTACGATCTATCAAAATGGTCCAAACCGTATACATTCCTCTTTGTATTCTGCTCTCGTTAGTCGCCCCCACAAGAGGAAAATATAAAAAAAATATCTGTCGCAAAATTAATTGGGGCTAGCATATGTTTTGAAAATATTTTCACGCGTCCCTAGATCTAGAAATAACTGGAGCAGCATTATCTTCAGAATTGTCTCACTTATGAGCCCAACTGAAAATAAACTCAGTCGTGTGAAGTCGCTAGAAATGAAGCCAGCATAAAAAATCGAGAAGAAAAAAAAAAAATCAATTCGCGCGCAAAAAGAAAAAAAAAACGCATTTGGCGTCATCATCACAGATAAACAATTACGCACCAGCGAAAGCTTGCCAAGCCGGAAAATATGTAAACAAAGGTGAGCGCACAAAAGCTTGCGCGTTTCATATACTGGCAAAACAGGAAAGCGGCTATCAAGGAAAACTACACGATTTTGTCACCTCACCTCCTAATGTTTGTTTTCTCTACAATTTTTTATGCTACATAAAATTAATCTGCCGCTTGCGAGCCGCAACTTGTTCTGGGATGCTAACTTTGTGGTGGGTGGATTACATCATAACAAGCTTCGCGATGCGATACGAATTGGAGCTTTTCTTTGGAGGGTATCTTCTCCAATGTTGGCGGAATCGCTAGCATAATAAACGTGCGGAAAACGCATGATTCCAATTCGAATGTATGCGAAGAAAATCGCATTCTGCTGGCGTCAGCTATTGCGACCCCGACTAGTGGTAGTCACTCGCATAACACAGCCCCATGTCGAGGAGGAGGCTGTTTCGTGCATGCGCACTCCGCTCCATGTATACCCCGATCCGAGACGTAACCTTGGACTCGGAATGCACCAAGGGATTTGTTGGCGTATGCCTAAGCCTCAACGGTGATGGTTTTATCACTTGATTTCATTAAAGAGTCTCAAGAATCTGCGGTATTATAACTAGGTGGAGCTAACCGAGTGGTTTTTTATCATTTAACTCGAAAGCTATTAATGTCGCCATGTAGGCGACAAGAATGGTTTCCGAGAGATTTCATGTTCAAGGCCACTAAAAAGCTACAAGTAGTTCGAAGATAATGTCTTTCCACCCACCCTATTTTCAAGGTGGTACTATGTGAAGTAGCCATTTTCTGCTGCAATTCCAATGGTGCTGTAGAATTTTATTCTTAGCGCTCATTGTAAAGAGCTAATTGATTTTCAAACAAACCAATTTGCTGCAGATTTATGCGGGTACTTTTGTGGATGTTGTAAAACACCCTCCGCCAAAAGTAATCTTATTATACTTTCTCTAATCGTATTTATAAAAACTTACAAAATAACCTTGAAATTCGGAAAATTTATTTAAAAAACATCCTTAAGATTTAGAAGGATTGATAGAATACAATTGGAAAAAACGAAACACTTATAAAATCACTTCGGTATCTATCACAATCGTTGTTTTTTTTCAGAGACTAGTAAATGTAAACAATTGAAATTTGGGACATTGCTCAAATACAGATATGAATTTTAAAAGTTGAATTTTACTTTGATTGTTATCTCTAACACTATTGTTCAAAAAAATCTGAAAAAATCCTTAAACATTGAGAATAAAGTGTAGATTAAATGAAAATAATCAGTATTGCAGTACAAAAAAGAAGGACCTACGATACCCTTTTTCTCTTTTTTTTAAATGAAGAACGCTTCTGATTTGTTTGTTTGGTTTGTCGGCTTTTTATTTTTTTTTAAATAAACATATTTTAGGTATGAATGAAAATTTTGAAATTACTATAACGCCATCTAAATTAAATTTCAACACCACTATAATTATAAATTGAATTTATTGGTATATCAATTAAAATAACAAAACTCTAACAGAAGTTGTGAGACTAAATTTGCTGTATTATATTTTTTTTAATTTTTTAAGTATTTGGAAATTGAGGTATAATTATACAAAAATGAGATAAACGTTCATTCATTGCCTAAATTTCAAGTAATAAAAAGCATAACACAAACAGGAAAAATTAACAAAAAGTTATTTCCTGACCTACTTATGTTTCCTCAGGAATTTCAACGGAAAAAACCTGTAAATCATAATTTCGTTTGAAACTAAAGAAATCTTTAAAAGCTAACAAATTACCTCAAAGGCACTTTTAACGACGAACGGTCAGGGTACCTCTCGGCCGGCGAAACTGAAATATGAATGCAAAGTGGCCATAACTTACAGACAGCAGAAATTCTCATAAAAGCCGATCATAAATGTTGCAAAACTCGAAATTGTGCCAGCTCGCAAAAACTAGAGGATTAGAAGTAAGAAATCCAATCACTGCCGCTATCCAACCCGAACGGTCAGCTTGGGCGGGCTGGACAGAGTCAAGGAACTTCTAAGCACATATTCTTGGATTGGCGTCGGGTTCTATGGAGCTACCCGCCTTTAAACTGGGCCACAGTAATTTTTCCTTGAACATATGCCGTTCTGGCCGCTCAATCTGACCCATTCAACTGCATGCGCTCGTTTGTAATAAAAACCAGTTTATGGCCTAAGACTTAGAGCTCTTAAGTCTTAAAGTGCAAGCGCAACGATGGCACCTTACTTTTCGCATGCGCAACATACTCCTTACGGTTGCATCAGCTGCTAAAGTGTGCGCAATCGAGGGCAATATCTCTCTATCGTGCGCGCGGGGGGCTGAGAACTATTTCAAAGTGAAACGATTATGTTTGGAGGATTTTATGCTTATGCAAATGTGGCCGTCCACCGCACAAAAGCGAAGGCAGTTTCTCAACATGCAAAATTTATTGGTGCCGTGGCGCCCGAGTTTTGCGCATGGTATGCGCACAAAGTACACTTATGCGACTTTAACTGTCGTTTAAAGTGGTTTTCACTATATACCCTGTTGCATACTATTCCGCGGCCAGGCGAGGCGGGAAAAATGAAAGTTCATGAAAAACAAAAGTGAGCTATAGATGTGCTGAAGAAAGTGAAATATGAGTTCGTTACAGGTGAAAATTCATTCACTTTTTTTCAAACTCGCTTGGTTTTTTAGTATATGAAATTACAAGTAACGAATGGTTGGCTTCGCATCTTCGACTCATTTAAAATAAAACGGATGTATTGGTGGATCCACTAAAAATAATATGGGTATGGTAGGAGAGATTAGGAAATAAGTAATGGGGAAATTTGCGCGCGCAGCTATTTTTATTTAATCTCTTCCGCATAGGAAGAGATACATAAGTTGGTGAACTGTCTAGGTTTGGAGGGAAAGGGGAAAAGTGAAAGGTGATGTCAACTGAATAGTTACGGTAAAATTAAGGTATAATATGGAATTTTATGGTTTAATGCTGTTTTCATTAATCGTGTTAGATGAATCAACTTGCAATTATAAGTCTCATGATTGTTATTTCTTATTTAACTATCTTTCGTTATATCCCATCTTCTTCGATATCCTCGGTACCTTTAGTACCTACCTGAGTTTAAAGCGTCTTAAAACAGAATAAATCATACAAACCTTATAAACTTAATAAAATTAATTGTTAGTGAATTTCTTCAATGATATGAAAAATAATAATGCTCATTTTTTCTGATAACAAAACTTAATTTTGTAAAAAAACTCCAAAAATCTAAAAGCAATCTATTTGATGATGTATATTGTTAAATAAATTAAACCCGCCCATAAAGGCACTTTTTACACCAAACAAGCAACACCAGTTGTCAATAAGAAATAAGATCATATGTCACTATACATATGCGAGTATTACGTTTTAACAAATTTTGAGAACAGAATACTGAAAAGAAAAATGACGATTATCAACAGTTCATATTTTTTATTTAATAATTGTTTGACGAAAGTTATGAAAGCATTGCGCAGTTCATATTTTTCTGTTAGGTATAAATAAAAACAAAAATTATTTGCATATCAACAGTTTCTTACTACATTTTGATACGTATGTATTATATTTTATGTAGTTTTCTATCAAAAATGCTAGCTATATTTAATTTCATTCAATAAATAGAAGCTATAGATATTATAGACATCCATGTCTTTTACTGTATTAACTAAATTAAATTTAAATCAAGGATTAGATCTAGGTCTACAGTCTTGTCAAGGCATAATAAAAGTGGCTCGTCTTCGATGTTTGCCTATTCCAAAAAATTGATCAAAGAATCTGTATCAAATTTTGTCTGAAAAACAAAATTAAGTGCGCGGACGCGTTTCGAATGTTGACTGTGGCATATGGTGAAGCTACCTTGGCCCAAAGCAACGTATACCGGTAGTACAAAATGTTCTCAGACTGCCGAGAAGGTGTGAACGACGAAGAAGGTTCCGGACGGCCGAGCACGTCAACAATGGAGGAGAATGTCGTAAAAGTGAAGAAAAAGTTATGACCAATGGTCGAATCACCGTTAGAGAAATTGCTGAGAGCCTAAACATATCGATTGGCTCGTGCCATTCGATTCTTACCAATGATTTGGGCATGAGATGGGTCGCCGCGAAATTCGTGCCAAAATTGCTCAATTTCGACCGAAAACAGCATCGCATTAACATTGCTAAGGAGCAATTGGCCTCTGTCTGCGACGAACCAAATTTGCTCCAGGGGGTCATAACTGGTGACGAATTATGGGTTTATGGTTATGACGTGGAAACCAAAATTTGATACAGATTCTTTGAGCCATGTTTTTTTTTTGGAATAGGCAAAAATCGAAGACAAACCAAAACACGTCCAAGCAAAATAGCTGTCAAAAATTAACTGAACATTCAAAATAGCCGAGCTTATCAGCACAAATGAGAGACATGAGTGTCAACATAACGCCACAAAAAAATCGAAAATCGAATATACGTAGCCCGCGGAAATTCAAAATTCGCGATACTTTTTGAACAGACTTCGTATGTTGGACTCAAAAACCACTGAATGGATTGTAATTTAATCATGAACCCAACACTGGATATTCAGAAACTTGTCAAACTCCAAATTTTAGATAAAATATTCCATAATTTACTAGGGAAATAAAGCTGTTATCTGTACAAATTTCTGATATAAATCCAATGAATGAATGAAAAAGGAGGGAGTCTTTTGCGATACAAAGAAAATATGGCGAATGTTTTCACCCCATAACCCAGAGATTTCTATCTCTTGCCATTATTTTTACCTATAAAGGAGTAGGTAAATGTAAAAACCGTTGAAACAATTTATATTTGGATATTTCAAAAACTTGCAACTGAAGTTTGTTAATAGATGACAAGTTTACATAAATCCCACAAATTAATTGCGGTATATATGCTATAGGAAACCATTCTTTCTTTCATTCAAAAGATAAATCTAAACAAAAATGCCCAACAAAGTGAATTTCTCTTGATTATTTTATTCTATTCCTTTTGAAAGACCATAGACCGTACAACAGGTACTATGACATTACTAACTACAATGCGGTAGATTACCTATTTTTCTGAACTAGTAGTAATCGATCACTGTCAGGTAAATTTACGTGGTATTTATTTATTTTTCGACTTCGTCCCTTTCGAAGAGAAAAGCCAAACAAAACACGCAAATTGTAACCAATGCCCCTCTATCGTATCGAAATTAATCCAGTTAACAATTCCCTTACGTAATCCAACAAAAATTACACGCAAATGCCATGAAAGAAGTCCATCTCATAGAAAAACAAAATTAAAGAGGTTGTGTCCCCCCCATTACATGTGATGAGGCGGGCTAATGCTCACATAGGGGAGCATGACTGTCCCCGATGTTTTGCATATTTGTCTACTTGGTTGCTAACAAAAGATTAGATAGATATATTCGTCGTAGCCTGCCTTACGTAGAAAAAATAAATAGAAGAAAAAAAAAAAAACGCAATCCAGCATTTATGTAGAAGCAACAAGGAAAACAATCCCATCAGGAAGACATTTAAGCCACGTTATTTTTATTTATATCTCCGATGTTGTGCTCTTGGGGCCATACCTCGTCCGTAAAATGCCTCGAACTAATTTTATCGGTGTCTGTTGCTAATTTAGTTAAACAAGGTCAGTAGAGCGAACAATGCACGACAAAACATGGACGGATCGATGGGAAAACGCCCGAATCAAGCCGATCTCAAAAATCAATAGAGTTGGACAGATTCAAATGAGATATTAAATTATAGAACAATTCAAATGAAATGCAAAACGCTAGTAGAATTGTTCTGCCCTAGATGAAATTCAAATTTGGGGGGATAAAAAAATGTCCATTTAGACAATAATCCATACAATGGCAATCGTAAGCGCAATGACGATCATTGCCATTTTCGATCGACAAAACAAAGAAAAAAACAAAAAACAAAAAAACCAACCTCTACCGCCTGTGAATGTCTGTTCTCCCAATTAATGCAAGGCCTCCAGCACAAGGGCAAAAATTTAATCAATGTAAATGCCATTGCTTTTGTACCGGCATGCAATTTGAATTGAAATTGCGGGCACTCGCGCTGCGGCCGTTGATGCCATTGACCCTGACTGATTTTGTACAAAAGCCGACTGTGACAAAAAGGAAGAAAAGCGAACATTGCAATTTTACGCTCCAAATCACGGCATGTGACCGGAGCGTTATCAGCATAGGCGGAGTTCAGTCATTAGCGCAATCGCCACATCCGATGAATCCATAGCAGTTCGCCTGGAGGTAACATTTCGCTTTATCTGATATAGTTTGTTTTACAATAATTGATTGCAGTTGCAAAACGATCGTTTACTTGACCCATGAGCCATCATCGGTGGCAAAACAAGTGATTATATTGCGCTGAAATCTGTTCCGAATGACCTCCCTAATCGGTGTAGCGTAAGGTTTTAAGCAATGATTGGTTGCGGAAGAAAAATTCGTAAAATAAAATAATGCTTTTATCATTATTTGTTTATTAATTAATGAGTTAGAGAGAATAATTTGCCTACTAGAGTTACATAAATACTTCCAATTTTCTTTTCAATTAAATCTAAAGACAGCTTAGTTAAAATTAACTTAACTTCAGTATCTTCAGTAACTTGTTATAAAGTATCATGCATGCCATGCGTAACTGAAGCATATACCGAACTCCTTAATTTTGCTTGATAGCTAACAAAACTAGCAAATAACCTACACATTTTAATTCATACAAAAGTTATATAATCAATATTATAATCATATTCCACAAAAACTACTTCAAAATAGGTCCTATTGATTATTCCACACTTCACCTGCAGCAGTTGCCAACCAAATGTTAGAAAAGAACGAACTAAACAACAATTGCCAACATGAGATGGATGGGTTCAGAGATAGCGTTGAAAAACTAAAACCCTGACAATATTAGCAGACTGAGTTGAATTTGTTTTTTATTGGATTCCATATAAATTTATAAAAATTCATAGAACTTCTTTTATAGGTAGGGGAAAATCGGGTGATTCGGGACTAGTTTTGTAAAAACGTTATAAATCAGAAAAAAAACATTTTTTTTTTCAATATGTTAATACATTTTCCCTTTAATTGGTTTATTAACTTTGACTGTGTGACGTCATTTTGTTATACGATTATATTTAAACAATTTATAGCTGATTTATAAAAAAAAGTGTCTTTTTGGCTTTTCAAAAAATTGTCGGGTGAACTGGGACACGACTTTCAGAGTCGATAAAACTGAGTTTAAAACAATATTTCATCAACAATATTTATTTTTTTACTTAAAAAATACTAAACGACATTATTGTTTACAAAATTGAAAAACAATATTTGTTTGTTTATTATTATAAACAATTTTTTCTTTTTGATTTGAAACTACAAAAAAGAGGTTAAAAGAGGTTAAAAGAGGTTAATTAATAAAAATAATTATTTATCATATTTACTAACGATTAACAAATTTGGGTCAATAACAAAGTTAAATAACGCATCATCAAAGTTCTAGATTGATCTTGAAAAAGTGTCCCGATTCACCCGAAATGCACTTTTGTTAAACAAACGCATGGTTTTAACTACAATTTTACAATAATCACAAAATCTTTTTTCTCCCTAATAGGTAACTTCCTAACGAATAGATTTTATCAACTTACCTTTAATTTAATCTTCAAAATTATTTATTTAGGCATCTCCAAAGTCTTCACAAATAAAACTTTCAAGTGTCGTAATTTGTATTAACATTCGTCACGAAGTTAATAATACCCGCAGTCAACTCAAACTTAAATGAAATAATGTAAATGGTCAAAGGGTATATGGAAACCGCAAAAGTACCAACTTAATAAAAAGATAAACCCTTTGAAAAGCCATGTCCCTATTCACCCAAACATCCCAGATCACCCGACTTTCCCCTACAATAATGTACCAAAAATCTCAACAGATATTACGCTTACATTTCGATATAGAAGTTTTTATTTTTAAATTAACGTACGTATATTATTCTGTTATAATATTTTTAACCAAAATATCCATAATCTATCATTTGTCCAATTTATTTCTTATTGCTAAATTGCATATTTTTAGGAGTTAAAACACAAAATTCGTTTTTATAATGAGCATTTTAACAAATCCGGTCATGTGTAATAAAATGTTCCTGTTTGTATTTGCTAATGTATATTTCAAAAAATATCTGAAAAGTAATTGAGACAACTCATTTCCTCTTCACTGCCTTCTCATTCTAGACACGTTTTTTTTTAAAACATATATTCATTATATAAAACATGCAAAAACAGTGACTGTTCTCATAAATTCCCCACAAAAATAGTGTCATTACCTACCCAATAAATACCATGATACACTGTATTCATAACTTTTTGCCTCAAACTCCAAAAGACACCGCCAAAAATAAATGTTAACCCTATGTGTTTCACCGAAACCACTTAAATCAAAATTTGGCAAATATAACAAAAAAAAATACATACTTAAAAAAGTCCAAAAAAAGGAAACAAAAAGAAAAAAAAAGCAAAAATCAAACCAATGTCGTCATGTCTAGACACGGCAGACACCTGCTTTTTTCATTATTTTCTTTTGTGGGTATTTAGCAAATAAACAAAATCTGACGAGAAACAGGGTTATGCCACCACCAGACCATGCAGTCCGACTACCCACCGACAGCTAATTCTCCATGGACCATAGAAGCAGACGGTCGGTGGAACATTGCGCAAAAAAATTATTCACCTCTATAACTTCTAGTCAGGTGTTAAAAGGTGAATGGATAAACTGTTCGTAACACGATAAATTGTTGTTAAGAAAAAAATTTTAAATCTTAACAAAATTAGACATGCATCTCAAATTAATCGATGCAAGTTTTTTGGATGAATCACAATCGTCACCTCTGCAATTTATTGGACGGTTTGAATTTTTATTATGCTTATTTTTAGCTATTTCTATAAAATAATTGGAGTAATTACTAGTGCAGATCCAACAGTCGGTTTCCATTACAAAACAAAATTTTCGTGCATAGTTCCAATTAATTTGCAACAGTACTTCCATTATCAACAAAAGGAGAAAAAAACCTTAAATATTCCGAAATTAATTTACGGTAATATAGCAAATTCAAAAGCCTAGAAGGCGTATAAATATGCGTTGAGAATGGATAGAGAGTATCGAATCAATTTAACCATGAACGACTTGATTTAAATATTTATATTGTGCATAACAATAGCCTTTTAAGCATTTCAAATACAATATATATATAATTAAATAGAAATTTAAACCCACAAGAATTGAGTAAAAGTTGCGAGAGTTTTATATTTCAATTTTGAATACATTTCCTAGAGTAAAAATCTGATAAGTAATATCAAGAAACCAGAGGAAATCATTACAAATTTAGTGGAGGAATCCAGTCCTTTCGGTATTTTATTTAAAATGATATTTAATTCTATAATTATTCAGAAAAACTACATTTTGCTTCTCTAAAAAGTTCTTATATGTACCTATTTTACCCATAAGTAAAAAACTTTAGAATTAACAGATAGTCCTATTATTTTTCTCAGACGGTTATCTACTACTGTATGCAATTAACATATCATTTACGATTGACAATAAAATTATTGATTAATCAGTTTGATACTTTGTTTATTTTACAAAAAACCATGGCATTATTCATCATAGTTAAAGTATAAAAAGGTTCTGTAGAAAATGACGAATTATGTTTTTGATAGAACTTTTAAAAAGTGTAAGTTAACTTAGAGTAAAATAATCTGAAATTTTCATTTAAAATAAACGAATTAACTATTTTATCAAACTTTATTTTTTTAAAAAAAAAAGGGTAATATCCTAAAATAGGCGACCTATTTTCACTAAAAAAATCCGAAATTATTCGCAAATGACCATCCCAACGGCACACTGTGCACTCAGAAAGTTGTTGTGAGAAAATGGAGGATGCTTTTAAAAACTCAGAGGGTCTAATTAATTTGAAAATTCAGGTATTCAACGGAATGTAGCTCCAAACTCCTGTCTGAAGGAAAACTTTCTTTCACCTGATGTGCACTTTAAGCAAAGAAGAAAGCCTTGTACTAGCGTTCCACTTGGATCAAATAAGTCAGTCTCAGTCCCTCAATTCTCGGCTGAGGAGCGGAGCAAGGAGTGCAGTGCCGCGCGTGCACCACCACATTGAATATAGAAGTCCACCGTGGACATATGATATGTACATACAAACCTAAAGCAATTTCTAACTTAACTCATCCTCCGCAACTCATCGCTCTATTGCGCGTTATAGTCGGTGTCCAACCGACCAGCCCCCGGCATGTGTCTTAGTGTCCTCTAATCAATATGCAACCAGAATTGCTTGCTAAAAATAAGCACGATAATGCGCCCGAACAATACATTGAAAAGTGCACGGCGCGTACTGCAACCAAATCGGCCAAACCGCACTGTGGCGGGCGGATCAGCTGTGTAGCCTAATACCTCTGCCGCCCATCAGAGGCGTCCATAAAATTTTAATTGCCATCTATGCGGCCCGAAACGTGCCTAGATTTACTTATGAATCGCTCAGATGCCGGCTGCATATGCATTTTGGGGGCGGGTGGGCTGCGGTAAAGCTCTTGGGGATTGCATAACGACTGCACTTTTCCCATAATTCAGATCAGCTGACGACATGGCCACCGCGGCCCGCCTTCCCCATAAAATTGCTTGCCGCTTTCGTCGCGCACCGGAGCCTCAGGCTTGCCTTTTTGGCACAGTTTGCCGCGGCACGTGTACAACTACATCGTATCGTGCAATTGTTGCTCACGAAGGTACACTATACGGCGAAATGCACTGTGTAATTGCAATTGTAGTTGTGCCAGCACCTTCTGCATGTGTGCCAAGTGCACTGTTCAAGGTGACGACGAATCTCGGCAATTCTCTTCCTTGAGTAGGCTGAATAGCGGCGACCCGGCGAAATTTTTCACAAAAAAGAAGAAATTATAGTCTTACTTCCTTTCCCCACCACTTTTTATGACGCCGTTTTTTTTTTTATATATTTTTGCAAATTAATCGCATGCATACCTCCCCCTCCACCCGACTCCCCGCTGTCCTTGAGAATTGATAAAAAGCTCGGCAGGCAGCGAGCAGTAAATGATAAATCTGCCTTGACCTTATGCAATCATCGTGATTATGCCGTCTTTGGTGGTTAAGTACCCGCAGGCCCATCCCCTATACTCCCCCAGGGCAAAATGCCTGTGCTACGGATTGTGAACGGAAAAAGTTCGCTTTGTTTCATTTTTTTGCTTTTATGGACGCTACGCCGAGTTATGCAAGGCCTTAACAAGGCAAAATTACTCGTACTATATTTCTTCGATTATCAGTTTGATTCGATTGCGTTCGGTGGGGCTCTCGAGAGTGTTTACTGCGGCATATTCGAGTAATAGCCACGTTACGCAACGATCAGGGGTCGCTTTCATGAGATAGGACGTTCCTTTGTCTTCTAAAGAAAGAAAGCTCAATGGAAGGGAGACATTCGGTTCGGTCAATTAGTCCAGGAGAACAATGACAAGTGACGGAAAGTTTTATGGAAAAAAAACCATTTGAAATTTAATTCGGAGAAAGTATTTTCGTATAAGGCTGATTCACAAACGACAGTATCTACCGCTATGAAATGGTATCGCTTTTAATGCTTTGTCAAATAAATTGGGGTCTTAAATACTTAAAAATTAAATAGTTATTCATTTGCTAAATATTAGTCATATACAATCAATGAAATGCTGATTTACTTTACTTTTTTCACTTTTAAAAGAATATTAAACATCTTGAACTGGTCCGTTTATCAACAATCATGGCATAAAGCCATCTCGCAAGGCATGGGTTTTTTAAACGAACAAAAATTTGCATTAATATGCGTTTCTAGCATTTTTCAGCAATCTTAAACCCTCTACGATATTTTTACTAAAATTTAGATACTGCGAATAAAAGACTTCGGTTCTTGACTTTACATTTGCTAAAATGAACTATACAAAATTTTACATATCGAATCCAACTATCTGAAAAATTGAGGTGTGATAAAGTTAAATCGATTCTTTTTCTATGCCAGTTTGCCAATACGAAATAATCACACTTAACCGCTTTTTAACGCTTCCATAGTTGTTCAGCTTCCCTCCATTAATTAAAGCGACCGAAGCAAAGTTCAAAACCTAAAAAAAATATTAAAAGTTCCTAGAGGGGACTTAGGAAAAAAAAAACTAAGCCGATCAAGCTAGCCGCTAGCGACAGTCTGTCTATTGCTGTCGGACACTATCGCAAATGCAACGGTTGCAGACGTGTTTTGCTCGATAGTGGGCTTCAGCTTGCACACATTAAAGTTTGCCTTTTGTTTGCTACTTCCTCCTTCCCTTGGCGCGTGGGGTGGAGCCTTATAAAAACCTTTTTTTTTTTTCTCAATTACTAACTCCACAGTGCTCCTACGACTTTACCAAGAGTTGCTAGATTAGAGCGGTGTTCCGGCACTTCGCGGTAACCGGTGGCATTTGAGGAAATACCGCACAATCAGCCAAAGTCGCAACAGCTGTGCAACTCGGAGCTCAAGGTCACCGATGATAATGCAAAAAGTTAGAAAACGAATTCCACGACCACTGCAATTTTAAAAGCGCGTCTACCAGCCAACTGTGGTGCGGTGCGCGGTGATGTAACAAGAAAAGCAACGAGCACACCAGCGCACACAGTGCGCTATTAGTCAATATTTTTTTTTTTTTTTTTTTACTTTCGCGAAATCTCACCTGTGTGCCACGATGCAATCAGCTAGTCGGACGGACGTCGTCGTCACAGCTAAAACGAGCGCACCTTTGTTGCTAAGTTAGGGGCGGGGGGGTTTGGAGACCCGCGGCTAAAGCAGCGCAGCAATACACGAACTTGGTGCGCAGTGCTTGAAGCCGGAGCTTTGTGCACTGCGATGCTGTGCGCTCACCTTTTGCAGTTTTTCTAAAGGTTTTGCAACGTTTTTTTTTTTTTTTTGGATTTTCATTTTTCTGATTCCCAGGTGGGAAAAAATTTAAGTGGATTTCTGTCTTATTCCACGTTTTTATGGACTCCTATCGGCGGCACTGTTGCAAGACTACCGTCTAATGAAACGTGCCAGTCTGCACTTTGTCGAATGCAATAGTCGACGAAATTTTAATACTAATTGGGTGGCCGCGTGTGTCCTTGGCATTTTCGTATGCTGTTGCTACTGGTGGCATTGTCCATTTGTATTTTATTTTTCTGTGGCCTTCGTCCGATCCATGAATCTTTTCATTTACTTTATTTTTTCTCCCAAATGTCTGAGCTTTTTATATATATATAGTCTTTTTTCCTCTCTGAAATTTGTAGAGTGCGCACTTGCGAATGTTATGCACTTTCAATGTCACCCGTGTCATGGCTTTGTGGCATCACGACGCCGCCGACCAACTCCCACCCAGGACACATGCATTTTACAGTGATTCTCTCCACTTCGCCCCTATTTTTTTTTTAACATACGCAATGAAATGGTGTATCGGTTGCTCCAACGAGTATGTTGGCTCTTTTAACGTGTCTCGTCTGCCAACAGACTGACTCAATGGAGTCACATCGTCTGTATACGTGTTTAGCAGCACTTGAGAAAATTATTCAAGTTGTCGATTTTTGCACTGAATTTTGGGGGAGATTAGACGCTGAAAGGGTTGGCAGTGGGAATTTTTTCGGGAATTCAAGAGCAATCAAAACGGATAAAGCCGAGACAGGCAGCCGAAACTGGCTAACAAGGGCTGTGCTGTGCTAGCGACCTTTTTCTCGGATGCATGCACTGGCCCAAACAAACCTTCCCCTGATTGCCTTTCAACATTACGAATAGAAGATTAAAAAGCACTGTTAATGCAAATTTACAATAAAAAAAATTCGGCAATCAAATGAAAGAGCTTGTTCTGACTAGAATTTCATTTTTCATTCATTGTTCGCCAATAAACCGGGGCTATGCTCCCTCATTTCACTCCGTTTTACTGAACAACTCTTGATTTGTGACTACCGCCGGTTTAACGCTCTGTTTTGTCTGGAATAAGGCGGTTCAATCTCTTGAGACTATAAGCGTCGTTAGCACTTAGCCAGATGGCTTGACAATATCCCCCCCATCCTCCCCCATACACAATTTCCCCTCGCACAACAGCAGTCAAAAGTCTGCTTTTATATCTATACTCACTAAATAGAACTATCAATCTTAACCCTATAATAATTGGTCAAAAAGTATAAAAAAATATATTAAACTCACTACATTCGCGGATAGATTACATAGAATCATTCAAATATAGAGGATCCTTCATTCCAAAGCTTGTTGAATTAGTCGCTACTTCATTATGAAAAAATTGTATTGTATAATAAAGGGATGGAATTACGTATCTCGAATCGATCAAATCGATTCGTCACTTTTAGCGTTCGTTTCGAATATATTTTGGTATCATGTAACTTTTTCGAGCAAGTCATTTTTAACGTAGAAACATGATCAGAATGTAGTAAAAGAGTGTATATGAATGAACTAGTGTGACAGTTATTATTATTGTTATTTAAAAATCAATTTGTCAACTAGTTGTTATTTAAAATTAAAAATGTTTTTTATGGAAGATGAAAGCAGTGATGAGGATGCCAATATGTGTATTCTGCGGCGAGAAGTGAGGGATAAAAGCGATCCTTTAAGTCTTTGTGAAAAAGTGTAAGCATTTTGCAAAATTTATTTTCTAAATTGATACTTAGACATGCTTCTATGGAAGTCATGCGAGGCCACCCCTAGCCTATTGGCTGGAGTTTTCTTAAGATCATTTTATTTTTCAGATTTCGTAAGCAATTCAGACTAAGGAAAGATGCTTTTTATTTTGTTTTGAATGCTTTACGGTTGCCGCATGGGCACAGAAGCACAGTGATACCACCGATTTTAAAATTGGCTGCTACACTGAATATGTTAGGTAATGGATCATATCAGAGCAATGTTGGATCCAATGTTTTTATTGGTATGGCCCAATCAACTGTCTCTAAAGTATTTAATGAAACAATTAATGCTTTAGAGACACAATTGTGTCCTGAGTGGATTACAATAAAAACAAGGAAATTTAATGAGACCAAAAAGCATTTTTACAATAAATATAAGATTCCAGGGGTAATTGGGTGCATCGATGGAACACAAATAAAAATTATTAAGCCAACCCTGAATGAACAAATGTTTTTTAGTCGGAAAGGATATCATAGCATTAATGCAATGATAGTAGGTAAATGTGTTTTGAAACTTGATATGATTCGAATACCATTAATTTTAGATATGTGATGAGCTCTATAACATTATTGCGGTTAATTCTTGCTATGGTGGTGCAGCTCACGATTCTTTTGTATGGAATATGAGCAATGAGAAACGTTTTTTTGAGGAATTACATCGAAACGGTGATACTAGTTCAAGATTATTAGGTAAAGAGATTTAAATATGTACAACAGTATTGAATAATGTTTGTAAATGGTTTTTCTTCACAGGTGATAGTGGTTATGGTTTAGCCCCGTGGCTTTTAACGCCGTATCGCTCTGCGAATGTTGAATCACGGGAAGAAGTGTTTAATAAAGTCCACTCTGCTGCAAGATGCATAGTGGAAAGAACTATTGGCATTTTAAAAGGGCGATGGCGGTGCTGTTCATCTGATCGGGTATTGAGGTTTACGCCAGAAAAAGCTTCGTCTATAATCAACGTATGCGCAGCTCTACATAATATCTGTATCGCATACAACGTGGAATTCACACCTGCGGATTTGGTAGTTCCAGACGATTACATAAACTCCGAAGCAAGTTTTGAAGACGATGCTATAACAAGGACAGCGCAAAGAATAAGGGACAGCATCAGGGACTCCTTATTACGCCGATAGGTTGTTAGAGATTTTGGATACTTGTTGCACAGTTTGGAGTAATTAGAATTTTTATTTTTTCAGGGTTATTCGGAGTCGAGCTCCCACATAAGTGAAAACATTATTTTACTCAAATATATATTTAATCAAATTTAAGTTTTTCATTTACAAAAGTTAATAGCCACAAACAAACTATATACTGTCTAACCTTTGCCGTTTAAGAGTATTGCTTTCTATTTTCTGTTCTAGTAGCATAGTTTGTAATTTTAGTTTTTCTATTTTGTGTATCTCTTTTTTTCCTCTAAATCGTACATCTTTCTCTTTATATCCGAATTTTTCTTTTTAATTTCTAGTATTTCTCTTTGTATTTTGTTGCTTTCTTCTACAGCAGAGACGTATCTACTGAAAAGATTTAGTCTTTCTTCTTTATTGGTTCTGCGACGTGGTGTATGGGAAAAAATGTCCTGCGTTTCTTCACGCGATAATTCCAAATCAATGTTTTCCCGGTGTGAGGTGCCGCTTTCCTCATGGACTTCATCAGTTTCTCTATCGGACAATGCAAATTCTTCCATTATAACTTCTTCTAAACTAACTTCAGTTGGCGCTTCTTTTTCAGAGGAGCAACAGGAGCTCCAAACGACCTCGAATTTTTAATACCGTTTACTGCAGCCTCAAGGCCCGCTGACTTTACTATGCTCTGTTCATAAAAATTTAAAGATTTTTGTTTGAACGGGCCCCCTCCTGTCTTGTTCATGCATGTTCTGTTATATGCCAATTTTCTTTTAACTTTGTATTTATAATCAGCCCATACCTTATATGAAAGTACGAAATGTTTAAATGAAGCAGCTAAATTGTCGAAAACCTTACCTTCTTCCATTCATTAACTTGCCTGACGGGCGGTCCTTTTTCATTTAAAGAGTCTTTCAACTTAGTCCATAATTTTTTGGAAAGAATTTTTGCATTCGCAGAATTTAACAACCCTTTTGCGAGATCCTGATGCACCTCCATAAAATTGCTTAGGACCTCAACTTGCTGTTGACTTATACCCAGTGCCTTGTTTTCTTCAGATTCCCTTATAGATAAGAAGGAAGTTTATAGGTAATTTAAATTTACCAATTTATTTATTTATGTAATTAGTGTAAATTTACAATACTCACATTTTTGTTAAAATTACAACGGCTATGGTAAGGACGCTTTCGAAGCACTCGACAAACAAAATTCTGTCGACTAATTTGCTAACGATTCGAGCTGTCAAAATGCTCGAATCGACGGCTACGTGATACCAATTAATACTCGAAACTAGTACATTTGTGCAGTTGACGGACGAATAGAAAACGTTTCGAAATTGGTGATGCGAATTCTAGTCGAAACGAACTGAGACGATTCGATTCGAGATACGTAATTCCACCCAAGTTCTACCTCATAATGAAGTACAGGTAACCCTCCTACAATACGGTAACCTACGACACGGTTTCTGTCTTACACGATAAGAAAATTGAAGAAACTCTCGTATAAGACAGCAATCTACAACACGCTTTCGTGCTAGCACAGTACTGAAATTGTGGAAACCATCTTACAACACTGTTATAAAATAAATTATGAGCTATCCATTCTCCCACAATAGATAAATGTATTTAGGTAAAAATAAAGTAATATTCGGGGAATATCCGTATTACCTCAAATTGATATTCTTTTGTAATTAAGGCCTAAAACACAACCATTGACTCAATGAAAATGTGAGGATGATAATGAAGCTTTAAATACAGTATTGCTCGATTTGAGAAAACTTGTAAATTGACTGCGTTTTGCTTCATTGCTAAGTTATATTTTGAGCTTAGTATAGTATGTATAATGTCTCCTAAGTGTTCAGTTTGGTATATTGCTTAAAAGTATAATATATTATTTTTAATTCTTATCGATATTTATTTGGTTTTGCGAGCTTTTAAAACATTTTCGGAACGCATTCCCATATTTTGTATTGGCTCCTAGTCTCCTAAAACACAGTTTCCCACAGCACTTTCAAACCACTTTCTAGGAACCTATCGACCGTGTTATAGGAGGGTTACCTGCATAGTGTGCCGATGGTATAATTTGTGACTCATAAATAATATCTCTTTCCTTTTAAAAATATAAAGAAATTTAATGCCTGAATGATCAAATGCTTTCCAAAATAGAGCTTAAATACTTCCATACATTGGATTAAAACATAATAATAGTCAAAAGGGAAACTAGAATGATAATTTTAATACCATAATATATCTGTATTGTGTTATTATTAATATATCTATTAAATCTATCAATCTAAGTAATATAATAATCTAAAGTGCAGGTACATTTGTTGTTCTTTGCATAAGAGCAGAACAAAAGACAAATTAGCTTACCTGTAAACTTTTTATGATTTATAAATACTTAAATCTTACTTAGAATTTCATTCTGGTGAATAGGAGTTGTTTAGCAAGATTTAGATGCTTTTTGTATATAAATTCTTGAAATTTTACATGAATCATGTACTGCAATTATTGATGCAGGTCTATGGTTTTTGGTACAAAAAACTCCCAGTGACTAAGTGTACAGGTAGGTCTAGGGAAAACAGAAAATATACGTTTCATGACAATGCTGTGGGCCTTCCAAGCACACGTCTTTTGACGATTTGTATAAAAATCTAAATAACTCCAATCTGCTCCAAATGACTCACATTTGCTGCGGCCCAGTTTTACACAAATCATTAGTTGAAATGTGCCAAATATTCTGTAGAACTATCAGAGAATGATATCGATAAATTAGGTGACTCACTATAGAAATATAGAAATGCGCATGCTTATATTATACATATATGGTATATTTTGGAAATGATGCCAACTATGTCCTATTTAAGATTTTTACCAGTTGTATTTTAAACTATAAGACTTTATTGGTTGTGTTTTATAATATTTCTCTTTTTTTCTTTCTAGGTAAGTTTACAACTATTTCTCATCGATATTTAAAAATAGTCCACAATAACAGGTAATAGTAGTTTTTTCTTTAATTTTTATATTGAAAAACATATAAATACTGGAACTTGTTTAGTGTATAGGTGCAGTGAACTCCACGACTTTATTGTGGAATACGAAAAGGATATAGTGGAGAAATGAAACAATTTATTTTAAGTTTAAAAATTCGTTATGAAAATGTTTTGTAGGTCCAGATTGCCTATTTTCTTTATCTAAGCATCGAATTTGAAAACAGTTGGGGAGGGAATTGATTCTCAATGTTTTCGTTAATTAAAATAAGTCTATTAACGGATGAATGTATCACGAAATGAAAAAAAATACCTAAACTGGTACTTACAATCAGAAATTCCCTCATCTTCCCCACGACCTTGTGAAGTTTACCTCTATCTGATCCCGCGGATCGTAAATAAGGTGGCTGACCAGAGATATACCTAAAAAGAAGAGAATTTCGAGCAGGTAACAAACTATCGAGAAAACGCATAAAATCATAAAAGGTCGACGTACTGCCTTCAAGAGCGGCTGGTGGAGTTCAAAGATATGCAGGCAAAGAGAAACCCCAGGTCCAGGCCAGACCGGACTGATGCATTGCGAACAACTATCAGCTGGAGGAGGCATCGACCCGCGTCTCACCTCCTTTACCATTTTCATCTTTTCTTAACCACTACCATGAATGAGAGTAAGTGATGCTCGTAACGTATTTCTTTGGCCGGCTTCCTCTGGATTCGCGTACGCATAAATTGACTGGCTTTGTCCTCAGTATTTTAGCCAAAAAAAAAAAAAAATATTTTTTTTAACTCTTCAGGTTCTGCCATAAATATTTTGTTGGTAATCTCTCCCAGATCATATGACCTTTAAATTCCTTCAAGGTGAACTTTCAGGTGACCTGGCTGGTGTCCTCCCAGCCAGGAGGTTTACACCTTTTATTTGGAAAACGAAAAAAAAAAACAAAAAAATCTCCTTTGTTACAGCAAAAAAATCCCAGAAGGCGACTGAAGCTAATGCCCTCGAGGAGCAAGAAACCAGCAAACATTATTTGCCTGGGCAGAAAACAAATAACAAGGGAAATCCCTCGAAAGTGGGCATCGCGTGGCTCCATGCAGGCACCAACCACTTTGGGGTACCGGTTTTCTCAGAAAGCGTGCGTGACTCACATTTTGCCCGAAAATCATATTTTTTTATTATTTCTTATATTCCCTTATGCATCTCCACTGTGATTTCAAATCAAAAGACGGATGGAGATGAACGATGCCTTGATTTGTCAGGGTCATATGACTATGAACGGAGCTCTAAATTTCATGTATGCGCTTTTTATGAGAAATTTAGTCAAAGGAGTATTCGAGCGTATCGCTTAAGCAAAATAGCATAGAACTTAAAATACCATCTACAGCAAGCCTATATATTATGTAAAATTAATATTGCTTTCATTTTACCTGAAAGCTAGTTCAAAAGTGGGGTATCCTCACTTTTAGAATCAACGGTCTACATCCCCTCAAAATTTGAAACGATTTTATTTATGTTTAATGTTGGCGGTTTTCATGAAATGCAGGTTTACTACATACCTACATACCATTACCTCTACTGTTCCATATTATTTTATTATATTTATGTTATACTAAAGTCTTGTCTTTGGAAAACGCAAGTTAAAACATTTACCGCCCAAAATAAGACCTAATATTTTCGTCTCATCTATTTAAACCTTCCTGTTAATATTATTACAAACTTTTATTTAACTTTACCTATTCCTGCCTTTACTTTCTGCGTAAGTCTATCAATAGTTCTAAACTACAAAGAGTAAGGACATAGTTTGGACATAGATCCCAAAATTTTAGTAAGAGGTTATTTTTTTATGTTGAAATTAAATTGAATTGTTGAAAAAATCTCGTATGGATTAGAACATTGGTCCTGCATTTACGCATCTTCCAGGTTGTTAGACTTCCTTCAAAAGACATTTTAAATATTATTATTAATATCTTTTTTCCTTTCTGAGTTTAAAGGGAACTTTTTTTAGCATTAAATTTTTAATTATACATATGTTGTAATTTAAGCTCTAGATGATGTACTAATGAAACAAAAAAAGTGTCGCTCACATATCCAAAAATCGTAATTTTTTCGAAGATTGTCAACTGAACCTTTGCAGCATATTGTTATTAATGCGTTTGAAATAGAATATTGGTGTGAATTTTCTCCATAGCAATAAAATACCGATTATGTAGGTTATATAAGTTTTTTATTTGAAAAAGGTCTTACGTGGCTTTTGTCTAATTTTGGCGCCAAAACCGTTTGTGATTTAGAAGGTCCGTTAAATTTTGTCGGCCTTTGTAATTTTACAAAAGTTCTTTTTCTCTCGGTGTTTTTTTAAGCCATTGTTTAGTCATTTGTTATATTCTTTAATTTTAATTTTTTAAATTGGTACGTCTGATTTTTATTTAAATCTCAATCACAAACTCCTTAAAGCGCCATCAAACTTTGACTGTTTAGTTCGCTCTTACCTGACGAAAATCCAAAGTTGCAGACCTGTTGGATTTAGCCAACTCAGCTTAGGTGCAATTGCTTTACCGACCCACACCACATAATACCGGAGCACGCCATTTAATTTCTCCTCAATCACCTTTGAGCCTTTCTTTTAAAAAATTCCTAGGCAAAAACCCGCCCGAAGTATTTTCCCGGTAAATAGTAATTATGCCAGGTACAAGATGGATGGGGCCCTTTACTATGATGGAAGAAAAGAAATCAACGGCACAAAGGCTCAGAAGGCGGCCCCGACCGAGGCGACGAAGGGCAAACTGGGCGAGGGTAGGAATCCAGAAAAAATTATTTTGACCTACCCATCGTCGCTGCCTCGGAGCCCGAAAAGGGCAAAAAAAAATAAATAAAGCCCAGGCCACATTACTTCGAAGAGGGTCAACAAACTGCGGCTGCAGTTGTTTGTTTCGCTTCTTGCCAGTGCACCAAAGGTGGGGCAGAAGGCGAGCGCGGTGCAGTCCCGCTCGACTTGGCCGCGGTGTGGTGGGGCAGATGCATTTAGCTCCCGTGCATCTACCTTTTTATTTACCTGGGCCGGTGCCGTCTCTACGTCGCCTTGCTCCGGGCCCAGTCGGCTACGATCGTTAAGTTTCCGATAATTCCCCAAAAAAAAAAACAAAAAAAAAAAAAAAATCGCACCGGCTAGGGCATCCGTTTCACCAAATTTTGCCGGCCGGCTTCAAAATTGGAAATCATCTCGCCAAGATGAGGGGATTCGTCACAGTGAAGTCCGTCGCCGGTTTTGCTCTTAAGCTGCCTGTGGATTTCTTTTACCCTCACCGGCATCATCTTTTTCATCTTCTTCTTCGTTGTCGTCGTCGTTGTTGTTGTCGGCGTCTTCGTCATCATCATCACCAACAGTAGTAGGGTTCAAAGAACTTGCGAACAGCGGGAACCAAAACAAAACCAACTAAAATGGCGACGATTTGTTTTGGTTGCATCCCTGTCTCGGCCTGATGCTCGTTTTTTTTTCCGCGCCCGGTACGGCCCCGTGCAGTGTGTAGTAAATGCAGGTTGGCCCCAGCCGTGCCCGGGGTACTGAACGAACTCTCGTCGGCGACGTTCCTCCGTAGGGTACCCTGAATCCGACGGCGCGGGCTCGAAGATAACATTTCCCCCCCTCCCCCAATTTTATCATATTACATTTGTTCAGGCGGTGGATATATCTTTCGTTGATTTCACTTATTATTTTTTTTTTTATCGCACACAACATTTTTTTCCTTTGTTTTTGAGCCCCCTCCCCCCTCTCATTGCACCGTGCCCTATGTCTTGATTCTGCCGGCTCCGGCTGCCTTCACAATGCTTAGCACGATGCAGCTCTAGAAGGAGGCAACGAGACACGGAGCACACTCGCCGCCTCGCGAACGCAAAAAATAAATAAATAAATAAATACATAGATATTATATCTTATGTGGACTTGCTCTATGCCTTTGTAGGTCTCCGGAGGGATTACTCACGTCTGTTTGTGCGCCGCCTTTTTTTTTTCCTCGCCATAATTGTGTCTAAATGAATAATTGAAGAGACTTGTGGCGCACTCATTTATCTATCTCCTTTTTGGTGGAAAAAGAAAAAAAAATCAAAAAAATATATGAGTTTTCTACTTTTTCCATCCAAATACTTTCTACTACTACTAAATAGCTTGGGTGGGTTCGTCGCAAGAAAAAAAAGAGTTATCTGATCTCGCGCCGGTCAGTGAAAATCAGTTCGAAAACGGGCGCAGGGCGCGTAGGGTGCAAGGCACGGACTGTCGGTCTAGTTGCTGGTTAGATGGTCAATAACCTCAAAAACTGGATGGTTGGACATTCGGGTGCCATTCATGCACTCCTCAGTCCTTCACTATCCCGACATTTTTTTGCTTTACTGTTGCTTGATTCAAAAAAGGGATTTCAGAAAAACTCCATTTAGTAAATTGTATTCTTTGAAAACGTCTTAAAGATACCTTGTAAGAAAGGTCATCGTTTCATGCTTACAGGACCAAAAACAAAGATAAATTAGATCGAATTATTTTTGCATAACCCCACTTATTTAAAGTCATGCAAATGTTGCACATATCAACTTAACGTTATTGCTCATCTGCATAAAAAATTAACCATTGAATGATTTTGCAGAATTTACCAACAAATCACGTCTCTGCACATTATTACCAATATAGTTGTGAATTGTCAGATAAATAAGCATTTCTTTTATACCTCCGCAAATACATTACAAAGGTATAAACATCTTCAAATACCATATCTGTCCAATAAAAAGAAATCTACCCCCATTTTTTAAATTCAATATTGATTATTTTGGTGCTCTGATTTAGGCGGGAAAAGAAGGCTGATTTAACCTCAATTTATTTGTTGACAACTAGAAATTCCAAGTACTAAACCTGAACCAAATACACTGAATTGCATATGGTAACTCAATATGGTTTAACTGACACAGAACAAAAAGCTAGGGCATGATGACCAAAATCAGCGAAATATATGACGAAATCGCAACGCAATGAAAAGAGCTGTACCTATTTTAGTTGGTGTGATTTTCTATGGAGATTAGGCATTAGACTACAGGCAAACCTCGAATTACGTCACGTCGTTCCAAGTTATGTTACATCGTTTCGAGTTATGTTAAACAATATTTTGACACCAATTCTCAATCTAAGGTCAATTGTTTTGAATTACGTCACAGACTAATTCGCTTGTCAAGTCATAAAATTTGCAAAATACAATAAATATTTTTTAAGGAAATTATCCAAATTTTGATGATTTGAATGTTTGCTACCTATAAGTGTTATCGAGATATGTATGAAAAGTATAAAAACACGAAACAACCTCGAATTAATACGTTTTTCAAACTAAAGCTAATCTAAGCAAACTTTTATTCTTTACCTCCCATAAGAAAACATACTTTTCCCCTCAAAACCGACGGCGGAGGTTCAAATTAAAATACTTTCCAAAACATTTTTTAAACAAATAGAAATAAAGTGTAAGTTTTTAACGAAAATTTAAATAAATTTTGAATTTACACGTCTATATCCCCTACATTGGGATACGGATCATATAAAAGGTACTTTTATCCTTTTTTAATTATCCGATTGATGGACTGTGATGTCCTTACAAATTTGATTCGATTCGATTCGATTTTGAGGGGAATAGAATGATTTTAGAGGAAGCGGTCAAGAACAAAAGTTTGCTCAAAACACTCCAAGCAATCGATTAATGTACCATTTTCTACGTATAATCCGAATACCCTGTATCAATCATAGATTTATTGCAAAACGCTTTTATCTAGAATATTTTAAAATATTAGGTTAGCTTTAAATCGTCTTCTTAACTAAAGTAGTCTCATATGCACTATCATCCAAAAGTTTGATCCAAATCTAATTTTATTGTTGAATTCGAATTTGAGAATGCCAAATAAGATCAAATACGAATTGAGTAGGGGCAAAGCGTATTGTCGAGTAAGGCATACGGTAGCAGTGTATTACAATAAAAAAAATTTATACTATATTTTTTGGAATCTTATACTTTGCATATGCATATAAATCAGTTAATTCATTAAAGAGTGATATACAAATTTACTGTTACTGATTTTTAGATTTGTAGAAGGCCCATGGTAAGAATAGTAGTAAAAAATTTAATATAAATTTCATATAAATGGGGTAGTGAGTCTGAGTGAGTTGAGTACACAAAGGACAAGAAGACCTCATTTAGGTAATTGAATCTCCCATGAATCATATCCATGATGATGAATTTTTTATGCTTCCAATTAATTCAATTTCGCCAGCAGTCTACGTCACCGCAGACGAGACCGCATTAATTGAATAAATTTCGCCCCCTTGGTGTGTGCCCTTTTCGGGATGGGTATCGCTTTATCAGAGCTGAATATCGCTACAATTGATTTTAATTGGACAAGTATTTGACGAAGATAATAACTTAGGATTACCGCTCGAGAATAATGCTAAACCAGCCCTTTTTTTCCACCACAGTAGCTCTGCATTTGAGCACAGATGCTTCTGGACCACGATCATTAAGATCATCACAATAATTCATTGCAAGCGTTCTCATGTGATGCAAGAGTCACAAACAAATATAAATCAAATACAACACAAAAAAAAATACATGAAATGGCAAATGGCAGTAAAACTCGTTTTAACAAAAACTTAGATAGCAGCAGCTACCTTGGGCATTGTCCATTGGCGGTGGGCACGATTAGAGCCAGAATGGACGGGTATCAATCATAGCACCGAAGGAGAAGAAATTTATGAGGCCGGTGCAGAGCAAGAACTCTTCGTGTTTACAGATTTCTTCTTTTACGACCTCTTAAAGAGGCGAAAAACGTACCAGAGAAGTGCCCTTAACGGCCCTCGTGGTAGTCTTATTTTACCGGTTACTTTACTCACAAAATTCAGCGAAAGATCAACGCTAACGCTAACGCGGTTGATCTTGGCGCGAAGGGTGCATTCACACCCCGGCATCGTTCGTTCGCCGGTAAGATAGAATGTTTTTCCTTTGGCTTTGTTTATGCGTGCTATGAGCATGCCTCCAAATACACTATGCATGCCAAAAAGATAGCTAACGTAGAAGATGGAAATATAAAAAGTAAACAAAAATTTCAAACCATAACCTCGAAATGCAACGGAAGATCACGTTTTACTTGACTTCTTCTTTGTTTTTCGGTTATTTGGCCGAATTGAAACGATGTTTAAAGGCGGAATTGAAACAAAAGCGGGGTAGTGCCCTCAGATCATAAGATCAGAGAAAATTGGCGGGCCCGCGCAAATCTCAATTTACACATACAAAGGTAGGAAACATAAAAGATACGCGCGTCCATGCCGTCTTTACGCACGATACGCGTGCCCAATTGGCTAACTTGGCCGCAAAAGAAGGCGATGGCCACGATCGTCATCTTCATACCGTGCCGTGTGTCTTCTCCACGAAGGCTGCAAAGAAGAAGCCGGTTTTGAATAAGCCAAACTCAGCAATTTTCTTATTGCTGTTAGCCGGCAAAGACGACGCACCCATGACTCCTTTCGTTTTCCTCTCCCCGCTCTCCATTTATCTTCAGATTCGTTTTGTTTACTTGGTCTAGTTTGAGCTAAATATAAAGTGACGTCATAAAAGGGCATTAACTTCTCTTGCCGGCACGAATGAGACCTCTGTCAGAGGTTGCGAACCATTTATCTCAGTTAAGCATTTCGGGTGTCGCCAAAAAAAAAATATATATATATTTTTAACAACGTCGATGCCTTTCTACGTTTTTCAGAATTACTCCCAATTTTGTTTGCTAAAATGAAAATTACGTCGGAAAAGTCACGTGTTTACATAAAATGAATAAACACTTTATCGAGTGGTATGCGTTGATAACAATTTTAATTTTTATTTTTATATTTTCGTTGCAGCTAAAGCTGTTGTTGTTGTTTACTGTAATTATTTGCTTTTAATTGTTCACAAGCGATTACATGTAATTGCGCGGAAGGAATACATTTCGTAATAATTGGAAATTGTTTTGAATTTTTAAGTAAACATGATGTAATGGGAATTTGATCGTCATATTTTTGATAATTAACTTCTAAGATTTGTAATTCCCGATGTTTTTATAATTCCCCCCTTAGCTTATTGAATGAATTTAAGGTCAATAAATATTTTCAACTCATATACTTGTGATAGAAATTAAAATATAAAACTTTTCTACCTACTCACCAAAGAGATGGAAAATCATTAATAAAGTTTGGTCGAAAAACGTGATTTAAACCCTTATTTTTTTAGCAAAAATAAAAAGTTGTTTTTATAGCCAAAAGTGTAAAATTTATCACAATTTCGGAACGCACATAGTGGCAGAGAGGGAAAGAGAGGTAAAGTAATCCCACCGTCTGCTTCTATGTATAGGAAATCGTATACATAAGCGATTTAATGTGTTATGCTTAATGCGTCGACAACTAGCATGCCTTCTAACATTTTTTTTGTGCAGTTATTCAAGAATAGGGTCTATGATCAATGACAATTTATCGTTGACAGATCAAACTACAAAATGTAAAACATACCATAAAAATAGATACAATAACGAGACTTTCTCAATTAAAGCACCACGCAACAGGTCTATTCCTTTGTGGTCTACTGTCTGTAGTCTGATCTCTACTAAATTATGGAAGTAAACCCACTCTTAGCAATCCTGAGATGACATCCCATCATTATCTGCAATGCAAAATCTCTATTTAATTTTGTTCGTTAACTTTTTCTCCAATTTAGCCTTTTAATGCAGAAGTCATTGTGCCGACGCATCATCAATTTGGTCAACCGACCGGGCCTGCGCTATACGCGATATTTGTCCCTCCTCACATATCTCTCGTTTGTTTACCCCAGGAAGATATTTAGGAGACTCCCGGCATTTGTTGTGCTTTTTTTTTTTTTTTGTTATATTTTAATCGGTTTTTCTGTTTCGTGTCAGGCCGGCCTCTTCCTCCACATTTGATCGTGTGGTGCTACGAAACAACGTGCCGGTTGATTTTCTCATTTTTGGTCGACTATGATTCAGCGGCATGGCACACACGTGAGAAAAAGGGACAGGCCGGGGATTGGCACCGGTTTAACCGACCTCGAACTTTGTCTATACTTGGAACTAGAACGGCGTTGTTGTTGCTATCTTTTGATATGTCGCACGGCATTATGTTGTCTATTTTTTAAGAGTTCATTCCCTCTCAGCGCGAATATATATATATTTTTTTTTTAAATTTATTTTTTTATATTTTTTATTTCATCGCTTTTCGCCAGTGTGGTCAGTAGAATTTTTGCAGTTTTACTGGCAAGGGATCGGTGATCGTGTCCCCACAACAATCGTACTTTATCAGACATTGGATATATTTAAATAGCTTCAATGGAATCGACTGTTTGTTTTTCTCCCCAGAGTCGAATGGGTGCACCATCAAGGATCCCTGTTCAGTGATCCGGGTGATCGTTTCCTTTCGCCCCATTATAGGAAACTCTTTTGTTTTTGCTACGGCCTTGTTATTGTGTTCCCTTTTGATGCTATAAAAGAAATCGCACGCGTCTCCGTTTATTCCACTCCAACAACTGACTAACTATAGATGCCAGCCTCTCGATCCGTAAGTTCAATATCCGTACAGAAAAGGCATCGCCCTCCTGCCTTTGCAGTTTCTGTTGTTGTTGATGATCATCATCATCTTCGGAAAGAGGAGATGCGTTGTTTTGCCAATCCGGTGCGAAATTGTCGCGGCAATTTCGTTCTTTTGATTTCGTTTCGCATCTCTTTAAACTCTTCAATTTTTACCCAATGCGGTTCAATTTGAGTGATTTCCAAATATTTCACAATTTCGATTAATCGATTCCTCCTGTTCTATTTCCGTTGGCTTTTCAGTTCTCTTATAATAAATCAAAACCCTGGCAATGTTTAAAATGTTTTCCACAAAAATTTTAGTAGCTTTAAAGAAAATATCGTTTTTACTACAATATGAATTTTATTTTAACTCAGTGTTATTGGGGTGGGTCAATATTACCCGGATATTCAACTAATGTTATTGCAGTGGGTATATTAACTTTTGCATTCCCGACGATCCTTGCACTCATTTTAGGCACTAAGATAAAATCAATACAAATTTTAAGCTTTATGTACCTTTAACCTTTAATTTTTCACAAAACGATCTTATCCTCACAACAAGGTATGCTGTTTTACTAATGACTGATAGCTCAAATTCTATTCTACACCGTGTGTGTAATGTATCTTTTGGGCATTGCATAGGAGTTGTGTAATCCGTCTCAAATGGATTAAATAACTACCAGAGAACTGACGAAAAAACTACATATAAATTTTAATATAGTACCCAAAAATAAGAAATAAAAACAAAACTATAAAAAAGAGTAATTTCACAATTAATTTGATTGCAAAACTATTTGCCAGTCCTCATTTTGACAGTCACCACAACTATCGGGGTTACTTTATACATGTCTTGATAGTTTTTTGTTGGTACCTTTTTTTTTTAACGTCCAAAATTAAATTTGTTTTAAACTCAAATACAACAATGTGTTCTTCGGCCAACCAATGTATAATTAAATCACACCCCAGCCCATCCCAGCCCACCCCCCAATGATATATTTAAAAAGAATTTTTTTTTAAAGTAACCTCAAGTATGGGATTTCTTTGATAAGGCATTAAAATGCATCTTATGACACAGATCCAAAGCGTTGAGGCTACTTTAACATCATTCTTATTTATATAATATTTTATATATTACACATACATTTAATGATTGACTTGTCGGTAAGCCTGCTGAGCATAGAGCTACCCCTTCCCTCATTTCCCCCGCCAGACAAAGTCACGCAGGCTCGGTACGCTAGGGTTTATTCTGTATTTTGGCACTTTGTTGAACTAGCTCCAAAAACTGTCGAAGTCAATTTAGCACCCTTTTATGGTAACTTTAAGGGTAATATTCAAAGTGAAACCAAACTCAACCCTTAAAGTAGTAATAACTTAAAAGTATTTTATAGCACATTAGAAAAAAAATATATTACTTTGCATTTCTGGAATATAAATATTGCTTACTTGATATTTAGTCGAGTTAAATCGAGGTGACATCAAAAATATTCCCTTCTTATTTAGTAAAATTATTATATTATAACATTTTAATATTTTTATATGACCGTACATTTTTGCTAATGCATATGTATGTCATAAAATTCAAGATTGATATTTTAAACAAAATTCTTTTTTAAAATGTCGAAAACACTCAAAACAATTGAGACTGCAATTGGCTAAATTTAAGTGTTTATCAGACTAATCAGACTAAAAGAAATTAAACTAAAATCAAACTCTCACACAATCAACTACTAGTAAATATCTTAACATTATCAACTTAGGCTTTGTTTAAATTTGATATAAAACATGCAACTAGGCGGTCTTAGTGTTAGCAGTACATTCATAGAATCAATCTGTTTATTTGTTTATTATAAAATCTGTGTTTTTAGACACTGCTTGACCCTAAAATCATGATTTGTTAACTCTTATCATAAAAATTACAAAAGACCAGTATATTAGCTCATTCTGGGAAAAAAAAAATGGAAAATTAAAAGTCACAATGCACTATACTATCTGTCCTCCACCACAGCATTTATCAAAACCTCTTGTGACGAAAATGCTAAAAATGTCGAGAAGGGGATTGCACGACAAACCAGCAACGTAGACGACCTTGATGACAATGACCTCACCGCGAGTATTTGATAACGAAAAATTCTTTATCATACCCACCGTTGCTCGCGGTTATAGGTCTGAATATAAAAAAAAAAAAGAATGTTGGTAGACAACCGATGAAGATTTAATCGCTTTTCCCATACATTTAATCCGGGATAGTGATAGTCCCATGGAAATAAAACCACTATTATCTATAGTGGCAAATTCTTTTTAAATCTTCATATGAAATAGCAATAGAAATTTGTTGTGCAAATTTAGCAGTTTCTGAGAAAGCATTGCGCCGATATCGACCGCGGATAAGCTCAGGAAAGTATAAGAAAAGGACCTTTTTAGGACATGCAAATGCCGCCCGCTGGGTTTTTTTTTTGCTGCTTATGTAGACGGTAAAAACATTGGTGACAGAGGTGGGGTGCGTCTGGATTTTCAATTTTACAAAGAAAGTTACTAGTCTGAAAGCAGCACAAGACAAGTAATTCAGGTTTTTTTTTTTTTTTTTGTTTCTTTTGGCTTCCAATTTCCTTCACGGTTGAAAATTGTCGAGTATAACTGACGCCATTGTGGGTCCAATTGCAGCTGTACTGTGCAGAAAACACCCCCTCCAGCCACGATGCATTTTCTGTTCCTACTAATACGCTGTGGCACATCTAATTCCTGAGGGTCGGAGTATTATCGCAGAAATTTTCAGAAAGAATTGTTACAGTTTTACTGCCGGAATGGAAAATTGAATCAGAAAGTCATTAAACCCTGTGCCTTAGAGGGTGCAAAGGACTAGAGAGCATCGGGGACAATATCGAGTTGTTAACAGAGTGCACGCGCCGAGAGTTAAAGAATGGTCTGAGGCACAGAATTTATGGCACTGCATGCAACCCTCAAAAATATCGCTGAATGTGAAAAAGGATATGGGAACCGGGGATATGATACGGTCGGGAACTCTCCCGTTCGAGCCACCCTGGCGCCCCCTCAGAACCCCCGCAGACCAGACTTAGCCTGTTTTCTTCTGTTCGGTGTGTGCTCATTTTCCAACACCGTGCCACACCGCACCCGGCTCTGTATGAAACTATGCTGCACGCGGTCTTCATTTTGTAAACAGTTCATCGTGGGTGTCAATGAACTCTATATGCTGCGATGATATGCGCTCTTATTTCGGACGGGTTGCATATGCATGCATGCCCGATTGCACCATACACTACCGCTTGTGATGCACTTTGGATTCGGATGTATTTGTCCCCGCCAAATGTAAGCGGCGATGTAACAGTCCAAAAACAAAATAAATAGATAAATAAAAAGAGGACAGCCAGCTAGGCTAGAGAAGTTAATGCTTTCTCTGCGTATGCACGTGCAAATATGCATTCAGATGCAATACACCCGACAAACGGTTCAGGTATGACATGAAGGGAGAAAACTCGCTTCTGCTTGGCTTCTACCTTTCTCGCGCTTTTTTAAGGTTTTACTTCAGGTAAGGCGACAAACACAATCTAAAAACGTCTACTCTTGTTGACTCGCACTCACTCGCTTACAGAAAATTATGTATTTATTTATTTATTTATGTTTTTATGTTTTTATGTTTTTTTTAATTTTTTATATCGCCCTTTTTCCCTTCTCCCTTAATTACTCTGTATAGGGCTTTGGAGTGCACTCTTTTGTTCGGTTGTGGCTGAAGAGAATAATAACGTTTATATAGAATGGATAGACGCCAATATAGAGATAGATGCCAAAGGGTTGCATGTCATGTACACCTCCTTTTTAGAGCTAATAGCGGAAAAATGGGATCCAATAAAGAAGAAAATGGTTTCTATTTTTACAGGTGCAAATAGTCTCGTCGTCGAGGAGAATGGATTGGGTTTCGTTCTCATTCTTACAAAAGGACGTTTGTAAACTATCCGATTTCTTTTCTAAAAGGCTTCTGGGGTCTAAGAAGGTTATAACCTAATACCTATGAATGAATGTCATTATATGTATAAGTTATTGTGACTTTATCGGGCACTAAGTGATAAGTCACATCAATAAAGAATCTGAATACAGTTCAATTATAAAAGTATAATTTCGGACCAATATTTCGACATTTTAATTTCGTAAATAATTTCGTTCTTATCTATGTATAAATTCGCTGACAAACAAACAAAACACAAATTTAAACTGTCTTTTTAACTACATATATCCTTATTAGTAACTCTTTATTTAAATTAGAGTAGATTACCAAATTTTTAGGTTTTTAGTAAAATAAAATAAATAATCATACCAAACTTGTTTACTATACCTATTCTGGCAAATTATAAAATTGGTATTCCTTTCTATATAGCCTCTAATACTCTACGCCTCTAATTGGAGAATGATGAAATTAACAAGAACCAACTAAAGTCGCCCGATCTCGTTCCGTTTATTGTTCGCCAAAAATTCTCTCTCGCTTGTGTTTTGGTCAACCTAACTAACTTTTTTCACGTGTACGTTTTAACCAAAAGGAATTGTCTCATCCATTCAGTAACCATTTTTACTAGAATAAGTGACAGCGCTGCAGTTATCAAAACATGATTGCACTAATCACAACATAAAGCAACTATAAAAATGTGTGCAAAAATTCTAGCCCAAAAATTAAAAGCAATTAAACAATTTCTCCCTTCAAAAAGTGGTTAAAACTCCTCCAGATTAAACATTTCGCAGACGATATTTTGACAACCGACTGGCATAGAATTTTCAACAAAACTTTCGTGAGAGACACGTAAAAATGCATTTGACATTTGGTAAGACAGAGCTTTCATTTGTGTACCGGTTTCGGTACACGAGGTAGGGAACATTTTAATAAATATGCACCTTATCTCCATAGCCTGTAACGGAAATTATTGTAGTGTATAAAAGTGGGTATTAATTTAAAACCACTTAACACGTTCCCTGCCAGAATTTTCAACAAAGCTTTCGTGAGAAACTTACATATAAAAAGTCATTTAGTAAGAGAGAGCTTTCATTTGTGTACTGTTTTCGGTACACGTGGCAGGGAACGTGTTAACAGATTTTAATAAATTTTTATTTTAATCAACTTCATTTACAGAACTTCATAATTTTAATTGAGTATTTCTTGAATACTTCTAATGCTGAATTGCTTCTTTTTTTTTTGTATCTCACAATCTTCATTGGTGGCTGCTTTCGATACCTAACGATTTTTGAACTCACATCCTCCTTGTTTTGTTTTTTAATTTCTCTTTAACCCATGGTGGGACGTAAAACGTTTTTTTCATTGAAAAATGAAATATTTTCGATAAAAGTTGATACTCTAGGGTTTTTGGGGTCGCTGAACACGAATATGAAGTCAGATTTCCAAAATTAAAAATGGCGGATGCAATATGGCGGATCAAAAGTTAGACTTTTTTCGAAATGATTTTATTTTCATCACTTTATGGCAAAAAGTCATATGAGGGGTTTTTTGACTCGCAAATCACAAATTTGACATCATATATTCAAAATTCAAAATGGCAAAAAAACAGTTTTTTTTTTATTTTAATCCGCCATATTGGATCCGCCATCTTGAATTTTGAAAATCTAATGTCAAATTCGTGATTTGCGAGTCAAAAAACCCTTATATACCAAGTTTCATAGAAAACAGTTCATTTTTTTTTGGATTTTAGTCCGCCATCTTGGCCGCCATTTTGAATTTTGAAAATCTGATTTCAGATTCGTATTCAGCGACCAAAAAAAACCCTCATATACGAATTTTAGTGCAAAATGATACATTACAGAAATGTATGGGTCAAAGGGTTAATAACTGTTCAATATTTTGCAATCGGGCGAACATTTGGAATACTTCCACATGGAGGTGTGGCTCGTTTTGCACTTTAGCAATTCCCTTGGTTATAGAAGTAGTTGTAGTTAAATTTGTTCCCCAATATTGAAAATGATACTTGCTGGTTTTTTACAAATTGTCCACGAACCGAACCGCTGGAACGATGCATTTCCACTAGTTTATTACTGAATCGAGCTAAGTTCATCGTGCATAAGTTAGCAAATTTTGATAATCATGTAAATAAATTTGTTGTCATCTTTATCAAAGTAGATTCAACGGGCTGAACGCTAGTAAAAGCGACATAACTTTTCGTCACAAGGCTTTAGCAGGAAGGAGGTATTGCTTTAACTATTAAGTAGGCAAATTTTTATCATTCCTATCCTCATACACAGTCGAAAAATCAAAAATGGTATTGTGTCCGTTAAAAAATTCCAAAATATCGGAAATGCCAGAGAAAATGATTAATGTAACCGAAGATAAAGTGAATTTTCGGAAATAAATTTAACAACGAATTTGGCATTAACCTCACCTGACGGTCATATTCGACAAATAAAACTTCCGTCGTGTTGATAAATCGTTTTGGGCGAATATTCGTAATATCATGAAATTTCCCCTCAGGTGACAAAGCAACTTGAAGCCGAATTATGACACCTTAAAAGTTGTTTAAGCCAAAAAACGTGAAGGTTTTCGTTTTAAAGCGTCACAAAATCGCACGAATAAAACGTAAACAAAAGCTGTTTTTAGCTAAAATGTGAGCGTAGGTGTTGCACTTGGGTTCCAAGCAGTAGACAAAGAGCCAAACGGTCTCTTGGTGATTGATGCGGTAGCCCGTGAAATGTACAAAAAGGATTCTGATTTAATGGATAAAAAAAAAACCGATTAAAAACTATTTGAGCGTTCAAGTCAAAGGTTAAGGACCTATGCAGCGACTTGAAATCTTTTGTCTCGCTAAAATGCAACAGGACACACTCGCGCATACAGCGGAAGCAATAAAACTGCACCGCAACCAGTGCCCCCTCGTGCGACAGGTTTTTTCTTTTTAATTTTGCCTACCGGTAAGGCCGGCTTTCTTGACCGTTCTTTGTTCGCGCGAGTCGCCGCGCTACAAGGTCAAGTGGAGAATTAGTCAGAAGTGAGCGATTAAATCGCTGATAAGATAGCGCTGCCACAAATGGTGCTGCGGGCACAGCTGTTGGTGTTATAAAAAATGAAAATGAAAATAGAGATGAAATTAAAGCGACGACTATCGGAATAGTTTTCACTTGCTTTATTCTTCGAAAACACAAGTTAAGTGAGTAGCATGCTTGCCTTTACCTTTCGTGTAAAGAAATTTTCGATAATGGCTAGGAATGTGAAGGGCGGCAATTAGTCACCATAAATTGGTGAAGCGGAAATTGTGCTGTATAAAAAATGTATACAGGTGGGCAATTTCGACTTTCACGTGATTCACGTAAGATTTATTGAATATCGTGCTAAACCTGATTTTTTTTTTTTTAAAGAACCCCGTCGATAACGACAATTCGTCATGGTTATTAAATCCATTTTAGATAATATTGGAGTATCTCTCTACACCCAGAGAAAAAACTATATAGTGGAAAATTACCTAAACAGGCTTGGATAAAATATTTTGTATGAAAATTTATACTTCGATAAAAATTGCCCATATATTTGGTTATTTAATACCTAACCTTGGTATATGTAGGTTTCAAAAATCGATTTTTTTAATTGATTATAATTGGAAAAAGAGATAATTATATCTCCAAATCAATTTTATTCGATTCCATCAATAATAAATATCCTACAGCCTATTTTATCAAGCGGTATTATTACTATTTTTGTATTCACTGGAAATTTTAAACGTATTTCTCTCAGAACATCGTTTTTGAAGTTGGTGAACTGCAATTGGATGGTTGCGAGAAAGCTAGTTATTCGATTTTTAAAAATTATGTTTTTGGATGGATTGGTGGATTGAAAACTCGAATTGTATATCTAGAAACTCAATTTATCTATTTCTTTAGAAATCATGTCTCATATACTCGTATATAAAGTAAGGCCCAAAGCAGGAAAAAACTTATGCATATTATAGTAGCTCAGAAACTATGAAAATACCTCTACCGAAAGCTTTCAATAAAAGAGGATTTCTTAGAGAACATAAATTCTCTTAACTAAAAAAACAGTTTTCTTTTTTAACTAATTCTTTTATTTTAATTTCTAAGTAAGTTTCGTATTTTAATTTCTTCTTTTAAAATAATATTAATTTTTTATACTTTTGGTTAGGAAAAAATATAGAAAACACACAACAATATCAGAATAGAGTTCTGCATTCAAATGGTAAGATTGTCAATTTAAAATATTTGCAACTAAATATGATTAAAAATAATCGCTAATTCCGGAATTAGTTTGGCCTAGGTTAGGTTAGGTTAGGTTGCTGTGGCTGCCTAGAGAGGCACACTTAGGCCAATTTTAGCCCATTGTGTTACCACGTAGCACAGGAGACCATGGTTATTCGTGGGATTCGAACCCACAGCCTCTGGGACGGTAGGACAGCGCGCTAACAACGGAACTATCAGAGGCCCCTAGTAGTTTGGCCTAAGTAAAGAAAAATTTCAGTAAGCAACGATGTTAATTAAAGAGAGTAAAAGCTATTTTTGATCATTCTACGGTAATTTACCCAAAATTCTTGTGTAAAATTGCCCAAAATGAGTTTAAATAATTTACCAAAGTTTTTAGGTGATTTTGAACATAGTTTTTTTTTAAACTTTCCCAAAGTTTTTGGGTGTTTTACATTGAAAACACTTGAAAGTCCCAAAAGTGTACTAGCAATAGTTTCTTTTCTTAGTGTATGAAACAAAGTGTTATCTAATATCCTGAGTTCGATTTTATTATAAAATTGTTAATACATCAATCAATCAAAAGCATAAATCCTATGTCACCCAAAAAATCTTCTTAGAGGATACAAATAAATCATATTTTTTAACTCATTAATAAATTATGCACAATCACTTTCTTCGATGTTGGAGTACTTATTTGATAAATGGATGTTCTAATTAAATTTTACTTATTTTTTTTTATTATGAAAAATTCCATAAATAATATAAAATAAATAAACTAAAATCAGACTCTACAAAAACGTGGAAAAATGTATCTATGTATGTATAACTTTTAAGGTATTAAACAGCTGCTTCAATTTATTTATTTTTCAAGCACTTACCTAATTTATCCCATGAACATAATTGTTATTAATACAATGATTTATTACTTCGTTGAATTTAAAAGAAGGTTATTTAAAACATTAGACTTATATAGTCGTGCCTTTATAGAAACTATTCTTTCTTCTTTTTAGATATAGTTAAGTAGTAAAAAGTATATACTTTTTAAGGGAAGGGGGCTGTCGGAACAAACATTGATCAGGATACTCGATTGGAATATGTTGGTAAACAATTTTCAGAATTTTTATGTATCGTCTATACAGTAAAATGCAAATAGAGGTGGAACAAACATTCATTGCTAATAAATGCTGTATGTTTTTTTGTTAAAATACATTGCTTCGAGTTTCCGACAAAAAAGAACTCTTTGACTTTCTTTCTGCAAATTTATATAAAAATTCAACCTGCGTAAGAGTATGTTTGTGCACGCAAAACTCAAAAAGTAGTCGATTGATTGTTTTGAAATTGTGACACAACATTACATTCGAATATACGAATTTTTGGTTTTTATTATATAATATTAATTCGCATCTTAGACATTATATGTATATGGGAATGTAAGACTATGTTTTTATATGGAAAATTGATCCCCTCCTAATAAAATTTTTTTTTTTTTCTAAATTATTCATTTTCTCCGTGAATCCTGGTGGAATTTTGTTCCTGTTTTGAAAATTAAATAGACTCATTCACGAGGAATGCTTAGAAGAATAATTTATGAATGCTTTGTGCAAATTAGCTGACTTATGACAATGAATATCAGTAAAAAAGCAAAATATTCGATGAAGTAGTCTTTGTGTTCGCTGCGTAAACTAAATAATTGCTATGCTGAACAATATCGGGGCGGGCAAGTTAGTAACAAATAGAATCAAACATAAACCTAGTCCTACACTAAAATTTAGGTTGATTGGAACTAATTTTTCCAAAATGTTAGAAATAATAGTAGTAGTGTTCCATAGGTTGAGTAGTGCCTACTTTTGTAAAATTGTATTTGCTTAGAGTTTTCATACAAAAATGCCATGTAATGAAATGTTTTAAAATACAAAGTAAAAGTAATTGTATATTTGCACCAAACGGCAGTTTATTGACTTATCGATGAAATTTCTGTTGCCAAAAGGTGTCCGTGCAGTAAATATTCCCTAAAACAACACATCATAGGCCGTTGAAAGTGAACGACCCTTGAAAGAGCGCGCACAGAGAACTTCTAACGAATTTCCATGTAGCCTAGTTCGGGCTTCTGGGCCAATAAATAATCGAAATAAGCTCACTTCCGCAATATTGCCAGAAGCAGAAGCCCCAGAAATGGGGGGAGGGGGGCTATGTGTGTCGCAAGTCGTATCGAATGGCCGCATGTGGCCCAACTAGGTCCGTCCGGTCTTCGGTCCGTCCTACTGCAGATACAGCTCATAGTCGATAGTAGTCAAAATAAATTGGTTTATCTCGGAGGGATCGCAACCAGGCTCAGCAGGGAACGTCGTCGTCCAGCGCGGCCCCTAGCAGGAGCGGACTACTTACGAAATCGATAAATAAACCTCACCCGGCGCAAAGTGACGCAATTGTTTACAAATAGAACTGGCGACGGCGTCGAGAGCTCTCATAGATTTTCTAGCTCTAGATTCGAGCCCAATCCAGCGAAGGAGCCACCATCCGTGGAGGCAAAAGCCAGAAAACAGAAGGCCCCAGAAGACCTCCCGTCCATCGCTAAGGCGTCCCTTTCCGAAAATTGCCTCCCGCAAGACACTGTCCAAAATACGCTGTACCAGCGTACGGTTTGCTCAATAAAATATATTCAGCCGCTGGTTGTTAGTAAACAAACGAAATGTAGGCTAGAAAGTCACCGCTTTCCCACTCCGGCGAACACGAGCGTTGGGTGGGTGGATGCTTTCGCCGCTGTGTGGCCCGTGTGCAGGCACTGCCGGGCCGGTGCGGTGTAGTGTGGCAATGAATTTGCGCGTGGCCCAGAACAGCAGACCCGTGTGAGATATGCCCGGAAAGCTCCTCACCCGTGGCACTTCTTCGCAAGCGCAGAACCGCTAAAGAGAAGTGGTATATTCGCGCGATTATCGCTCCCATCCCATGCACACACAACCACCGAGAACGAGAAAAGCTCTCTGGGCGATAGGCCAGAAACGGTAATATGCAATCTGCGGCGACTCCGCCACCCACCGGGAGAAAGTAGTGTAGTCCTTTCCAGCGGGGAGCGATTTTCTTATTTAGCCTTTTTTTTTTTATCTTGTCGCTAACTTGTGCAGTGCCCCGGGGAAACTTATTTCTTAGCTTGACCAAAACTTTAGGGCAATGCAAAAAAAAAAAAAACTTTCAGGTTTTTATTTTACTTCCCTCATGCAATATTTCGGGGCTGTTTTATTGTCCCCACGGCAACAAAGGTTTTGATAAAATTTTAAATTCTTGTAAAGTTTCAGCCACTCAACATTGCGGAGAGCTGTTTGCATGTCGTCCCATCCAAACTGCGAAAGTAGGTCAAGGTTGCCTTTTTGTACCACCACTCGGCAACTTGGGTGGTGTGGTGTAATGCGCATTGAAAGACATTTAATCGATTTTTCGTATATTGAACAATGATTTCTAGTATATGTTTTTTTATTATAAAGACCTTCATTGCGGACAAAATACCCAAGGAAATACCTAAATCGTTAAAGATTAAAGTAATTAAGGTAATAGTTTCATCGAAGATTTAAAACCTCCAATTAAAATTTATTTATAAAGACGATATAACAAAAAGTTGTTCTGTTACACGTATGTTATAGTAATTAAGTAGCAGTAGTTAAATTCAATTTACACTATCCAAATTTCAGGATACACCAATACTTTGTATCTTTAAATAAAAATAATAATTTAATAATGGTAATTTTGGCCCAAAGGATACTCGGTTGATATTTATTTAGTTATCGACAAAAGTTTCGATCGAAAATCATTGAAATAAGTTCGATATAGAATTGTAGAATACCAATTTATGATTGTGATGAGAAAGTCTAGTTCTGAAATAGGAAATAGTTGGACTTTTCGTAGATGTAAACTTTGTATCTTTGATAAATTTCAAATCAATATCATGTGTAGTTTTTGAAAAAGAAAACCCGCTTTTTCATATGAGCAAATATCGAAATCTCACAATAAGTGATCCGTTTCTTTCCTTAAGCGCACACTATAGACTACCATAAACAGTCTTGAATCAATCGGACTCTTCTCTCTGTAGAACTAGCTTTGAATCGCATTCTGATCGCAGTGTCTTATTAAATTTGCAACATCAGTAGACTGCCGCAAGATAGTCATATCAATTCCTAATTATTTAATAGTTTAGCTGTTTGAGAGTCAAACTTTTTTATTAAAGCAGATCAACTAGTTATGTGACACGTTGGATAATGCCGCTAAAATTTCCTGTAACAACTTTTATTAAATGTTCTTAAACTTCTACTTAAATGGTCCTCCATAAAATTTTACGTCTTATAGTTGAAGTAGTATTGCCTTTTCGAAATTACTGAAATAAACCAAAACATTTGGAGTAGGAAGCAATCAGGATAATGAACTTCAGCACACCTGTCATAACTAATTACTTTCTGCTGACGAGTGATTTGAAAATGTACCTACGTTCCCGCCGTTACTATTTATTTAGAGTTTAACAATCTTTATAGGTTCCAACCGAAGTGGAACATCCCTTCAAAGCCATTAGGTAAACCAATAAACTTTCCTCCTTAAGGGCTATTTGGACCTATTTCTTCTTTCAATTCCTTTGTCCTTCAGCCCTGGAGCGTATACCAAATAAAATGTGTGTAAACAAAATCGGCCTGGCATTGATCCAAATTTACTATGTCGGGGTCACCTTCTCAAGATCTTATCGATTTAGCCCAAGTAGGGCTCATGGAGCTGGGAGCTGGGGAAAAAGCTCATCGTCGCACCAGCACAAAATGATAATGATTCACTCGTAGGAGCATAGCACACATTGCCTTTAACCCATCCTTCCATCCTTAAACCTTGTTGGCACCAAATCGGAACAGGATTCATTCAAAAAACACAACGAAAGAAATTTCTGCTCAACCGGGAAAGCTCGGGTTTCTTGGCTTCTTTTTTTTTTCAGGTCGCGCACGTGTCTATTCCTTTTTTATTGCATCAGGCCCGGCGAACAACGTAAAACTGAGAAAAAGCTAAAATTTCCAAGGACATACCAAAAGCCCGCTCGAGCAATTTTAACGAATTTACGCATTTCCGGGTTCAACCGGCTTTCTTACCCAGGTTTTTCGCTGTTAGTAACACGAAAAAGCAATTAGGGAAAAGCAGAAGGATGAGGATGGGAAGGATATAAAGGGAGTTTATTTGCCGCCAAATATTTTCTTGGATGAAATATTCCAAAAAGGGATTTCATACTATGCGGGGTCGGGGATAAACTGCTGCCAAGTTACACCCAGCTTAGCGTTCATAATTCGTTCCACTTTCCTTATTGAGGCCTTTTATCATAAATCCTTAACGACTGACGTAATTCGAGCTGGACGCCTTTCAGAGTTAGGTCATTTAGACTGATTTGTTTGCTCCATACATCTGTGTCTGGGGATGTACTTTTAACGTAATCATACGTGGGGGACACCGCAGGTCTCAAGCACTTTCATCAAAATAGGCGTAATAAAGCGAACTTTCAGTAATGGTATATTTAGATATTTTTGGAACAACCTTTAGATATTTTCGGACTTTAATAATTATTACACTTTTTACGCCTTCAGTGACTAAGTTCATGGAGTTAACTCTTTAGAAATAGGAACAGATCAAGATCAATTTATTTTTGAAAATTAATTTTTAAGACATTTCTTTAATTTTATATGAATCGATTGTTTTTAAATATTACAAATGTATCCAATACATGATATTCGTTTCTTCTGCACTAATTGAATTAAAAAATATATAGAGCCTACAAAATTATATCAGTCTGAGTCGAAAATTAATATAAAATAAATACCTGGTTTGTAACCTCTTGCATCCTAATGGTAATTTGATCCGAATAGACTGCCTTTCGAAGGTGTTCGACTTTTTTCAAATGAGAATTCATCGAGTATTCATGGCACTTTTTAATGTGAATCAAAAGAATTTCAAGACTTCTCCATACGAATTCGAAAAAGTATTTCTGGAAGTCATTCGAGTCGATCTGTATCAAATGTAACCGGCTAAATTAATAAACTTTGATCTTATACTAGTTAACTCTTTACAATTAGCTTTATGTCTTTAGTCAAATTTAAAAAACTAAAAATGTTGAGGCATTAGCCTAAAAATATAAATATGTATGATAAAGAAACGCCAAGAAAAAATAATAGCTAGATATTTTGGGAGAGTAACCGAGATATACGAAGACTCATCATTTTAAATTATCTAAGCCCAACCAATGTAGAAAATTGCTTTTGTAAACACACCAAGCATAGTGAAAACATTTTCAGATATAAGAATAAAATAATATTTTCGTATAAATTAACCAAATCATTTGATTCATCCGGAAATTAGTACAAAAATTTGTTGGATTCATTAATTGAACACTTGCAAAAAATGCATTGATATCGGTGGTATTTTTTAATTTCTGAATTTATATTTAACAAATAATCTTTCATGTTGCATGGAAAGCCACCACTTAGGAACAATATCATACTTATTTTGATGAAAGCAAATTTAGGGGCGTGGCACCAAATACTCCAGTGAATTAAAAAACACAGTTTCAGCAAAATTTATTATCATTGTACGAAATTTATTTAAAGCCGGGTAGTACTCCGGATGAAATCCGGGTATTGGAATATCTATCTTCTAAAAGAAAAATTTCCCATTAGAATCGTTGACAAAATTTTAAGTAAAACGAAAAAGAAAGGTCATAATGAAAAATATATAGAAAAAGTAGGTCACAAACTCTTATAATGAAACCAAGAATAAGCCCCAGATACTCCTGACCCAGTGGCCTAGTTCTCCAGTGGGTGACCCAGATTCTTAAATTGTACATCGGGGACCCTACCCCCAAAATGCACTTTCTAGAGAAGCGCCTTATGGGACCCCCCATTCAATGCAGAAGATGGGGTGCCAGTAGAGGGTGAATTTTCACCTCGAACTAGAATTCCTCTCTATGTTTTCGAAGTAATGTTCCCTTCTAAAAATGTTCATATTTTACCTCAATGCATTCGTTCATATTTTGACCGCAAACATTTCTAATTTAAATGCAAATCAAATCGGTTTGGTGATAATTTCGCGGCTATTGCACAATAAATTATTTTCATGCCGAGATAAACGAGCCATTGGTATAATGGAGCGACAAATAAATAGAAAAAGTGCATATTGCGCCAACAGAACTATCGGGGTGCAGAAAATGGGTCATACCCCAGTGGCCTAGTTAACTGGTAGAGTGCTTTTCTTGGTAATTTTCAGTAGTACTGGCACCTTCTTCTCCTTACTGACTAGTTGCTGACTGGCTAGCCCCTATAAAAAGAAGCTTTTCTCTCTAAAGTAGGACACAAGTGAAGCGATGGAGGCCACAATAAAAACAAAAAAAAATATATATATATATATATATAAATAAATTTCCAGTGGAAAAGAAGAAGAAAATTTTGAAATTAGGTCGGATGCGTGCATTCAGTGCGGAAAATAAAATTGCAGCCAAACTAGTTGCTGCATTCCATCCGAGTTTCAATTGAGCTGATATTTGCCGGCCTTACTGAATATTAAATAGGCAATTGGACTTAGCAATGGATTAAATATGCAACATTAAATAGGTATGCAGCTAGTAGAATCATCCCTGATGTCGTCATGGAACCGTGGCTTGTTCGACAAATTCATACATACATGTGTTATTTAAATTCTGGGTCAATAATATAGAAAAAGTAGGTCAACTGCGATATAGAGACTATTCGTACCGTATACGAATCACGAGATTCTAGCTCTGGAAAGTATATTTTTTGATATTCTCTAATTTTATAATCAGAAATATAAGTGTTATAAAAAAAAATGAGCAAAATATAGAGTCAAGGCGTTATTTATCCTTAGACGACACTTCTAACTATGTTGTCTTTTTATCTCGAAAATTTTTAGGAAATGATTAACCATACATTTTATTATTTTTTATATAAGGATTTCAAATTGGTTTACCATACTCGAACTTGAATCAAAAGGAAAACAATATTTTTATAATAAATGCTAAAATAAAAGGTAAAAGCATTTATTATAGATATATTTGTTAATAAATTAAGCTTCACCATGTCCTATTACAAAGTATAAATAGTACTTAAGTCCTCTAAGCCTGTAAACATAAATCAATTTTATATCTTTTTAACACCCCTCTTGATAATGATCTAATAAATATTTATGATAAGCCATTTATTCATTTCCAAGTTTCAAATTTCTAAACGAAAACATATTTTAGGGATAATTAACTAAGCAAGTACATAAACAATTATTGTATTTAAAAAATGTTTATTATTTCATAAAATTTATAGCAAGATTTGCTGATTTTTGTCGGAAAGTTTTAACTTTAATCAAAGTACCTACTCTTAAAAGTTTTCAATTTAAAGTAAAAGTATTTTCGAATGAGTACAAAAATTGTCCCATATACAAATCAACAACTTTCAGGCTTCTATCATATTTTCTGGGCACCCCTCATGATATTTGAAGTAAAGATACGTAGGACATAAAATCGTTGAGGATACCCAGCTGTATAAAGTAAAATCTCTTAAGTGTTTTTGGAGTTATAGGAGGATACGCAGATAAATAATAAGATAACTTTACATATCATACAGCTTGAAGATATAAAATCATCGCCGTAATATGAGGAAGAAGATCCAAGAATGGATTTAAGCACCCTCCACTTTCACTGCGTATAATAGCATCATAAATAAAGAAAATTTTATGTCGGTTTTATCTATTTCTCAGCTGTTTAAAGCCAAATAACATAATTTTGGTTTATGTAAGGAATAACGCTCTTTAGCTTTTGATAGTGGTTCAATGCTGCCGATATTTTTCTACTGAATAAGTAACGTTTGGGTGAGAACGATTATTTTATTTATAAATTGTATTTGTGAATCTATCAATTTCAAGATTTATTTCATAAAATGATGAATATTATTCATAACATTAGCTAGAAATTTAACCGATTTTTATGAGGAGTGGGAGTAAAAGTGGTCATATCACTCTAGTAAAAGCATTCGAATGACATCAGCCTGGCCTATAGTCACCTAACTATGTTAAACAATTTAATTTCGAGGGAATTGTTTTCGCATTGGATTTTTTTAACGTTATTTAATAAAATGTTCAAAAAAGTTATCATACACTAAAAAATCGCATCCTTAAAATTTGAAAAAATATATGGTACTATTATTTTTTAAATTTAGCAAAAACAAATTTCCGGAAATTGCTTTTACCGCGTAAGGACTAAATACAATTGCAAAAATGTTAGTAATATGTATTATCAGAAAAAGCCAAAAGTCTAAAAGTTTCATCTATCCGCAAAGATATATGAGAACATAAATTTCTCTACTTTCACCAAAATTATATACAGACCTTTACCTTACCCATTTAGCATGCACCGAATTCATATATTCGTGAAAATCAAAATTCTCTTCATGTTCTCCCGTAATATCCCATATATCATAATACACTTGAGGAATAGTATAGGGCAAAATTCGGGACTACCATATATCAAAAAATACAGGACCATCTTAACCTAGTTTAATACATTTTCTCCGTAAATGCATCAAAAACAGTCTCCTCCACTCCATCCCACATCGCTTTTGGGGCGGGTACCATTGTCAGGGTGGCTCCTTCAGTGTACACCGAAATTTGGGTTATGACCCAGTTTAGACCACAGAACTTTTTACATTAAAAGTGCAGCGGGTGTTATGGAAAAGCACCGACCTCCCCATCCGAACAATTATTCGAGAGAATGGGACGATATCAGAGCTACTCCTACTCGTACAAATTAAATGAGAGGTAGGGGCATTTCGATATCCCCAGCCTGGTGCCGGTGAAACAACACTAAGGGGTATTTTTGTTTCGGATTACTCTTCACAATATTACCTCTAAATCATAATTTGCATTTTAAAGGAAATGTAACCTTAAAAAGGTTGACAATCCTGAAGGAGCGCTCCCGGGCAAAGTGCTTGCAAAATCTGCACTTCAGACCTGGACCCTGCCCCTCTCACAAATCGCTTAATGTACGACAGCAAAATTCAATAAATTGAAGAGCAAGGTGAAACCCAGTACCAGGACGAGGGAAGAGGGAAAGGAGAAGAGGCCCTATAGCACCGCTGAAGGATAACGATTTGCACACAACACAATTATTCGGGAACTTCCCGGCTAGTGGTTTGCTAGAAAAAGACAGAGATTGTAGAATAGCCTGAGGGTGCGAGGGGAGTCAGGAAAGCTTGAAAATTTAGGGCAGCACAGCAATGAGATAGAAATTGGGTCACGGATGGTGTTCCCGTATATAAACAGAGCTGCTCCACCAAAAGCTGGGGGTGGTGGGGAGCGGAACTGTGTGCGTGCGCCTGTTTGTTCCCAGTTCCCAGAACTCTCATGTACCGTGGGCGGCATGTGCTCGAAGTCAATAAAGGAGGTACATAGCGCCCCCGGGATGGAAGGCGAACAAAACTTGCCAGTTAGCGGAGGCCGAGGTAGGCAGGATTGATTCCATACCCGGAACAACCGGAAGCTTTTAGGGGCTCAATAAAATTCTGGTTCTACCCAACACCCGGCATGTGTATGTACTAACCTAGTTTTCGATGTGGTACTGGAAACAGTTCAAACCCCAAGAGGGAAAAGGACAAAAAAGGGAGCATATCGGTGCGACGAAACCGTGCCCATTCTACTCCCAGTGTACTCCTAAAGAGGGATTTTGAACCGAATTGAAAGGGTGTGAGTGGTGATGCCCACTAGTTCTGGAATCACAGCTGGAGAAGAAGAAGCAACAAAAGTTTCCAAGGGATGATGTCCTATTCGTATAGAGTTGGCTATGGACGTTATGACCTATTTTAAATTAAGGGTATTATTGAAGTCCTCATCCTTCGGCTCTTTTTTTCTATTCACATCGAGCGTATTGCGGGATTAATGAAATTGTGGCAACTTTTCAGGAGTTATCGCCGTCCGAATTTTTTTTTTGTTATTATTTTCTCTACTTTGGAGCCAAATAGGAAGCTAGACTTTGATCGTTTTCTTTGATGATTTTTTGACTGAAACTTTTTTTTTCACACAAAACACTTTAAATGGCTTTGAAACGAAAATAACTTATAGTAGAAATATATGAAGGGAAAGGATTTAGCGAGCAATCCGCTTGTCTATGTATATCCCCCAACGATATATATCAATTTTTTTTTCAAAATGAGGGTTAAGATATAGGGGAAAAAAAAACTTATACTTTTGAAATAAAAATAAGAAATAGGGCAGAATAGACCCATCGAATTGATTCAATTAATTTCTCTTTCTATTTATTCCCTAATGATAATGAGCTTTTTTCTGGAAAAAAAATTGAAAGGATTCGAAAATTACATTAGTTTCATAAATAAAGTCTTTAAAAAAGTTCCATCATTAATTTTGTAATAATCGTGTAGGAAAAGCGTAATAATTGGATATTTTAATAATTAATAATTTATTTACTAGTGCTTGAAGACATCATTTTTCTTTTAAATTCATCCAAAACGCCAAGCAATAGAAAAACATTTTGACCTTCAAATTGTTGCAAGGTAAAAATGTTGACATGATATAATTCTCCCTAACGAATTTTCATTTACTACTTACATACCAAGATGTTAGGACAACAGATATATATTTCAAATTGACGAAAAATAACTAAAGAATTCGGTGGATATCTATTTCATCCAGTTTTATTATTCAAAAAACTGCATCCAAGAAATAACTTGATATCTTGATTCATTCGTGAACATATTTTTAAATTTTAACGCTTCTAAAATCACTTCAATAACACTGGCCAACAGCAACTTTACTTTCAAATTGGCAAATCATTCCTATAAAAATTTGTTTTTGTAGATTACGAATTTGTAAAAGAAAATAATCCATCACATCACGTTTTCAAGCAAAATAGGATTGGAAAATACAAAAGGTCGTTTTTCAATCAAGTCGTCTGTAAATATAAAATATTTTCAGTAGATATTCCTAGATTACAACTAACGCTTTCATTTAAGCCTTTATTATTTTTTGATAATTTTTCAAAAACACTTAAATTGTATTATCAAAATTTTGTATTATGAAAAATCCTGATGTGATAGAAAAAAACGTAGTTGTGATACGTAAGTAGCAGCCCCAAACACCTCCGGCTATAAAAACCGAGAAAGGAAAATAATTATTAAGATATGGAGAACCATTATTTCGTATAGTAAGTAAATTGAGTTTATTTTCCCCTTATTTGTTTCTCTTGATATTAATTAATTGGTGTCAAGTAAAGGATTAATAGGGCTACAATTATGCATTTTCAAGTTAAATAAAACAGCCTTTTCTTTTTTCCTATATATTAATTTGGATTAATTAAAACATAATCGTACCAAATGTAAGCGTGATTAACATTTCTTAGACAAGAGACGATCTGAAAGAGAATAAGGAAAGATATTTCATTTAGTATTTTGTATCTAAAGCATTAAAGGTTTATCTAAATTTGGGTTTTATGTTTTCTTAATGAGTAACCAATTTGAACGAGATTGTCTGAGGATTAATTTCAAGAGCCGCATTAGTAACTTAAATCACTAAGATCCCCATTAAAGGTATTTTCACTACCAATCCTTTAAAATAACACGAAAATGTTGAAATTCTTCTAATAGGCTTATCGCATTACATCTAAATTTTCTAGGGGCGCTAAATGAGCAAAATAGTTCCACTGGCATTGTAGCTATGGAAAATTAAATGCAGTTTAACTTCCTTATTTCAGTAATTTACATTTAAATTATGTCATTGTTTTTCACAAACGCTATATAAAACCAAAATTCTCAAGGACAAAAGGTCATTTGATGTGTCCACAAGCTGGCAATACCCTCCACCGAAATATGTTCCCGGTGGCTCTTCGGATTTTCCAATTTTTTAATACATTCATTCCCTGGAAAAAGGCAAAATTCATGATGATGGCATAACGTTTATTTTCATTGTATTTCGCCTGCGTAGGTTCTCCTTCTTCATACTTTTTCTACAACAATATCGACCGCTCCAGCCGGCACCCTGACATTGAGGGGTTTCCCTGTAAATTTCCTCTTTCCACTAGAAAATTTTATCCGTAAAGCTTTTCCCCATCCATGTTTCAACTCCTCAACTAGAGCAAACACGTGATTTTCCAAGAGCTCCGATTGCTTGTGTGGGTGGCCTATTTTTCATCCCTGTTCGGCACATCCATGGCGCAAAAACTTCTGCACTCGAGGGTTAGCTCCCCGATTTTTGTTTGTGTGAAACTAAAGCCTCCTCCCCCCCCCTCCCCGCAAAGGTGGACAAAATAAAGCAAGGCTGCGTGCTCGAGGCCAGTGGGGCTGTCTCGGGGAGGTATTATGAACGAAACATAAAGAGGAGCAAAATCCACGGATAGGAATAGTGGGTGCATGTGTGCCCATCACATTATATTTGGTGGTTGATTGAGCTTTTCAGCTTGACCTAATTTCGAGAGCAGCATTGAGCTTGGCATTATGTACAACATGTTGACTTTCCTGGCCTTCTGCGGCCACCCCCAACCCATCCACTCACCCACCCACGCACAGTCGGAAATTGCTCTACCCGGAAAGCTTCACTATACTTTTCTATTGCTTTAGAGGCTTGATCTTATCAGTCAACTAATCCAATTCAACGTCCACCTCCACAGCAAATGAGTTAGCGGATTTGCAAGAATTGCTAGAATTGAGAAAACGTTTTTTTAGACTTGATGTTAACGAATAAGTAGAGGGTAGGCAAATTATTTTCTGAATATATCAACATTTATTACGGCATCTATTTATAATATGTACTGTGAACACATACTCAAAAGGATATATGGATCACTCATAATCTATAACAAATATCAATTTCATCCGGCTTATCATGAATTTCTGGATTTCAGCTCAATCCAATTTTATTAGAATTTTAAGTAAATTGAAAACGAACGAAAATCTTCTTAAATGAAATTTCCATTAAATTGTTGAATAATAACCACCTTCAGAACTCTGAATTTTGAAAACCTAATATGTCTATTACAACCTTTATATAATTCAGGGGTATACAATCAAAGTTGGTAAAGTCCACAGTCCACAGTTCAGTAAACGATAAAAACGATTATTTTAAAAATTACAGGTAACTATTCTAATGTTAAACATTATTTATATGCCGAATGTAATACATTATGGAAATACAAGTATTCATCACGCTCAGTTCAATACTTTTGAGTAAAACCTTAAGTATAAGATGGACTTTCCCAATTTTGTTACCAAGTTTTGGACTTTACTAAGTTTGTAACTGAATGTTTAGGACTTTCCTATATTTGTTACCAACTTTCTGGACAGGGTTGGATTCAGGCGTCAGTGAAATGACGAAAAGGACTTTACGCAAATTTAAACTCAACTCACTTGGACTTTGCTAGGTTTGTTTGTAAAGTCAATTTTCAATTCGAAATAACAGTCGAGATTACTAGAATTTGCATCAAATTATTCTACGGGGTAAATATAGATACGGAAAAAATACTTTACAAACTTTGATTGTATACCCCTGAATTGTTGACCCGCATTACTTTACTGAGAAACATAAAATTATAACCTTGAAGACAAAATTTTTGGAAAAATTGAAATACGTAAGGTTTTTTGAGTCATACACTATGGTAGTGTATCGCGCAAATTACAGAAACACAACTCAGTGTTTGATTTAAATGTTAAAGGTTCTTATTTTTATAATATGGGGTAATATCCAAGGGATTGTATACAGCCCGATAAATCAAAAATTTCTCAATACAAACATTTTTTACAAATACCTTCAAAAATATACTTTCAAAAACCATTATTGAATTTTTATCAATAAATTATTGTTAACTATAGAAAAAAAATGTAATAATAATGAAAATCACATTGATTTCATTAGTTTTGGGGGTTCATTAGGAATATAACCACTTAAAGAAAAATCATTTTATCTCCTTTTCGTACTACATAGGTAGTTTGTATTTACATTAACCAGTTAGCTGTTTTTGACGAGTATATTCGTCATAGGAAAAGGTGCAAAACTTTTAATTATGACGAGTATATTCGACATGGGTAAAAAATAAGAGTTTGCAGTTAATATTCCATATGAAACATACCTTGTAATTGGGGAGTATACTCGTCATCGCTTAATTTGTTCGATATAATATAGAAATAAAAACATTTTCCAAAAAGTTTGAAACAGTTAACTGGTTAAATACGTATTTTTGATGACGTACATATTTAATCGTAGTGCCCTTCAATCGTATCTCCACGATATTACAAATATCGATTGATCAAAAAGGAACTAATCTACCGATTTTGTACTTGAAATTTGCTTTATAACTTTTTACTCTACATCTCTATTTATCGATAAATTATAAAAATATTTCTATTACTACTGCTTTACTACTAACTTTATCCATTTATTTTATTATTTATCCATATTTAAGAGTTGGAAAAATACACGAAGTGGTCATACAAATTCGCTGACTTTTTATAAAATAACGATATCGGTTAAGGATTTTTGTTTCAAATAACTCTCTCTTTCATTCATGAAATATTCTTCTCTACACATGATTAAATCGTCTTGTTAAGACTAAAATTTATAATTATACTCATTAATGTCGCTGATATTCTGCTTTGATATATTAACTCTAATTATGTATATCAATTGTATGACCCTGAATAATAAAAATTGCACTCACTGAATCCTTATAACAGCGGGTTGGTTATAAATCAAATTTGTAAGCAATTAATTTTGTTTACGTTTATTTAAATAGCCTTTTAAGGTAAATTTAATTTTAACTCAATTGATATTTGGAGTTGTAAAAAAACTTATGCTTGTTATTATTAGTAACTTTATATCAGTGGTGAAACAAATCAATTTGGTCCTTTTTTCTTATCATAACTAAAATGAAACAATTATAAGAAAAATTACTTGTAATTCAGCTGTTAATCAACCCGTATTTAGAAGGACATCACCTAGTTTATTAGTCACCACGTACAGAATTAACTTAATAATAAGCTCTTCGATCAGAAAACATTTCATTATCAAGCCATTACTCTTCTAATTAATTATATTTTAATTATTCTAAGATATTTAATAGGCAGAATTGGCTTTATAAAAAATCTGCCTTATTAGTGAATTCTTCAAAGAAATCCAACGATATTAAGCCTTTAAAAAAAAGTTTATGAATGCATTCCGCCCCTTTTGACTTCTTCTCAATAAATAAAGAAAATTCTTCCTCCGATAACCTCAGGAAAAAGTCTTAAAAGCAGATCATCTGAAAAATAGGTCAAACGAACAAATGGCTCCCAGAAAGTTGTTGAATGCCAGCCAGGCCAACGGGAAAGGATAGCAAAAGGATTCTAATCGATTAGGAAGAGGACTGCACACAGGAGTACGCAGCAACCAACCCATTTTTAAACCAATTTTTCTGTTACTATAGTAACCGGATTCTCTGTTGCAAGGGGCCGTGCATATGTGAAAACCCTACAACCCCCTAGTGCACAGGAAAATGCATCACATACGGCAGAAATATCATAAATTGGGTCACTGGGTTTTACACAAAATATCGCGTGCACATTATTTATATATTTCTGCCTTTTGAGTTCTGGGTGAGATAGGCGCCAGGATAAGTCGGTACGGATAGCAACGGTTTTATGGCGAACGGGCTTTATTGATAGAGCATATATTAATTTCGACATCGATTAATCTGTTGCTTCCTTTTTTCTTTTATGAATTTATCGTCCTATTCGAGAATGTTTTAACGGATATATTTTTCGTTTAATTGCAGGCTCATGGTCCAATTTTTCAATGCACTTGGAAAGGATGTGGCGTTGTGGAAACAACAGTGGACAAAATTGAACACCACGTTCGAAATACTCATTTAGGGTAAGTACAACAATTTTTACTATATACCAGTGAAAATTAACTATAACATTAATTATTATTACGACTCACTGAATATAATCACGTTGTTTGAAGATCTCGGTAAAATACAACTTCAGTACAGCTCATAACGACTACATTGGCTCTTTTTGGTTGTTTATTTTTTATTTTACTTGGAAACCAAATTGCAAAAATAACTATTATCCAACTTGCCGGTCTGCACAAAAGCAATTATGATCTTATTGATTTTACATTCAATGTTTTATCGATTATTTCTCTCTTCTATTCGGAATTTACTATAATATCTATACTAAAAAAATATAATAGATAAATTTCACGTTTCTCACGAATTCAAAATTCCTAATTTGTTTGAATTCTTATGTACTATGTTGCTTTGAACTAAACTTACTCAAATTTAGGAAAAAAAGGATATTCGAAAAACTACCGTATCAGAATAGTAAGGGAGTTACTGTTTGGTCAATTCTAGTAAATAAATAACTTCTTAAAACCGCAGAAACCCCAAAACTCAAAGTAGTTACCATTATTTAGCAAAAACAGGCACTGAAATATAACTTAATCCTAAAACCCGAACGTAGAAGTAATTAAATTTATATTAAACTTTACGTATAATTTCAGAACAATATCCGAATAGCCTACAGAATATTCCTTGGCTTTTGAGTAGTTTAAAGCGACATTTGTCGATTTGACACCAATCAATATGATGGAATATTAAAAAATGTTCAAAACAATAAATGCCTAAAGTGTAATTTCAAATGATATACGAATCTATTTTTGGTAGATTGATGCTTCTCAAGTGCATTCCGAAAACTTTGTATTTAGATAGAGATGTTAAAGAATTCGTTATCTTGTCAGTGCTATTTATAACGCTGTTATGGATGTTATAAAAAAATAAAATCATTAAAACAACAATTTTCCGATATTTTACATTTATGTATCCTAAATTTAAACTTAATGTACTTAAAAGTTGATTTGTTCTTCCCTTTATACAATTAAAACATAAATCAAAAAAAAATTTAAATAATTTTTGGATGTGCGAAGGATAACACCTAATTTGTGTTACTTCGTTTCTATTATTTCATCGAAATAAATGAAAAATAATAAATTAAAAGTAATGTCATTTTTCAAGTACAATATTTTTCAATATTAATTGCTAATATATGCAATAACACAGGCAATATTTTAGGCCAATATTTTCTTTTTCTCGTATAAAAGGACTTAATCCACTGGTATAGTTCGCAATTAAAATGACTTTCTACGATAACTTAAATATTACAAATAGAACTCGTACTTATTTTTAAGTTAAACGTGAAAATTTCAAATAATATAAGCATAAAGCATTTGTAGAAATATTAATTACAATTGTTCAATTTTGTTTATTAACATAATTACTTAAAAAGTTCTACATTGCTAAATTTATCACAAATATAAAAATTTGAAGGTCAAGGGGAGGAAGATCTGCATAAATATTTACATATATGTATTTTATAAAGATGCCGACATTCACATCTCTGTCCAATATTTTCAAAGCTAAATAACATATAGATTGTGATAAAAGCACTTCCATTTTTTACTTTCTTTTAAGTCTATAGAAAAACTAAGATTCTGTACTGCAGTGTTTCCAGAATGGTATTCGAGGAACCATGTCTCAAGAATAAATAGCAAATAATTACTTGCAAATGATTGTTCTTTCTTACTATATTCTATTTAAATGTTCCATTTATTTTAAATTTTTTATAAGATTCTATAGCAAAAACAAATTGGGAAACACTGCTTCATAGGAACAGTTCACTGGGCATTATTAATTTCTGCCCGTTTTTTAATAAAATTAGCATTGATTTTAATTGGCAAAACATAGGAATTCATCAATAACCTCCTAGCCCAATCATTCACTTTACAAACATATGTGTCACACGTTTTGTAGGTCTTTAATATTTTAAACTATTTATTTTGAGTCCATTTCCGAAATTTGTGACAATTTAAATTCACATTTAATAGCTTACAGAAAGCCCTAAATCTATAATAATACAACTCCATGCTATCGTAACGAAATAAAGTCATTTTAAGTAGTGATTTTCCATTAGAGCTGACAGAAATGCATGATTTTTGTCTAAATATATTGATAAACCTTTGAATAAAACTTTCTCGAGTGTCCAGTCTCAATTTTAGATAAAATAATATCATAAACCTATAATTTAAAATTGATAGTAAAATACAGCTGCATTCAAAAAATTAAATAAATCTAATCCAAATGTACAATTGACTGCTCAGACGCTTAAGATTGAGTTTTGGCTTAAAATATACATTGACTGTTTTTAATAACACATTATTTATTTGGAAATTTATAAGGAAGAGAGATATAACTTAGAAATTCGTACCATTAAAAAAAATCGACTAGGAATAAGAAATCTGTAGTTATTGCGTTTTGAAATTTTTATGAGTTAACTTAAATCTCAAGTAAGCTAAACAAAAATGGGAATTTTGAATAACTCAAAGAAATAATTTTTAGCTCGGTAGGAGCAGATAAATACAGAAATATATTTGACAATTTTCGTAGAATTAGAACTAAACATGAAATGCAATTTACCTAACTATAACCTTTTAATTGAATTTATTGCAAGATAAAATTTGTTGTTGTATGCAATGAAGATGGCAATTAATTAAATATGCCCCAGGACAAACAATATTGAATCCCAGGCCAGGAATTGTGTTAAAACTAATTAGAGAATGTTTTAAACATAAAAACAAATCAGCCGCTTTTTTTTAGTTTCACGCAAACTAACTATGGCAATTTCACTCTCTCAATTTGCCACATAAAGCCCAAAATTCTCATAGGTCTATTTCCAGTGAAAATTTAAAATCGAAATCCTAACACAAAGCAACAGTTAGATAATTTGTGTGAATCTTTTATATATTGAAATCGAGTCCATTTACCTTAAAAAAAAGAAATCGTTGAATGTAATTTTGAAGTTACAATACTTAAATTAAACTAAAACCTAAAATAATTGAGACTGTACACACATCGTTATATTCTACGCAAAGGATTTAGTTAGCAGAGTTATAGCATATCTAATAGGCCGGCTGATTGTCTGACCGAAACAAACGTCTCGATAAAGGACCGCTGTAAAAGCTTTGTTTTAATCATTTAATAATCTCAATGCTTTCCTGCAAATTTAAATATTCTGCGTATAAATAAAAATTTAGCAATTAATTTGATAAAAACAAATCCATTGAAGCAAACGAAAGCTTTTTACTACTACTATACGGTACATTTTGTTTCTTGTAATCAGCCAACATTGGCTACAGTATTTAAGTTTATGTCGAATTTTCGATAAAAACTAAAAACAAAACTAATTTTACAATCGTTTTTATCATTTTCACCAAATTCCTTCTGCAAACTTTTGAACACTACAAAAATATCTAAAGCTTCTTTTCCTTGGTTTAAAAAAAAATTAATATAATTACGAAATAAAAACAAATTTATCGTTCTAAAAAGCTGCTCTTCATTATCTTAATTTTTTACTTTTCTCACTTTTTATATATATTTTTTTTTAAGTCTTTAGGTGGGAAGTAAGATCTTAAGACAAAAATAAAGTAAAAAACTAAAATATATAAACATTTGCATTTTACACATTTGCAACATGTTTAAAATGTGATGAATAGTCTTTTCTCCTTGTTTTTATAATTGGCTCATTGTTACAAAGAACTTAACACTTTCTGTCGTTTTTTTAAAATAATTTAATATTTAAATCAGGCTTTCTTCTTACAATTTAACATACTAAATTCTACCAAATTTTCTTTCGATCCCTCGCATTTTACTGTCTTTCGTGAATGTAAATAACTTAAAAAAAACAACAGAAATAACAAACGTAGTGAGATTACTTTGCTCTTCACCGTTCCTATAATATATTTATATTCCCGCCACTTTTTCGTATTTCTAGAAGCTGAAATTATACAATGATAAAATTTGTATCTGTTCTGACCTCTCTACAGTTTTTATTTTTTTTCAATTGTTCCTGCAGTTATATTTTTGCCATTATTTTCTCTTTAGCTACAGTAAACTCAAATTATATCTTAAATATTTATTTTCTGCGTTTAAAAAATTTTTAAGCGGTTTGGTTAATTATGGCATGTGTGATGTCCATTGATGCTTCTCCTATTCCATTGACTGTAATTCCATTAACTAAATTAACAGCTGTTTGGATAAATATAAAAATTATTACAGGATTCTTTTAAATTAGTTAAAACATACCATTTCTCACTCCTTGCGCATCAAGATGTGCCCAGTACGCTTCAGACGGTGATTGAGTATTTGTTCCAGGCGGCGCAGAAACTGGGGCGCCTGTATATCGGAAGTATGGATTTTTCAGGTCAAGTGTATTACTTGATGAAATTGTTGTTCCTTCAATGCGTAAATCTATTGTAACATCGTAGCTTTGACGACGATTTGCCACAAGGAGAACTCGCCCAGTTAACATCTGCCCTTGTTTTACGAATATGGGGGTTTGTAGGAGACATCGTACCTGATACCAATGGGTCAGAGGAGCTGTCGGTGCTGTCGATAGCCAAACTTGTTGTGTTGACCCGCAAAATTCAACATCAAACCAAAATGCTAAACCATGACATATTCCTGTTTGGAGGGCGTGAAATTCTAAGGGGATGTCTGAAAGAAATTAACGTGAAGAGTAAAAAAAAATTTAAATAATAACATAAGATATATAAAAGAAGTATTTGCAATGTTTCAGTTACCTATGTCATGTAGATCGCTTTCATTATCCCTAAGAAAATCGCATACATAACGCACAGATTTGGCCATACATATCCTCATATCGAATGTATCAACAATAGGCTGCCTAAAATACTCTTTCATCCCTTCCTTGTGCAGAACAGTTAAATCAACCCCATGAAAGGATGATTGATACCAAAAATTTGCCTTATTATATTGCTCTGAATAGAGTGACTCATCACTGAACGGTGCTATATGTAAATCACCATGTGTTGGAAACATTTTACCATTCGGTTTTAGCCATTTTCGCGCATGCAAATACGTTTCTAGCATACGTTCATTAAACAGCATATAACCCATCGGTTCCGAAATTATAATATCAACCATTTGTGGCAAGTCAATCTCTTCAATTTTTCCTGGTATTACAATTATCTTGTCTTGTACATTATTTGCATTGACAAGTTGTTGAGCGTATTGTGCCATATTGCTTGCTTCAATTGCATAGACTTTAGCAGCACCAGCTTGTACAGCAAAAAATGATAGGATACCAGAACCAGCTCCAACGTCCAGAACAACTTTATTCTATAATAAAATAAATAAACTTTGTTATATACCTAAATTAATCTTTTATTAAATTCAAAAAAAATTACGTGAAAATCGGTCAAATTTCCTAAAATAGCTTTTTGGTAGGTGCTCGTTCTAACATAATCTTGCATCATATTTTGTTGTTGACTTAAATAGCCATAAAATTGAAAATACTGTGAGGCGGAAGACTCTTCGGTTCGTTGTGAAAATACTGATTTCGGGCGGAGTCGTTTGACATTTTCTATAATTTTACGGAAATGCAGTACATCTGAAATAATATGTTGGGAAAATGTGATAATTTTATATATTAACCCTCCTTTTTTTTCGAATTACCTGTATCTGAAGGAAATTTAAGAACAAATTCTTCATCGTCCACATTCAGTACTTGCCCTTTTGAACTAAATTGGGCAACTTCTGTGTCAGTCGTAATGAGATATTCTTTCGTACTATTTAAGTCAGCATCTGTAATTGAAAAGTAGATTTTTTTTTTTTATATTTTCCTGTAAACAATTCAAACACAGATTCGATTTTACGCTCAAAAATACACTAGGTTATAATAAATTGTATATTAAAAAGACAATGTTCCCTCCAGAATGCTCTTAGAACACTAAATAAAAGGACTTAATCCGAACTATTCTAGACTTGTCTCTGATCTTTAATGTCTGATGCCAATAAATAAACAACATTTTTCTTGTTTTGGAGTAAATTTATATGACATGGGAATTATTCGTGCTTGTTTGGAAAATTTGTTAAAAACAATAAAGGGGACGAGGAACCGTTTTCGGAAACTAGAAATAGTAGTGTTTTATAGATGAAAATTACAGGAATTTTTCAATTTAAAAAAATTAAAAATAATGATTACAACTATAGTCTAACAAAGTTAATATAAAAACACAATATAGCTTTAAACCCGCTGTTGCAAATTTTATGTTACTGATATAACATTGAACCATCAGCTTAATAATTAATTAGTATTGTTGATAAATAATATAGACGAGACAATTTATTTACTTGTACTCTTTTCAAATTTTTTAAATAACTATCATAATTTACATGAATTTGAAGTAACCATTTTTTATAGGTCATAACTATATCATTGGTTGGTTGGTAAATTAATTTCCTCTAGAATGCACAGTGGTATTGCTCTTCCACGACACTTATCTTGATAATAGAAAAATATATAAAGAGATAGTATTGAGCATTTGCTCTCAAATAGTAAATATAATAGGTAACTCTAAAATTTCTTCCGCTTTGCGCAAGGACATCGTTGAGCTAAATTTAAAATTAACTAAATCTTCAATGGAAAATTGTTTGCTTGTTTTGCTTTTAAAAAATAATTGCCAGGTTGCCACACTTTTGAAGAAGTTATAACATTTAATATTCTCCAACTGCAGCTGCAAAAGTATTATTCAAATGCAAAAATACGTTAACACGTACTTAAACGTTCTGCAGGCATCCATACCCCTGCAATCCCACCATACTCAGTTCTCTTTTCATACCAAACAGGTAAAGACGACTTGCTTCAATTCTGCATGAATTATGGATGGGTCTCACCTTCGAGTCGTTTGTTTTTTCCATATTATTTTTTTAAATCCTTTGTTATCCATTTGAACGCTCCTAGACGACCTACAGGGTAGTAAGAGAGAATAAAAGACCCCATTTACCTACAAAACTGGGCAGGATTGAGAAAGTTTTTTCTTTTATAATTGTTTTTTTTTTTTTTATAAAACTGCTTCTAGCGTTGTAGTTTAATTCATTCCATAGTGTCTCCTAAATGCTTTTGTGTTCTGTTTGCTACAGTCACATTTTTTCGAAAAGGTACGAAAATTAATATGTTGGAATTCAGGGATTTACATTTGCTAAAGCTGTTTTACATCTGGGGGAAACCCTTGGAAGAAAAGAGGACCTTCAACGAGGAGCCACAAAGTGGCTGCTACTATTGGTTTTTGGGGCGCTTAATCCCAGCTATGCTTTCATTGCCATTTTCGTAGTGTAGTGAACTTATCGATTTTTCTCCCTCGAATCCGTGCGAATTCCTTCCGCCATAAAAATGAAATCCTATCCGTTCGGACTGGATCTCCTGGCGATTAATCGAAATGTCTGAAACTAGTTTGTTACCATTCCAAAAATACTACACCACATCAGACTTTCGGAAATATTGAGAATTTCATCTGTTTCCTAACAAAAAAATTCACGAAGGTCAATATCACAACTTTTTTGCAACATAAACGGAGAAAGCACATGGGGCCGAACTACTTCGTGAAGGGGTGGCTAAACTTAGAGCACAGCGCGGGGCAATTGCTTTATTAATTACCGAGACATTGAACAAAATACACTTTTTCAAGAAAAAAAAAATATCGCGAAATCAAATCGTTCGCATTGCTGTTGAGTTATAAAAACGCGATTTTGTGTTCGATTGCACGCGCGACCCTCAGTCGCGATGCAGCTCACGTAAAACTTTGAACTCACCTAAAATAACTTTTAAAACTATTCCCTGAGGATCATAGCAACACATTAAACTACACGATTTATCATATTTATTAACTAATTGAAGATCTTCGGTAATTTTATAAACAATCACGCCATGAAATGTGCCTTCCACCTCCGCCATTGTTGTTTTCATTTATTGATGTGTGGTGCGCTGCTGCTGCTGCCGCCGCTGCCGTTCTGCTGCTGTCGCTTACTACCACACGAGAGAGGGGCACACAGGCACTGAACCGGGGCCGCCGAAGCGAACGACAATTTGTGCGAGCGGAACGAACCCCCAACAATGACCTCTGCGCCGATATCCGTCCCTGTCCGTTGCACTTGGCGGTCGTCAGGAGGGATCCAGGATTTTTAATTTCTCAGGAGATTTCCGTCGGCAGGGAAAAGTCGCCTGTCCGCTGCTGGTGCCGCCGGGGCTCTCTGTAGCCGTTTCTTCGGCTCGTCTCGCTTGCTCCTGCGTTCAGCTCCCTTTCTAACGTCAATCAGACTTTCGAGGTGAATTGTGCTGTTGTGCACTCGGCAGAAATTTTGTCAGCTAACTGCTGGTAAACATTCGGTTAAATTAACGATTTCTAAATCTGCAGCGGATCGTGCGGTGAAAGTTCGCGAATTAAAGTACTTTTTCACGAGTTTAACGGGAATTTTCTACACGAAAAGGACCGATTTTATTCTGACAGCGTACCCGCGCGATTCCAAGCTGCTCGTCTTCATGATTGCGTTACTCTTCTATGCAGTGCGGTGCGACGAATGCCAGAATGAGAATGTGTGGAACTCGTGAGCGATTTTTAGACGAATATTGAGCTAAAAGTTTTGTGCTCTCGGTTGAACGATTCTAGTGGTACTTATAATTTGACTCTTCTCAATTTAACGGCTTACAAATTTCGTTGAAACGTTTTTCATCTTTTAATAAATTGAACGTAAACTGTGCAAGGCCTTGTTATATTTAAATATGGTCCGCATAATCAGCAGCTTTAAAGTGAGCTTCCGTTTATAATAAATATAATCTAATATAATCTAATTGAATAAAAAGTATAAAACAAAATTTTTACAAACAAATTGGAATTAAAGTATTTTTGATATTTTCTAATATTATTTATTTGTATTATTAGATTTGTACAAGGATTTATTTTATCTAGTTTAAAATCAAAATATATTTCTGATATATACTGTTTCCCCCCGGATAAAATCCCCTTAAATTAAAAACAAACTAAGAAATCAAATTCTAAAATATCAATCAAATCAAACAACTCGTTATTAACCCTTTTAGCACCGAGCGAAAAGAGCGTACCTAGGCGAAGAATACCGGGCCAAATCGACGAATTTGTAGAGATTTGCGAAAATGCTCGTAAAAACCAAAGTAGGCGTGATATTTACAAAATTCAAAAAGCAGCATATTTAATATTTTTCCGTAATCATTTTCAATTGTTACATTTACTTTTCTGACTAAAATTAAACAAATTAAACAACAAATTTCTTGAACATTTGGGATTTTCGTGTTCGATGAACGATTAATCAATTGTATTTAAGTTTGATCTATGTAAAACTTAGTTATAAACCGGATTTAATACAATATAAGGGAAAGATATATAATAATTTTTCAGAAAGTTCTTTTGAAATGTTATTTAAATTTTGTTTTCCCTATTTACTAACGAGAATTTAAATTTTTGTTTTCAGGCCGAAGAAACCTCGCCATTCCTTCGATGATGATGGAGCGTTCAGCGATAGTGACCACGAAGAAGAATTTTACTATACAGAAATCGAGGAGGATGAAGGCAAAGCACCAAGTCCACCGTCTCCGCCCACATTGAGCCATCGTGATATGGCGCGTCCACCACACGAAGATCCCGAATACCAAAGACAAATTGTCGGAAATTTTAGGTAAGCATCCAAAAATACCCCTTGCATTGGCTAGAAAATGAGTAATATTTTTACGCAATCCTCCAGACAAGGACTGCTGGCCCTATCGCAATCTTCGACAACATCAAAGTCATCACATAGCGTAATTGCCGGCCCCATAAATATCCCAACGTCTCCATTAGCCCACCATAACTACACATGGAACAGCAGTAGTCAAGTCTCGCCAATGAAGCATGCCCGTTGGTCTCCACGTCCGTCCACCTCATCAGCACCGTATCCATCCCCAACATACGTTCAGCACCATTACAACCAGCACCAGCAGCAACAGCAACACAACATTCAACAGCAGGGCCAACAGCAACAGCAACAACAGCAGCACCAGCAAAGTATTTCGGTTGCCCAGAATGCCGTTCAACATCAAAACGGAATCGGGAATCTGTCCCACAGCGCTCCAACATCGACATCACACTTAACGGCCAGCCCAAACATTCATCATCCAGCCACACAGCATACAAGCGGAGCAACAACGGCGGTGACAGCGGCGGCAACAACGACACACCTGCAGTCACCTGTGCCGGCAACAACGCGCTCACCCCAATCACCTAATCGTCGCACCCGGGGCGAAAACAAAAAGTGTCGCAAGGTCTACGGTATGGAGCACAAAGATCAGTGGTGCACACAATGCAAATGGAAGAAGGCATGCAGCCGTTTTGGAGACTGAAAAAGGCCAAAATCGTCAGGTGTAAGTGGTGGCAACGGCGGCGGTGGCGGCACCAATGGTGGATGTTTGGTTGGCAGTGTTGGGGCTCCTGGGGGCCAACAAATTCCAACAATCCAAACTCAAGCAGCCACAATACAACCAACCATACAACAGAAGCCAACCGCCGCCAGCGGCATCAGCCCCAATTGTGGTACAGTCGGTGCAGCAACATCGGTCATCGTTTCAACGAATGCGCCACAACAACGATCCAAAACCCAACAGCTGACGATGATAAAACAAAGAATACAATCGCAATCTTAAAGTGTTTTTATTACTCCTTCGATTACGGAATACTGTTCGTTCTAATTTATTTTAAATATTTTCTACAGCGTGACCGTTCGTAGGCGGTCGCGCATACGTTTTTATATATATAAGAGATGTATACACAAATTAGTTTAAATTTTACAGAGAGATAACGCGATATATATTTTTTATTACAAAATAGAGAGGAGACGCTACAAACAAACAAACAGCAAATTGAGACGTTTTTAGAGAAAACAATACACAGCGCCACTGACGATGGTATAATGTATGTTTTTGTTGATTCTATTTAAGTGATATTTTATGTCTATTGTAATATTGTAATTAGCGCGCTATTTTTACACTTACCCCGTTCTTAGATTTTAAGGTACCTCCTCCACGTTTTTCTTTCGGCAAAAAGAAGAATGTAATCGACAAACTCACCACTATTTGATCACTAATTAATGTTCATCAATGACCTGGTTCTTAGCTGCAATAAGGCAACGACACTTGATGAGGTGACTATCCCGATCATGAAATATACTTTAGGTGTAATTCGAGCAATTTTTAGAAGATGATAAGTAAAAAAAAAAGCGAAATTATTTAAACGTATTAAATTTAAGCAGCATAATGTCCTCTTTTCGTCGTTCTGAAAAGGAACTAAATTTTAATTCATTTAAGAGATAGGATAGGAACTTTTGCAAGGTGGTTAGAGAAGACACTACAGCAGCAGCCACAACACATAAAATATTTAATGATTATTAGCGTCAACATTTTGGATCACATTTCTCTTTTCTCTTATTATTATCATTTTTATTTTTTAACATTAAGTGTTGGATATAATGTTCACGAACTATTGTTTTGCGAATTTTTTATTTTATGTATTTATTTAAGACATTCGCTATTTTTACTACATAAATTAAAAAGTAGATCCCTCTGATTGTTCAGGAAAACCACTGTTCTTGATTTTAACAATTTCGCCTTAAGTACCATGGTGGTTCGAAAAAATTTTTTTAAGATATCAAATTTATTGATATTTATTTAAAGTTGTTAGTATCTATTTTTATTGTATTTGAATTAGACTGAAGGCAATGATAGGTGATGAACAAATGTAGTATTTACACATAAATAATCATTTTTGTACAAATTTATTTAAAAAAGCAGAAAGAACTGAAGAATGTACACTAATTAGTTCTGCAATTAGAGAAACTTTAAGGGGTTCTATTTCGTTCCCAAAAATTCAATTTTATTTACCATATTTTTTTGGGTTGGACACTCAAATCGTTATTTCTAAAATTTTAAAAATAACAAAATTGGTATTGGACAGACGGTGATATTAAGAAAATATAAATATAATATTTTTTATTATATCTTCTCCATTATTGCGCCCTATTATTCAAAACGATCCAATCGAATCGAAAGGAGCTTACAAAAGCCATTTTTGGTTGAATATTGAAAGTTCCTAAAGTTTTCATAGATTTAATTTAGTAACCTTTGGCTTTAGTTAATTTTTCCTCACGTAACTTCAAAATAATCCGATTGGATTTATTTAATCGAATTATTTTAGGACTTTAAACACAAAAATCTATTTAAGTCATAGGTTACTAAAATGAATTTATGTAATTTTTAGAAGCTATATTAAAAAATATTTATCCAAAAAGGGCTTTTTAAGCACCTTTCGATTTGATTGGATCATTTTCACTGATAGGACCCCAAAAGCGATACAACCTCAAAAGTAATTGCAATATCTATATAAATTAAATGTTGTCTTAAATTCCTCTTTAATCCAATCCAATTTGAAAAATAAAATTATTACAATATAAAAAATGTTGCTATAAAAATGAAATTGTTAAGGTATATCAAGAACATTTTCCTGCACAGCCAGAGTATCAAAATTTGTACAATATTTACAAAATTTTAGTATATGATAATTACTATTATTATTTTTATTATTCTAAATTATAAATTATTAAATTTACTGTGTTATTTATTCATTACTTTTTTGAAAAAAAAGAAACGCCTATTTTTTTGTGGTAGAAAAGTGAAATAAATGCATCACTACACCGTAACGTAGCGTATATTTTTGGATGTAATATATAAACAATACAAAATATTACAGAAACATTTCAATTTTTTTTAGAGGTACAGAAGAAGGAAGATTCAAAAACACAAAAAACAAGAAAAAAAAAACGAAAGGTCCTACTTGAAGCAAACTAAGATTCCTCAGATTTTTACATAAACAAGAGAAAAAAAGATTTAAAAAAAAAATAAATAAATAAATAAATAAAACCAATTTTACGCCATTAAGGTGAAGAATATTTGGAAGTGTTTAAGGAAAAATATAAAAAAGAAAATGTAGGGGTAGTAAATGACACCTTTAGAGAAGAGACGCTAAAACACACATGCACTCAAGATGGTTATTAATATATTTTTGTAAGAAAAGTACTACAAACAGCCAGGCAAACGTTCGGAAAAGGTAGTTAAGGGTTTAATAAAACATTTTTTTTTTTTTGAGGTAAACCTTAAAAGCGAATTAATGCGCGAAAATTGTAATCATCATTTAAAAAAAAAACTATAGTTAAACAAATGTTTAAGACAAAAGGAAAATTGTACAGCTTAGTGGTAAGGAAAGAGTTATTAAACAAAGATATTGTGAGTATTGTTAGATACCCAAAATTACCATAATGTTTCTCCATAACTCAAATTTGTTTGCGTGTGCAGAGTTTTTTGCGAGTACACACCTATTTATGAATGGAAATATTTAAAGAAATTTAAGAAAACTATCCTTAATTGAGTTGTGCCTCCCTATATATCGGTTGGATTGTCTTAGCGCCTTATTTTCCGTTTTAAATTCGAAACTTATCTAAATGATCTAGAAGTAAAATTAAATAATTTCATTTTAGACTACTGCGAAGAAAGTGAACTAGAGCACTAGTACACATCCCAGTGTAAAATTAGATAAGATATGAACTTATATCATGGGATGGTAAAACGTTTCTTGCTCTCTAAAGCACACAGTACAATAATTGTTGACAGATTTAAAACATCTAACAGTTCGGTTTTTTAAAGTGTAATGCTGAATTAGACATTGATAAAAATTTGCATATGTTTCATTTTCAAATTTACCTAATTCGGCAGCAGTGATACGTAAAATGTTACTTCAAAAGAAACTTTAACGAATTGCCATCTGATTAACATTTACGTTGGCCACATTTCCTCTTTCACAAAATATTTTCCTTATCTTTAAATTTTTAAACGATTTATGTGAAAAGTAACTACCACACCAATAGTAAAAAGTGTCGTTAAAGAAAAAGGACTAAATATTGTACATATTTATTATATTAAATTATGATAAAGGTTTAGAATATGATAAAGTAAAATGTAAAAATTATTTATTAATTATTACCGGTTGCATGTAAAACAAAAAAACCATTGAATAATTTTGCTACAGAAGTTGTTTCTAACGCCTAAATAATGCAGTGATAAATATTCGTTTAAGGGCAGAGGCTTTTAAGGTTAAAATTAAACCTGGACCTTATTTAAAAAAAGGAAAAACGAATTATTGTATTTACAATTAGACGTCAGTAAGAAAATATTTAAAATGATATTTTCAAAAAGTCAAAACCATAATTAAAGAAATAAAGTAAGAAATATCAAAAAACACATATTTGTTTAAAAATCATTCAATATAAAGATTGTCGTTACTTTAAAACTAATTAAAATTGTGTATGTCCTTCCTATCTTTTTGAAGGGTTTCCTATTGAATGTTGTTCCAGTATATTTCAATACAGTTTTTAAATTCAGTAACCGTTTCAAATAGACGTTCATTTGGATGAACCCGTGATTCTGGGTTCTAGGTTCTAGGTTCTAGGTTCAAGTGGCTGCCAAAAGAAGGCACACTTAGGCCAAGGTAGGCCCATTGTGATACCACGTGGGACGAAGCCCCCAATAACTAACCTTCGAACCATTTAGACTCTTTAATGAACTGCTCCAGGCTTCTAATCCTGACGGAGCTCAGATCCGAGTGATTCTGGGTTGGTCCATAGGTTTTTTTTATGGGTTTACAATCAGGACTACAAGCATGCTAGTTCAATAAACGTCTTTCTGTTAAAACCAATTTTTTTTTTTAAATTTTCGACATATGGTTAGATGCATTATCCTGATAATATTCGAAGTTTTCGGCAAACAAACCATTACAGTACTACTTCCAAAATGTCGCTTTGATTTCTTAACTTCCTTTACATTAAAATTATTTCAAAATCATCTGTAACCGTCTGATCTACCTAAATTAAAAGTTGTCTAATCCAAAAAAAACAATTCCCACTCTGATCTACTTTTTGGATAAACTTAAACGGTTTTGTTTTGTGAAGCTTTATTAAATTAGGTTTGCCCTGCGGTTTCTTACATTAAGCAATTTTTATTATTTCTTAAATTATTTGTCTCCTTTGTTGTGCGATAAGTTTTATGTCGTTATTAAAAATCAGTGAAATAATGACTTTGATCTTACGTAAAATTCTGAGGGGCATTTTAAACAAATATCTACCACAGTTTTTCAATCATAAGGATATGTAAATTTCTAATCTGTGCTTAAATTCTTCAAATTTCCATCATTTTCTTCAAATCATATGCTATCAATTTCACCTGCTTTTGGCACGAGATCTAAATCTAAATTAAATTAAAAATGTTAGAGGTTTTAACAATTTTTAAACTTTTAAATATTATCTGAAGCACTGCAATTTGGATAATTTAAGGAGATTAACATTTTCTTACACAAATATGTGCAATATAAACATTTTGATGATGCCCCAAAAAAAAATATTGGGAATATCAATTTCCTGTGTAAATTTTGTATAAAGGAAAATTCTTCACAAACTTTAATATCATTTTAGCATTGGCTTAACTTACTCATCCCAAAGAACTCTGCACATTTGTTACCTAAGCATACAAAAGCAAAAAGTGAAAAAATATATAATTCTGTAAAGAGCGCCAATAAAATAATTGAAAAAATAGCAGTGAGGAGAGCATTAAGAAAATTGTTAAGTAAAAAATGAAAAGTAATATGATAAGCTATAAAACAGTTATAAAGGAAATTATCACCCTAAAAAAAAAGGAAAAAAAAAATAATAATAATAATAATAATAATATATGTGTTATTATATAAAAATATATATTTTTAGAACTCTTAGCACATAACAAGGAAAGAATATGCATAAATCTTACATCAAAACAATGAAATTTTTTCTCTACAAAATATTACAAAGTGAAAACCCATTGTGGCGGGAAAATCATAAAATATTTATTTTGTATTACCAATGTAAAAAACACACAAAAAAAAAAGAAAAAATGCAAAATAATAGTATTTGTATAACTGTTGAAAGTGTATGTTTAAAAAAAAAATATTTAGGTTTTTATCACTACTTTATGTTTTGCTTTCAAAATTTTATGAATAAAATACTTCTTCTTATAATGCTTAACACAATTTATCATATCCTACTAAGCTATGTAATATTTATGTATTGTTTTTTTTTTCTTTCTCTATTTGTTTTCGTTCTTTAAAGCAAAAATATATAAAAAAAAAGTAATAATGGAGAAAATGTAACAAAATTGTAAAGATATCTCCATTGTAAAAAGAAACTCTTTATTTTGCATCTTTTATAAATAAATACAAATCTTAAAAAATTTATATTTAAAGGCGAAAAGTTAAAAAAAACGAAAAATAAAAAATTCATTATTACAATTCTTATGTGCGATGGCAGTGTGCAATCCGTGAGTAAAAAAAGCAAGCTACAAAAGAAAAAGGAAATTTTATTTTAAGAAGCAAAAATAAATGAGAATAAAGCGACAAAGTGATAAATAAATATTATATTGATATAAAATGTGTAGAATGCTGTTATTTTTATAGTTGTTATGACTTTATTTTTATCTTATACATATTATATATATTTTTTTTTTAAATTTTAAATCCAGGAAAAAATGGGATTTAATCAAAAAAATTTTGTTTGGTTTCAAGGGGAGGAAAAAAATTATAAAATTTAACATTTTTGTTTTGGCACGGGCCTGGTATAATTAAAAATAAAGCAAGCGGCAATTTTTTTGAATTATGACAAAAAAACAAAAAATATGAAATGATTATAATCTCGTCTTCTCCGAGAGAAAATGTTGTGTTTTGGTATCAATTTAACTGATATATTATTTTTGTTTCAAAAAAACAATTATTTGAGCTATTTATGTACCTAAATAATGCATAATTGTATTTTTTTTTAAAAATAAATTAACACTATGCCATCCGCGCGTCTAATCTAGATTTTTTCGTGTCGTGCCGGTGCAACTGACTTACATAATTTCGCTTATCGCCGGCGTTTTTTTCGGACGGTTTAAAACACAAAAGTTCTACGTTCGAAATTTACTAGTTAGGTAAACAGTACACGCAACAATAACTTTCGTTCCACAAGATTTGAACACCACAATATAGCCATTGGCGCATGCGCAATAGTTTTCGAATGGCACAAACGTGGAGCCACCGGACATCATAGTGTTAATTTCCGATAAAGAGAACTTTATATTTATTTATAATTCGAATTTCTTTCAATCGTTAGTACATATTTCACAAAAAAAAAACGTATATTGGCATTTAAAATTAAATTACAAAGAATGCTTGGTTTCTTCAATAAAAAATTGATATCAAAGCATAAATTAATAAGAAACGACGGTTAGATCTTATCTCTAAATGACAAAACAATAAAGAATGGAAACAAAAATTTCATAAAAACCATAAAAAGTAAATAAAATGCATACATAAAATAAGCAAAAAGGCTGATTTAGTTCACGTAACTATTAATTAAATTATTTAACATATGAAAAAAAAGGACAAAAAAACAATCACGAAACGCAAAAGTATTTAAGAAAAATAATAATAATAATAATAATAATTAAAATATTGTATAAAAATCTATTAAACTGACAGACCTAACGATGTGCGTATTTTAAAATATTGTAAAACAACGTAAAACCCTTTTTGAAAACCATATCAAATTCGTTTAACTAACGATGAAGAAAAATCTACTGATATTTTTTTTTTTTTTTTTTTTTTTTTTTTTATTATAAACAATGGACATTGGATTCATACCTACTACAGAAAAAAAAAAAAGGGAAAAATGCATTGCAGGTTATGAATGGCGAAAAAGTCCAAATGTTCTATTTGCACATGACCAATAAATGCATTTTTTACTTTTATTGAAAAAGACACACGTTTTAAAAAGTAAAATTTGAAGAAAAAAAAACAAAAACAAAAAAAAAATCAGCAAAACGATTATTTGTAATTTGTAAATATAAACGTTAATCTTAAATAAGAGCGATCAATTTAAATGAATTTCTTTTTACGAAATACGATTGCCACCACGTGTAATAATTTATTAAAAAAAAGAAAGAAAAAATGAAAAAAAAACTAATTTAATTAAGAGTAGTAAGGGGAAATCAATTGAATTGCGTTTGTTTTTTCTTTTCTCAGAAAAAAAATATAACAATTCGTTCTTTAACGATGAAAATATTGAAACAAAATCACTGCCAAATCTTTAAAACTTGTAAAGAAAATTCTCTTTTTATAGTGCTTATTTTGTTAAAAGCATATTTAGTATCCCTATTGGTTATACCATTTTATGTAATTAAACTGTGTTTTCTGTTAAAAACAAAAAATAAAAAAAAAACACTGAATTAAATCAATTTGCATCAGATTATCACTGTGTTCAAAAACAAAAATATTCAAAATAAATTAAAAATCTTAACATCTTAAAATGTTATTCGTACTGTGTAAACTGCAATAAATGGCGAGAGCGTTAATTTTTAAATTAAGTGCATTCGCAAAATGGAGCAATATAATTTTTTCTTTGTGTAAATTTAAAGTAAAACAATAAGAGAGAGCATAATAATAATAATTTTTTTAATTTAAATAATTATTGTCATTATGGTTTAAAACCGATTCATAAAAATAAAAAAAAAAAAATCTAAAGGTGCATTAATTTTTAAATCTCTACTCTGTACATATATATACATGCAAAAGAAATCAATATTATATATATATACATATATATATAAATATATAAATATGAATTAAACGTTTAGAAAATATGTTAAGTGTATAATAAATAAAATGACGAAACCGCAAAACAATTATCTTTTTAATTTCACACATTTTCATTTTTCGAATTCTTATTATCTGTTCTTCAAGATGGGCCAATTACTATGTATTAAATCGTTTTATTACAATTCTGATCTGTTGGTTTTGTTTTCCTTTCGAATATTTATTTCTAAAACTACACAACTGGATTTAAAACATATTGGACGAGAGTTGTTATTTTAAAAAATTATATAGAATTTTCAGAAGGAAATTTACAAATGAAAAGATATAAGTAATAAAAGAGCTTCTAATTCTAAACAGTTGAAATTTAACACTAGAACTACCGGCGCGCAAGTCTGTAATTTTAATAACTTTCTGCACCTTTAATTTAATACGCTTTCAAATTTGACTATTTGAATATGTCGTAATTCTCAATTCTATTAAACTTTGGCATAAACCAGAAGATAATTACAAAAATATACAATTAAATGAGAGAGGAAATTGAGTACCAGTCAAATTGACTGGTTTTGGTAGTTCTAGTGTTAAAGAACAGTAAAACTTATCAAATCTGGTCGACCACTTCACTAATTGCTAATGTTATTAAAGTCTGATGAACATTTTTGGCGATGGTAGAATCATAGTGATCCAAGTATCATTTATACAAAATTAATAATTCTGGCATAAAGGTACAAAACAAAAAAAACATAATTCTTCGATGCCACATTGATCCAAGTACAATTCAGTTCAGTTTTATTTTAATCCAACATATTAGAAATAATTTTAATAAAGATTTACCAATGAAAAATCTTTCGTTTCTTTATAAAAAGTCCAAGTGTTTTTCAAAAAAACAATAAAATTGTAACTTGGATCACTATGGTTCTACCATCGACATTTAGAGGGATTTTATAACTAAATTATTTACAAAATATCGAAGAATGCGAGTAAGTCATACAGAATTTTTTTATATCCCAAAATGTCCCAAATTTTACTTTCTCGTTATGCTTCTAAAAGAACAAAATTAAATGGAAAAACTACACATTTAAAATGATAAAATATGAATGACGATAGAGGAATAATGGCAAGGATTTAAATCGTAAAGAGTCCTAGTGTTTCTTTTCAACGTGTTCAATATTTTCTAATTTTCCCCTTTGTAGGTAAATACAGGAAATTGTATTAATCAAAAACAAATAGATCGACATAAACATTAGGGGAGTAACTTTAACAAGTTATATCTAATTAAATTTTTTAAGGCCCCAAAAAGAAATTCGTAAGACTTGTAAGAAATTGAAGAAAAAGAAAACCAGATACATAAAATGCTTTTCTCTGGTATAACATTTTTTTTATATATATTACAGACTTATTTATATCATTTATTCAGAAATTAAGTAAATAGAAGTGTTAAGGTGTGGTTCATCCAAACGTCGAGTTTTTTGGATCTCAAATTTTAAATCCTTTGATACATTTTTTCACAAATTTTTTATAGTCCCTAACTAAAAAATTTCTGAGTGGGAAATTGAACAATTATATCTTTCTAATAATAATTCGCAACTATAAAGAATTTGATTATTAAATACGATGGTCCAACTTTAAAATATCTAGAGATTTTTTAACAAATTAGATCCCATTGACCAAAGTTAAGAAATAAATCGAATATGGACGGCTTCAGCCCATATATTCGATAATTCTAGTTTTACAAATCAATTGAGGTTTCGAATGAAAATATTCAAACTTTTATTAGCTAGTACAAGATCATAGAAAAAATGTTTCTGCTTGAGAAGGTATATAAATCCAAACCATTTCAACTAATTAATTTATTTTATTTGGCCCGTCTACCATATTTCTGACATAGTTTTTTGGTGAGTAAAATCAATAAAGAATGAAAAACCAATGAATTAGATGTTGATGTTAAAAAGTGAAAATTAGAAATATAGGAGTTGTGTAGTAAAGGGGTTTATACGATAAAGAAATCCATATTTCCACCCTATTTGGTTTTTGTTCGGATTATATGTAACTATTGTTTCTATTTTCACTTTAATTTAATTAAAAAAGGTATCTTAAAAGTACTTGCATTATATAGAGTACAAATTTTTTTAGATACAATGAATGCTATGAAATCCAATTTTCAAAAACGAAATGAAATTATTCCAAAGATTCTTTTTATTTACTCTTATAAACTAAATAACAACTTTTTAACCAAGATAAAATTTGATTTGTAAAAATATATAAAATATTGTAAAATTAATGAGAATGTCGCTGTGCCAAATAAATTTGAAATATTGAATTGTATTTTGGGAAAAATATTTAAAGAAAAACCTTTAAATGACGAAAATTAAAAAAAATATATATATCTATATATATTTTCCAGTATCGATGTAAATTACTTTGGGGAAATGAATTAAATTCAATTGAATATAAAATTTAAACATTTCCACTCAAAATCATTATAAATCAATCATCAGTTGCTATTATTTTCCTTAAAGTTGTTAATTATGTTGGTGAGTAAAGATCATATAATAAAAGGAATATAAAGTTAAAACCGTCCTAATTTGGTCACGTAGTTACGTATGAGAGAAAAGGCAGTATTCAACCTTTTTTAAATTATAAAGACAATAATTTTTTTAAATTTTTTTACATTGGTATAGATGGCATATAAAAAAAAAACAAAATTAGTTAGTTAGTTTTAAAAATTTTTAAATGTTTTTACGTTAATTTATCCAACTACGCATTTCTATAATTTATGAAAAATATATCTTCCCCTTACTTTCCAGATGAGAGCACAATTTTAATCTTTCCAGCCAATACTATCAGAGTATTAAAAGCCCAAAAACATGATAAAGAACTATCAATGTAACATTAAAATAAAAATACTGTGCATATGTTTAAAAATAGCTTAATATAACATTTTAAAGGAATAGCGTCCACACCTGAAATTTTCTATATTACACATAATCCGATATCTTTTTTAAATAAATAGGATGAAAATTCCTATAAATTATTATTGTCGACCAGGTACCCAATAGTAAACAACTTAAATTACCATAAGTACTCATGGATTTTTTTTTTATTATATTTATCATTATTATTTCATTTCGTGATGCACAATAAATTAAAAGCAGATTGCGCAAATGGATGGCCATCGTTTGAAAATATAAAATATAAAACATAATTCTAAACTTCTTACGAATATAAATTACAATAAAAGACAAAAACTAAAAGAACAAAAAATGCAGGTGTATGTATGTACATGAAAATTAAAATAATAAAAACATAAATGCAACAATTATGAAAACAACATTTACGGTTGATATTAAAACAATCTTTCAAAAGCAAATTTATAAAATATTTACAATAAAAGGCAAGTAATATTTATATTTTGAAATAAAGGTGTGAATGTGTAGCGCTTAGAAAAATTCTTAAGACTATCATTTAAAACAAAAAATTGATCTCTCTCCAAAAACAAAAAAAAAAAAAATATATATATATATATAGAGTAAAAACGAAACGTATTAAAATAAAATAATATAACTAAAGATGAAGAAATAAAAATTAATAAAATGTTAAGGAAATTTTGTTACAATTAGTAGAATCGAACAAGAATGGTGTAATGTAGCGAAAATACTTAATAAAAGTTGATAAAAAATAAAAAAACAAAAACAAAACAAAACATATTTTCTGAAATATATGTATTATATATATTTAAATATAACGATTTGAAAATGCATTATAATGTTAAAAAGGAAAACATAATATGTATGTATAAATTGAAATAAGAAACATTTTTAAATAATCTTTTTTGAAAAAAGGGAATAATTATAAAATACATGACGACTATAACTAAGACTAAAACGATAACATTAAAAACGTAGTAATATAATGGCGCGCAACAACTGAATTAAAATTTAATAAAAAGAAAATCAATCAAACTGTATACATGTGTTCCAGAGACATAAGGAAAAAAAAATTATATTGAAAGTAAAAGCAGTCAAGTAGCAAAGCCTACATTTTATGTAAATAAAAAATGACTTAAATTGTTTTAGTTAAAAACAATAAAAAAGTCAAAAGTAAAACAAAAAAAAATATATATATATATATAAAAAATATTTTTGAAATATTTCAAGAAAAACGTCAAGAGAATTTTTGATTTTAATTTTTAAATGCATGCCATACATTGAATAATGTGATGTAGGTTTTTGTGTTCAGTGCGCTTATAAATGTTGAACATCTGTCCTAAGATATACAGTGAAATATAAAGACGGTAAAAAAAAACTGAATATATTTTCTTTATTTTTATTCTACCTTTCCTTTCTTTATGAAAATTTTGATATGTTTTAACATGATCCCGCCAGCACGTACCACTAGTGGTACATAGAGAACTGTCTCATTACGCGGCTTGTATCACGGGTACCAAAAATCAACAAGTACAAGATGTTGCACTTTCTATACAAGTCCAATTTCTAAAATTGCCTGAGGAAATTTTTCCCATACCTTATTTACCATAAATGCCAATAAGAACGAAAGAGAAAAGAATAGGCAGCCAAATATTCTCATCTACAGCACTTATAGTGTAGTCAATAATGCGCAGTGTTTTTTTTATCACGGATTTTTAAAGGCGGGACAAAGTCTCTGTTGAGCTGTGTGCCTCTGCATGCATGGTGTTAGTGCCGTCCCCGCACAATGCTCAGGTATAGGAAAATTTTGAATCGAGAATGGTGAAGAGGTAGGCAGCTCAGACAGAGCATATATACACGGATGCGGACTATTTAAATTTTTTCATTGTGCTCTTTTAAAGGCGGGACAAAATGTTCGAGCGTGTGCACTACTCTGAGTCGTGAAACGTGGTTTTCATTTTCGTTCCGCCTACCACTAAATTTTTGTCTTTCTCTCATACGTGAGCCCTTTATAACTATCTAATTTTAACAAAATTTGCAAGGACGGTAAGCTAACGAGACACAGGTCGAAAATAAAATAAGTAAATACTTCACGAGTATCACATCTTGTATTTAATCATTTTTGGGGTGGTACATACACAACAGGTGAAAACAGATTTTTAAGAATCGAAATATCAAATATTAGCGATCTTACTCACAAGTTGATCAGTGAGAGCTATTTGTTTTTCTGAATTCAAAAGAAAGTGTGCTTGTTAAAGTGTATGAGCGATATGCGATTATATTCACAACAACGCCGGTAAATGAAAAAAAAATATGAATTAGAGAGGCGTAAGATGCCACGAATTGAAAATAATGCCGCCAGCGAGAACGTGTTAAATCAATCAAATGTAATCAATTCATAAGTTAGTGGATGAAAATGTACACTTGAGGTTTTTCGATGGTCTGATTTGATATCAAAATTTAGAAATTAAATATAATGAATCTAATATAGCGTCTGAGTTTCAAATTTTAAAGAATTTCATGAAAATCACTGTATAGAAATTTACTTGAACAACTATAAAAATTTAGAATTTTTTAAACATGTCATACATTTGAAATCTGTTATTGGCTAACAATTTTAAAATAAAATATTGAAATAAATAAAATATATAATCAATATATATGTTAAAAAATTTCAAGTCCTTTAAATTCAAAAAATTTTCACAAACTCACATTTTTACTATTTCGGAAACATGAATAAATCTGTTTTGTATAGTTCCTGATTATTTCGCGCAGTTAAATTTAAATATGAGACATTATTTTGAAATGTGGTAGAAATTTAATTATTTAAATATATATTGGTGTAAGCTCATGAGTTTTGTTAGAAGAATCAAACTTCTAAGAATAAGGAAAGGTAACGAAAATATATTTTCGAACCATCTACATACGAGTACAATGGACCACGGGGTCTAAATTTATACCACTTCCGTATATAAAAGCAGCTAGAAGAAGTTGATAACATTTATCCGCAAATACTGAAAAATTTATAATTTTCATGGGTACCAAAGTTTACCAGTTTTGTCCCATAGCAAACAATTCCTTCAAGTGGTGGAGTAATAAAAAATTTATTCTACTATTGCCCTTCAAAGCATAGTGCTGGAGAAGCTATCGGGTAAGATTTGTTAGTTTTTTCAATTTATACGTGTTAAAATCTGCAAGCGTAGCGAAGCACTCTGGTCAAGGTAGGTTGTTTCGAGCATCAGTCCTCAATATAAATAATTAGCAATTAATACCTTTCCACCCGCTACCCAAGACCTTCATAGTAAATTTTTTTAACCAAAAATTTTACAAGTATATTTCAGTCACATGAAGCAAAATAATTATGGGGTGATACTTCCTTAGTGCGTTTAAATTGTGCACGTTTTTGCTATTAAAAGATTTATACGTGATCCGGTTCACTTTTTATTTATAGGAAGTTAATTTTGTTAGGATGTATTACGTGACCTTTCCATTGACTGCGTATCAAATAAGAGCACGTTTTTAATTAAGTACCAATTTTGAGATGCATTTTTAATATACGAGAATATGCAGAATTTTAATGCAATCCGCAATAAAACTAATATGTGACATGTTGGGTAGGTTTTACTAAAAAACGGTTTGAAAAAAGCTTTTTGTCTCTATGGATTCAAATCCATGCTTAAAAGAGCTGTGTACGATTTATTAAATTTTTTTTTTATAAATTTTCTTAATTAATTTTTATTACAGTTCACACACTAAAGCAAAGATACCTTGTGAAATTGTTTTGAAAGCCATTTTTATGGAACGAATAAAATTATCAAAGAAACTCTATGAAACTCTACTCTAAGTCGACACATCACTTTTTTTAATTTTTAGTTAACTGATGAGAGTTTTTCCAATAACCCTCAGAAAGGTTAAAATATAAAAAGAATGTTAAGAAAAGATTAACGTATTTAAATAAGACAAATGGTTTAATTTTACAAATAGATCACTTTTTATTATTTCCATGAATAACAATAAAGCGTAAAGAGCAATTTAGCAGGTAACGAACGCACATCAATGGATTCTAACATTTAGCGGATTAAGTACACTCCCAGCGACGGTCGCAACATCGAGCTCTTTGTCAACTATGAAGAATAAAAAGGGGAGATTAGCTGAGATTTGGATGGGTCGGTTGATGGGTCCAATGTCCCCTGAAAGCATAAGAATTGCTATTGTACTTAAACGTCTTGAATAACCTCTCAATAGACAATTGCCCAATTAGCAGATTGCATAACGGCAGTCGTGCGTTACTCACTTTTTAGCTGATCAATTGGTTTTGTCCGAATGCGAACGTTCATCGATTGTTCAATGTGCCTTACGTATATGTCCCTCTCATCGGTCATTGGACTGAAGTCTGCCCTCAAAGGTTCAAAGATGTCTGAAACTCCCATCTAAAAATAAATTGTTTAGATATTTACAAGTATGTCTTATTTTTCTCCCTATCAATTACTTAATAAAAAAAAGTTCATGATAGTATTTATAAAAAATATTTCGATAAAGCTTTTCCTAATAGAGGACATTAACTTACAAATTGCATGTCGTTTGTAAGGTAGATAGTCCCTTTCATCTGGAAGTCAGGAATAAGAGCTTGGACCCAACGCTGCTTTAATCCTTGCCTGATCGTCCTCAGCGAAGGACCTGTCTTCAATGACGGAATTAGATACTCCAATCCAAAACCATGGTCAGGGATTATTAGTAAAAGGTTGTAATCCTTCGAGTCTAGCTCCAACTCCAAAGCAGATGATTTAAGTTTATTGATATAGCAATATTTTAGAATTGAGTTGTAGATTTTGAACGTTGTTTGAATAGTTTCATGGAGATTAAGATAGAAGATATGTTTTATAGCGTGATTTCGTCCAATAGGTTTTGGTGCGAACATTACTGGTTCTACATTGTAAATTTCCAGCTCAAGATAAGACTCCTTTGGCGACTCTAAAGGCACTTCAAAATATGTTGGCTCATAGTATGAAAAAGGAATAGATCGTGTCCCTCGATTTGTAGATTCTGGACGGCGTCTAGCTGGAAATATAGCTGCTGGTTTTACATTAACGGCTGACTTCACCGTAGTAACGTCCTCCAGAATATTCGTGGTCGTTTCCACATTCTCCCGTGTTATGCTGGTAAAAGGTCTAAAGGTTCGTATGTATCGAGTTGTTACTGGAGTTGAAGGAGGCAATTCTGTTGATTCCGTTGAAGTTATTGCAGAACTTTCAGATTCAAATTCAGTGACTGAAGAAATAGTCGTAGAGCTATATTTAGTGTTATCCTCTTCAGGTTTCGCATTAGTGGTTGGGACCTCCATTTCTAAAGTTGTTCCAATTTCAGTTACGGCTACCGTTTCTTCCATAGATTTTGCAGTAGTTGTTTCTGGTTCTTCTGTACTAGAAGGCATTGGAACTGGTATCGTTGTAGGGGATACATCCTCTACATCTACTTTATCCGTGATTGATACTTGTGTAGTTTTCGTGGGTATGGGCATTTCAGTGGAAGTCTCCGTTTTATTCCCTTCAGACTCACTTGGCGGTATCATATCAGGACCCAGATCGTATCCGTAGAATTTTAAAATTGCTTCATATTCTCTGGTAATTATAACGTCTTCTTTATTTAAACTAAGTCCAATTAAAGGATTTTCTTGATCGTAGAAATATGTCTGGGAAATAAAAACAATTTTTTTTTTTAAATTTTAATTCCATACCTTGAGCAGGAAAATAAATTAAACATTTAGTTTTTCTTCTGTTATATGAAAATCTCTTTTAATACTTTTCGTATTATTTTTTAATTATTATTATAAATCGAGGATACTACAAACAGATTTTCAGGATACCATTAAGTCTCTGCTGCAATAGAAAAATATACAAATTTTTTATGTGGACCATTAGTTCTTTACTGTTTAATTGCGTTTAGTTTTCATGATTACTTTTCTTCTGTTTGGTACAGTTGTAAGCGTCAGAGGAAATAAATAATTAAATATTTCATTGCTTTTCTAAACACAGTAGCTGGAGAACGGATGAACCAATTTCAATATTTATTATTTTGTTTTAAAGCTAAAATAGTTCTTATATAAATTGTATACATATCTTCAGTCAGTTTCTATCAACTGTTAAAATCTTAGAATCTTAACTAAAATATTCACGTATATAGTGCGACTTTTATGCTTAAAGCGAGAAATAAGATTTTAAATTATTTCCCCGATGGGAAAAAAAAGCCAAATTTAAAATTGATACTAGTCTACTATATCTAGCCATCAACACAGACTATTTTTGCGTTTAAATATTTCTTGTTAGAACATTAATAGTTTTCGGTTATCAAAAAAATTAACAAATTTCATTAGCATGTCTCAGGATCCGATTTGATCTGGAGATAAGATCGCTTAGATTAGCTCAACCACATTCTTGTTTTAAAAAAGTCTTGCTTGTGACTCTTAATTATAAAAGACGCTCCTCTACTAAAAGAGGGACACAGTTTTAAAATGAAATAATTTAAAAACGGATTTTAGTCGAATGCTCCAGGACTAGAAAACGTTATAAAGTGTCCCTGGTAAAATTTATTCAGTGTATTTATATAAAAATATACCGCATTTAATATCTCACCCTTAATCTTCTAAGTATATCTCTATATCCAATTCTAACAATATCACGACTCCAAGGCAGTCCAAGGGCATTTTGAATTTGCAAACAGCTTCTCCCATTTGAGCCTTCATAGAGTGCAATTAGAACGCTGGTCAGGGCGGTTGGGGAAAAAGCAAAATTATTCCGATTAGCGATAGAATGATAGTAAAGCGTTCTATACGCCAGGTCATTCGTAACATCCACCATTATTTCACATGGCACCAATTTTTTTGGTGGCCTTGGGATCTCACTGTACTCCCATTGAATATAGTGCGATTCGCAAAGATTCACAACTGCCGCAATAGCCACTATCACATGAGCTAATTTTGTACTTGTTGCACTCATTTTTTTAGTTATTTAATTATCTAGATTTTATTAACGTGCTATTTTCCCGCCTAATTAAGTTATCTTCAACGTTCTATCGGACACAATTATCCACAAAATTGCCTAAACAAGTGGGTCAGTTAAATAAAAGGAAAAAAAAACGCGAAAATTCAATCAATCAGTTTGATTCCACCGTTCGTAATTCATTTGCGAGATACATCTTACTTCCGTGGACGCCACCTGCTCAACTGAGCCACTTCAGTCCATCGACAGGTATATAACTTTGGAGTTTTATGCTCTCCACCAATTCTTCAGATCTTCTGCATGGGCTCTAATTAGCCACTCGGCAGAGGCTCGCACGGAATGTTCTTATGAAAAATTTTAAATAGAATCTTATGACTGGTCTGATGCGTCCCAAAAGAATTAGTTTTTACTGCGCAGGCTTATTCCGTATTTACACAAACTTTTTTATCAATCCAAAACCGTCTAATCACTGGCTACTTAGAGATTGGCACGCGATAATTCGTTGAAGAATTTTTAGTTAAAGCATCAAGAATTATGCCATGTTTCAAATTCGATGGTTTTTTGGAAGCAACAGTGATGCTTGGCTATACTCATTATATGCGATGTTATGTTATCGTAGAAGATAAAAAAAAATATATACATCTTTACGGAACCTGTTTACGTAAGAAAGCAAAAATATGTCTTTCGTTGATCTTACAATCAGAAGGCCATTCACCACCCTTTTTTTTATTGAGTTTTGTTTACCCTTTTCTTATAAAAAGCTTTTAAATTGATATTATGTTATGATATAGGGGATAAATGTGTAAATTCGCAACGGTTTCATATAAAAAAATAAGAAAATTATGCTAACTAAATCCACATATTTTGGCGGAGTCTATAAATACAGCACAAAGTAACTAAAAGTTTTAAGAAAAATCTGTAAATTTTTAGTTTCTACAAAGTTCAGAAGAATGCCATAGAGACGAAGAAACTTTTGAATTTTGTACGATAGAAAGTGATTTGAGCTTCAGTACAGTGATGCAAGCTTCAGTAAAAACCACTGAAAACTTGCTATTTAAATTTAATTTATTTAAACCTTGTGCTTAAAAAGTAAATTTAGGAGACGATGTGTTTCCTCAAGTAAACAAATATTTATCAACAGAATAGTTGACCGGGTCATTGATTCTGATCAATATATGAATGTATCTAGATATATTTACTATTTCATAAAAAAAGAACAAATAACTCGTCTTTTTTTGTTTTGTTTTGTTTTGTATTCCAAAATTATACATCTAAAATATATCCTAACTTATTAACCTTTGTGTCACACACCCTTCTTGTTATGGAAAAATATTTTACAAAATTATCATTCTAAAGCTTAGCTATCTAGGCTTTCCTCCCCGATTCATTTCATGGATTTCTTCTTACCTCGATAACCGCCATTTCAAAGTCCGTTTTGACTCCTCGATTTCGAACCCTTTCACATCCCACTCCGGTGTCCCTCAAGGCAGCCACATCGGTCCTTTAATTTTCATATTATCTATCAACGATGTTGAGAACATAATTAATCACTCTGAAATTCTAATTTATGCCGACGATATGAAAATCTTTAAACAAATTTCCAACAAATATCTAACTCGTCATTCCTTCAATACGACCTAAACAACTTTTACACCTAGTGCACGAAAAACTTTCTTGACCTCAATGCTTCTAAATGTCAAACGATCACCTTTTCTCGTAAGTGCACCTCCTCATCTCCCAGATCCTATGTCCTCTCTGGCGAACCCATTCCTTCTGTTACTTCCTTTCCCGATCGCGGTGTCATATGCGAAAGTGAACTCAACTTCCGTTCCTACATATATTATTCAATTAGCAAGGCCAATTTAACTTTGGGTTTCGTTAAACGTTGGTCTAAGAAATTCTCTAACCCTTATATCACCAAGTCACTCTTCATCTTCTTTGTCAGACCACTTCTTGAGTAAGCATGTCAGGTCTAATCACCCTCGCAATCCACACTCATTAACAGGATTAAATCTGTCCAGCGCAAATTCATTCGCTTTGCCCTACGTGACCCTAATCTTCCCCCTTATGAAAACCTCCTAAAATTAATCAACCTCCCCCCACGTCGAAAATGAAGCCGATATTGTTTTCGTCCACCAAATTTAAGCCCGTTCCATTGATTGCCCTGACCTCCTTCGCAGCATATCCCTTACACTAGGCCCTGTAACGTTAGATCTTTTCTTACCTAACTAACTATGGTCGCTTCGAACCCTTTACCAGAATGCTGCGGATGGTCAACAACTCTGCCGCCTTCGACTTTTATCTCACCAAAACCTCCCTTAAGCTTGCCATATACTTGTCCAACCCAAACCTTCAATAAACCATTCTGTGTTCACGACCCCCTGATAGTCATAAGTAAGTTAGTTTTATTCAGTTAATTATTATTTTTTTATTGTTATTTATCTATGTAGCTTGTATCAAGCAAAATAAATAAATAAATTTGAAATCCTTAGCAAATAAATGAAGTACATGAAATTGAAAGCGATCCATATATGCCAAATAGACGAATATTTTACAATAGACCAAGGCTAACTTTTAAATCCAAATGATGAATTAAGATAAGAAAACTATTAGTGGACAGGTTTATTATGTCAGATGAGATTATACGAGTAATTATCTGATTTCCGTATAATTACACTTTTATTTCAAAGTTTTCTGCTTCATTCAAAGTTGCCATGTCATTCATTGGGCCTAGATTCATTAAAAATGTAAAGTTTAATAAGATTGGGAATTACGAAATATTTAAAAACCTTTTTTCATTTATAATTTACTATTTCAAATTTGTCATCTATTGACATTTATTTAGTAAAAATTTGGGAAATTTTAACCATGGAATGCACACTCTTGAACAACGAATTTTAATTGTGAAAATTTACTATTAAAATGGTGAACATTTTACTGTATCACTTAAAAATGTAAAATTCGAGCTTTTCCTCGTAATCAGGCTCCTTCTGAGACCATTGTGCGTAATTTAAACGCTAAATTCTAGGCTCACGTTACTGTTGCTGACAATATACCGAAAATAATATGCTCGTAGTGGCCGTTAGTGATACAAATATAACCGCTGAACAGCAAAGTGTTGAGAATGAGCCTGGAACATCAACTCTTCGACGTTTGAAACAATTGGGTTATTGCATGAAAAATTTGCCGGTCACGTAATTTCTCGATATGGCGATTGTGATTTGACGTCGCTGGACTATTTTCTCTGGGGCCATTTGAAAGACCGGGTTTACGTGAATAAACCACAAACAACTGACGCTCTGAAAGATGAAATTCGACGTTGCATTGACTAGATAAGCGAAACTTTGTTGCAAAATGTGGTTCAAAATTTTGAGAAAATAGCGGATGTCTGCCGACGTGCTAGAGGTGGACATTTGCCCGACATAATATTCTATTATTAATGCCTATATTTCTACTTTACATGGGCATCAATAAAACTGAATTTGTAAAAAAAAAAGTGTGTTTTTAAGCCAATTTACTTCCTAACCTCAAATTTGCCCAACCTGTATATAGTTTTTTTATTTAAATGAATTAAAGCATTTTTTATTTGTGGTTAAGTTATTTAGCTTAATTCCAATACAATAAAATTTTTCAGAAATTAGTTACAGTTTAATTTATTTGAAACGAAGTTTTAAATTAATTTAGGAAATCATATTTTTGGTTGTGCTCTGATTTTGCTTTATACAGCAAACAAGAAATAGAAAAGTATAAAATATGATTCGCCAGATATTTAAACAATGTTAACAGACAAAGTTGAAATCCCTAATTAGTTTTTTGAAAAAATGCTAAAAAGAGAAATTAAAATTATTAGTAAAGCAAATTACGACTACGATTATTGTTAGTTATTTATGTTGTTAAAAAAAACGTGAAAAACGCAACTTGTTCGTAATTATTCAGGATATTTTCCATCCTGAAACTTTGTAGCTATCGTGTATAACGGTTAAGTGTAAATTCAAACTCAATCACATCTTTGCCTACCTACCTGCCCTCTAGTGTAAATTGTTTATAGCTTTAACTTCCCTATTTCCGTCGGCTGTCACTTTGACTTGTTTTGGTTTCCCGCCATTTAGCTATCAGTTAAAATACAGAAGGGTTGTTTTTAAAGCGTTTTTGTTTTAATATTTCTTAAATAATTGACTAGAAATGGATGACTCACCGTGTAAGATTAAAGTTTCCTCAGAGTTTTGTAATATAGTAATTTTCTTATAAATTACCAGCTCAGCCAAGAGTGAAACGGCAGAAGATTGACAAAAAAGGGAGATTTGCAGCTCTAGCAAAATTGAGATCGCTGAAGGGCCAAAAAAATAAATATGAGGTAAATGAGGATGTGGACAGAGTTTATGATATCGTTGATGAAAATGAATTTGCCAAACGGGCAAGAGAAAAATACGGAGATGATTGGATCGAGGATGGTATGAGCATAAATTTATCAAAGTGTTTCCTTCCTAACGCAAATTGTTTCAGATGGTACTGGGTATTTGGAGGATGGCAGGGATTTCTTCGAAGATGAAGATGATTACTCAGACGATGCGTCGAGTAATAAAAGCAAGCAAAACGATTCGAAAAAGCGTAAGCTGAATGATAAGCCTGTAAAAGGAAAGGGATCCATCAGGAGTCTGTTCAGTAATGCAGTTCCTAAAAAGAAGGAGGTTGAAGCTAATTTGGCAGAGGACGATGTACTCGCGGATATTCTGGGTGAGCTCGATGGTGATAACCCGAAGAAAACCAGTTCTTCGTCCCTAAAACTTGATGGTCGAAGTGATGTGCCCACTGGAATAAGTAACAAGAACGAGGCCACAATGGTTAAGGAGTACATGAACAACTTTATCAGCTTCATAAGAAAAAAGGATGAACCAAAAAAAAGCAAGGAGGACACAAGTGATGACGAAATGATCGATCGTATGTTAAAACCAATAAAGGAGACTGTCGTTAACCACAAGCCCGTTTCCAAGCCACTTGCAGAGAGCAGTACCACCCTCGTCCCGCAGCCAATGGATGACGAACCGAAGCTGGATGAAAAAGATGAACCAATGGAACCTACTGAAAGTTTTGCTAAACCGAGTAAACCCCAAGTAAAATTTAATTCAGAAGATGTAAGAAAGAGTCCAGTTAAAGAGATTGCAAAGGAGAACTACAACGAAATGGATTTTAGCATGTTTAATGATAACGATCAATTTAATGTCGAAGATGAGGAGCAAAGCACACAGGTGGAAACGCAAACTATCAATGAAATTGGAACTTTGAAAATGTGGTACTGGGACGCCTGGGAAGATGCGAATAAGCGACCAGGTCAGATCTTTCTTTTTGGAAAAGTTAAAGATGTGAATGGCACCTACAAATCCACGTCGGTGCGCCTCGATAATGTAGAAAGGATGCTTTTCTTACTACCAAGGGAGTATGTAAGTAGGTCATAATTGTAAAATTAAATAATTATGATTTACATTCTTTTTGTTTTAGATGCTTGATCCGATTACAAAACAGAAAACTAAAACGAAAGTCACTTTCCTGGACGTATACAATGAATTTAATGATAAAATTTCTGTCGATTTGGGACTCGATACATTTCGTTCGAGGAAAGTTACTAAAAATTTTGCTTTTCATGTGCCAGGGGTAAATGTTCCTGAAACCTGCGATTATTTGGAGGTAGGTGTATTAATATTTTTTTAATTAATTAAAGTATAAGCCTAAAACTCTTGTCATCTCTTATATGAATTTACTTTTTCTTTTTTTTTGTTATAACAGTGCCCTTTGAAACAGTCCTGATTTTGTTTTAAAGTAGCGACAAATTGATTTATTTTAATTCCCCAAATATCATTAAGCTATAATTTGAGAGAAGAAAATAGAGGCTGTAATTTAAAATTCGAAAATAAATAAATAGCTGGAAAATCTAAAACCGGCCTACGTAAAAGAAGAAAAGAAGGCGATTCTAAAATGTTTTCGTTATCAATGGTTAAAATATGCCAAATAAAGAAAATTATAATATTATAATAATATTTAAATTACAAAAACTAAAAGGAACGTTTAAGCCGCAATTCAAGCAAGTGTACAAATTACCCTAAATCGCATCTTGGAGTTAAAGGATTAATATGTTTTTTTTTTTTAACAACCGTTTTTTTTCCCAAAAACATCATTCTTTCCTGTACCCGAACTTGTCTTTAATTAGTTAGAGCGGTTTTGATTTCATCCAAATGCTTCTTTTTTTCTTATTAAAGCGCTACAAATTTTATATCCATTAAACTTTATCTCTATCGCTTTAGGTTCGTTATGACGGGAACAAGCCCGCACCTCGTCTTTCTATCTACGACTCAATCGCACACATATTTGGAACAACTACTCCAGCCCTCGAAACATTTTTACTTGATCGAAAAATAAAGGGGCCTTGTTGGTTAAATATTACCGATTTCGAAAAAAGTAAACTTCCTATCAGCTGGTGTAAATTAGAAATCGTTTGCCAGTCACCAAATTCCATAAAAGTGGCTGATGAACAAAATAACTTACCACCTCCTGTAACTGTACTTTCCATAAACGTTCGAACAGCTTTGAATCCAAAAACTATGATAAATGAGGTGGTTATGTTGTCCTGTTTGGTGAACAACAAATTTCGAGTAGATAAACCTCCGACAAATCCTCCCTTTAATCGTCATTTCTGTGGATTTACACGTCCTAATGTTCAAAATTGGCCGTTGGATTTAAATGTAAAACTACAGCAATATAAATCGACAAAAACGACAAAGCTAGATACGGAACGGGCACTTTTAAGCTGGTTTTTGGCTACATATCAGAGTATCGATCCCGATCTAATAGTTACTCATGATGCTAACGACTGCAAATTAGATGCTATTTGCGATAGAATTGCAGCCTTAAAAATCCCATTATGGTCCAGGTTGGGGCGTCTTAAGAGAACGCATATTACTGGGAAGAGATACAACGATTTCTTCATTGGAAGGATGATTTGCGACGTGAAGCAATCAGCTGAGGAATTGATAAAATCGAAAAGTTACGATATGGAAACCTTGTGCGTTAACGTTCTTAAAATGAATGAGGGTCAGAGAACAGAGGTAAATAATAACGATTTATATTCAATGTATGAAAGTGGAGAAGGCGTACTTAAGCTAATTACGCTAACGATGCAAGATTGTTCCTACATACTGAAGCTAATGTGCGAATTAAATGTCTTACCATTAGCATTACAAATTACTAATATTTGTGGGAATTTAATTTCACGTACATTGCAAGGCGGTCGATCTCTGCGCAATGAATTTTTATTGCTTCATGCTTTTACAGAGAAAAATTATATTGTCCCTGATAAGAAAGTAAAAGAGTGGGGACATCTTGATGGGAGTTCACAATTAAGTAGTACAGCTCCTGCAAGAAAGAAAGCAGCATACTCGGGTGGACTGGTACTTGAACCAATAAAGGGATTCTACGATAAATATGTCCTTTTAATGGATTTCAACTCCTTGTATCCTAGCATTATTCAGGAATACAACATATGTTTTACAACAATTTCTCAACCAGCGACAGAAAACGAAATGCCTGATCTGCCGGATCCTAACTCTGAACAAGGAGTTCTACCACGACAAATTCGTCGGTTGGTAGAAAGCCGTCGAGAAGTTAAAAAATTAATGGCTAACCCGGACTTGGATCCTGATTTAAAAATGCAATATAATATTCGTCAGTTGGCTTTAAAACTTACAGCAAATTCAATGTATGGTTGCTTAGGTTTTGCTCAATCTCGGTTCTTTGCCCAGCATTTGGCCGCTCTCGTCACATTCAAAGGACGAGAAATTTTAACAAACACGAAAAGTTGGGTGCAAAAACTAAATTATGAAGTAATTTACGGTGATACAGATAGTATCATGATTAATACAAATTGCGTAGAATACGATCAGGTTTTCAAGATCGGACATAGTATAAAACAGACAATAAACAAGGCCTACAGGCAAATTGAATTGGATGTTGATGGAGTTTTTAAATGCCTTTTGTTGCTCAAGAAAAAGAAGTACGCAGCTGTTACAATAACGAAAAATAAAAAGGGTGAACTCATCGAAACTCATGAATACAAAGGGTTGGATATAGTCCGTCGAGACTGGTCACAAATATCAGTTATGGCTGGAAAGGTGATACTTAAAGAAATCCTCTCTGAAAATCAACTGGATGAAAAAATTGAAAGCATTCACGCGCATCTTGAAAAATTTAAGGAAAATATCCTCGATGGATCTGTTCCACTTCCCATGCTGACTATAACGAAGCAACTTACCAAGAATCCAAAAGACTACACAGCTATAAATACTCTGCCGCATGTCCAGGTTGCTTTGAGAATGAATTCAACAAGAAATAAAAGATATAAGAAGGGCGATATGGTTAGCTATATAATTTGTGAGGATGGCACAGAAAATCCTGCGATGCAAAGAGCTTACCACTTGGATGAATTAAAGACAGATGAAAAACTTAAAGTCGATACTATTTACTATTTAGCTCAACAAATCCATCCGGTCGTCTCAAGACTCTGCGAGCCTCTTGAAGGTACAGATGCAAGCCGAATAGCTGAATGCTTGGGGCTGGACCCCAGCAAATTTAAAGTAGCTGCACAAAAGTAAGTATATTTTATTATTATTATATTAAATTTACTCAAAAAATTCATATGTTTTCTTAGAGTCCATAACGCACGTATAGAAGAAAGTGCTGGAGAGTCTCTGATCAAATCCAATGCTCAAAAATATCGTCAATGCGAAAGGTTTTATTTTACTTGTGTGACCTGCAAAACGAGAAATCTTGTAGCATCCGCATTTAAGCCCGCAGACAGGACTGCTGTTCCAGTTTTGCTAAAATGTTCCAATACTGAGTGTAGCTCCGCACCCTATCAGTATGTGATTTCAATAAGAAATGAATTAGTTTTGGCAATGAGATCATTTATACGGAGGTTTTATGAAAATTGGTTGGTCTGCGATGATCCAACATGTAACAATAACACGAGAATTTACTCTTTTGTTAATGTTAATAACAAGCTTGTCTGTCTCGCCTGCAAGCAAGGCTCGTTAATTCGACAGTTTTCTGAAAGAGATTTGTATCACCAACTTAGCTACTTTCAGTATATGTTTGATTTAAGCAAATATGAAAAGAAAGGTAAGTGAATTAAAAAATATATTTATGAAAAAAATTACAATAAGGTTAAAATATCTTTAAAACAATAACGTTATAAAAAAGTTAATCTCTTAGAGTTTAGAAAACCTCTTGTTCTTATATTCCGCTATTTTGAATGTCCAGATTTGAATTGTCTCAAAATCAGCCACTCCGAAAACTTGTGATCGCTACAGAAAATCGAATAATAAGAAATCATCAATACTTTAAGCTTAAATGCAAAAAATTAAAACTCTCCGCTCATGCTAGTCGTAAAAGAAAGACAACGTTTCATTTATATATCTGTAGGAGTGTAAACTATTCTCACTAATTCTGTTGTTGCCCTTCAAAACTAACGATATGTGCTAGATAAAAATGTTGTCCAGAAATACCGAACCGAAAGCTAAAATATTTATGTAGTATCAAATAAATAAAAATATTTATTCTCTATGAACAGTTTGCTAATAACTTCTTTTTTTACAGACAATCCTCTATCGATAGAAGTTGAACAAGCATATAACGTTCTCAAGGAAACTGTGAGTCAACATCTGGAGCGATCGGAATATTGCACAATTAGACTGAAGAAAGTCTTTGCCAAACTCACTCCAACAGCATTAGAAAATCGCAGTGGAATCCCAAGTACGTTTGTATGATGTTTCAGAATTGGTCTAAAAAGAAGCCTAAAACAAGTATTTGATAAAAGTTATTTTAAGAATTATGTACAATCGTCTGTTTTTAAGCTGTTTGAATTAAACAAGTATAGGTATTAAATATAAATATAGTGTTTTCATTCGAATTACAACGAAAATTAATTGTAATTATGGTACCCTTTACTGCTCTTCTCTCTAAGCTTTCTTACCTTGTGCTCTTCAAATTCGGTTTTCTTTTTAAATTTTAATATATTGTAGTGTCCCCAACATCCAAGTAGTGCAAGTTTAATAAAATGCCTTGCTTAAATAAACATTATATTTAAGAGTAAATTGCACTCAATACAATTAGGTAAGGTAATATATACATGGATATCAGCACAACAGTAAAAGGAAGACATATTTTATAATTTCTTCGCAGTGAGTGCATCTAATTTGGTCCACAAGGAGGCGGATCTGATGTTAAAGCCAAGGACGTTAACAATGTTCGTCGACCAGGATGAACACCCAAATTTTCCCAGTTTATCCAAGAAAGTCGCGCTGTTAAATCTGAAATGATTATCACCTATACTTGAAATCATCAGCCTTTATTGCATTTTTTTAATTCTTACCACTCGTATTCCAATGAGCCCTATCGGCTTTGATTTCACCCCTTAAACATTTTTCTACGTACGTAAGCGGATCGTAATCAGCCTCAAGAACTTCCCTCAAAAGAGCTATATACGCAATCGCCAGTCTTAGGGTATCAATTTTGCTTAATCTCTTCTCATAAGGGAATGTTGGGACGTGGACTCGCAGCTCATCGAAGGCTGAATTGATACTGCTAAAAATTGAAAATAGGTAAGTTAGTAACTATTGAACTTCTTTTAATTTCGATGTGACAAAAAAAAGAAAATTGTAAAAATTGGAGAACTTGTGATACCCAGTTGGAGCAGACCTCTGGATACGTTTTCGTTCGCGGATGTTTGCTTGTTGTCTTTGAACTTTATATGGAGCCGCATATCCTGGGATGTTTGGTGGTAAATTTAATCCGGGAGTTGATGAATCAAGGCAATCTAGAATTATTTGGCTTTGCTAAAAGTGAAAAATGCGAATTATACAAAAATAAATACCTGTATGATGGTGTAAGTATTGTTGTTGGATTTGTCGTAAATTGTTTGAATTTAGGCGAATGTTTCCGTTGTTGCCATTCGGTATATGCTGTCCAGCATAAACGCAAGATGGTAAATCACTTATTATATCATCATCAAAATTGTGGAAATTCAAATGGCTGCAATATTTTTTTAAGATATACTTTTTTTTAAATAAAGGACACAAAATATATACATAATAAACAGCACAGTTGGTCGCTTTTTTATTAATTAATTAATAAATTATATCATTTTAATAAACAACTAAGTATTCTATAGAATTTCTTTTTAAAACGAATAAAATTTCATCAATTACATTAAGGACGGTTAATGTATGAAAAGTACATTTTAATGAGTAGTTTTCATCCATATAATTTTTATTGTATAAAAATCTAGGGATGTTCAGGTCATGGTCAAAATCTAGTTAACCAGGCAGCTGTTTTGACCCGATTTTCAAAATGAATACCTAAAAGTGTCGGAAAAATTAAGTGATGACCACTTATGGCGAACAAAATACGGTGTTTTTTTATAAAATTTATGCAATATTTTTTATTTGTTCCTTTTATTTCGTCTTAGTTTCCAATTATTTTAAACATCTTAAAATTTACGAATATATTTTAGTTTTCATTACAATTCAAATAGCCATAATAACTATTGGACGAAAACTGGATTCTTTAGTCGATAGATAAGCAAATTCTAAAAATGTTTTGTAAAATATATTTTTGTTTAACAATTATCGATCGAAAACTGGGGAAATGAAAGACTTATACCACCGTATCAATTCTAAGAAATGTCCTGATTAATGTTGCGTTCCTTAACGATCTTTCACGTTAATATGTAAAAATGTTCAAAAAATCACGAATGCAGGCTTCAGCTTCTAAAAAGGTTGTGGGAGGACGAAGAAATGCAGGAGATATAAAAACTAAATCGTGACCCAAAAAGCCGACGGGCATTACTATTATCAAATACCTAAAAACTATTAACACTAGAACTACCAAAATTAGTCAATTTGACTAGTACTTAATACCTTCCTTCATTTAATTGTTATTTTTGTAATTTTCTTCTAATTTATGCCAAAGTTTAATAGAATTGAGAATTACGATATATTCAGAAACCTTTTTCCATTAATAAATATTTATTAAAATTTGAAAGCGTATTAAATTAAAGGTGCAGACATTTGTTAAAATTACAGACTTACGCGCCGGTTAACTAATGTTAACTATACTTAGAAAGGAGAAATAAATGAAAAATATTTAAATGTTAACATTGCAACGAGCTTCATGTTGCATCAAATATTGAAATTCGCATTGTTTAGGCTTTAATTAATGGTTTTTTCGCAGTCACTTCTATTTTATATATGTATTTAATATTTTGTTTTGAAATAAACAATTCAAAGAATATATATCAATATCTCTAAGAAATTTCTCAATAAATTTTGTTCATTTCGTATCCCCTTTTACAGGCCCATTTTATAATAATTCACTTTTTCTATTCACCTTTTTACTACTAAATTATTATTAGCAATTTTGCCGAAATAGCACACATAAAAATATTTCACTGTCAGAAGTATAATCCCTTTTATAATTGTACTTTATTTTAAATATTTACCACACCTTAGAGGAGGAGATGACGAGGAATCTGGAAGTTGATTTCTAGACATTTTTTTGTAACCTTCACTACTTTTATTGCGAGAACACACACTTAATTTCTACTGTTTTCACAAATATCACATTTATTGCGAAAATTTTAATGGAAAATTTAAATTCCAATAAATTTCATATAATCACTTAAAACCCAATGCACAACTAGATCCCACCGAGAGCATCATTGAATTAGTTGATAATTGAATCAAGAGCAGATTTTATAGTCGTGGCAAGGACACTCCCACAAATTTCTGGTCCAGCCACTAATCGAACGCTTGCATCCCGGGATACACACAGTGGGAGGAGCTTTCAGGATCCAAGGGGAATTCTTACACCATTTTGTCCTTTTCACTCTACTCTCCTAAAGATTTCGAACTGAATGAATTTAATTTTACGATTCCTTGAGAAAATCTGAAAATGGCGTATATTGATTCTTAACATTATTTAAGCAAATTGCGTATTAAATTTAAGGAGATGCTACGTTTAAGGGAATGGTATTAAAGTATAAAGATCGAAACACTTTCAGGCTTTAGGTAGGAATTCTTTAAAATTTTGGTTTAGGTTTAGGTAGGAAGTAAACCTCTAAAAATTAGTATTAAAATTTAAAAAATATACCATAAATAAGTAGATCTTGCAATGTAAGTAGGATTTAATTCAGGCTGATGTAAATGTTTATATGTATAAGAACCAATTTTCTTGCAAAAACAAAACCACCCGGAAGAGTGCCCGTTTCAGTTCTTTTGTTTTATGTAATTATTCATGTAATTTATTTTTTACTAGTGTTCGCCCAGTGAAAGCACTTTAGTTAGTTGCAACAAAAAATTCATGTTAATTAAAATGTTGTGGCATTATCAAAAAAAAAATTTAATAATAATGAAAACTGAATTTCATTACCATTGAAAAATTCAATGATAATGCATACCATTTTTCATTATCATTGGATTTTTCTTTGGTAATGAAACTGATTCTTCATTAGCATTGATTTTTTAATGCATTTCCAAAATAATGCATTATTTCCATCTCTGATCATATCCTTTATACGCGTACTAATAAATGTATTTAACACTTTTAACTATAGTACAAAATTCCAATCTTAAAATGGCAATCAAATTTAGCAAATAAATATGAATTGTATGGTACAACATAACGATTTCATTTTTCCCCAAAGCGACTCAATGAGCGATAAGTTAGGGCTATTTTTGAGCCATTTAATCAAAGGAATGTTGTTTGCAGACAACCACGACTTTGTGGATCTTGCTGTGTGGCAGGAAGCATTATCCTGCTGGAATATGTATTCCTTTTCAGGGGACTGCAGCTTAGGTATGGAAGGTAGGAGCTCGTTTTCTAAAATTTGCTGATGTTTACTAGCATTAACTGTATCTTCCAGAAAACAAAGTTTATCTACTCCTCGGGCTTTCATACAGACCCATACCATAAGACAAGCTGGGAATTTTACGGTGCGTCGTAAGCAAACGCTAAGAAACGCTTCTTTGCGAGTACGTATTACTCGACCGCGTGCATCACTTACACATATCTCGAAGCGCGATTCATCACTCCATATTACGGAATTCCACTGCCTTATGGTCCGTTCTCGATGTCCTTCAGACCATTTAAGACGCTTTTTCTTTTGCTTATCTGTTAGTAGTGGCTTTTTCTTTGCCTGTTTGATACTTAATCATGATATACCCAAGAGTCATTTAATCTTAAATTTCTCACCTTGTGGAAATCAAAGCCGTTTTTTAGTGCCCGTTTGCAAACGTTCACAGAAAGATCTTTTTCAATATTACGCTTCCATTGGACAGTTATATCGGCTGCTGTAGCACTTCTATCACTTTTAAAAATTCGACGCTCTATGCGAGTCGTTAAAAGAGGGCGACCGGGTTTTTTTCTTATCTGTATCCTGTTTTTTTATTTAAACTTATGATATTCTGAACCGTTGAACGCGACAAATTAAATTCTTTACTAATTGTCTAAGCTGATTTAGCCTATGAACTAGCAGCAATAATCGCTTTCCTTAGATGAACTGATGAAGCCTTTCTCGAGATCCCTACTGCAGATCTTTTAGGAGATGTTACCCAATGGTAGCCGAACATTTTTGCTTCGATTTTTGACCAGCAGAACTACATATTATGCTTGAAGAGTTCTGTTTTGTTTTCTGCACTACTTTGTTAACCTAAGAGCTAAAGTATTAATTTTGTTATGTTTAATTGAGAATTATATTGAATTTTCATAATTGTTAATCGTTGTTAATCCTACAATGAGTTTATTACTAATAAAATATTTATTAATATAAAAATCCGCGGTAGCCGAACTATTTTGCATTTGGGTAGTATGTGGGTATGTCACAACCTTCGTTTTTTGAAATTTTATTATATTTATTTATTGATATAAATAGGCAAAGACAAACCAGTTCAGTACCTTTTTCTCTTCTGTTTGTCAAGCGATCTTTAGTAGCTATTGACGAGCTTTAGTGGTATCAATAAAATAATTTTGGAAACAGAACGTTATTATCGTTCATGTTAGCGTTTAGAGCAATTGAATAAAAATTCCGTAAGAAAGTTTCTAAAATAAATTCATAAATTCATTTTAGTTGCCCTTGGCTTTAATTAATTTTTTCACATATAACGTCAAAGTAATTCGATTGGATTTTTCAAATCTATTTGAACGCAAGAAATATAATATGTAAGTACGCTGATGTGTTATTGTGCTTCGAATCAACATTTTGTAAGTTTGTTGATTTGCATTAACGTTTTGAACTTTCGATTGAATTCAAAGTGAGTGCTTGTATTTCTAATTTATTTAATAATAATAGAATGGCATTAACATTTTTATTTTTATATTCTTCTTTTCAGGAACAGAACGTTGTTTGGGGTCGAATTTAGACAACTTGGCCAACACTAATTCTTTTAATTTAGCCTTTAATACAATACAATAATTTTTGGACGAAAATTAGCAGATTAATTTCGATCAATATTGTAAGCAATTTCCGGTCAATTAGGATTGTAACAAAAACGGAAATGTAATATTTTTGAAACATATTTCTTGGATAACCATTAAATGAAGAAGACAAAATAATTCTTCTAATGTCTATAGTATCATTCGGGTTCAATATTAAATGGTCAATTATGTTATCGTACATTTCTCACTTTAGAACAAACTGATTTGGTATAATGAAATTAAGTTTTTGTGCCTTCAATACAAAAGTAATTTTTGTGAATGATGTAAAAGGCTAAAATCAGCTCTTATTGAAAGCAATGAAAGATACAACAATTGTTGATGTTCACGTATTAATTATTATGCAAAATTTTTTTTTTTTTTTGTAATATTATCCCGTGCAGGGAAGACAAAAGTATTCTAAGATCATACAGATCAAACATGATCAAAATACTTTCATTTAATTGACGAAAGCGCTTTGTATAGAGAAATCATGTGTGTATGTTAACTTTATTTTACCTTTTTATTTAACGGCAACATACATACACACATGATTTTTTTTTGTGCACACCTATGGCACTGTATTTTTCGAATTATATAAATTTCATTCCCCTCATTTTATAATATAAAACTAAACTAAAAAAAGTATGACTGATGATTTTGATGTTTACGTACTCATTTGAAATTTTTGTAACAAGTGCTTTAAAAAAAATATATGTACATTTGTAGTAACTTCTTTTGCGAATTGAGTAGCTAAAAGAAATCGTGCAATTGTTTAATAAATATCATATAATAACAATGCTCTGTATGTATAACTTTCCAACCATTTACCCTATTCAGCTAAATGCTTTCAACAAAAATCACCCTCCCAGCATTCAGGAAAGTCATCAAAAGCAGAAATTACCAGCGGGGTTTCAGTGTGCTGTCGGCAGGTTTAAGAATGATGCTGGCAGTGAATCATTCATTGTCCTTAGCAAGACGTACCTTAGCAGATAGAAGTATGATCGGACTTCCGTTAAGCAGGTGCATAATATTATATTTCTCATCAACCCTTGTTCCAATATTCGCATATAATTTTATTGTGGCATACAATGTACGATTTTTAGGCATCGAATAGTTTTCTAATAAATTAGGTTTAAAATATTTTTAGCTTTAGAGTCTACGTTGCTATTTTAAATTTGCATACTAAGATATTTTATGTACATATTTGAAATGAGAGTAAATGACAAATAATAATAAAGGTTTTTCGCCGCTATTTTGTCTTAGGTCTACCGGAAAGTTCTGTCCGTTTTTGAAGAGGAAGAAAATGATACAATTTTTAACATATTTAACTAGCTTTATTGTACGATATAATTTCCATCGTTCCTTATGACTTCTTCCCAGCATGATGGCAATTTATAAAATCTATTTTTGAAGAAAATCTTTGGATGCGAAAAACTACAGCAGCACTACTGTAAACGTAAACGTTTTCTTCATTTTTGAATTTTTTTCTCATCAAACAATTTTGTAAAGAAACGAATAGGTGAAAATCTAAATGGTTAAGGTCTGGGGAGTATGGTCGATTCGAAAGAATTTCCCATCCTACCTCTGAGATTATCTGGCGAGTCGCCAAAACAGCATGTGGTCTAGCATTATCCTTCCTATTGAATATCTTTGTTGTAGTTAATTTCGAAGGGCACATAGTAAATGCAATTATAAATATATACCTACAGCCACATATAATTCAAACGACCATATCCAAATATATTCAAACTTAAAACGAAATTATCGGATATAATTTTCCGGTAGACCTAATATATGCCACATATTCAACTATTCGGCATCAGATTTGAAATCAGTGTGACCTAAAAACGTTTACTTCTTTTATGAGTCAACTTTAAGATTTTGATTTTAATAAAACAAAAAAATTCCATTCAAATAGTTCAAGCAATCCTGCCTAAAACAAAACTTGAGGTATATGTGTTTACAGTGAATATATAGAACCTCGTCGTTCTTTTTATTTAAAAAAAATATATTAAATTTTAACCAATATTTGTTTTTTTTTAGTATGTTCACGCATAATTTCTTATTATAACTTTTTATTAAAAAGTTTAGGACTAAAGTCTCATACAAATAGGTACATGCGGTTTATAATTTCACTGAATTTTAATTAAGCTTTCAATGTTGTAAATTCAAATTAAAGTTCACTAATTGGTACTAAATTTTAACTTAAATTTTATAAAAAACAGAACAATTTTTTTTTGTATTTTGGTTGATTTATTATTGGATACGATCCGATCTTTTGAAAATTTTATATGTTACCATATACTTTCTAAAAACGCCTTTTTTTATAAAACATAATAGGTACGGTTAATATAGACTCATTCAAGCACTAATATTATGCAGTATGAAAAAAATTCTTCGTTTTTTTAAAGAGTGTTGTCTAGCTTTCTATATTAAGTTTACTTATTTATTTAAATTAAAACTGTTCAAAGGATAAATCCTTATTTTATTGGATAAATGGCAAATAATTCAGGATATGTTCCCACAGTTTAGTAAATATTTACAAAATATTCACCATTATAAAATTTGTTACGGCGCTTAAGCCATCAAAACAAACAGGATGATCAGGGCCAGAAGCATGTTAAGGACATTACCGGCACGAGCCACTGTAGTATTCTCAAATATTTGCAAATCGATCAGATTCAGTAAAGTGACGACAACCGTTGAACCGCAGGGTCGGTTGAGTTAACCAGATTCCGAAAGGTGGCAAACTCACCACTCTTGGCCTGAGGGACTCATCCTGGAGTGTACTTATTGGTTCAGCGTTTAGCTCCCTCCACCAACCCGTCGTTTTCTTAAGGATGGCACGTGATGAAACAATTCAAATTGTTCCGTAAAATCGGGCAAATCCTCCTGCAGAAGACATACGTTCGGTCGCGTGCTGCATGACAACTTCAATTGCGGGTTGCGGCTGTTGTTGAAACACAAAAGGGTTTCCGACACGGCGCAGGACCCAAGAGCTCAGTCCCAGTGAAAGTTCCTTGCAATTTCAGGATGTGACAGGGGGCGGTTGCAAATTACTAGTGTGGAAAATTACATGTTAATAAATTGGCCGGAAGGATTCTGCTCTGAGGCCGGAACCTTTTATTCAATTTCCCTCTGACTTTATTCTCGAGTTGTTTTTCATGCCACTTCCAATTTTCCCATGATCTTTGATATAATGACTTGTGCACTCTATCATGAATCACGAATCACGATGCATCACAAACAGTGTGCATTGTAGGTAATTATGAAACATTAGTTGCAGTCGGGTCATCAGTTTCAACTCAACTTTCCTTTTACTGTTTTTCAAACTATTAACTTTCTTCAAGATTATTACAATTTTTCGTTTAAATCATAAAAATTTATAGTTGAAGTACTGATAAAAAAATATGCTGTATGACCGAATTTTAACCAAAACATAGGTTGCAAGTTAAAACATACATGGATACATCTCGAATAAATCGAGTATAAAAGATCCGAAACATCAAAATAACAAAAGTAAGGGATATTCAATGCACCAACTTTTATTGCTTGTAATTTTGTCATTATTTTGCAAAAGAGGCGTTAACTTGATGAAAAATTTGTTATAATATATTGATTTAAATTTTTTCAAGGTTCAATAGTAAAAAATAGTTCATAATTATTTAATTTTAATAAGCAAAATCCGAAACCTAATGACCAGTGGTTGTCGTGGAACGCTAATACGAAATGTTTCTGCGACCTTGCACCCTTGATTTGGTTACAATAGAACGAAATAAAATGTTGTTCATTTAATACATTTAGACGTATTCCCAGAAAAACCTTATAGAACATAAAATCAATTTTTACACCACTATCAACAGGATGATGCCTAAATTAGAATTTATCATGATCATCGCTCGAGTCAAAAGTTTAATTTTATTTTACACCCTTTGAAAACTTGCAGGAGCAAAGAAGAATTAACGCTATAGAGATTCTATTTACCATATTTTGACCTCCAAGTTGGTAGATCCATTCACTTTACAAGAGTTCAGGAGCTAAAATTTGTTAACTCTATATGGATGTATAGCCCCGCGGTGTCCCGATTTGAGAGTAGAACTTGAGATTAATTCAAATTTTGTCCTAAAAATCCTAGTATAGGACCTCTACATTTTAGATCAAATAATCTAAAGGCTGTTTTACATGAGTCCAAATTGCTGTCGCAACTTTATCAATACTTCTAATAGGGCCTACTAGAAAAGAACTACTCTAAAACAAACAGAAAACAGATGATTTTATGACTTTTGCTATAACTCGCTGCGACGATGACTTCAACAAAATCTTAAAATTATTTTTATTTTGTGTACTGAAGTCATAAAATTATCTCTTGAGAGCCGTGACTAACCATCTCCACAATAAAGTGGTCCAAAAAATTCACATTAAATACTAATTCTATTTCAGGGATCAAAAGATCGTAGTAAATAAGAATTTTGATTCTTTAAAACCTTTTTAAAAATCTAAGGATTCAAAAATAGAGTTTAATTTTGTGCAGCGGACTGAAATAAAAAAGAAATCGTGATATTTGGACTCTAAACAAAACTAAAATTTCCACTTATAAACAATAGTAGAGGTTTAAATAAAAAAGAAAAAAATTCACCGTGAAAAGACCTTTCATCGACATACTGAAATCAAATAAATATCATCAATTTTTTAAATAATAAAACCTTTTCTTGTAATATTTTCACCTAAAACTGAATCGCTTTGAGATATTTTAAAGTTTTTATTGGGACTTTTTGGACTCTCTGTGTGAATCTTTTGGGAATTCACCCACAATACAGATTACCTTAAAAAGTCTTTAAAATTCATTGCCAGTTAAATATGCCTTTTCCCCCAAAGCACACTCATGCCTATGGTAATTGTTATTCTTTCTCACATTGCACCTTAGACCGGTAAGGATTATTTAGAGTGAGCGAAAACATATTTTCAGACCAGCAATAACCCCAACCCCTTTTAAACTAAATTGATTACAGGGTAGAAATTACGCCGTCGCTGTTTACATTGATTTGTAACGAGATTGTACTTGAGGACGTCAAAGCGGTCCCCAGATCGAGGGCTGATTAGTGTCAAGCGGCGAATAAACACGATCGTGAACTTTTTGGGCCCTCTGATTAGGAAAAAATTAAGAGAACGGGGAAATGTTCTGGAGGAAATGGTGAAGAGCATTTCCAGGCAGATTGACGATTTATATTTTGTCGCCTCTGGCAAATCACCGCGCTCGTGGTCTATGATCAAAATGCGGAGCGTGTCCGGTCGCGTGCCACCTTTCATGTAACGAACGCTCAAAGATTTCAAACATCGGCAATTGGTGAGGCTAATTTCTGTTCACTGCAGGGAAATAATTCAATTTTTCATTAACACCCTTTATGGTTTTTGGCTCAGTTTGAAAGTCACAAAATGCAAATAAATAGAATGCACGAATCCAAAAAAGTTACTTGCCGACGATACATTTGTTTTTATTATTGTATTATTTATGATACTTACTCCAAATTTTACATTGCATCTTAAATTTTAAAAAATTTATTGTTATTAACATCATAAATATCAGTTGGATTTGAAATTGTGATACACCAATGGTCTTTAAGGCAAGCTGCTTTACTACTATCGAAGTACTTTAATATTTAAATTTCCAAATCTGAGGAGAATTCATTTATTGTTACATATTTAACATGTTGGCTGCCATTATAGGTATCACCGATAAGCATCTTTAAAGCTACTCCCTGTAGACTAATGCATCACCGGTGATCATAACAAATTTTATAATTTGTAGGCCACCAAGTTTCTATTTGGGGGCCCATTCTTGAATGTGTTCGAATCGAAGGAAGATTACAAAAGTCCTTTTTGGATTAATAAAGTTCTTTAAATTCTCAAAAATACATTTTAGGTGCATTAAATTAATTATGCCGTAATTGCAAATTGTAATGTATGCTCAAAGGCGAATTACCTCGTGACCCCTCCACAATGTTTGAACATAAAATCCCGAAATCGAGACTGAACAGTGTAATTTTAAAAATAATGGAGACAAATTATTTTAAACTTAAGTTAAAAAAGACTTCACTCTCAATCAATGAAAACCATCCAATCGAATCGAAAGAAGCTTACAAAAGCAGCTCTTTTTGGTTAAAAATTCCTTAATAAAGTTCCTAAAATTTTCATAAATTCATTTTAGCAACCTTTGACTTAAATTAAGTTTTACGTTTAAAAACCCTAAAATAATTAGATTAGGAAAAAAACCAAACGAATTAATTCAAAGTCAAAGGTAACCAAAATGATTTTCTGAACATTTTAGGAACTAGCTAAACCTTGCCCGCTTCGCTGCGCATTAACAAATAAAATAACACAATTCATTTTAAAATTTATATTCCTATTAATTGTAATGCTCTATGGTAAACAACACTTTTAGTTTTTCCATTTTCTTGATAGTAAATAAATAAAGCCGAAGGTTTGCCTACACGCGAACAGGCAACATAAAGTTGTCCATGCGAAAAAATGTATGCCACAAATTACCAAAGACTAAACCTTGAGCCTTATTTATAGCGATCGCAAATACAAACACGAACTGGAATTTGAAGTCGTTTGAAATCAAATGGCAAATTAGATAGAAGCATTGAAATTCGGTGAATAAAAACGTCTTTACCTTTGAATTTTCTACTCAAAATACTTCCTTCAAAAACATTTTGCTCATTAATGTTTTCACACCAAGCTTCGTACCATTGCAGAGTCGTGGTTGATTAATATTACAAAGTATAATAATAGTGATTCCGATTTTCAGTTGAAGATTATGCGGTGGCAATCCAGGTAAATCCAATGAATTCAAAAACTCTGTGGAATAATTCACTACATCAACTTCATTGGTAACGGTATCAATAGACTCATACGAATCAAAATCAATATTTTGAACTGTATAGCCAAATTTAATTCATGAAGATGTTTTCTTCACCGCCAAAATCGCTCTTTCGCTAAAAAAAAAAAGAACATCATTTTTGTATTTCTGTGCTTATGTTTCGAAATACACTTTTGATAAATTTTTCTTTGGTTTTTCTGTGATACGATAAAAGTTTTTTGGTAACGTTATCAATCCAGTTTCGTATACTGCCATTACATCATTTTCAATATTCAACAATTGTTTGGAAAATTCACTTGCGGCCAACATCATTTTTCAGTTAAACCGAAAAATTTGTAGAAAGTTTCAATGTTTGAACTGATCTGTAAAAACAATGACGATTTTAAACAGGCATTAATTTCATGAACAGGTGTAGAGTGAGGAATAACAGGCAATGTTTGTCTGAAGTCACTTGCTCGCTAAATTAAAGCACCACCAAATAGTTCAGGATTTTCTTGAAGATCTTTCATAGTTCCTTTCAAAACTTCGACGGATTTCTTGTGCGTATTATTTCTGAAATCGCACATGCGATTTGCACGAAGTCAAAGAGCTCAAGAAAAATCATCATCTTTTCACCGGCTACTTGAGTGAAAAAAGGTACGCAACCAATAACATTTCACATACAAATCATATCAATTTAATGCGAAAAGAAAATAAAAATATTTTTCCAATAGGAATATCGATAATTTTTTAAGCGCTATTACAAAAATTCTAACACACATTTAATCATGAAAACTATACATAAACCTTTGTATTGAGGTCTTCTGGCACAAACAACTCTCAGGCAGTCATTTCATACAGCCAAATTTTCCTGCGGCTTCAAAAATTCATTTACTTTACGCATTTAATTTTTAAACTGTTATACAGTTTCCAGTGTGAGAAGAAGTGTCAGCCCTGCAGTTAAATCCAGTCAGCTGACTGACAGACGAACTTTTAAAGCAAAAACAATTTCGCTGTCAATCTGACAGCGGTAGAGTCTTTCATTTGGTTCACCGCCGCAGGTGTTCGCGGTTTTATCTGCAAACGGTTTGAAAGGTGTTTCACGCCAAATGAGACGTTGCTGCCGTAAACTCTCTTAAGAAATGAGTAATTCTTCCGTTAAGTGATAAGATCAATAATTATAAGCAGCTCCAATTTCTGTTAATCATTTGCTCCTGTTAATTTTCGTATTTAATTCGCAAAGTTCCATGGCAGCGGTATCCCAATTCAGGTGAGAAATTTTCTTTTCCGGCTGTCCGTCTGCGCTGCGTCCCTTCAACGCCTTTTGTTCTTGCTCATCGTGGGTGGCAGCGATATAAGAGTTTTTTTTTTAGGGTGCCGTAAATAGAAAAGGTGCATCACTTGGTCGATTTAAAATTTTTAGAGAAATGCTTGAAGGAAGTGTAGCGGGAAAGAAGTGGGCGGTTTATCATAATTTGTTTAGAGCTATGTTGCAATCCCTCTCTGGGAGCATTATGAGGGGATTATTTTTGTCCAAGGTTAATTGGAATTAATTAGGTGGAATGAACTCTTTCACAATACTTTAAATAGAAAATAAATTTCGATGGGCTCGCATAACGTCGGAGCAAGACCCTAGCACACATTTTTATTATAATTCCCAAGCTCAACCAAACAGTCGCTTTAAAAATTCACCAATTATCAAAATTATGCACAATTGGCCCTAGTAGTGGAGGAACAGGTGCGAGGGCGGCAAAGCGCCTGAAGTGAGGAATTGGGAGCCGAATTTTTGTTTGTAACATAGTCCCATAGATAACACGTTATCAATTAGTTCAAACATGCAGCTAGTGGAATTTGGAGTAATCGAGTCTGTAAAAGGCGTATTCAGTGCTTGCTACGATATCGTAACTGAGCGAGTAAAATTACACACAGAATGTATGTCGTTTACATTCTGATCTTGCGTTGATAGTCGAACTATAGGAATACTCTGCAATCGAATTATTTTTTTAACAACTACAATAAAAGAAATATTGAACAATTTTCAATTGAGCTACAACATTCTGAAATGTTTGCATGAAATTTTCATCAAGATTGAAAGCTACGCATCTCCTTTAATTTAAAACATTTGTTATCCTTATTTCTTATACTTCCAAAGCAATTTAATACAATAATAATAATAAAATACTAAGAACAAATAATCTTCCTTCGAAAGATACGCTTACAACAAATGGACCTTTTTTGTTATTACCATGGAAAATTAAAAACAATCGAATCACTGATTTTAATGTAGCACTAATTAGTTCACAATTTGGCAATTTTTTCCATGAAATTGTTTTAATTACTCACACAATTTGGTTTCTTATGCAGCAAGTAATTAGTAAATTTTACTGCTTTTTTTGTATTGTTAATGGAAAATTAATGCAACAATTTCTTAGTTATATTTTATTAAAGAAAAACAACATAAAGTATTAAGAATCAATAATGAGAAATGGTTCAATTACTTTGTATTAATTTATAATTTTTTTTATTTGTTATATAATAGTTAACTATGGCTACTCCTTTTTAATGCTCCTGAATTTTATGGTAAATATTTGCTCTTTAAAGTAGTGGCATTTATTTTAGCTCTACAAATGTGAGGACGTTTTTAGGAATATTTTTTGCAATCGAAAGAATGTTCTTACACAAATTTTAGTTAGAATTCATTAAATTAGAGACCTTTTTTTCAACATGTTTACAATTTTTATTTAATACATTAAAAATTCAAGCATTAGCTTCATTGAATTTAAATTTTTTTGTTTAATTTACCTTACTAACTATGATTCCTTAAATTAAGCGATGTCGATGAATATGGATTTCGAAGAGCAGAGGATTTTGATTATAAAACGTATGAAAAATTCATGTCAACATATCTTAAAATATTGGCAAAACGTCGACTAAGATGGGAAACTTTCATGCGAAAAAATCCTGATCTTACGAAGATGACACCAACCATAAAGCGATTCATAAGAAAAGGTATTCCAGGTATGTTGCATCGCAAGTAGTATTTATCTCTATAAAATCAAAGCAATTTACATTTTTTTTTTAAATAGCTCCATATCGACCAGAAGTTTGGATGAAAATATCTGGAGCTTATCAGTTACAAAAGCGGTCTCCTGACCTTTATCAAAACCTACTTAGATCACGTTTCGATAAAGAAATCGGTATGAACCTTCTAAAATGAAAAAAAAAAAAACAATTTTTTTTAAAAACTATTCCCTCTTGCAGGAGATGCCATTAAAGTTGATATTCCACGCACTTTTCCTGATAACATCTACTTTGAGACAAAGAAGGAAAAATTGTACAACATACTCATGGCCTATGCTCATCATAATCGTGAGGTAGGTTACTGCCAAGGACTCAATTATATTGCAGGTGAAAACTTTAAATATTAACTACGAGCAAAATATTGTGAAATGTATTTATTCTCGTTCATTCTGGGGAATAGGTCTTTTAGTAATTATAACGGACAATGAAGAAAGCACATTTTGGCTGCTTAAAGTTATCGTTGAGAATATCGTTCCACTATATCACACGAAGAACATGACAAACCTCATACGTGACTTGGCCGTCTTTAAGGAATTAATTATTTTGCGAGTACCTGAAATCAATAGACATATCGAGAATTTAGGTAAACTTATCTTTTGGTGGCATGATTAATTATTACAACGAATAATTTTAGCTTTACCATACGCTGTGATAGCGAGCAAGTGGTTCATTTGCCTCTATGCTGAAGTACTGCCAGTAGAAACTGTCCTTCGAATATGGGACTGTGTTTTTTCTGAAGGTTATAAGGTAAGTCTACTTAGAAATATTTTGTTTTACAGGTATATTAATTACATTGTTATATGCGATAGATATTATTCCGTGTTGCATTTACCATTATGATGACTCACAAGAACAAAATCCTCGAAACCGACGATATTTCAGCATTGGCTAATTTATTCCGTACTGAAGCACTCAATGATGAAATCGTCACCAATTGTCATACTTTCATGGAAAGTGTATTTAAAGTACCTGGAAACTTAAAACGGCGAGATCTTGAGGTGTTAAGGATAAAATGCGTCGGTAAACCAAGCTCATAGCGGAACTTGAGAAATTAATCAGCAGGTGAAGCAGCTATCAGCGCAACTTTTCTTTCTTTTTCCCATTTTCCCCATATTTAATAGAATTCGTGTTATTCTATTGTATTTCGTTGCATTTCGTTAACCGATTTTTGTTACAAATGCTATTTTTCTTTGCTTTTATTTATACTATACGTATTCATCTAGTCTTTTAAGGATAAGTGACACAAGATCAAAAAGTGTATTTAAGTTTTTTTCTATATGTGTTGGATCGATTGAGGTGAATATAATAAAAAAAAAAAAGGAATACACAATAAGATATTTTAATCAGAATATTTTGAGTTTTAGTTAAGGATTTATTCCGAATAAAAAGCAGTTTTTTTACTGTATAGTTTATATTGTTATTATTAAACTAGTAAAATATTTTTCATTGTTTACTGATGCTTTTGGGAATAACTCAATACGATAACAATTGTTCAGACATTCTAACTTAAGCCATATTTTCTTTGTGGAATTTAAAATTATCGTTCCCAAAGCATATCGCAAATACTCCAAAAGGAAATTTTAAAAAAATCTTGAATTCAAATATTTAATTTCATTATTCGAACTGAATCCGTAATTATCTCAAACTGGGAAGAGATTAGCTGCAATACCTTGGGCTTAAATAAAAGGTGTTCTTTTAAATATTCCATGATTTCAATCATAACAACATCTTGGCCAGGGTACTTGACAAAAATTCATTCTATTTATAAACCGATAAAATCTCATTATTTAAATTGAAAGAAAGGCTTATAACTTTTCAAAGGGAAAGAAAGTTGGTAATATAACCAAGGAAAAATCCGGAATGCCTTCTAATTAAAGTTTTAGAGTTTTGTTGAATTGAATAATTAAAAAATTAGATAATATTTATATACTACATGGACTGAAAAGTCTTTTGCCTGACCGAGATCGCGCCACAAACAAAAACTTTCTATCCTTTTCTTAGAGTACTAACCTTAACTAGAATACTATCAAAGTTTCAAAATATTTCATCCAATCGTTCTCAAGTTATTGGTCTCAAAGTGAAGCTACCTCTGCTATTTTTGTTTATAATGGAAAAAAGTGAATTTCATGTTTTGATAAAACATTGTTTCCTGATGGGGAAACAACGCCGATAATGCAAAGCAATGACTTGATAAGTGTTACGACAAATCAGCCCCAGCATATTCAACGGTCATGTACTGGTTTGCTGAATTTGCTGAATGATGCACCCCGTTCAGAAAGGCTACAAGAGGCAGTAACGCCAGAAAACATCGCGAAAATAGGTGAAATTGTGTTGGGTGACCGTAAAATCAAATTGAGTGAGTTAGTTAACATCATTGGCATCTCAAAGGAACGAACTTTTACAAATGAAAAAGCTTTGCTCGTGATGGGTGCCGCGTTTTTTGAACACCGATCAAAAAGACAAACGTATTCGACTTTCAAAGGACAATCTGGCACTGATCAAACGCAATAAGAACGAGTTTCTGCGCCGATTTGTAACAATGGATGAAACATGGATACATTTATTACACACCTAAGTCGGCCGGCAAGGTTTTAGCCAGTACTTTTTTGGGATTCACATGGAATTATTTTTATCGACTACCTCGAACATGGCAAAACAATCAATAAACAATATCACTGTGCGTTATTGGATCGATTGGAGGTCGATATCAAAGCCAAGCGCCCTCATTTGGAGAAGAAAAACTTACTCTTTCACCAAGACAACGCTCCGGCTCATTCAGCTTGTGATACGGATCGATAAATTGAAGGAATTGCGCTATGAACTAGTCCCCTACCCACCCTATTCGCCAGATTTGGTCCTCAGCGACTATTTCCTCTTCCCCAGACTCAGTGGTTCGCTGGAAAAAGATTTCACTCAAATGAGGAGGTCAAGATGGAAATAAACGCCTATAAAGCCATATTTTCATTCAAAAAAACGTTAGGCCAAAGACTTTTCAGCCCATGTAGTACATAAATATTAAAATCAAAATTACATAGACATGTAAAAAGCCAGACGGATATGGGGTGAATAAATTTGATTAACAAAATATGATCATAATTAGGAAGACATCAGATGTTGCATATCTTATGATAAAATATTTTTTGGATCGTAAACCGTTCGCAGTTTAAGTTGTGAATTTTTGAAATTATTCAAAGCAACTGGAAAGCATATAACACTTTTAGGAAACCAGTAATCCCAGTATTCCAATCTTAGGTAGCGCCATCTAGAAACAAATTTGTTTACGTCATAAATGTCATTATAACAATCAAAATACTTCACGTTTACTTTCTGAAACTTGAACGCGAATTAGCCGGTTTCAAAGCTCTAGCACGTGCTAATTGCTATCTTATTTTAACTAGCAAGTAGGAAATGTCTAAAGTCTCATCAGAGAGAATTTTGGTTAAAGCTCCACCAGCTTTTCTGGAACTTGTTTTTAACAGTGGGGATGTCCAGGTTTGATACTCATCATATTTTTTACACTTTATGCAATACTTTTATTACTTCAGCATGATGATTCAATTCACGGGCAGGCGAATTGTTTCATGCCATTCAAAGAATCTGAAGTTTTCAGTGCTCCAATCAAGGATGCAAAAATTCTCGTTAAAGAGGAAGGTGAGAAAGATTCGAAAACATATTTGGAGCTTACGTTCGACATAACGGTAGGATTGTCTAATTAAGTCTAAGGAAAATTATAAACAATTATATTTTAGGACAATCCGCTTAATTTCCTCCCTGGAGACACAATAGGCATTCTTTCGCAGAATTCTGATGAGGCGGTAAACTCATTTTTAGAATTATTCCATCTGGATGGAATGGAGGATATCCCATATGTGCTTTCACTGGATTGCAACGTACCCGGCAAGCGAATTACAGTACCAGTGCATATACCACGTACATCTACCTTAAGGAAGGTAGCTACAGACTGCATTAGTTTTAAATTTCCTCCAAAAAAGCAGTTTTTCCGCATGCTGCACGACCATTCCGAACAATTTGACACACCCATGCTAACTACACTTTGCGCTAAAGATTCAAATGCTCTTGAAACTTTGCTTAAGACACCTGAGCTCTCAATCACCGAATTCATCAAAGCCTTACCATCGTGCCGTCCGCCTATTACCCGTTTTCTAGAAAATTTGGGCCGCTTGCAACCGAAACCCTACTCCATCGCAAACAGTCCACTATGGAACAAAAACGAGCTAAAAATAGCTTTGTCTGTTCTTAACAATTACTGTGGTGAAACTACGAGGTATCTACAAAATTTAAGCAAGAAGTTCCTGGAGAATCGCAAAGAACCGCCCAAGGTTTGGATGTACCTTAGAAAACCCAACACATTTAGGTATACCGAGAAAGAATTATCAAAAAATATAATTATGGTTAGTGTTGGCTGCGCGGTAGCTCCATTCATAGGATTCATGCAGCATAAGCAATTGCTTAAAAAGCAGGGGATCCATGAAAATCCTGGCCAGGCATGGCTATTTGTAGGATTCAAGAAGCCGGAATTGTCTTTGTATACAAATGAAATAGAACAATTTAAGGAAAGTGGCATCATTGATAGAGTTTTTGAAAGCTTCTCAAGACATGGAGAGTGTAAACAAAAATATGTCCAAGACCATATTGTAGAAAATGCCAAAGAATTCGTTGATCTACTTTACCAAGATACTCTCTTGTATGTTTGCGCCGACGGTTCAGAAATTTCCAAATGCATTCAAACAGCTGTTGAATCATCAATTGCTCAGGTCCTAAAGTGCAGTTTGCAGGAGGCCCAGGAAACAGTGAAAATTTTCAAAAACAACGGTAAATACAGGGAAGATATCTGGGTTTAAACATTAGAACAGTTTTTATTTTGATGATTCATTGCATTTTTGGATGTACATACCACACATTAATTTATTAAAATTTTTATATTAAATGTTTTCCTTTGAGATGGGCTCCTAACTCAAAGAATGAATAGTTTGTTTTATTTACTGGATTGCCCACACTTAAGGTGTGTATATTTTATTTATTTATTTATAGGGGAGGCAGGTAAAATGTAGTAAACATAATATGAACATCCATTTAAAAAATTAAATTTTAGTCATACCTTGAAAGGCGTAAAATTAGTATTAAAAAAATTTCTACGTATAGAGAAATTTATTATCTTGAAGAGTTATATTTATTTAAAAAAAATATATCCCCGCGGGGCGAATAATATAAGTGTGGTTTTAATTAAAGCTACTTGAAAGAGTAATTCAATTTAATTGAAATGTCATTCCATTCCTTTGACTGAAAATGCAAAAAACTGACTTAAAATATTAGAGTATTAGAACTCTGTTGAAAAATATGAATGTGTAGTGAAAAGTCCCAACTTTTTTTTCCTTATAGCACCCATCGTAAGGCGTTACATATTCCTTCTTTTAAAATTGTCAAAAATGATGCAAAATAATATGCGTTTGTAACAATTTTTAAATACTTATAGACCTGACAATAAGTCTGATTTAAAATTGTTCACGAAATATAAGAACTCTATTCAGATTAGAATATACACATATATTTATATAACAACATGACGGATAAAGTAAAAATTGACTTTAAACAAAAACGGTATTAGAATTAATCGAAATAATTTGACTGTGCACTACTGCGATAGAAACCATTTATTGATAAAAAATAATGATTCTAAGCACAACAAGAGCAATATGATTCAAAAATTCGAACCGTTCGCAATCATTTAATCTGTTTAAAATCACATTAAAGTATTTATCACCGCTTTATTACAAATTAATGAAAAATTATATACACTTACACTAAATTTTCTTTTCTTTAAAATTTAAGCGCTGCATTGGATTTTAGTAGTAGCTGTGAAGCTTTTGCAGTATTTGTTTAGTCTTATCATAGTAATGCCTGAAAATTATCAAAAAATAAATTAAATGTATCCATCTACTAAAAATTTTAGCTTACATGTGACTGGGATTTCTTTTATCTAACTGATCAAGGATATATTTCATAAATATTATGAAGTGATTAAAACTCTCAACGCATTCATACTCTGATTGAAGCCAAACTGTTGGCAGGGTGTTGACAATTATGTAAGCCTTTGAAACAGCATCGGTCACCGCACACACCTAAGCATAAATATATTATTTTCAAAACATACTAATGTGTCAACTTACTCTCATGGCAGACAATAAATATCTGTTCAGTAGGGAAGATATGGCTAAATTCCTTAAGGGTGGATCAGCAATGATACCCTGCCAACTAAGAATGTTTCTAAACAATTTTAAACCGCTGCAGAATTGCCGCTGGAAGAAGGAAGATTTTGCTTCTTGTACCCTATTAAAACAAGTGTGATTAATTCATTTATCCATGTTTAATTTTTGAAAACACTTACTGTTTTGGAAAGACTGGTATAAAAACATCATTGTCCAGAGACATCTTCATTTTGTCGAGGATCGCATTAAATAGTGTTTGAAGTGATTTTGATGATTCCCTTAACGAGGGATAATCTCTTCCTAGTCGTCCTATTAATCCGATTAATCTTAGCGTTTGTGTTGTTGATAGGGGATCCCAACAATTCTCAATTATCTCTAGATTAAACCATAAAAACAAGATATTTATATAATGGTTTGTAAGAAAAATGTTTTAATGAAATTATGTTCTGATTTCCACAATAGTATTTAATCTCCATATGTTCGAAGAAAAAACATTTTAATTCAAGTTAAGTTGTTAAAATCGAACAAAATTTCATACGATTCAGAAATATAATTATTGGCGGAAAAATTCATTTACCTGTTAATTTAGGCAATATGATTTTTTCAACAATGGTTGGAACTAATCTTAAATCTGGATCAAGAGAGAGTGATTCTTCCGTTTCTTCACTTGTGTAAGCATATCGCATACAAATGGAATACCACTCCATTTTTTCTATATCGGTATATTTTTCATCCAATGGATTCCAGACCATTATTTGTACTCGTACCATAGGGCCAACAATCTAAAACAAACGTTGTTATAATTATGTAAATTATGTACAAAATTTTTTTCACCTTAGGCAAACAGAGGCTAACAAAGGCTTCTTTATAAGACTCCATGTCAGTTTTCCGCCAAATTTCAAATTTTGAAAGTATTAAATCCAGTTTACAATAGTCTTCACAAGTGTCTTCGAATAAATCATCTGCTTCCACTTCTAATTGATCTACATATGAAAAGAGGAAATAAATTGATTTTAGTGAGCCAGACTATAAATAGGTAATCCAACTGATGTAAGTACGTTATATATGAAAATGATTCCAATTGGAATTAGATCATAACAATTTTTTGAATAAAAACATTAAAAAGTGTTGTCTTGAAAAAAGTTAATTTATATAAAATATGAAAATGGTAGTTTCTAAAATTAATGAATTAAATAATAAATAAAGAGAAATAAAGTTACCTAAACTTGTTCTGTACTGAGCTATATCTTGGTCCGGCATTTCGTCATCACTCGACATTCCATCCAGATGGGCCATAAGATAGTCGCTTTTTTCCCTTTCACAACGTCTTCTTGTTCTTCGTCCTTCTCGTTCCGCTGCTCGACGCTTCAACGATTCGTACTCTGGGCCACGTTTGGAACCACTCGGTTCTAGTAAAAGAAATAGCATATATTTAATATTTAATTTATATGCTTTTTCAAAGAGAAAAAAAAAACAATATTCATACTTGCTGCATCTGCCATTTCTTTTGCTTGATCTCTAACATCTTGTCGTCTGCGTTCAATAAGAAAGTTTGCATGTTTTGAGAGTACATTCAAGGTACGTTTTTCAAGATCATTTATTAGAGGAGCCTGTGAAAAAAAAGAAATTGGTTAAAATTCGATATAAGAATAAATTAAGTTTGGTTTTGTGTTAAATGCCGATGAGTATTAGTAATAATTTACGATATTTTAGTGGGGCATATTAGACAAGGCTTTTAAAAATTACAACCGGGGTGACTAAGTCTGTATGAATTGTAACCTGCATTAACTTTGACAACTTTTGACCAACAGCAAACCAAGAACTCTTGAGGAATGGATTGTGCTAAATTGATCTCATTTTTATTTTTTGAACACAGAAGCGCTTTATATAATCTGGGTGATAATTAACTCACTCTCATTGAAAAACCTGCTATATTTAAACCATACCTAATAATTGGAGTACCTTCAGAGATGTAATGGGTTCAATTGAGGAGCAGAAATTGAAATGGGCTCATTCGAGATTCAAAAAAATTTCACATTTCAATTTCACATATATTTTAAAAAACCTAAAATGATTTACTATATATGCCATTTATGCTCTGAATTCCTACACAAAACAAACTGTCTGTTTCACAACACCGGATACTTAAAACACTAGGAAAAGTAATGTTTTAAAAACTTAATTCTCATGGAACATACGTGTACGTAAAGACACCACCACAAAATGGATTTCGTTAATGAAAATTAATTTACTTTTGGGTTCTCTGGAGCCAAGTCTTCCTGCCATTATTAATCAGTTTTAATTTACCAGCGACTTGGGATTCATGTTTTGAATAATTTTCTTTTAAGAAAGTAAAAAGTCAAGTAAAATGTAAAGAAGACTAAAGAGAAAAAGAGAGTTTGGAAATAAACGACCAGTGCTTTTTGATGCACACTAAAAAAATTTTTTAAGAAGTGATGTATAACCTACGACTCGCACTCGTTCTTTATACTACAAAGATGCCTTCTCTTTACATTTACATTATATTTACAAAAGTTAAGTTACAAAATTGTAATATGAATCCTTAAATTATGTAGAATATTTTAAAAATACTTTTAACATTTGAGCAAATATGGGGAAGAAATCGAATAACTGTTTTTTTTTAGCAAAACCTTTCACAATCCAATAAGTTTAAAAAACCTTGTTTGAGCGTCAATGCTGCTTAATATCAAATGCAGTAATCATCGCAAATCTAGCTTTTATTTTTATATCATCAAATAGGAGGCATCCTTTAAAAAATATTAAATATTTGAGTACGAAAATTAAGTAGTAAATATATGGGTAATCAATTTAACGGTTGTAAAGAGCACAATTATATATTCTCGATAAAAAAGTAAAATTTCAACTGTTCGAAACGTCAAAACATCCAATTAACATTTATCTAAACATGGAAATATGATTTACCTTTTCATCAAGACATTCAACCAAGTCTGTGACATACCCACGTAACTCTTGATAGAATCTATATTTCGTTGCTGCCATTGGCGCCTTCTGCGTACAATCCAGTGCTTCAAAAGTAATAGCTTGTAAATCCTTTACAATTCTTTCAATATCATCACCATGTTTGTTATTTAGCACCTTCAACTGCACCAATCTATAAAAAAATATAAATTAAGAATTAAAGACGTATAAAGATAATTTCAACAAACCTTTTCTTAATAACATCAGTGATTTCTTGGGGCGCTCTGGGTCCAGATGGTTTTGCTTCAGATTTCTGCGTAGATAATAATACCTGTCGTGGTTTTTCCAAACAAATTTTTGCGTAAGCCTGTTCAAGTAAAGTGCCAGTCGATTGTGGGGTATCATCCTCAATAGTATGATTTGTGGGCTTTATGATAAACCTAGACAAAACTGATTCTTGTTGTGCAGTTACTAACTACAAAAAATAAATGGGTTTAAATTAAAATAAAAACAAAGGAAATTCTTTTCCAGAAAATTACTTGAGCCCCAGTTACGCCCTTTCGTATTTGCTGATTTTCCCATTCATTCATTTCCTGTTCCGATTCATCACCTGAGTCTTAAGAGAAAGAGTTAGGTAGAATTATCGTTCATCATAAAAATTAAATTTAAAAAACATATTTAATAAAAGTAGCATACATTCATTTTCAACCGCATAGAACTTTTCACGTCGCTCTTCTCTTTCCTTAGCTCCTGTTATTGCATTCATATCCACACGTTCTTCTTCATCAGAAGCATCATCTTCTCCGTCTTCCCGAACAAGCCTATTCCCTTTTTTGGATGATTCTTTGTTTTGTTCTTCCAATGAAATGAAGTCGCCTAGAAGTCACAAACGAATTTACGTTAAATATTTAATTTTTATTGTATTACTTACCTTGTTCCCTTGCTTTCTGTCTTCGTTTCCTTGCGGCATGAATCATTGCTGCGTCGGGAATTGAACCACTCTCAAGAACCAGTTTGAAATTTTCCGGTTTATTGAACCTATGCACTGGTTTACAATCAGAATCTTCATCTTCTGAAGACATATCGTCCCGACCTGCACATAAAGCAGCCCGCCCATTCAGAATAACATTGTCTGGTTCTGATTTTTTAACAACAAGCTGTTGAATAAAATTGGCAATGTTAATAATATTCAAACGGTGTAAAAGAATATAATTTCTTTGCTAATTTATAATTAAGCACATCAAAATTGCAATGCATTTTGTTAATTGGTATAATTGGAACCAATTCACATATTTTTAAATACAGTGGTACAATAAGCATTTGGAAGGTTTGTTAACATAATTTTAATTTATTTGCAAAAGGAAGTGTTTTTTAACTCTTTTAAGAATTTTCCGACAAACTGGGATTTAAAATATCAACGAGTGAACTTTACACAAGATATAATTTATAATATTTTTAAAAGTTTCTTTTAACCTCTATTGGATAGTTAAAAGAATTATAAATACAAATTTTTATCCTCTATTAAATTCTACTTCAACAACATATTTTATGGGTACATGTTCGCTAGAATATTGTTTTCAGTTTTAAAGAGATTAAAAGTTCCCATCTTAAGGAATTTGAAAAGTAACATTTCTTGTAGCAAACTAGTTGCCCATTGAAATTATAGTAGTGTGTATTTCCGATTTAAGTATAGAATTCATGCATATTATTAACACTGATTTTAAATAATAAAATCTGTTCACACTAAGAAAATGAATGATACGATACATCCAAAGAACTTTCAGAGCGAGAAGGTGTATAAAAATTTCAAGTGGCTTATAAAATTTAAATACTTTCTACAATATAAAGTAGAACAGTCACATGAAATTTTTATCAATTTTGTTACAAATAGAGGAAAAAGAAGTTGACAATAATAACCTTACCACAAAGTCGTCTGTGCGTATTTCAGTTTGGATAGTATCTGAGTTATTGACGTTATTGTTACTTTGAGAATTTTGGTTATTACACTCTTTGCCTTCAAAAGTAATATGCTTCATAGATGGTGGTGGAGGTGGCGACGATTGTTCGCTTTTATGACGTTCATACTTTTCAAATTTTTCATATTTATCGTATTTATTCTCATATTTGCTTTCGTATCTATCATCTCTGCCCTCTTTGGATTTCTTTTTCCGCCTTTCTCTGTCCAGCATTCTCATGACTTTCTTACTATGTGAAGACTTCTTAACTTGAAACACTTCTCCTTCTTCCTCTGTAAAAAAAAAATTAAGAAAGAGAATTTTGAATTATTAAAATGTTCATATTTTTTTGCAATTTTCCTTCTGATATAAGTAAATTTTTGGTCTAGCACCTTACACATGTTGCAAACGAATTTAAATTCGAATCGAATCGAAAGCAACATTACAACCAAATATATTAAAATTTATAAGAACCAAAAAAACACAAATTTCTGTTATTTTCTATTTGTTAATTTCATTTTTATTATTTTAATTTAAAAACATGAAACGTGAAACATGTAAAAACGGGACAACCTTTATTTCACGGGTAATTGTAAAACTGTATACATCCAGATGTATGTTAATTAGAATTAAACTAAACATTGGGTAGTAACTGGCTACTTTAGTAATTTCTAAATTTACCACAATTCAATTAGGAGTGAACCACTTGAGCATAAAATTGCTTTAAAATCGAAAAAAGAATTATTTACTTAAATGGTTTTAACCAAATGTTGTACCCTATTTGTGTAAAAATATCGAACAATAAAACACTCTATTTTTGAAGAGTTTTAAGAAAATGTAATATGATGTAATTTTTTTTTCTTTTCTTTAGTTTGAAGACGATTCACCGCATAAAGACTTTAAAGATTGCACTGATAAATAGCAAATTATAAATATATAAATATATTCGGTATATATATAATTTTTTTTTGATTATCACTAGTGCCTATAATGATCGATATTCATTCGTCTTATTATACACAAAAATAAAATAATGATTCCAACATAACTAATCTTAAATTCTATCTGATTAGCGCTCACATGAACTCAACACTATTTCTGTGTTTCGTACACGAAAAAAACCTATTGTGACATTGCACGGCACAATCTAGTTAAGGCTATTTAAAAACAATTTAAAAATATGTGGAAATTCGAATAATTGGTTAGTCAAACTCTAAAGTAAGATGCTGTCAACTCCCCTAAAGTTAGCTGTCTTGAAATTTTCTGTTCTGATGCATTCTCCGAGACGCTCTTCATTTCGTTTTTGTCTTGCTCTTTTAGCAAAATTGTTCTGGTTTTCTTTTAAATAAGAACCAATAGAATTAATTGTTATTGTACGAACATTTATTATTAGTAATCAGTATAATTAAAAAGACAAAATCCATTTTAATCCATATAGTTGGGCTCATTATTAGGATCTCTCAGTTTTTTAACCAGTCCTCTAATGTTAGGAGTATTATGAAGAAAATTGTAGACGGAAGGCAAATCAATCTGGATACGAAAATTATTCTGCAAAGGAGACTAAAGGGGGGAATAACATGATTGGCCAACTTAAAGAATTGGTTCAGCATGAATTTAAAGGAACCTTAAGAATTTAAACGGTGTAACCTAATTAAATAATTGGATATTTGATGGAATCATTTTCTTGTTAAAAACTTGTTATTGCTCAGTCGTATGTTTTTAGGATTTGTGATTTGAAAAACCACAGAGAGATAATAAAAACCATTAAAACAATGTTTTCGTTGATAAACAGCAGTAAGCCTTGGGTCGTACTTTTGTGGGAGCTTTCTCTTCACCCATTTTATGGGATTTATTCTTAAACTAAGGGTAAATCAATTTTTTTATCATTTTGTCTTATTTGGAATTGCGGAGGGTAATTAAACCGAAAAGCAAGATATCTCAGAATGGTGTCTGGAAAGTACCCAGTAGGACGAAGAGTGCCTCCGCAAAACTTCCATGTAGAGAAAATTTTCTCTCAAACTAAAGTAATCTTACCATCGTCTGCAAAACTCAGTAAAGCCTTTTTAGACTTCGATTCATCACTTTTCGGCTTTTTATCTTTCTTTTTTTCTCGTTTTGGTTCAATGTTGGCAGAATTATTCGAAGATTGCTCATCGACATCCATCTTTTCACCATCATCGTTGCTTGCGGCGTCGTCTTCATCTACAGCACTAAATACACGCCTCTGCATTGTCTTTTTCGGTTTACGAAATAATGACATTTTTGCGTTTTTTATTCGCAACACAAATCCACAATTATTAGAACTAAATTACAAAAAATCAGCGGCAAAATTGCAGACCGAAAAATCAATCTGAGCTTCTTACTGGAACGTCAGGCAAGAAGTCACAATTGTAATGTTGTTTGACAGTTCATAAATTCACAATTATGTAAAATAATTTTTTTACAAGGATTTGGAAAGAAATAATTTTTATTTGTTGTTGCACAATATAAAATAATCTATTTATGTCATTAATAAGATAAATATTTCTAAAAATTATTTTTTAGACTGAACCAAGTCAACCACGACTAAACTTCCTCCATTCCACTGCACTAAATTTTATTGATCGTTGTCATTGTTCTGTCAATGTCAATGTCAATCAACTTTAGTTGCGATGGTAACGTATGATTGTTTGGAAATAAGTTTACGGCTAGTGCAGTTCTTTGCGAAAAAGATTCAAATTACACAAAATGAGCGCTTCTCAAGACGACCTGGGAAGCGAGGAGCATGAAATCGATGACACACAATCTCCCGGAAGGTATCAAATGCGGCCGAAACTGAACGAAGTTTTCAAAACTGGTAAAGTAACAAAAATCATCCAAAATGTTCTCGCTGATACACTTCAAGGTTTGTGCTTGCCTTAATGCACCACATTTTCTACAAAGACCCTTTAAAGGTAAAAACTACAACTCGCAGGAGGCGAAGGTTTGGACCAAGACAATTGCCGATGAGGTAAACGCCGCCGTCCATGAGTTGAACATGAAGCGGTACAAACACGTTGTCCAGGTCACTTTGGGTCAACAGCTAGGTTCTGGGTGCCGGTACGTGGCGAGATGCCGCTGGGACGCCGAGTCAGACAGCTACACCTCGCAGAAATTTACAAATGCAACTTTGTACTGTGTGTGCACTGTTTTCGGAGTTTATTTGTACTAATTTAAAGAGGATAAGGATCATTTTCCATTATAAAAAGTGTTCTTCTTTTAAGGGATCATCAAAATGAACACTACACCTTAATTTCCGACCAACGAACAGTTCCAGTTTTTCAGCTGAACTTCCAAGTGTGTAGCTCACTTTTGCAGTCAAGTCTTCTTTTCTAATTCGGTGCCCTTCAGGCAAGTGTGCTGTGTAAACCACAGACTTCCCTAGTTTCTCTCGACATGCTTTTTCACACTCTAAAATCTCTTTAATTTGAATGTCTTTTAGGAGAAGTCTTATAGTAGTTTCATTATCTTTTCCAGGAAACATGGAAATGCAATCTTCTACACTAAAATACTTTTTTCTTTCTGGGCTTCTCTCATGTTTTCTCACAAATTTGACTAAATCTTGTAATTCTTCTGGTAGTAGAGAACATTTATGGTCTGATCCTTTTTGGAACTTGTTTAAGGTGAAGTGTCGCTCAAGGATCTGGAAGAAAGACAAAATTTTATTTTACCATATATTCGTTATGTAATATGCCTTGAAAAGCCTATTTAAAATTCTTAAAAAATGTTTATTAACTTGTTCGCTTCCGGCCCTCTCATATGTGTGACACTGCTTTTTTTATCAGGACCCGTCGTCACAAATATGTGACTAAAGTTTTTGGTCAATAGAAGATAGCTTGGAACGCATTGTGTTTTGGACAGAATTGTTTTAAAACCGTGTAATATATGAAGAATGTGTACCAATTTAAAAAAGTGTTTATTACTACTTAATCCGAAAAGAGTTTTGGACTATGGCACGTTTTTCCGAGGAGATCGTAGTAGAGAACAGGTTAAATAATATACAGCTATACAATACATAAAATAATATTCTATTTTTGACAAAAAGTTCCAACCAGTCAGATTTCAGTAATATCTGTTTTGTTAACTTTTTAAATGTAAATTAAAATAATTTTAGAGACAGGATTTCTTACATCTTGTAACATTTTTAAATAAACTTATTATTATTTAATTTTCATTACGTACCTTAGCACCTTGGAGCACAGCAACTTTGGAAGGAAGTGTCTCCAGCTCATGTCCCGAATATCCTATAACCACAGTTGGAAATACCGTTTTATATAATCTAATTAAAGATAATGAAGCATCTTCGGCTTTTGTTGGATAGGCTGATACGCAATGCATTAAGCAAAAATTGTTTTTCCCATTCCTTTTCATAATATCGACTACATTTCTTATAGTTGACATTTTTTGCATTCCAGTCGAAATTACTAAGGGAATTTGAGATTTTGCAGCATTTTCAATTAACGAAAAATTGTTGGTATCTCCTGATCCGATCTTTATAAAGGGCACATTTAGATCGAAGAGTTGTTGCAAAGATATCTAATTATATAAAAATAATATATATATATTCTTTTTAAGTAACGACATTCAAAATAAACGGCTCATATATAATTCAAGTTTTTCTAATAAAATTATAATCCTTGAAAGAATCTCACCTCATCCATTGCTGAAGCTGTGAAAAGAATTTCAATATCATTTGCATATTGTTGAAGTTCCTTAAATTGTTCTATGTTGAATTCGAGAAATGTTTTATGTTCCCCGTATGTTTTGCCCCAAGAATTAGGGCCTTCATAAAGTCGGGACATTGCCGATTGAGTGAATTTAGCTGGAAGACAGGATTTCTGAAATTTCACACAGTCGCAGCCACATTTCTTAAAAGAACATTAGAATTTATAGAATAAAAATAAAAATATATTACCTTTGCTTGAAGAATAAGCTCTTTTGCAATTTTAAGACTGCCTTGGTGATTTTGACCAATTTCGGCTATCACAAATATTGGATCGTTTTCCCCACCAACAGAAGTATTACCAATTAAAAATGAGGACATGGCTTGAGAAAAATTATCGTTTAATTAGACTTAATAGGAGCGCCTTTTAGTCCACACTGCCAATTAATTCCCAGTGACGGTCCAGATGCCCGACAATTATGAACTGAACCTTGGTCTCTTCTAATCTAATTTCCTCTTTCAAATTTTTTCCCATTTCTGTCTAGAGACTTTCAGCAACTGGAGCAGTACAACCATTAAATTGATCTTTCTTGCATCAGTTTTGGAGTATACTTCCTTTACATGTTTATTTTAATGCAGTTGATCAAAAATATATATGCCTGTGTATGTGCACATACATCTTTTTCTCTGTACTAAAAATTATCTTTACGATAATTTAAAAGGCGTACTTAATGTCCCTTAGCAATTTCAAAATTCTATTTTCTATGGCCTTTCTCGGAGGCCATTGTAGGTTCTATCTTAGTCAGTTGCTTAACACGTTCTCTATCGAAGCTTGAGAAGAAAATCTTGTACCCTATCCCAGGCAAATTTCTCTTCTATAAATATTTCAATTAAAATCAATCATTTTTCTAAACTGAACTGAATATTTACGACGATGGACTAGGAACTAAAACCGCATTTAATAAACTGAAATATGAGTACAAAATATTGTCATAAATTGATAAACATGTCGCGTATTTGAGGCGCTGGGCTCACATACAAAACGTCGCACGCAGTTGCAACGCTGGTAGCCAACGTGCTAAATTTTGCTTCAGTCTATTAATATATGTACATCTCAAATCACTTATTTTTAAAGTATATACTTAGGGGCCTCTGGTAGTTCAGTTGTTAGCGCGCTGTCCTACCGTCCCAGAGGCTGTGGTTCCCACGAATAACCATGGTCTCCTGCGCTACGTGGTAACACAATGGGCCAAAATTGGCCTAAGTGTGCCATTCTAGGCAGCCACAGCAACCAACCAACCAAAGTATATACTTACCTAATCCGTTTGGAAATTTGACGAATCTTGTTCAATCCTTAACTATTTAATATACTTATAATAGGTGGTATGTGTAGAGATTTAAATAAACTCATAATCTGCAAAACTTCATTTTTTTAGCTGGAGTTTACTCCAAAGTCCGAAAAATAACATATTAAATTAAAGGAATTTATTAAAATTTATCAACATAATTCAACGTATTGAAAAAAAAATAGTGTGTACGTTAAAACCAGTAGAAGTAAAAAAGTAAAGCCCGTCTTGGACACTTAGTAAAAAGATAAATTTAAAAAGGGTTAAAGATTGTCTAAATTATAGTTACATTTGCGTATTTTATTTATTTAAATATTGCATGTAATTTTGTCCAACAGCTTCTTTAATATTGTTATAACCATTTTCTTTAAGTAGTTTACTTAGTTCTCTTTTTATTCTGGTAACTACAGGCGGGCCATGATAAATCAACGCCGTATATAATTGTACATACGAAGCACCTGCTAAAATCTTTTCGAAAGCATCTTCACCTGTAAAAATTCCTCCAACTCCAATAATTGGAATTTTACCTTTTGTCATGGAATATATTTCTGCTATAAGTTGTGTTGATCGCATTTTTAGAGGTGCTCCACTAAGACCTCCAGCTTCTGAAGAAAGTTCAACTGATCTAAGTTTGGACTTATCCACAGTTGTATTTGAAATTATAAGGCCATCTACTTGACATTTTTTCTGTTCTATAACTTTAACGATATTTTTCACGTCGTCCTTTGTAAGGTCTGGAGCAATTTTTAGAAAAACAGGTACTTTATTATTCGTGGAAAGACTATTTCGAGCCTTTATAACTCCAGATAAAAGAATTTCTAAGTCCTTTTGGTTTTGAAGATTCCTTAAACCAGGTGTATTAGGACTGCTTATATTAACTACTAAATAATCTGCAATGGGGCCGAACAATTCGACTCCTTTGACATAGTCCGATAAAGCGTCAGGCGATTCTTTATTTTTTCCAAGATTAATTCCTAAAACGCCTTGAAATATTTTATCATTCTTGAGCTGTTGGAGCCGGTTATAAACCTCTTCATGTCCATCGCTATTAAAACCATACCTAAAGTTTAAAAAAAGATTAGTCATAACATGTTTTGGAAGAAATGCAGTAAACATTCACCTATTTATAATTGCTTTATCTAATGGAAGTCGGAAAACTCTCGGTTTTGGATTCCCTGGCTGTGGGAGGGGGGTTACCGAACCGATTTCAACAAAACCAAATCCAATTCTCTCTAGTCCTTCGACAGCCTCACCTTGCTTATCAAAGCCAGCTGCGATGCCAATAGGGTTTTTAAGTGTATGCCCAAAAAAGTTTGTTTGCTAAGAAAATTGTTTTTCAATATCCTAATGCAAAAATAAAAGGACCTACCAATGATTTTGGATCTTCTGTGCATGAATTTGAAAAAATTTTGTATTTACACGCCAAAACAGCAAATTTATGCGATGCCTCTGGTGGTACTTTTTGTACGAGTGGCATTAAGACTTCATCATAGAATTTTTCGTTACCTTTATAGATATTTATACTTCCAAAAAATACTGTCGCACCAGTAGTTACAGCTACTAGAGATTTTACTTTTCGCTATAAAATTAAAAAATAATAATAAATTTTAAAATCTGTTTAGTATTTCTTCTGTGAGCCTATTTAGAAAAATTGAACAGATTTTTTAGAAAAATTACCGTTTTTATGAAATTGCCAATCTTTCTATCTTGTTATATCGCCCCACCGCGATAAACTAAAAAATTCTTGAATTTCACAGTAACATAGTTTCCAATGAAGTGAGTACTCAGCTTATGAAAGCTTCACGCATATTTTCGATTAATTAAATTTAAACGAATTTAAACGGCGCCTTGCTTCGAATGTGTACACCAAGATCTTTTTGGTAGAAAATGTTTATCTTTTCAATTAAATAAGATTTTAACATTGTGTGGTTACTTTTATTTTTTAAATTGTGGAAAAGATTTGACCTATGAATTTGAATGATAAAATTACTTAGAGGCAGTCGTTCACTTTTTTTTGGTTTCCAACAAACTTCGAAACCAGTTAACCTGCGCATTGGAAAGAAAACAAGAACAGGAATGCAGTCATAAACTAAATATAACGCAATGTTTAAAATTATTTTCTAACGCTCATTATTACAACAACTAAATAAAACACATTCAATGTGCTTGTCCTTTTGAATGTGAGACCGCCTCATAAAATGTTTCCTGTGGGATGATCATAATTCCAATCTCAACAGAGGCACATCAGTAAAATTGAATTTATAGCTTAGCTACTTACAGCCCATTGAGACATTTTCAATTTATTAAAGTCGAAATTCTATAAACAAAAAATTTAAAAAGAGCTGCCCGCCACCAAGAACTAATCTGTCCAATTGCTAACACCAGCGACTGTCAAAATACCATCGACGGAACAAGTTGATTTTATGAGGAACGAACTGAAACGAATGAATATCAAGAGACGTTTGTTTACGATGCAAAATTTTGTAAATATTTTAAAAATTATGAATGGAACGTTTTTATCAGGGATGTTTAGTTGAACTTTTAATTATGTAGTAAATTAATACTCATATAAAAGTGAATAAAGCTGCATATTATGCAAATTCATTGCTGGTTTTCCGTTTCGAAATAGTCTAGTTCATAAATTATTCTAGTAATATTCGAAATATAATAAGCATTTTCGAGAAATTCAGGCAGAAATCTTGATGGATAGTTTGAGATAAAAATTATATGTTTAAATTTTCATGGAAATTTTCCGGTATTACTTACCGGGCTAAGAAAAATGTACTTTTATAATTTTCTAAGCGTTGTTTTGTATAATTCTACTTATTTTGAGCTCTTAATATTAAACTTTTGAATTTAGTTCTTAATACTCAAGGAAGATTGAATATCTTTCTGAATGCTAATCAGATATTATTTTTAACTACTACCCTATGAAGATCAGTTGAGAGCCCCTTGGTTTCATTCATGATATAGCCCCAGAATTAGGATAACTATAAATGAAATGCTCGTTAGGGATCTCTAGTTAGAAAGATTTTCAGTTGGCGAATTTACACTAGACAAATTTAACAATTTGGCTGGAAATTAGACCCAAATAGTTAAATATAACTTAGTAAATTAAACTGCACGAATATTTCAGAAATCAAGCATTGTAAAGCAGCAAATTTTATATGTAATTGATGAAAACCCATTTGAATCTGCATTTTAATACCCAGAAATGTATCTCTGATTTTTTTTTTACACAGTAGGGAGAGTTTTCCAATTCGTAATCACTAAAAGTTAAAAGTACCTATAGCAGTCCAACCCACGCTTATGCATTATTATAAAAGTAAGATAATATGTAGTCTCTTTACTGAAATTTTCTCCTTTTTCCTTATTTTGGAGGAGTTCAGGACCGGCCTTCTACTATAAATAATCAGAAGATAGCTTAGCTTAAAATATCTTTATGAATCCAATTAATTTGTTATTTCCAATTGTTTTAGCAATATTCGGAGTTTTTTTTTATTCTTATTTCCTAATCAAAACCTTCCTCCGTATCTATGTATATAAAAATGAATCATGGTTTTATGTGTAATCGATATTTGAAATTTTGTCTGTATGAAATGACTGACTGAGAGTTTTTTACGTTAGAAAACCTCAATATCAAGATTTATGTATAATTTTCATGATTTATTTATTTATTTCGCTTAATGTAAGCTACAGAGAACCAAAAAACGTAATCAATTTAAAAATAACAAAAGTAACTAAACTAAGACTAGAGCTTCATAAAATAAGGGGTAGCAATACAGACATGAAGTGGAATACACGGGAGGGCCTAATTAAGGCCCAAAAAAAATGGCGATATCCTTATTGGAAAAATAATAGGAATATGAATTGCAAATGAATTGTGTTATTTTATTTGTTAATACGCAGCGAATCGGGCAAGGTTTAGCTAGTTATTAATAAATTTCAAATTCCAACTTTTTGAAAATAATTTTGTTCGGCGCCAATGCTCTTCTTCATAACCGTTCGTTTCCCTGGTTCCATACGCTACACACTAATTGACACAAGTGCGTTCCATCTTTTAATATTTCAATGGCACGTACATTCTTTTAGTAGGTGCTCAAAACATATGTTCGCGGAGTGATGCCATATATAAATTTTTATGATATGCCTGTAAATAACATTTACGCGAAAATTTAAGAGTATTTTTGGGCGAGGAAGAGAAATCCATATGATGCCGAGGACGTCAAGCATATGAAAAAAACGGTACAACAAAGGTGTTTTGTCAAACTGCTTGTCCGCAGACGAAGGTGATTCACATTTCAGTGTGTCAAGTGTGATGATATCAAGTGGATTTTTTTAAAATCATCTCCCTGATCCGAGTTCTAACCGTCAGCTGTTCGCGGATGTGATTCCCTCTTTGGGTGAGTTGTTTTCCCTTCTATCCTTGAGCTTTTTTCTCTGGTGATAATTTCTAACTTGCATGAAATTGGTAAAGTAAATATTTTCGCGACAACTCGGAATGTAAGCTGTTAACTGCGTAGCATAAGTAGAAGAGCATAAGTGCGAGAATGAATTCCACATATGCGCTGGGCGGCAATAAAAGAATAATTACTGCCGATTGTCTTATTGACTCTGGCTGCGACCCATGGTCATCAAAAGACATCCAAAGGAAACCGCTCGGCCGTTGCAGACGTCGTCGTCGCCTGTTTAACTTCTGTCTGCCTGCTGTTTGCCATGCGAAGCGCGCGCCAGAACCATTGTTTGGTTGGATCGGTGGAGGATGGGTGCGGGCAGAGCAGACCCCTTGAGCCCCACAGCTGCGCAAACCTAAGGTGATGGTAGCCCATTGCACCTCGTGCCAAAGCTTTTTGAGGATTGCCTTTCTGAATCTTTTATGAAATCTTATTGATTCCCGTAATATTTGAGTGATTCACAGACTCGTTGGGATTATGTGCCCAGCCGCATCCCATAAGCCATAAAATAAGATGTTCACCCTTGAATTATAAGAATTAACTGCCATTATGGAGTGTGACTGTCTAGCTTTTAAAGTTTGAGTCAAGGTGTCTCGAATTCTCTTCTATTAGTAATTCTGTAAATTTTAAGCATATGACCCTTGATGTGAGTGCCGTAATAAGGTCTGTGGAGGCTCTACTTTCTAACCAATTTCTACAATGCGCAGCTCGTATAATTGGACCAGCTGTTATTATATTTTTATATGCAATAATAATAACTTTGAAATCGCTAAAACAACACTTTTATGATTTCATTAACATGCGTTATGCATTATAAGTTTTGTTTTATTGGGATTATTGCGGCAACAGCAAACATCTTGTTTTATACCTTCGACACACAGCATCTTTGAATGATAATTAAATTCTTCTTAGGTACTCACGGTACACGGCAAACTTTTATAGTTAAACATAAAACATTTGAAACTGAGATTTCTTTGTTTATTTTTAAAGAAAATATCATGAGGTATTAAACTTTTAGTAATAATATTCAGGAGATTTTATGTGACATAACGAAGGTATCTTCTTTTACAAATATTTTGCTAAATGAGAGCGAAGTCAATGAAATCTTGATGCTGGAATTTAGCTGGATTTTTGACGATTTCCAAATTTATTCATTTTGCAAAACTTCACTTAGTGTTATATGAAGATAATGAATGATCATTCACATTTAATCCGTGTTGATTAGTAAGGGCAAAATCGGTCAGTTTGGTGTATCAGATCATACGAGTCATTTTCTATAGGTTACTCAAAAGAAACAATAGGTCATTTGACTTATTTGAGTATACTGTATCACGACGACTGTATTTCATTATGGACACCAGGAGCACATCCAGAGGTAAGGTTTGGGATTGACTGCTTCAATATGTTTTAAGTTGTTTTTTTTTTAGAACACGAAAGTAAAAAAAATATACGATTATTCAAAAGATATCTTCATTAAAAAATTGAGTTGATTTTTATAACAAAGTGCGGCGATCCAGCATTTATCCTAGCTATTTCAAGCAATTTAAGTTGAAAGAGGTTTTTATCGTTATTTATATTATTTTATTTTTTATTACTCCATCGCAACCTCCCCCAACAGTCCCAAATGTTTACTGTGTTTGAAAGATAGAAAGAGGAATGTTAAGGTCATTCTTGAGAGATGATTTATTCAGGTGGAAGTCAAAAGAAGGGTGGGAGTTGATTTTTCAAAGAATTCGGGTGAGAGGCTCAGAAAGTTCATAGTTGGTACAGTGATAAGTAGGGCGAAAGAGAGGGGTCGAACGAAGATTACGAGGATTGGTATAGATAGAGATCCGCTGAAGTAGAGAAGAACAGTCAATCTCACCAATAAGCAGCTGATGAATGAAGTTGTAATATCAGAAGTTTTCGTAGGGGAGAAAGTTTTGACGGTCAGACCAGGGAAGGTCACGTAAAGCGAACAGCTGGACAGCCTCAATCCTATTGATGCTATTGGATTGAAATGGAGACCACACTTCCTCTCAACTACTATGTTTTTGAATATCTTAAAACTAATTCTAATTTTTTATAAATTCGCAATACATATAATCTATTTCTTTTGTACAGTATTGTGTGGTACATTATTTATTTTACTGCAGAAAAGATTCTCTATATTCGCGATATTCTAGTAAGTAAACTAATTGATTTTTTGGATTTTAAAGAAATATTTAAAGATAGTAAGTAAATGTTTTTGTTTTCTTTTGAGTTCTGATTTGCCCTATTACTATAATCTTTTTACCTTTAGCTAATCGCGTCGAATTAATTACATGTTAGTCGCGCGGGGTCCACAGAGACACTATATTTGATTGGAAGAAATAAAATATAATAAAGGCAAATGCTTATACTTTTAGATAAATAAAGTACCCCTCTTAACTTAACTTAGGGATGAGCGGTTGATCTAGGAAGCTAGTAGAAGGTACAGTCGCTTAATAGTCGCCGAATATATGCCGAATTATGAAAAAAAAGTATTATTGCTTGGGACCCAATGGACCCCACACGACTAGTTAAAGATTAAGTTTTAGTTTCGGTAGCTCAAATATTTTCTTTATAAGTTCTCTAATTTTATGTAATAACTGGCACCATTTTTACCAAGCAATTTAAATTACGATACTAGTTATTATATTGCTAAGATAAAAAATAAATCGTAAGATATAAAATAAATCTTGCTATAAAACCTTTGCGCAATAAGTCTTTAAGGTATTGAGAGAGTCTCTTTTATTTCAACTTAATTAAATTCACAAAAATGTTTTATAAACAAATGAATTCAATGGTTGAAATTTTACAGTTATGTACTTAATTTTAGATGGTACGAGGGGTGGCATACACCTCAGCAATCTACATATTTTTGCTAAGAGCACTCATTTCTCAACCGGTTTTTTAATTAAAATAATTTCATAATTAAATATGTTTCACAGTTCAAGAGTTCAAACAACAAAAACTCATATAGAAGATGTGTGTATGTCCTTGTGTTCTTTTTTTTTTATAGAGTCATTAATCAAAAAGGTGTCCGCTATATAGTTATAGACTTATTTCACTGTAATTGGGCGTACATATTAAAATAATATTCCTCTGCAAGGTGAATCATTAAGTCGCACCTGAACGCTCGACGGAAGGGTGTTTCTACTTTTCGATAAATTTTTATGAAGTCCAATTTAAAAGTAATTATTTTACTAACTATATCGCAAAATAGGGTTTAATACAATTGGAAAATGAACAAATTTAAAATGGTTTTGTGGTATAGTACGAAAGTTTCAAGAATTTCAAAAGTATTTTCCTTAATCTTTACATTGTGGTAAACGTTCAAGTTCTAAAGTCTTCTTGTAGTTGAATGTCCGTTTCTACTGTAAAAATAAATGAAACAAATTCGCCATGAACACAATAGGATGGGATTTAAGGATAAAGTTTATCTGAGTGCAATGGCAGAAATTCTTTAGTGTATTTCCTTTGGAAAAATGCCAGGTTTTCGTTCGATGCATGAACAGTACAAGGGAACTGCTCATTTAACAAAATAACCATAAAATGGCACTATACAAAAGTCGAGAAGGCGGAAAAATCCGCATCGCCTATCAACACTGTGGAGCCATTCCATTCTTAAAGAACCCCCCAAAAAGCTTAAAGAAGAGCATATTTCTTGAATAACACGCCAGCGAAATCAGTCTCCGCATATCTTTCGTTGGCGTATCCGACGTAGAGCGATACTCAAGCCTCAACATTTAATTTTAAGAGCGCTCACGCTGACTGCGTAGACGAAGACGACGACGACAACGACGACGACGTCGCCGTATGGCCCTTGCCGTCTCCACCTCAGTGCATCTCGGAAAGTGAAAACCTTTGGGTGAATCAAATTCAAGTCAGACACAATAAAATGAATTTGAAAAAGTAAAAGGAATTGCAAAAATCGATTTTTATTGATGTCGAGACAGTAGAAGAACAAAGAATCCCAGTTGTGTGCTGTCAGGATAGTTGGAAGGTTTGAAGGACTGCTAGAGCTGCTCCCTGATTTGCGGCACATGTTCAGTCGGGAATAATCGATAGTTCGAGTCCGAAACATTAAGAAGTGGTTCGCGGTTTACATTTAATCGCCCTATTTTTCCCGGCGATTAATGAGTGATTGACTCCGACAACTGTAAGTTCTTTAACCCCTTTGATAATCAACTTGCTCTCAGGGCAGAACGTCTAATTCATTTATAGAACTATCTCGGGTGCACCAGGCCATATCGGTTAGACGCCTCAGTCTAGCACGTTGTACGTGGTCGCAGTTAGCATAGTTCGTAAAAGTTTAATAAATCTAGTGCGGAAGCTAGTGATAGATAGAAATAAACAAATTGCTCCTTTTTGCTAGAAATAGGTGGACATTTTCAAAAATACATATTTAACGATTATTGCCTGGTGGTCACGTAACTAATTCATTAAGTTTGTCTAGTAAGATTTGTATTTCTTAACATTTCCGTTGTGATAAGTAGTAGCAATCTTTTAATAACGAACAATTTTAAAGCGACTTTCTAGAACGTGGGTGGTTCATTGTGATTCATCTTAATGAAGCGCTCACTTGGAAGCGATTAAGGGCCACATTGTCTATTTTAAAGCATCTGACCTAAGTGGTATCAGACATTCATCGATTATACTGCAAAAGTATGTGGTTCTCTAAATAATTAAGGCATTAACAGATACTCGCACGGACCGCTTTCTTTTTACGAGTGAAAATCGATGTTTCTAATTTTGTAACATGTGCCATGGCATTGAAGGTCTGGGCCATTGCTTATCATGAAGTGAAAGAAGGCCTATCAAACGGCTATTTATCTTCAGTCGGCTAAACAAATCTCTGCTTTTTTATTGTAGGTAGAGTAGAAACAGGTTGGAGTGGTATTCAGAAAATATATGGTTATAAATATTTGTTTCATTCACATTTTATGGAAACATTTCCACATACAATGATTATGGTTGAGAATTAGTTATTTTAAAATTTTTTTTTCATATATTGGCCTACAATTGGACTATCTTAGAAAAATGAGTAAGATTTAGAGGTCTGTGAACTTGTGGAAAAGTAATTCGTTGCATGTTTGACTGTTTTTGCATGAAGTGTTGCGTGTTTAATTTGTTTTATGGGACCTGAAGGCTCTTTCATTTTTCCTTGAATTTATTCTGGATTAAGCACTCTAAAAGAAATCTTAAAGGAAAGAAAAAACGAAATGTGTTCAGACAATTGATTCACTTTCACATTGTGGAAAGAATAGAATTAATTGAGATACAGTTGGTGCGCTAACAAAGTACTATTGTCTATCAAAACGTGTACTATTTCTATTTATTTTATTTTTAATCGCATTTTTATATCTCCATAAAGGAGTTCTTAAGAGTCACGTTTAAAATTGTAGTCTGCTTAGAATTTATTCATATTTGAACTTTGGATCATTACTTGCAAAAAACGTTGCTCTGAAAATTCAAATGGTAAAATGCTCAAAAGGAAATAAAAATGATGTCATTAATTACCCTGATTATTTAAAGTTTTGGGTATGGAAATGCATTTTGGACAGCACAATAATTAATAAATGCTTCATGATCTAACGTAAAGGGAAGAACTTAAACATTAAATGAAAAGCGGAAAAGTAATCTTTTGGTAAGTAAAATTTCTTTTCATCGCAATAAGTCATATTTCAAATGTTCTGTGCACCATTTTGTTTATCTAGGAATTGTGCAACTGTTTCTAGTAATCTTCATTATTTATGAATTGAAAAACTTTTGTTAATTTTGTGGTAATAAAAAATATAACATGAATAAAACCTCATAGCTAAAAGTCAAACACAGCAGTAAAGATAGCAAAGTAAATATTGTTTTGACGAAAAGCATGAAAACAACAGATAATTGATATTACGTGTACGAGTACATTTTTTACAGAAAGATTAGTTATACTGTAGACATTTTTTAAATATATTTTTGTTTCTTTATATTAAGATATCTAATTTTTAAAAAAAAAGATAAAATAAAGGTTAGTATAAGAAAAAGAAAGTCAGTGTTTAACCGTCGAATTATTAAATTCAAAGCAAATTATAAAGCAGAAAAGATTTGTTATTTGTTACAGGAAAAATATTAAAGTGATAATTTGTTTGTATGGATGAGATTTATAACAATTTTCATTATATTGTATATTAGAAAATTTCTTTTACACTTACAAGTCCAATTTGATACTCAAATAAAATAAAATTTAGTAATATATTGAAATATTATGGGTACTTGTTCGAGACTAAGTTCAATTTAGAAGTTAAATAAGCAGATAAATGCTAAAAAATATGATACATGGTAGCAATAATTATATAATTTGCTAGTTTTAGATTGCATACTTCAAAAATGTTCAGAGTAAAATTGTTAATTTATCAACAATCCCTCTTTGGATTTTAATTGGGAACTTTGTTTTAATTACCGTCTGCTAATCTGCGTTAGGCGAGTTGCCATTTAAAATACTTTTAATGTTTTAATGGTATACTAAAGAACAATAGAACATTATTTAAAAGAAAAGTAACAAGTACAGAACGCTGACATTATTTAATTTCCTTTGTCCACTTGAAATCATTTCAGGGCCCCGAGCTATCTGCATTACATCTTAAGTCAGCCTTAATCAGCTACTTCTCTGTTTAGGGAAGTACATTCGCAATTTTGCGTAACTTGATAAAGTACATAACAATGAGTGCGTAATTGAGACGAATGAAAGTGAAATCGTTTTAAATCACCACAAATGGAATTATATCAGATTTTTCGTCGTAATCTTGTAGAATTTTACAAACCTAATTGGAATTATTAAAGACGGATACATAAAATTTGTGGTGGGCGTCAAACATATTTTTATTTTTGTTTATTTCAATGACCCCGCAATGACAATATTTTTCTTATTATGAGATATAATTGGCGCATTTCTATTTAGGTCAGATTACGTAGTTTTTTCTGAAAAAAGATTTGATGTGGAAATTCTCAGAGTTGACTTTGTCAATGAAAAGTAGTGCAAAGTAATTTTTAAGTAAGATTCTTGTTTTTTTGTGGTAGTTTTAAATTAGTGTTCTATTAATTAACTGAATTTAAATGAGACGAATGCTCGTTCATAAGTAAACATAAGAGTAAATTAACTCATTTTAGATTAGGCTGCTTAATACACTGGAAACCATTCATTTCCGCGTTTTTATTCCGCTCTTAAGGCTAGTTATCACCGTGTTCTTAAATTACCAATGACAATTTTATACATTTATTCAAATTTCTAGATAAAAAAACGTCATTTGAATGATTTTAAATAAATGTATTCTTAGTTTTTTAAAGATGTGCGATTGATAAAACTCGTGAAATGCCTTCATTGCGTCAAAAAGTCACAACATACTTTCGTCAACTAAGCTTTATTGCTGAGCCTAGGGAAGGAGGCAGTAGGTCAACTCTTAGTACGAGAAAACCTGGAGATGGAAACTTTATTACAAAATATTTGGAGGGGTAAGTAGTAAAACCCAAAAATTTTTAAAATACACTAATTTTAATTTTTAAATAGGCGCATGGACAGTGTCTTCTCTCCGGGACCTGATATTTATTCTGGTCAGAATCCGAAGGATTTACCCGATTTAACATTGGGGTATTATCCAACTGGACCAAAAACAGTAACAGCTGCATGCACTGGACCTGAAGAAGGTCTAACTGGTATAAAACGTTCTAAACTCCATTTAAGTGCTGGTTCGGACATAGATTTCATAGATACCAGTCAGGAGCAGGAGCTTGAAGTCCGTCGGAGCATAAGCAATCAAAAACACAAATTTAATTCTCAAAAATATCGATCTGATCAAAATGCTAATAAAACGAATGTCCGTTCGCGAAAGAATTCTCGGGTTGAAACTGAAAAAGAGGGTGAGAATGCGACAACGATTATTGTTAGTATGGTTAGCACAAAAGCAGCATCAACAGTGACGGACATTAGCAACACCAATCCAAAGACTGATTACAAAGAATCACAACCTCTCACAACCATTTCACAGCCCCTAGGATTAATTAATAATGTTAAGGAGAAAGAAAACTCGTCACCGAACGAGGTTAACTGTGATCGACAAATGGAATCTTTACAGGGTGAAATTGTTTCCAATCAAAATAATTCTGGTGAACCAATTGCTGGTGTTCTTAATTGGAAAATGGAAAATGATCATGCGTATGGAATTTCTGTGTCCCTCTATGAAAATAATATGCTTACTAATGAATCAATGGGAAATCCTATTGCTGACTGTTATGGACTAGTTGTTAGGGGAAGTTGTTCAGCTATGGCTTTAGCTGATGGTGTCAATTGGGGTAAGTAAATAAGTGAAAAAGTATATTGTTTATTTTCACACTTTCACAAACTTTTGAAGACGACCATTTTACGAATTAATTTTGTTTACGGGGTTTTTGTTATAGTTTTAAAGATTAAATTAGACACTTTAATATCTTTAGAAGTAAATTAAATTAAATTAAAATGAGAAGTGTCCATAAATAATGGTTAAATACAAAGCTTTATTTTACTTTTTAAATAAAATAGTTTCCAATCCATTTTGTCTAAGTAGACAAAATGAAATTTTCGTCGATTCGCATAAATAATTTACCTAGGCCTTTTGCTATTAAGTATTTCAATAATAAGTAACAAACTACCATACACACATATAACATTGAATTTATATTACAGGCGAAGGTGCAAGATTAGCAGCGAGATCAGCCGTTCAAGGTTGCTTGGATTATTTAGACACAGCAATATTCGGAATATCTCAGGAGTGTATGGCTTCAACGACCAGAGACGTTTTTGTAAGTCTTTTACGAAGCCTCTGGGAGGCTCATGGATGCATATTAGAAGTCGGTGGATCGTTGAGCACATTAACAGTCGCCGTCGTGCTTCCATTAAATGGTCAGTACGCTGGAAAATATGTGGTTTGCTCGTGTAATGTCGGCGATTCTTTAGGCTATGTGTATTCTAAAAAGCATGGCGTTCGTGAATTTACTCAAGGTAAATACATGTGCAGCAATATTTAATTGAATTTAATCGTATTATTCAACCAGGGTCACATGATATTATGTCTATGCGTGACATGAGAGATGCCTTGGGTGCTCTGGGTCCGGTGGATGGTAATAAACCAGAATTGAGCAATCTTACTTTAGCAGTAACTACTGTTGATCCGGGTGACATAGTTTTCTTAACTTCAGACGGCATTAGTGATAACTTTGACCCTGTTGTTGGAAAATTTGCTGAAGCTTTGACTGCGGAAACAAGACAAGCTAGAATATTGGATCCACATTTGGCGCCAAAAAGACAAAACAAGAGTACACCAACTGTGTATAGCAGGAAGGAATCGAAGCCAGTTGAGGTAGGGCATAGTACTCGTCAAAAGCAACATGCGGGTAGTAGTTCACTGTCTAATGTCCAACACCCGGTTCGACCACCGAGAACTAAGAAAGTGACAACACCAGGCAATCACCCGGAAAAACCAAGCAGCAGCAACAGCAGCTGTTCTTCGTCCACTGTGCCCAGTCGTCCAAAGTACATGCGATCACATACTGTCATCGAACCCCGTGTTTCTCTGCAGAAATCACCCACTGTTAAATTTCTTCGATCCGCAACAGGGCTACCTTTGGTTAGTGGACAACAAAGGCATACTCTCACCCTTCTTCGCCTTGAAGATCTCTTAAGCTATGGAATAAATGGCACGTTACGTCCGTGCCCATCTGCCCGACAACTATGCCATTTGCTGGTCGATTTCGCCAAAATGATAACATCGGCCCGACGCAAAACTTTGGAGCAGCGAGAATTGTTTTACAAGTTGGTTACTGGCCCTGATGGGGCCAAAAGAGAAGTAGAATTGACTCGTGTACAACATCGGGCAGCACGAAAACGTATCGTGGACAGCAGTGCCTTCTCGTCACTGCCCGGAAAATTGGATCATGCATCCGTTGTTGCTTTTACTGTTGGATCCGGGCTGCAGGCCAAGGAATTCAAAGAAACAAACTTTTAGGGCTTTTTACTAAATTTCATTTTATGTTTTATTGTATTGTTTTCGCCTTTTATCGTCTTTACTGTTTTTAATTTTAATTGTTTCCATTTAGAACTTTTGGCTAAAAACATTTTACTTATCCTTTGAACGTCCAGCTTTACATATTCGTTGAATTTTGTGATATTATTTGTCTCGAATAGAGTACTATTGTATGCCACTATATATGCATATATGCGTATGCATTATATTTTGAATAAAGCGGAAAGTATTGCCATTTTTAATGATGTTTTGTATATAATTAATAATACTTATGAATTATTCATCCATTCCGTTTTTATCCTCAGTGAAAATGGTCGTATTTTTAGATTATTTTTATTAAATATTGAATGGAAACCAAACTTTAACATTTGGCAAAATTTTATAGAATACACAAATTGTTATATTGATTTTCGGACATATTCAACGGTTTCTAGTCCATAAGGGCAGAAGGGAATACATACACTTATAAGGGGATGTTTTCCAAAATGAATTTTATGGTTTTGGTGTTTATCTAAGCATGTAAGTTTTATTTTGCATGAAAGTCCATACCTTTACAAATTGAACAAGGTCCTGTCCTTGTCATACTATTTATTAGTTTTTTTTTTGTTTTTATTTACTAGCACGACTCTATCGTTTTTCTAAATCAAATTATATTTCGTATCGTGTTTCATGGAAGAGTAAACCTAATTCCAGAAACTGTTGATTTAAATTTTTGTTTTTTAAATTTTTAATGAAACCGTAGTTACCTACTACTTACCTACTGTTTATGACCGTAATAAAAAGTACTAGGTAATTATGATAATAATAAAAATGATAAACAAGATATAATAAACGATTATTTTCGACAAATCTCGTTCGTTATAAAATTGACCCAGAAGGTGAAAAGCAAGTAGTACCAATAGATCATTATTATTCTCGTCCGCAGAAGCGAATATAGTGTTGGTTTTTGGAATTCTTCATTTATTTTCGCAATCATATCTAATTTATAAGATTCAAAATTTCGTCGAAACTGTTCTTTTCCTTTATTTCAGTATTTTTTTTTTCTCATTTCATCTACTTCCAAACAGGAGAATCGCGTATGTAATTGAAATTTTTATATTTTTTAAAGGCTGTACACCGAATCAAATCCTGTTACCATAGTAATTTAAATTAAAACCAGGATTAGAAGCCTATAGGAGAGGTAAAATGAAACGAAAATGTTAAAGACTCAACGATTTGAGGAAAGTAGCTACTTAAAGGTTTTTGGGTTACTGATTATGGTTCGGTGCAGAATTTTGAAAATTCAATAATGTCTACTGCTTTAAAATCTGTTATTGCACTTTAAAATTTTAACATGGCAGTAGCTAAAGGTATGAAACATTTTTAACTTTAGAATCTCGTTTACTACTAAAAATTTACATCCTAGATCTAAATGTTTGAAATTATAATTTTGTAGTTCCAATTATTTGGAATTGGATTTTCCTTTAATTTGTTTACCTGAAACTAAAACTATTCTGTCTTTATAATTTCATTCTACCTTTTGAATTTTTCTTTTTGGTTTCAAACTTTAGTCGTAGTCTTGTATTAATTCTTTTTAATTGAAATTTGATGAATGAATGATTTTAACTCCTTGAGAGATATTAGCATATATGTACCCTAAATAGGATTAAGCCCCTCCAATGATTTCTAAAATTTTCAAATATATTTTCATAATGAAATTGTCATTTCTTTCCGTCATTGGTTTTTAATTTAATTAAATTTCGTACGAACGTGTTAAACACGATTGAACCAGACTCCGGCCTTAAATTGCATTTTAAATTCATAAAAATATACAACAAAAATGCCATACCCAACCGGTTGAAGTTGCATGACTTTTATTGTAATTGAAGTGCACTTGCACGACCAGAACTGGTACGACACGTCAGAGAAGCAATGCCCTTATCGTTTAATTAGCGTTCTTGTACTTAATTTATCAGAAGTTATTAGGGCCGTGGGATCATTTGCTTGTTTAACAAATGCAAACCTTCCGCCGTTGCGGACACGCAGGACAGGACTTCATAAATATCTTGGCGGCATCTTCTAGCTGGTGTGGTTCGGGGCCGTAGTCTTAGAAATATAGGAGAAGTTTCCGTCCTCGTAATTGTTAGTGTCGCGCAGTGCAAGGGTGGCAAATATTCTACTGGAAACTATTTCATCCAACTTTATTATGGGCGCTTACATCCGGTGCATCTACCATTTGAGTGTGGGACGTGTTCGAAGCACTTCATCCACACCACCCTACTTGTACGCTTTCCGTGGTAGGTTGTGTAAAGCTTTTCGTGACGTAACGCAACCTGTTAAATAAGGGTAGATCAACAGGGTGTTGGAGGTCAATCGAAAGCTCTCTCGTGGAATGTTGTATGGGAGTGGTTTGGTTTGTCCTACGGTACTCTCCCGTTCTAACTCACAATCGGCAATCTAGCTTACATAGAGAGAGCTCCAGTCTGGCGCTTATGGGAACATTTTGTGTAGGTGGATGGGTGGTATCAAGGTATGTCCGAGGGCCGCTTATATTTAGGGGTTTGGCGGTATATATGAAAGCGAGGAAAGCTTCTTACGAGTCAGTCGAGTTTTAAATTTACTCCAGAAGAGTCTCGAGTCCCGCACTCCAGTTTTGCCTTGTAAGCAAGGGCATTAACTGTGCACAAAAAATAAGGGCTATTTTAAGTCGACTATTAATTTTTTCCCTTTTTTTGGCTTCCGGAACTTAGTTGAGGTTTTTTCGTTTTTTTTGTTGAAAAACAGTGTGACACCCCTATTAAGGCTTAAATTGTGAAAATCGTGACTAGTTCAGATCCTTCGAAGGTAGTCAGTTTGTGGTGGAAGTAGTGCTCTTGGGTTGCAGATAGCGCCCAAAACGGCACAATTAAATCGGCCTTAAAGGATATATCTCCTTCCGTTTCAATTTAATAGAAAAAAAGAAGATAAATCGGAAAGAAATGGCAAAGGTGATGTGGCTAGTCCCATTTGGTATCCTTTTCGTTATTCATCCATTTTCGGTTGTTGGAATCGATTTGAGCCGCCTGTACGGTCACCTGGGGCAGCCTGTTCAGAAACGAAGTGGTAAGTTTATTTTTGCATCCTTAAAGTTAAAATATGTTAACGAAATACAGCTAATAAATGAAATAAAGTAAATAGTATCATAAATAAGTAAATGCAGATTTTGGATCTGCATCCTAAAAGTAAGTTCACTATCTCGAGAATATATTACATAGCTTTAAGATAAATATTTTGAATTATAAAAATGTATGGTAGCATGACCATGCATCAGTTTTTTCTTTATTAAATAAAATTGAAGCGCTCTTGCGGTAAAGCATGCGTTCATGTGAAGAACCCAGAAATAGCCTCTTGGATGCTTCTGATAAATAATTCAACATACAGTTCGACGACATATATATATATACATATATACCTTTCACCGAGAGAATACTCTTTTTAAAGACAATTTGCAATTTGGCTACCGATGGGGGTTTGACGAATCACTATCAGGCAACGTATTTTATATGTTGCCACGCGCCCTTACCTCCTTCAACTCTTGAATTTTACCTAGAATCCTCGTCCCCGAAGACTGAATTGAATTCGATATTTGCATTCAACTTTCACCGAATGTCCTTCTTTGGAGCCCGAATGTGCTTTGGGTATAGGATGAACCAATGGTTGGTTTGAGTTAGAGTGACGTCGGTGGCTACGGCGGCCTAGAGGAGTAAGTAAATTTGTTTGGGAGCACGTCCAAGAAAGCCAATTCACAGCACGAACGCGATTTCCTGACTAAGGGCATGGCTAGGGCTAAAAAAATAATTTATATAAGAAAAAACAAAAATGCGGGTCGGTATAGCACAAATTTGCTGTCGATGAGGGTTCAAAAGGATAATTCTGGGGTTGTGTTAAACATTCGCGATCCGTAACCAGTTGAATCTTCCCCGTACTCCATTACCAACCCAGTTTTTTACCTAAAAATTGAATTTAATACCCTTGTTCATTCTGAAAGTGGACGTTAACTGCAGAGAACACACATAATCACATCTAAAAGTCGTATACCCTGACCACCCCCTTGAGTTCAGCTGCAGTATACTTTGGGAACCGCATAATACCATAGTATGCTTTATAACCAACCCACCATCTTGCCACATTCGCGATAAATAAAAGGTTTCAAGGGAGCAAATTTTGTGAAACAGGTTTATGTATGTAACTTTAAACCTGGTCCTGCTTTTTGTTTAATGAAAAATCGTTTACTTCCCATCATGTCTCTGAATGGCCCAAAAGTCAACTTTTCTGAACCAGTTGTAAAGTGAATTTCCGACGGTGGGATTATATCCTTTCAAGTCATATTAATTAGATCGTGAATTTTTTAAAGTTGAACATACGTCTACTATTCGGTGAAGGATTTATACTTAAAATTGGGTCAACTTCTGTATGAGTGAATAATTATCTAGATGAACAGGTGTTATGATCTCTCCTTGGGTTTTAATAGGATGCACAAAATTACAATATTCGAGACATATAAAATTCTTTTGGACATTGCTAAAAATGGTCAAGCCAGAAAGCCAGTAAGTATAATTAATTTAACAAAATTACATCTTAAATTCAATCAACTTCTTAAGTCGATTTTTCTACGTACAATAGACCAATGTCTTTAATAGAGTGTTTTGTTTAGGGTTTTTCATAAGAACAGGTTTATTTGTTAAGACTCTACAGAACTAAATAAGTAAAGGGGATTTTCTTACAATCGTAAGTCGATCAGGAATGTTGCATAGAATCAATCGATTGGTAATAAAATAAAATTCTAAAATTTGCTGTAATTTTTGTAAGTGTTTGTTTTACCTTTACTAGTTAAATTTTAGTAGATCATGGCAGGATAAAAACTGATTATTATTTATTGATTACTATTTCCTTAATATTTCTCTAATATTTCTCTGAAATTCTGACCGTTATTGCTTATTTTGATTGAATGTATATATAGTTCCTTTCGGCCTGTTCAGGTATATTAAATGTTGTTTTCAATTCCACATTTAATTGCGCTTTTAATTACAGTCAGTTTTTAAGTTTTTAATCGGAGGCTTTTTTATTGTTTTATGTATTTAAATATTGCATGTATTCATAAAATAAATAACAAGGAATAAAAATGAAATGAAATGTGATGTATGTGGGATCGGTCGATCGCACTTTTCATCAGAACAAAAGTTGCTCGAAAGGTCATCGGAAACGAGGACACGAGTATCTCAACTGGTTAGAGAGAATCGAAGCTCCAATTTAAAGGAAGCAGGTTCGAACCCTGCCCCCTGGTCAAAGTCGTAGCTTTTATCGAGTAATGATGATTTTAAAGCTAAAATTTTACTTTATATTAATTGAGTAAGTGTATCAAACCAAACAAATTATACGTTAAAGAGTTCGATTTCTAGTTCAAAAAAAATTTCAGGATAGGTGTATTTAATTAATAACTGTATACGAAGCGAACTAAACTAGCTCACGAATCTATGAACAAGTTCTGAAGTTTTAAAAAAAAATAAGTTTTTTAGAATCAATATGAAATTATCCTTAATTTCATCCTATTTTAAATTTCCTTATTTTTTACCGTAACTACTATTTAAGAAATTGAAGTTATATAGGAGAATGTGCGTGCATGTTATAGAACTATTCTTTCTAATGTCAGCTAACATAAAATAAATCAGATAAAAGGATATCTTTATATTTAAACCAAATAAAAGTTTTCCATTCAAAATGAATTCAAGTATTGTAATGATTTTATTGTTATTGCGGAAGTTAAATTTATCTAACTACTAACTAGTAACGATGGATATGATATATAAATATTAAGTGTTTTGTTAAATATGGTGAAAGTTTTCGATATGTAAAATAAATGAACGTTACATTCGTGGAGTTCACATTTAAACAGCTTTTATTTGATATTCCAAACGATGAGGTTGAGTTTAACAATCTTTTTAGTGATTCCAATTTCCTACTATTTACACAATTAGGGACTAATTTCAAGTAGTTAGATTAGACCTTTGAACGATCATGTTACACTTGAAGGAACGTAGTTAAATTCATAGCGAAATAAAAATTCTTACATCTTCCTCAAATGAACAAATGAGCAGAAATAATTTTTGAAGATGGAGCTCGTTTAAAATAAGGAACTATGTACCTTCCTTCAAGTGTAACATGATTGATCCAAGGTTTTCTCCTTTTTTTCCAGATTCAGTATATATGGAGTTTTGTAGATTAAAAATTTATTTTCATATAATTCCTACTTAAAACTTTAAAGTAAGTTATAAGTGGAATTGGTTGTTTCAGTTCTTTCGAGTGTCTGTGGTAGGGAAAATTAACCATTGCCTCACTGGTGAGATCGGCTCATTGTCTGAATCAAAAATTATTTCTGCTTAATTGAGAAAGACACAAGTGTTTCTATTTCGCTAGTTATATTAGAGTAAATGACCTTTTGTAGCTAAAAACGTTGTATTTGCTCCTTGAGGTAACTTACTTTGGCTGCCTCAATTTCCAGTTTGAAGTAATCTGAAATTTAAACAGATTAAGGAGCACATTTATTGTTAAGAGAAAGGTTTTTATGACATACTCGTATTATTACAACACTACTACGAGCGGAAAAGTCCGAAGTTAAACAAATTGCGCTTTTTACAAAATGCTGAAAAATAGTAGATAAACAAAAGGTTTAACTAAACTTTTAATTGCTGACTAATAGGTCATTAAATTTACTAAAATTAAAGTTCGTAAAGTAGTCGTCATTTTTTTGTAGAAAGCTTATTTATTTGCATTAAGAAAAAAGAAGAGGGGTTAGTTAGTTAGAGAAAAACAATGTTACATCGACACTGGGATTAATTGTTATTTATAGATAACACAGGTCTGCGAGGTTTTGTTGGTGTAATTTTTCGCGCTGAGTCCGAAATTGGCCTCTTGGCTAAATGACCTCCATTTGCCCAACAAACAAAACCATTTCCGAAGTAATTTTTCATTTCACCTTAAAATGGCCAGATTCGGATTCAGAGCAAAAACATATTTAGGAAATGACCCGCGGTTGCCTAACAATTATGATCCATTTATTCGCAGACCTATGTAAGAAAAAAACTTATTTTACACTATGTGTATATTGAAGTACTTAGGTATATTAAATTTTTAAGTTAAATCTTTTGATGATAAGTGTTCTTCAATTACATATTTAAACTGCAAATTCATGCGTAAATGTTCTTATATACTTCCATTGGTAAGGTCTAGCCTCAAGGTATTTCTTTCAAGAATTGCGAATTATTTAATCTATAGGTAAAAGCCACGATGCCAAAGCTATTTATGCTAAGTGGTGGTCAAAATTAGTGCGGTCCATAGACTTTTTACTACATAATTATTATCATTTGCTTTCATCGGAACAACTTACGCCCGGATGTTTTAGCCCTAGTATTTTTTTTCCTACAAAACTTGATTTTATTTTTTGAGAATGTGAATATTAACAATATTAAGGTCTCAGAATATAAATAATGTGTTTCACTTTCTTGGAGGCATAATAAAGGTGTTGAAAAAACTGTTTCTCTTATTAATTGATCGAATAGGTTTTCATATGAAAGGTAATTTTTAATATTTTTAAAGAAAGAGTGTTTATGAGAATGTCTATTTTTGAATTTTCATTTACTACCAGCTTGATACCAAAATACTCGAAAACTATAAAATTATAATTGATATTTGAAGAGTGATAGAATAAAATTCCACTTAAATTTTCAATCGTGAAGGATGATCATTTTGAAATTGGATTGAGGTATCCAAAAATATCTCTAAGAAAGAAAACAAAATTTGTCATTTTATTGGAAAATATTTTTTTTAAATTATTCAATGATATATTATTATATAATAGACTAGTCGGCATCCTTTTCTAGATAGCGAGCCAAATTAAATAATAGTCGGGGATGCACATCTTTTGTATAAAGTAATGAAAAAACTTCAATAATTTCTTATTTTAAAATAACATTGACTGGACTTAGTGGTTAACATAAAAAACTAAAAAACTAACAACTAACAAATCATTTTTCATTTATACGAGTATTTAATTAAACATTTTATAGGATACAATAAAATAACAAAATTTAATATTAAAGAAATAAGGACAAATAACAAATATATTTGGTCTGAAGAGTAAAGTTAAAACTGTAATAATAAAAATAAAATAAAAGGCAAAAGTAAAGTAATACTATGCATCACATACCTTTGCTATTGAATAATTTTTTAGCGCTCAATTATGTCGACATTTGTTTGCGATACGGAGATCCTTAGAATGTTATGCAAATTTTGATCTATGAAAAGTTTTTTGTATTTTGATTTTATAATTTTCATATGTGAAAAGATTTGTTCTCATAAATGTAGTACATATGTTCTTGCAAAAATACAGAACATTGATTTTGCAAATGTTTTATTGGACGACATGTACTTTTGGGTAGAGTTGAATAAAATAATATAAAATTATATTCATTAAATTTACTTATGTAGCGGTTGTTTACTTCTAAATTAAGCTTTATTGTTATGATTTCTTCGCTCAACCGTAAATGAAAAATATTGGATCAGGCGGTATATAATGGGCTACATTGCTACAGTATGTCAACCCCTGTACTACACCATTGACTAATAATAAACGTGCCTTAATTAATGATTGTTTTACCAATTTGTTCTTGTGTGTAATACTTTTGCCCTGTCAGTCCTCAATTAAAATTTCAGTGGAAAATTGTATATGGAATATATTGGGATTTGTGAGTCTTCGCACATGATCAGTGTTTTTTCCGAGTGGAGGATGTTCCAATTTTCGTGGTTATTTACAAATATATTCCGAATCGTTATGACCTGGAAAAAACTTTATATTATAGAAAACCGTATACTGTAATAAAAGTTACTAGTGACTGAAGATCTCCCGTATAGAAAATATTTTATTGATTGAATATTTTCCTTCTTTTCAAATGGAGTTACCATGGAAATCGAATTCGTGGCGGGCGTGAAACTTTAGTGAAATATGTTTTTGTAAATAATATTAAGAATGTACATATTTAGCAATATATTCATACATCTTTTACATAGTGCACCTTACCACAATTCGGGGTAGGAAATAATTAGTGAATAGACAGGTTTTAGTATACCTATTTATCATATTAATACAGCTATGAAAACAATATATACCTAAAAGGAAAAAATAACTGCTATGCTGAGTTCCGTCCAGGCTAGAGGTAAACAGCGAAACGACTGTGACAGTGTCGGATTACTCAATTGTTAGCTTTCCGGCCTGAAGGAGCAGGCGACCAAAGTTGCATCGATTTTTTCCCTTCCTACTACAACCCGGCTTGATTAAATTCTGGACAACGTTGGCCTGTTTTTCCCCCTTTTTAGCGACAACAGCTATTTTGAATCTCACACGGCCTTCGGCTTTTTCAATTACTCACGGGAACAAGGTACGTCAAAATAAAATCGCGAATATGCGAGCGTTCTAAATCTGTTACATACTCTAGCACCTCGGCCTGTCTCAAGCGTGAACTGCAATTACCAGAACTGCCCTGTGCCCAATTGTAAGCTATTAAAAAATCAATAAACCTCCCAGGCGTAGTTGGTTAGATTTTTAATCAAGCTGAGCGGTTTGCCTTTGCCTTTTCACCTATTGATTTTTAGTCAACTTAGACACCCCGATTGTGATGTGGGCAGGGCACTAAGAGATTTTGTCGCCTCTTATAAATATTTTGGGCCGATAGAAAGTTTCTACTAACTTCTAAATATCCTAAGGGCATTTCCAGCACAGCCATCTACTCATATGATTTAGTTGGAGGGATGAAGTTAGCAGGAGTCTTCCACTTGTTGCTAGGCTTCGCATTGATTCTGGTGAAGACTTTTAATTGCGTCCCACTTTCCAGCCCTAAAAGGAGATTAATGTCCAGAGTCAGACAAGTTCGAGATACCAGGAAAATTCAGAACATTTTCAGGAGAGCCCCTCAAGCTGTTGCATCTTTCCCTCGGGCGCGATAGAAACGAAAGCGCCTTGACTGACGGCGGCACTTTCACTAACAAGGTGCAAGGACTGCACTTGGCAGGGAGGTTCACTTCACTTGACATGAACCTAATGAGTTTTTCCCAGAGCTTCTGTGAAAAAGGAAAAGGATTTTTAAGTCCAGCTGTGGTGCTTTTTCTGAATATTGTAGGAAATCCAGACGAACTGAGGGCATATTTAAGTAATTTTAATAAATAATTTTTAGAAGGCTACGCCCATTGCTCTTAGCAGCAAGCAAAGGGATAACAACGTAAGCTTCAGAGCAGATCCCTTGGAGGATTCTTAAGTAAATTTTTGCTCAAAAACCATTATCCGGTCCACAGCACTAAAACCAACTCATTGTTCGGGACCTCATCGTCTTGAGCCGTTTGAACCGAAGGGACGCTAATGGACTCTAACAGCAAGCCCATAGGGACCTAACAGACGATTAAATCATGTGCTATGATCCATCCCGTTAAGTCTTTTATGTACAAAACTCTAAAACCCTTCTCTTACTCTCAAATATGTATTAGAAATTATTGACTGTGGAAGGACATTATTCCTTTTCACGGCTGGCGAATTTGCATAGACTAGACCAACTCACATTTATCTTGTCCAGGTGATAAGGACGATAAGGAAATAGCACCTCACTGATTTCATTTGTGAGGAGAATTGCAAGTATCTACTTTAAATCTATAAATTTTTAGAGAACATCTATCTACATTCGCATCTAACTCCTGAATGGATGTATTGGATTGAAAATGTGATTCGTAGAACCCTTGTACGAATGAGTAAAGAGTCACGTGCCGGTATATCCATAAATGTGGAGTAACAGAAAATTTATTTTGAATCCGGACGTGATTTTTGTGCGTTCTATATATACTTTACCCATACTCTAGTACCTAACCTAAACGTATACTATTATAATTATCATGTGGAGACTTTTACTTTAAGTATATGAGTTTCTCTGGGTTAACATACATACCTATCGCTGGTTTCATTAATTTTCACTTAGGATAGGAAGGAACGTGACCAATCCCGGATATAATGTCTTATTCAAAAACATCAACAACAAAGTTCATGTTGTATTAGCCATCTGTTTTGGAATATTGATTTCATACGAGTTGGTAAGCATACATTTAAGAGTAAGACTAAGGCTATGATCAAAATAAAGGCTGGGCCTGCAAGAACCAAAACTGTAATATAAGACGGAGAGCTGTAAGACTCTTGAATCCTGTAACGTGAATTTGGTTTTAGGGGTGAAAGAATATAATGTTTTTATTATTATAAAACCAAAATCTGTAGGTATGTCAATTTTGCAAACATTATTAAAAATAGTATTTCATTGTAATCTACCGTAATACCTTAAAATAAATTAAAGTACATGTATCTTTAAAAACGCCTTCGAATTATTTTGGTATTTCAACCTTACCTTACAAAAGTAGAATCCAATATTTCTTCTGATGGTTTATAAGTGGCGTATATGCAAAGCAACATTTTGATTATAAATTGAAGATATGCAAAATAAAAGCAGTACTGAAAAGCCTTTTTGTATTTCGAAGTTTAATTTGCGGAATTACGTTGGTATGTAAATGCCATTGTGTTTTTGTACAAAACTTGGATGTCTGGTATAATAGTTGTTTTTTTTTTAATGATGATGATTCCATTAAGGCTTTAGGCAAGTGTACCCTCCCATTAAAAATTTTTCCGAAAATTCATGTTTTTACGCATGATTTTAGATGAACTGATGAAAAGTATTTAAAAGAAAACATTTTTTACGGTTTAGTTTTAAATACAATGAGTGTAAAAAAAGTTTTTAACTTATTACACGTTTTTACATATGGTAAATGGCAAATAAAATATGGAATTGGTTAAATTAAAGCTTGTTCGGTACCCAGACAATTCTCTACTGTGTTATTTTTTAATATTGTACATATGTAGGTGAACAAAATTAAAAAGCTAGTACTCTGAAATTTTTAAATTTGCAGAATTTTATATGAAGCTCCCGCATATTTATTTATATTTGACCACCTTCCTCAGCTTTTTTTTATTTGTGTGACTATCGCACTCGTAATATAAAATATTTTAGTATATAACATGCACTCGGACAGTAGCCAATTACACACTAGGGCGAATGAGTGCACTTCCTTCGCTCGTGCGCTCGATTCCGCTCTCACATCGTAATATGTATACGAGTACTATTCAAATAGCAGTTTAACTGAAAAAAAATCCTAAAATCATGTATTTTTCGAATAATATTGATGGGAGAAAACCTTAATAAATTCAATTTAACTCAGCGGTGGTATTTATCAAAGGATAGGGCAAACATTTTCATAATTTCTGAACGACACAGTTCGTTCGTCCAACCTAGTATGAATAAATTATGCATCCTGTACATTTAACAAAATGTGATGTAAAAGTAGGCCTTAATTTTATATTCGCAATAAATCCTTAGCACAAGGCATCTATTTAATGTTTTATATCTCGTTTACTTCTTAATGAAGTGCCTTAAATGTAAATCCCAGCTTTTCCTAACAAGTCTAGTTAGTCGCAATATTATAATTAGCAAATGTTGGGATATTTTAATAAACCTAAAAAATTTATCAGTCTGGATATCTTCAGCATAATGTAATTTAAATTGTTAAAATAATTCCAGAGAACTATACTTTAGAGTGCTTTAGTAAATTCATTTATGGAATCGCCCCCAAGTTGGGTGCATTACTTCAATGTATCTACATAATATAGTTCGATAGTAGATTTTGTCTGTTTTCCAATTATTTGCTCTTCTCATTTTACGACAAAAGATTCCATGGATACGAAGCATCGTGGCTGAACAATTAACGACTCCCCCTGGCATTCGGTGTGCTAAAATATTTGCAAAAGTTCTCAACTTTAAAGGTGCCATAGTCAGCAGGTGGTGTGCTCACCCCTAGAGTTTACTTTCGATCCACTGTTGGGAAATTTCATTTTATCTTCCACAAGAAGGTTTCAGCCCTCTTATTTTAACTCAAGAAGTTTGATAGGTTGGCGTGAATAAATTTGTTTACTCTATCGCACTGGCGTGCCATAATATTTTGACGGGATTTTAGTAAGAACGAAATTTTAATTCGAAATTCTTTTACGTGAGCATAATTTTAAAAGGCTTTACTTCAACTGAATAAATTTGGAATAACGATATGGACATTTGTGGAAAGTTGGTGTGGTATACAACAATAACGAACGATTTATTGACTTCTGAGTTTACTTTAAATTTGAAGTATGCCTTGAGAATGTCTCATTTTATTGGAACAAAGATACAAAAGTTCTGCTTTAGTCTGCAAAACAGTAACTAAATTATTACGTGAATTATAGCCTTGATAATTTAGATTTTAAATATATAGTAAGAATTAAGTAAGATTTATTTTAAAGACTTACTCGTTTCATAAAACAAACATGTTAATCACAGATTAGGTCAAACAGAGATACAATTTTCTTATATTACCTTAAAAGTGTAAAAACTTATTATTTTAAAAGGATTTTTTTGTAAGCCATAAAAACTAAGCTTTTCCATACCAATATAATAATTGGTAAATTAAACAAATGCAATCGAGCTTAAAGTCATTAAAGTGCTTCACTAGCTTGGGATAATTTAACCAAGTGGAAGGTAGAAGTCAGGGTAAACTTAATAAGCTCTCTTAACTGCCCATTCTAATACGTATCGTCGACACTTAACAGACATTTGTGGAATGAGAAGGGCCCTAACTTTCGCCTAGTTAAACCACAATTTGCTGGAGCCCGTGCTATACCAACCTGAAGTCCGACAATAAATTAAAGTTACTTTAGCCACCTCCGGCTTTTGATATTGTTCTAGTTTCAAAGTGAATCGAGGAGAAGACAGAAAAGTTACGACGCCTTCATAAATTCTATCATAGATGGTGGTAGATTGTTTGAATATTCCCATAATCTTACCCTAGTGCATAGATAGCTAGTATTATCTATCCTCTTTTAGTCCTAACAGGCCTAGAATGTCATTCCATCCCTTTTACTGCGGAGAATCAAAATCAGCGTCTTCAAAGAGCCCGATAAGGCTCGGTTCAATTCACATGGGTAGCCGCTCAGTTAAGGGTTAAATAAGTTTTCCAGAGTGATGTTTGACTGTGGACAGATACTGGATGCTATTTTACTGGCAATTAGATGTATTATATTTTGTAGTTATATACAGTCAACTAGTTATATACGAATAGGGGCCTAAGTTTAAATATTGCTTGTGAAAATTGGTTTAATAGAGGAGAATAACAATCTACTCGAACATTATTTACTGTTGCAACATTGGAGTCTTGAAAACTATGTTTGTGAATTCCAGCTTAACTACAGTAATGTACGTTGTAAAATTTTGTAGAGTTCTATTAAACTATAGCTAAAGTTTTCCTGCACAATTAGGATGAATGCTGCCCATGCGTACTTTGACTTCAACACCACTTTTGTTCATAGGTAAGCAAATCATTTGTTAGCTCACGAAAATTATAACAGTATTGCTTCTTGTAGTATATTTATTTGAATTAAGTACTTTTGTGTATCAAAACCAATTACTGCTGCAATTACTTTTAATAAAATGCTCGATTTGTCGAACAATATTTTTGTGAGTAGAGGCCAAAAGTTGATCAAATAGATACTTTGTAGTCAACAGGTGTTACTTATACATATTACCTATATATTTTATATATACGTCATATTGACATCAGATCATAAACTATAGTTTAGGCGTATAATAAGTGTAATTTGAGAATTTTCAGGCGTTAAATTATAACTTTTTGCTGTTGTTCCTGATCATAAGTATATTTTTGTGAAAAATTCATACTTGGACAAAGTTGTTAATATTTTTCCGACATATACAGGAAATAATAAAAAATCAATTTCAACATTTTAATGGTACGGAATTTCAAATAACCAAATGAAAACAACATCAAATTGCATACTGTTTTACTTGATTTAGAAAGAGCTAAATTCAAGTGTACGATTAGTTCTAGAGCTGTGGATCTCAATTGAATTTTCGAGTACCCTTGGAAAAATAATCCGGAACAAATCTACAACTAGAAGAAATCATATGTAAATCAAATGTTAAATTTCTTTTATTTATTCAATAAATCAAAAATTTCCATATATGTTGTAAACCCTTTAAATTCATGTGTAAGTATCTCAAATTTCATACGATAAATGTGTACGTTTGCAAAGGTTTGAAAACAAACTATTACAGTGTAATATCAGTAAATAGGAACTGTATACATAAAAGAAATAAAAAAAGGGGAAATTTTAATTTTAAATCAAATAGAAAACATATATGTAGTATATACATATATATATGACATATGACACTGAAAAAGGTTATCATCAAATATTGATTGGTGTTGTTTTATTTAAAAGGAATTTTTATCCCTATACCTATATACATATATAAAATAGAATGTTTTTTCCTATATTATCATGCCTAAACGCTTAGTAATATAATCTTTATTCGACGTACTATATATTCTAACATATAGGTTATTTTTATTAGTATAATTTATAGGGTTTCCAAATGATGCTCAACAATTGTAATTATCAACGAATTGCCATGAAAATTGGTATTTGAAGGCTTTTGGAGGTGCTGTAATAACTGAGAATCGCTTCCTTACTTTAAAATTGAAGGATGGTTGAAAGATTATAATGACAATTCTTATTGAGAGTACTTTGTGGGAACTATTCACATATTTAAAAACTATCAAAAGTTTGAAATTCAAAATAGCGGATAATCCTTCGCTAATGCAACAATAAAATAACTACATTAACTACAAAGAAAATGTGAATGTTCCCTATACATTTATTTATAGTAAGTCCCTTTAGATGTGCTTCTATATTACATCTACAGATTTTACCAGCAAAGTTTTTATAATACTCAACTAATAATCACAATAAAACATTTTGTCCTTTTTTTGAATCGGTTCAAAACGAATCAAAAAGAACTTGCAAAAGTTCCATTTGAATTGAAAGTGTAATAAAACTCCTAAATTTCTGACAAATTTATTTCAGAGACCTTTGACTTCAATTATTTTTTTCGTTCAAAGTGGTTAAAAGAGGGAAATCCAATAGAATTATTTTCAGGTATTGTCGTGAAACTTGTTGAATTTATGAGAATTTAAAGAACTCAAGGATTCTTTATCCAATAAGAGTTTTTTAACTTTATTTGATTCAATGAAGTTTAACAATAGGTCCCAAATTATATTCTTACCGTTTGACGCGGTGAATAGGCGACAGGATAAGCAAGATTCATTATGACAACGCGATATTATAACTGGCTGACTAAACAATGAGCTAAACTGATAACCAAAATATCTTACTTTTGTTTGTACTGCCCTTTTAACATTTAAGTTTTATTGTATTTATTTATCGTATATTTTATTATTTTCTTTTAAGTAGCTATCGTAAAAACTAAATTTTGATGGTGCATTCAACATTGCTCAAATAGAATTGTAGTCATTTGTGTAGTCGGGTTTATTGTTTATTTTTAACGCATACCATTAATTAGGAAATGCAGATCTAGAGAATATAGACTTCAGGATTTTAGTATGCTTTTTATTTAGGGTTTGAAAATTGGCCCTTCATTGGCTCTTTAGAGCGTTTTTTAGGATGGAGTTATTTAATTATATTATAGCTCTATCTTTGTAAAAAAATAAAAAAAAATGGCGCAACAATATCTTCAAGCAGTTAAATGCTATGCTTTATTATTATTTTATTAAATTTAAATTTACTGTGAAATGGTTTAGAAAATCATAGTATTGTTAAATAATAACATGGTATATATCAACTGGAGAATTATATTCTTGTGTAGATTGAGATATTAATACAAAATAGTCTTTACATCAGAATTTTAAGAAAAGTAAGATATCAGGTATAGTAATATACATATTGTAAATTAAGCTCGTAGTTCCAAAGGTTCTCACGTCTAGTTATGTAGAATACGTGTATGATTAGTTTAGGTGGCTCCTTGAAATTATATTTACTCCGACATAGATTTATTTGTGTAGCTCGTTCAAAACATTGAATATTTTTCTGTTTTCACCGCAAGTAGAAGATGAGAAGGGAACAACAAACCATGATGTTTGCCTCATCCCTTTTGCAATTTATAGAGACTGTCATACCAGGACCTTTAGCCTATCCGAAGCCCATGTGGAAACGATTCGGGACGAGCTAGTGGCAATTATAACGGTAGAATCCTTCGAAAGGAAGACAATGATGAATTATGAGAGCTGCTTAAAATCTCTGGCAAGAAACAAAGCACGACACACGGAACGGCACGATGATGTAAAAACACCCCGGGGGAGATCTTCCTACTCACCTTCAAATCTCAGGGCTTTGTGGTTTTCATTCGGGATAGGATTGTTTATCGAGCTCCCAGTCGGGAAAACAACTCATGGTATTGCATAAATAACAATTGCCAGGATTCCAGATGCAATGTTCGCCTGATTGAATTGCTCTCAGGAATAGCGAATGGCATGAGTCTCCGGATAGTAACCCAATCAACCCTAATATATGATAGTTTCCCCAACGAATTAGAATTTAAATATGCTATTGAATTCAGTGAAGCGGCAAAATTATTCATTCGGTCTGAGATAAAAATTCTTGAAAATTTCGGTGAATTTCCGATTTGCAGCTGATAGTGTATCAGGTTGCCATGAGAATAAATTGCTTCTTAATGCTACGATTTCAATGCAAAATAGTTCGGCCATCCGCTTTCTACTGACTACTTGTAAAAAAACAATACAATGTTGCTTTTTCTGGAATAATATGGAGTCTCAAATATTTTGTATATATTGCGCATCCTTGTTTTTTTATTTTCCCCCATAAGGACTGGTAGATCTGAGGTAGCTGAAGGTCATTCCATAAAATTAATATTAAAGTGAAGAGCAAAACTGTAACAAAGAAATCATCTTTTATGTTTGGCATTCTTGGGAGAAGGAAATGAAAACTCAATTCAAATGAAATTATTTATATAAATTTATTCCATTTGCTTTTAAAAATTAATAAAAAATAATAATTTAAAGTTGTTAGTAATATTTTGGGTCTATTTAAACTTAATTATATGCATTGTTACAATTTTCGATATAAAACGCACCTTTGGCTTTGCGCAGTTGATTCACTCCACAGTTGTGGACCTACTACAGTAAAGATTTTCAACGCAGCAGGCATTTCGGCATAATTTGCCAATTGTATTTTTATTTTTTATTTGTATGTTTTACGGGATTCATATCAGGACTTTGAGCAATCCATAGCATTGTGGAAAATTTTTGTTTTTGAAGCCAATTTTCAATAATTTTTGCACTATGTTTTGGGTCTCTGTCTTGTTGGGAAATCATTTTATCGGAGCCCGAGGAAAAATTTCCCGAATAATGTGTAAATATTGCGCTTTCCGCATGATGCCATCGATTTTCACCAGTGGTTCGACACCTTTGCTAGTCATGCATACCCGAACCATATTTATGGTATATATAATTTTGTTTGAATTCAGTTTTCATTTCCGTCTCCCAATACCATACATAAAAGATGAAATTTTTTGTTATAGTTTCACTTTTCATTGTATTTGGATCTAGTGACGCCTTTGTTGTTTTAGTACAATGCCGTTTTGCTGGAAAGTATGTGTACTCACCTTTAGGTAAAAGTTCTTCTTGATACTTCGTAGCGTTAATAGTATCTTTAATGAAGTGAAGATATCCATCTCTTCGCAAACAATATGGGTGATAGACTTATTCCGGGTTTCGTGTGACCCTTTGCCTCTTTGACCAAAGCATAACTCAAACCTGGACACATTACTCCGAGTAATGGACTGAAATTGACTTATTGTCCAATTTTTGTGGCTTTATACGAAATCTAGCCGCTTGTTCTTTCATTTTGCAGTTAAAAAAGTCTTTTCCTTAGCTTGAAGAAGCTTTTTCATAGGACTGCAATATCGTACTTTATAAAAGCTATATGCTTTTAAATGCTTACAAGTATTGATAGAAGGTTCTTATCAATCGATTGATTACACAATGCGGTAATTCACTCAATTGGGTTGATGACTGGTGGGCTTCGAAATCCGAACAGTTCTATTTTGAAGGGAATTCATAAGTTACCCGAAAGAAGAAAATATATATCTAATGACTGTATATACTTTGAATAAAGAATATTTAACAATATTTTCAAAAATATTGCTCATTTTTTGAAAAAAAAACCCATAGAAATTAAATTCTACCCCTGGTATATGCACAAATAAAAATTAAAACTTAGAATTAATGTTTTCACTTTACTACCGTAGAAGTACTGAAGTGAAAAAGTCCACAATTGTAACGTAAGAAATTGCATATATATAAAAAATAAGTCCACGATGTAACTATTCAATACAACATACCTCTTAGACTAGCGCTTAACTGCCCACGAGTGGTTTTACACCAAATAACGTTTTGCATTTTTATTGTGATTTCGGGTAAATGATGCAACCCACAGTGCCTGAACTTTTGCACCTATCAGGTACGGTGTTGGGTTAATAAACATTCTGAATTCCAGCTTCATGCTTAGATGTGCGACACAATTAAATCTATTTTTTTTATTGTTGTATAACATAAAGCTCTTCAAAAAATAAGTTCGGTACTCATGAATCAAAAGGACACTTGAAGAACTTAAAGTTTTAATCATGCGGTTGAAGTATGGAGGTTGCGCCAATTAATTATTATAAAATTAAAATAACAACTATGCATCTGATGTATTTTCCTAACATATGTACGGCTGAATGGAGAATGTGATAAAATTTTTGCAAACTTTAGTTAACCATATTCGTTTTTTGCACTTAAGTTATCTGTAAAACCCTTCTATGATTATTACAGGCTATCTCCAAGAATAAGGCTATGATTTCTTTGCGACTAAAATATCTATAAGCTAGCTCAGTAGATGTTAATTCTGTATTCCCAGAAATATCTTTAGGATTTTGCCAAAGTTAACATGTAGTTATGTTACTAAGAATAAATCGTTTTAATAATTGTATTTGTTTTCGTAGACATTTTAACTGATACGCCTAATATTGGGTGTGGGAAAAAAGTTCGTGGTGTTTTTTTTAGTAAAATTCAACTGGTTTTCTTATAGTGTGAAAATGAATTTATTTAAACCAAATATGTTCCATTATTATCGACAATGTTTCATCAATTTCATCTGCTTTATCAGTAATTTGACGACTAGACCATGATTTATCTTTCACATCAAAATTATCGGAACGAAAGAGAGCGAATCATTTTCGTGAAGCAGTTTTTGAATAAAGTACCATCGCCGTACACAGCACAAATTAATTCACAAGCCTGCGCAGCGTTCTTCGCTTTGTCATAATAATATTGCGAAATATAGTGCAATTTTTCATTATTTATCTCCATTTTCAAACGCAAAGAAATTTCCAACCACTGCATCATTTTCGATGTTTATAAACTCAAAGCAACGAATTGTCCTTTCCAACGAGCGTTTAGTGCTGTCCATGCGGTCTGTGTTTTCTAAGTTATCTGCAATTGCAACCATTTTTTATCGGGAAAAACGTCCTGAATTTTTTCTCACACCCAATAATTCATAACTTTGAAGATATAGAGGCCATACAATTTGTTTGTCAAAATTAGATATAAGGTATATGTTTTTTAGATAAAAATGCTTAAACATAAAAATATTTGAGATTTATGTAGAATGCTTTCATTGTTAAGCGACAAACACTTATTAAGGCATATTCGTACAATGCTTGTACCAAAATGGTCCGTTTTCCTTTGAACGATAAGTTGGCATTGTTAATATCCCACAAGGTTTATACTTCCAAGAAAATTTTTAACAAAGCTAGACAACCCAATAATTTAATTTCCCTACCCGCAAGTTTTATAATTTTGGAGAATTACATTCTCACAGGCTGGGCAGGGCAGTATTGTTAACAGGGCAACGTGTTGCTACTAATTTGCTGTTGTAATTTAAAATAATCCATTGTTGCACCGGTGAAGACAACCTCCACCAGTTAGGGAGAAACCTAATAATAATAATTAAATGGCAAGCCAGACAAAGTTCTGGAAGAAATTCGTTGTGACAATGTTTTACATCAGTTGGACGCCCTGTGGTGAATTTGTTGCCAGCTTTAATAGAATTCTCTGAAATTTATAGAAGTCATGCTAGCAGAAAGAGTCCTTGTACAAGATGTTTACAAAACTTCTTGAGGTTATTGCAGCAGAAAAAGCCCTCCTGGTGTGGAGCAATAAAAATTTTATCGATTTATTTACCAAACTCGGTTACAATTCCACCACACGGAAGAAAAATGTATTTTTTCTGATTACGTGGCTTTAATTGTATTAAGAGAGGCATAAAAATGTAATAACCACTCAATCGCAATACATAATTTGTTTGTTAAGCTATTACCTGTCTAACTATTTACTATACGACAAATCAATTTCTAGGCTTAAGTGCCACCCTACTTCAGGTGTTCAAAGCCAATCATCAATTACTATCAAACTTTGAGAAGGTACGCCCATTTTACGACCGAAATAAATTGAAAAGAATGAAATTTGGTGAGGGAACTGAACCTAATGGAATTTTGAGCCACAAAAATGTCCTTTCTCTTGAGGTAAAACTTTCCTTGTTTTATTCTATCGATCGGAGGGGCTGGGATAAAAGTTCTTTGCATCACTCTCATAAAAAATCAAGTTAGGTGGAAAAAAATTAAATTCACGTGCAATTAGTTCTGCTTCCAGGTACAGGTTTGGCACCTTAAATTTGAGCGTAGGCGATTAAAGCTTTTGATGAATCCTTGACCCCTCTATACGATAAATCTGCTTTTTAGAATTTAGAATTTTAGAAGACACTGGTTAGATGATTGTGAGCTTTGCTTATGAAAATAGCACCTTACTTTGAAACTGGTGCCTGAATGACAACAATCTCAGAACCTAAAAGTAAATTTCAGAATTACGATTTATATTTAAAAAATCAAATCGATGGGTACACAAATTGAAAAAAAAAAGAAAAAAGAAATTACATAAAACCTTTAATTTTAGACGAAAATCATTATTTTTCTGATTGCAGTAATATATTTATTTACTGATACATCTTTGTGAATATGGACAAGTAAGTAATATTTGTGTTTTATATTCGTAAGCTGTATGGAATATAGAGCTTTGATATTACGTTTGTATACGTTTGTATTTCAAACCATTATCAAAATATGAATTTAATAAAACCTGTTAAAGTTGTATGGTTCTGATGGTTTTTAATTATCTTTCGATACAATTAGTGACGATGTTTAGGTACTTATGTTATAGATATTGCATGCATATATCACATCATATGTATCTATTATAAAAGAACACTTGAAACTACTTCGTATTGTGGAAAATCGGAAAATGCGATATTAAAAAAAAAATTTCTGTAATGGAAATAACTAACTTGGGCGCCTCTAGAATAAAAAAAATGTGTGCTTTACTTGAAACTTTACATATTAATGTTATGGAGTTGAAGAGGGGTTGTAAACTTACATAGAAGATGATTCTTCTCTTCTGTTTTTACCTTTTGGTTTTCAGTCACCCTTTACATCCTAAATCTTCAAAATTTAGTCACGTAATAAAATCCTTTCTTCGGCCTCAGAGCGGTTTGTTTGCGATGTAAGTATGCCATTCCGAGGTTGTAGGTTTGATTCCTATATGAAAACCTTGGTTAAAAAGTAAAAATAATACTAAAAATAGCAAATAAATAAAAAGGTAACACAAAAACTACAAAAATAAGAAAGCAAATTAAGAATAAATGTTAAATTGAAATTTTTTAAAACAATACGTAAACTGAGTTTAGAGCTATTTTTTTACAGGCATGCTAATACGTAAATAAGTAATTTATGTTGCAATGTCAACAGCTAAACAAAAACTAAACGAGTATGTACAGTTTTAATTCATACTATAAGATTCCAACTAGATTTGCAAAAATCAGAGGAAGAAAAGAAAGTGATGAGAAACAAGTCAAGGCGGAAATCGAAACTGAGACGATCTCAAGGTTATATCGTTTCAAATCTTTAAAAACGGAAGACATTTGGAAATATTTTTGTGACTGACTTACTTATCAAAAGTTATTCATTTTATTTTTGTTTATTTACATTTGTTATTATAGACATAAATATAAAGTTTCATTTTAAAACAAATATTTTTTACAACGATCCGGAACTCGTTCGGAATTATTCGCAGCTGCACGATGTACGTTGTATAAAAAGTACATACACTTTATCTGTAATCTATAACTAACTATATTAACAGGAATTGGTAGCTTCTGCTGAAATTTGCTGAAAGTTCAATTATAGGCCTCATGTCAATTTCTATTCTATTTTTCTATTTACGATTGTTTCTCCAAAGAATCTTAAAGGAATTTGAGTCGGAGTAAATGAATTACCTCTAGCGGTCCAGGCGGTAGGCTGAATCCGAGGCATATCATCCGAATATTGAAACTGAGATGAATAAAGAATTCAAGATAAGTGCGCGAAGCTTAAATGAGCCGAATTACCGTGCAAATTGCTCACAGACGCTTGAGTACCTTCCTTAGTGTGTCATTGTAGACGCAGAGTGGCTTCAATTTCGTTAGGGTGCCGATTCCTTTTCCGGACCACTCGAAGAAGCTCATCTCTTTTGCATTCATATCGAATGGGCTTGTTATTCTAACGAATCTAATGTACATCTCCCCAGGGAGCTGTTCCCCGAGTGAATTCAACGAAACCGAAGTCTCACGCGATGGTACCTTTTCTTCCAGTTCTACTATTCTATGCTTGGGAGATGTTTCCATAAAGAGAAGCCGATTTAATCGAGCCTGGATTTCCGTCGAAAACAGTAATCCACCTGCCAACATTTTCACCTGAGACTCGCCTACATTAGAATTCTATGTGGCTTTCCTAGAAAACAAATGCCCAAGAAGTATGCATTCGACATGAGATTCCCCCAAATTTGAAAAATACCTACAATATTTGGCTTTAGGACGATATTCTATTGGGGCCTATTTAATAAACGAAAATGTCGATATTCTCGTGCCTTTGTATTTTGCTGAGTTACAGCAACAGATTTCTCGAGTTATGGGAACGTATTTTAGATTAAGGACCTGTGAGGGCGGACAAATTTCATTATTAAAACGAAAATTGCCTAGGAAATTTTTTAGCCACGGTTGTCCATCAGCCGTCGGAATGTATTTAACTTTTACCTGGCAAAGCAAACAAGGAGAAACTGCCCTTGCGTATAGCAGCCTAAGCTGTAAGTGAGTTACCATCATTTCTGGCTAAGGATTATTTTCCGTCAGTCAGGTGATCAGGGTAGAAGATTTGAAACATACTCTCACATTTCCCGCTTAAGAAGAAAGTATACATTACTGAATTTGTGGGTGGATGCTGTCTGTACAAAATTGTTTAAGTGAGCAAAATATTTCCTGGAATCGTTACAGATCGGCAGACATGAATCGTCAAGTGATTCTTCTTGGAAACAGCAAAGATCAAAGACATTCGCTATAAATTTTCGCATAATGAATTTACAGCAGTTTATAAATGGCTTAATGTAAAGTAGGATGATTCCTTTTAAGCATACCGCACAAGAGAATTACAGCTTTGATAGTCTTTGTACCACATCCTAAAGTATTTTAACTTTTAGAAACTCATCAGAGTAAACTAGACGTTAAACCACTAAGTCTTATTAGGTCTCCAGTTGGAGTCTTGCGAAACTGGAAACCATGCAAATTAATTTCAATCTGAAACTTTGGAATAAAGGCTCGACCCTCCTTCGTTTACAAGTGGGCTCCGATTGTGTAAGAATAAGGTGGAATATTTGGAACGCTTGAAGCGATCGGAATTTGCTTGAGTAATTTTTGAAGCTCAAAATTTAATAAAACGGAGGTGTCGCTCAGAGGCATGATTGCAAACAATATTTGAATTTGGGATATTAAAAATAAAAATACGTCAGGATTTCGAGATGTCCTAATCTAAAAGTACAAAAAACATACAGGGTGGACCATCTGTTGGTCGTTTTTTCAGCCGATGATTTTTAGTAGTTATAAATGTAGTATATAATTTTTTGACATATGGAAAATTAAAAATATAATCATGGACTTGCTAACAACACAACAGCGTATTTTGATTGTCCAAATGTATGATGAATATGGTCGTTAAAAAAATAACATTTCGTAAAGTACTTGATAGTTTTGGTCGACATGGACCTCACTGTTTGGTTTGGTTTATGGTATCATTGGGCTGTTTTTCTTTGAAAACGGACAGGAAAATGGTCTTACAGTGAATGGGGAACGTTATCGTAACATGTTAACTAATTTTTTGTGGCCCAAATTGAATGAATTGGGTGTCAACGTCCTTTAGTTTCAACAAGACGGAGCGACATGCCACAGAAGTTGTGTAACACTCCATTTATTGTCAATAAAATTTTCCGATCGTTTAATTTCAAGAAATTCTGAAGTTCGTTGGCCTCCAAGAAGCCTGGATTTAACAACATTTGATTATTTTTTGGGGGGTTATTTGAAAGGTGAGGTGTATGCTACTCATCCACAAACAATTCAACAACTTAAAAAGAACATTCGAGCTGAAATTAAGGTTATTGATCCGCTTTTATTGGAAAAAATCATCGAAAATTTTGATGTTCCGATGCAGGCCTGTAGGCAAAATCGTGGTATATTAATTTTCATACATAAATGGCATATAACCATTTCATTATCAATAACAATTTTCATTATCAATAACAATTTTCGAATTTTCATCCAAAAATGTGTGTTTTATTTACAAATGGAAAAACGATAACAGATGGCCCACCTTCCATAACAAAAAAAAGATTATTTTGTGCTATATATAATTCAAAGGAAAGACTAGTAGTTTCAATTACCATATCAAATTTAATGGTTAAAAATTACTTGGTCTTGTTATATAACCTCAAAAATCAGCATCGAAAAATACCTAGATAATGACTATTGTAGTTTTTGTTTGCTGATCCTTGCTGGTCTGTATTATTTTACTTATGTTTCGGTAATTTTAACTGAAAATACTTGAAAGTTATTTCAAAAGCCCTGGTATTTTAGTAGTTTATAACTGTAATTGTATTGAAATTCACTGGATAATTTGGAAGTTGTTTAGTTAGTCACATTATTTACTAAAATCTCCTTTAACTTAACTTATCCATCGTATTTCGACTTGTGTATCACTAGAATTATAGGAGATTGCATTTTTCATTCGTAGTTGTTATTCAAGTTAGATTTTTGTAAAGATGAGAAAATTGTATATCTATAATATGCCTTTAAAAATATGAATGTTGTTTTTGTATTAACTATAATATTTTGTATTATAGAAACTTCCCCCTTATTATTTTAAATTCGAAAAATTTGACAAAGATGACATATTGAGATTGATAAACATTTTAGTTGGGTTTATCTAGTAAGTGTAAAGTGGAAATGGGTATGGATAATTAAGTGTGAATTCTCAAAATTTGCTTAAAAGTTACTGCAGTATTAGTTGTAGGATATATGTAATGTATTTCTGGCGAAATTTTCTGAATAGTTATGAAAACCAACCAGAATTTAACATTAGATACTTCAACACATTTTCCTAGATTTCTATTGAGGGAGCTTGGAAAACTTTTCCGGTCACATTTCCGTCTATAAATTTCTGTCGGTTGCTCACTGAATTCAGCCTACTTTCTGACCGTTTGCGACTGTCCTTTTATTATTTTACCTGGGAGCTTTACTGGAAAAATTGGTTAAAGTAACTTCAGGACAGATAGAGTAGAATTTTATTATTTTTCGCTTTTTAAATTTTGAAGTTGGGACTTTTTTTTTAAACATATTTAATTATTTTTATATTTTTAATGTATGATAGTCACTTGGTTATGACCGTAAAAACTTAAAGGAGAAGACCGATTGAGTTGAAATTGGGAAAGCATTTTGCCAGTTATATCCCTCCTCATGCTCTTGTTCATGCAAAGCAACTTAATTTACATCCTGGGCACGTCCTTAAAACTTAAATTCATTCAAATTTGTGGTAGACTAAACCGCAGGAGTGGATTAGTAACTGAACCTTCGCATCCGGACCAACTTATCCTTCTCTGTTAGTTGAATTTTCGGATGGGAGTAACCTTTATGCGTTTTATCTAAGCTAATGACATTGTGAGGAAATGTCGTTCTTAGAACTTAGCTCAAGCTGCAGGTTTTAATTTAATCGATTTTCGCCTTTATCTCAATTTGCGCTCGTTCGTTCTAGTCGAGCTCGGTTATCCACACATGAAGTTGGAACAAATCATCTTTTCGGGATATGCTTCGTTTATGAGGACTGCAAAAAGAATGTGATTCGAGCATATGGTGGTAGAGAAAAGTTGGTGGGCGCAAAAGGTATCTTAAGTTGAGACTACCACAGCTCAGGTTATTTATTCGAGAAACCTGTGTGCGTCTTTCCACCCCAACAATTTTCCGTCCAAAGTTGCTTACTTCAAGGAGCAACAGTTTACGCGGCATATGCATACATGAATAACGCGTATGAATCAGCAGAGGTAGGGTAGTACGAACCGTTTAATGTAGAAAGTAGGGCACCCTATGTTATGTTATATATAAGACCATTTCCTCAGGGTAATCGTTTGAGTTTCTCGAAGGCCCGGATATTCGCTAGTCACAAGGCACACGGACAATTGCCCTTTCATTTTATGTTGGGTGCGGTACAGCAGGGCAAGAGGTAATTAAAAGTTGCAAAGCAGTGCCTAATTGGCTCCCTCAAAGGGGTAAGTACACTGCTGCGTTTCAAATCTCAAAGTCTTTCGACTTGTCCGTATTGTATCAAGTCCGATCTGCTAGATACTACAGATACAGATACCGCCCTAGAGGTATATTTTGTAGAAAACTTTTGACTACAGGTGTATCATTGTGTATCTCATCTTTCTCCCTCATTCGATTCATACCTTTCAAGAGCACCAGGTGGGAGGAAATTGGAAATTCACAAAATTATTTTACGTCAACGACGCCTTATTGAAATATTCACAAAACCAATTAAGGCCGCTTTTCATAAAGTTCCTGTGAAAATGAACAAGCTCCACCTACACGATGAAGTTGTGGTATTGCGATATGAGCCCTTTCAAAAAGTTTGTTTGCAGAAGCGAACTGAAATATCCGCTGCAATTATACGGGCTTCAGTTATAAAGTAATTATAATTACATTGTAAAATTATGCATATCCACAAGAATACATCGAATATTATCCAGATACACAGATATACCAAAAGGTACACTGAAATGATATAGAGATAGAGTAGTAAAAATTATTTTGAGTAATATTGGTACGAGTATTTTCGCGTCAATAAAATCTAATTGCAGATTTAATCGACGTGTTAATTTAACTTGCGATGAAACGAAAGTGAAATAATTACACAGCAAATATTATTTTATAATAGTTTAATGTTTAGAGAAAGAGGTTGTCATTAATATTTATGAAAGCAATTTTATGAATCATAAAGTAGTTGGACCTCACGCGACTTTGCGCGGATTTATGCGCTTTTTTTCTACCAAATTTCGCTCGTTTTATTAATCAAGTAATAAATTTTTTTTACCACTTTTGACTCTTGGACTGTGTGCGACAAAGTAAGTTTTATAGTGGAATAAGTTTAAGTATTTACTTATTTAGCACTTGTTGAATGTCCTGGTTTCAGCCGGTGTATTTATTTCAAGTCACTCGAATTTGAATGGACGTATTATTTTATTTTTATTATATTTGATTAATTTGGAGGATACGTTGGAGGTTTAGAACTATAAAAGATATGTGTTTCATTTTATATCAGCTTGAATTAAAGGATTTTTGTTAAGCATTTATAAAATGGAATATCATAATTTTTGATTGGTGAAAATTATAACTTTCCAGCCTGAATGAAATCATTAAATTGTTATTTTTTTGATTCGAAATACCTCTTTTTTGGCTCATAGGAAATAGATTCCTAAAATCTTATTAAAATCAGTCACAAAATAGAAGCAGATAAATGGAATTTAGTGAAAATCTGCAAATAAAATATACTCTTTACCTTGCTTAACATGCTAATATTATAATTTTCGTCAACGTTACAATTTAGCAAAATAAGAATGCATTAGGGTATGGATTATGAACTGTAATTGACTAGTTAGGTTGTATGTTTTTCATGATATGTTAACGTTAAAACGTCAGTTAACATTTTTATCATGGTAAAGTTCATAAATAAATAACGTTTGGAAGGTATTAAAAATTACTACCGCAATTCTGAGTCGGTGGTCGTTACTTTAAGAGTGCTTACAGCAATTTTCGGTCGTAATAATAGTCCCACCAGACAGGATGTGTGTACTAAAGTCGAAAAATTCGAGCCAAAATATTCAATATTGGACGTTCCGATCGATGTACCGAAAATATTGCACATGTAAGCGCCGTAAGTTCAAAATGAGCCAAATCTATCGATTCCAAGCCATTCGCAGTAATTGGGAACCTCTCAAACCACACTGTGGTGAATTTTGCGTAAAGATCTTGGTTTACACTTTTATAAGATCAAATTTACTTAAGAATTGAAGTTTCTTGATCATTTGAGGCTCGGAAACATCTCCGATTGGGCTCTGCTAAAGTATTATTTCTGGCCATAAATGGATGAATTTGATATCAGTGATATGTGATTCGAACAAGATAGTGCCACATGCCACATATCTGGTCAAATAATTGATCTATTGAAGGGGAAGTTTAGTAGCCGTGTAATTTCGAAAAAGAGTCCGGTCGAAAGGCTAGCTTATGTGAATTAACGACGTTGGATTTCTTTTGCCAACAAGCAAACAACGTTAAAAGAGCTCGTTTTGGCCGGTATGTGTGAAAGAGTGGTGAAAAATTGGCTCCAAAGAAACGATCGCTGCAGAAGTACTCGCGGTGGTCATATGACTGATATCAAATTTCATCGTTAAATGTAACATGTGTACTGCATCCAGAATAAATTTCATCCCAATATCTCAATTAATCGAGTTGTTTTTAAAGATGGGAATATATTAATGTAAAATGTTTATTTCATTAACGTTCATGTTTCTTTGTAAGCTAATCATTTTTAAAGCAAAATCTTAATTGCAACTAGATGTTCTTGAAATTACGCCAATATTGAAATAATATTTCTAAAACATTATTTTAAATATGCTTTTATTAAATTAAGCAGACTATATTTTAAAATTATTCATTATTATATGAAAGCGAGGGGCCTCTGATAGTTCAGTTGTTAGCGCGCTGTCCTACCGTCCCAGAGGCTGTGAGTTCGAATCCCACGAATAACCATGGTCCCCTGCGCTACGTGGTAGCACAATGGGCCAAAATTGGCCTAAGTGTGCCTTTCTAGGCAGCCACAGCAACCTACCTACCTATATGAAAGCGAAATGTATTTGACCCAGTATACTTGAAATAGGTATAAAGTTAATCGAAATGACTTGTTAAAATTAACAGATATGATGCTGATTTAAAGATTACTGATTATTGATATACCATACTCCTATTGTACTATATTTTCATACTGTTTACTCTTGCTAAAATGCGCGAAAAGTTTTCCCGGTAATTTGTATTTTATACCAAAAAAAAAAAAAAAATACATAAAGAAGCACGCAAGCGACCAAATTCTTACCTACCTGCCGCAACTTTTGAAAATATCGCCATTTGATCACCCCTCGCGCATATTGTCGTGACCTCCCTAAAGGTGGAGAGCGGCTAAAAGTCCATTAAAACTTTTTTTATCTTTAAACTTTGAACAGAAGTCATTCAGGAGCGAGTACATGGAGACAGGGGATAAATGAATCCTGCCGTATTTTATATCTATGCATATCTATGGTAGCTTCAAAAAGTAAACCAGACTTTTGGGATTAAGGAGTGAACGTTAAATTACCTTCCTGAAGAACAAAGACGGACTATCCCACTGGAATCTTGAAATTCCCATACGTGCGGTTGGATAAGTTTTTATTATCTTTCTCCGGTTCATTTACGATCAAATTAAATGGTTTTACGAAAATATATGTTGCAATTTAAGTGACCTTTTATGGCTGAATGAGAGCTAACCTTGCGTAGGCTTGAAGTACACGGTCTCGAAGCTCAGAAGATTTATTGCCACTGATGTGACAAGAACACAAGCAACGAAACTTCAACTAATGTTCTTTGATGATTAATTAAAGTAAATAATGAGAAATTAATTGATCGCTTATACCAGGAACCATAGTCTTAGCCGAAACTGGATAAGCATACTATGCGACGGTAAATGGTCAGTTTGATAGGGATTTCGTGGGATGTAGTAATTAGTGATTTGGGAGCTGATTGACCTTTTTTATTAATTGATCCGCTCCAAAAGAAAAAGATACCTTGGACTGTGAAAACAATAACTTGATGAACGCTTGTTTTTTCCTAAGGATATAAGAAAGCTTAATTCATTTCCTGTAGCTAATTAGAAATGGCCGATGGGTACCTCAATAGGCTGGCAAAACCCGTAACAACTTTTTTTTTTTTTAAAGATTCCTTTTGTTCCTGTTAATTATGCCCATTCTTGTAATTTGTTGAATACAGTCGAGGGTATTATGAGCAACAGTTTGCAAGATTACGTAGCAACAGCATTTTTGCGTCCTGTAATTAAAATTCCTTGTTTTGATAGTCTTATCTTGGGAAAAAAGGTTAACAATAAATAAAATAAATGAATAACAAATTTACTCTGTAGCTAATCTCTAGATTAATTAATTATACAACATACAATAAGTATGTAAAATTAAAAATTAATGGTATTGTCCTATAAATAAAATAGTGACTCTTAAAAATTGTTTATGTTTAGTCGAAATACTATTCATTTAAATTTTTAATGTCTTGTTTTTCAGTACGTTTTAGCAAGGGTATTTGAAAATTTTAAGTAAGATAAGTTATATCTTTTTAACCATGACGATCTATTGAATTTTAATTTTAGAGTCGTTTTTCGGTCGACATATTGGATCCATCACTTTAAATTTGGACATTTTAGTAGGAGGAATCGAAGGCAGCATCTGTTTATACCCCTTAGAATTGAATTTCATGTCAATCCTTTGAAGATTAACTTTTTTTCTTATCGATTTTGGGTCTGGCATCTTGAATTTAGTAAATTATATAGGTTTTCGATTATAGATATTAATTTTCCTTAAAATTGCTTAAAATTGAGAAATTTAATTTGCTATATTGGATACGCCATTATAAATTTCGAAACTTTAATGATGAATTCAAAATCAGCATCCCATCTTGAATCAATCTTGAATCGTTTTTATTTATTATATGGACCGTTTATTTTGAAAGTGGTGTAAGTCCAAAATGTCATTAGATCGATTTTACTTTAAAACAATATGTATAAATAAAATAATAATAATAATAATAATAAAAGTCGTCTTTATGACATTTTTGACTTACAAAACTTTCAATAAAATGGTCCATATATAGATTCAAAGTCAATGGCCCCTTAACCTTATATTTATAAACATCCTTTTCACAGACCTCGCAAAATACGTAAACACTTGTAACTATTAAAGTGAAAGAGATAGAAAGATGAACTTCTAAGTATCTTCCTAGATGGTTTAATAATCAGTATTCCGCTTTTCGCATGTCAGAGTGCACTTATGTTAATGGAGTTACAGTGAGTAGGTCGTCTTTGTATTCAATAAAATTATATAGACATATGTAGACATTAATATAATATGTTCGTCTGAAAGACAAATATTTATGAATAGTTTGATCACCAAATTGGGTCCGTCATTTTGAAATAATTAAAGTGGCCTCGAACTACTTACAGTATTAATTTTAACTTAAATTCATTGAAATTTGAAAATTGTTTATCACCATATGAGATCCGCCATCTTAAATTTCCAAACTTCGAACGTAGATTCGCAAAAAAGAATTCCAAAAACCTCCAAATACCAATTTTCATAGCAATCTCTTACAAATTTTGGTCGCAATTTTGAAATCCGCGAATAAAAGGTAGCCTATATGTTAGGCAGGAGTCTGTAGTGTCTTCAATCAAAAAATAAAAATGATCGAACCAAGCGTTTAGGCGTGTTTGAACAACAAACAAACGAACTTTCGATTTGATATATACATACTATATGTAGTAGTATACGAGTATGCCGTTTGCTGTCTTTCCACCACAGCTTTGGTCGAGGACCAGCTAATACTGCAGTAGGGTTTAAGGCCTTGGTAATTAGATTCAGATCCACCTCTAGCCAATTTGCATCGGTGACCTTGTTTCCCCCAACGCAAGAATTAGGATAATTCTAAATTGGCGTGCAAATACAGAACTATGCGGCGAATAAAATTAACATATTTTGGTTTTTTAATAATTCAAATATAATTGTTTTGTACATATTTGTCTGTTCGTTTGATTTGTCTATCACAAAATGGTACATATAATGAAAGTATTTGCAAAATATAAAAAAAAGAAATTTCATTTGTTATGATCATGAGGTTGGTGTAGAGCCCGAAAAAATGTCATAAAAAACAGTGCCTTTAATATAGCTAACTTAATGTATTAGGGATTGATTTAATGTTTCTCTAGAATAATGTTGTTTGATAATCTAAATTTAATAGTACTCGTAATAAGGTACGTATTAATGTTACAAGTTAGTTTTTTTTTTAAAGTGAATTTTGACCAACAGTAACTCCAGACAGATTAATGTAGTTCATATGAAGAAGCAAAACTAAAGAATATGAAGCAATCAGGGCCTCATAAACTACATTAATGATTTGATATTTTCTTTAAAGACCACGACTGGAAAAATGATAATTTAGAGTAATTTTATAAATTTTTGAAAAGCGTTCTCAAAATTAGTTGCTAGCTAGTGGCTAATGTCAGCTTTTTGGCTCAGAGCCGAATAAAAACATATTTTTAATAGATGTCTATATGCAGATTGGCGCATTTGCATGCATACCTTATTTCTTTGAGCAATCTCATATAATAATCCTTAAAACTCATATTAATACATCTATCAAAAATTAATCTCGGCATAAGTATGGCTTAGACGGATGATCAGAAATTATACTATCAGTCATGGACACTAGAACAACCGCGGTATCTCCACTCCCTGTTCGCGTAGACATAATTAATTTACCATTTCCAAGAAAACCCTACAGCCCCCATCCTGATAAGCTTGACTACAGCGCTAAATTAACAGCGAAAGTTAATTTCCCTTATTTCATAAAATATTAAATAATTACGGCAATTTCCGTGACGGGCGTACCTGATGAATTGCCAGCGAGTGGCAATCCGGCAACAGTTTAGAGCACATAACTGCAGGATAGGTTCCCTGAAACTCAACTGTTGTCATCTGGGAATCTTTTGATGATGACCTCGACACGGAGTATTGTGAGGAAAAATGTCTATTACAATAATTCACCAGGTTATAAAGAATAGACGGCGTCTGATTAAGTCGTTATCCAGCGTATATGTGCGAAGGGTTCCAAATTAGGTCGTCCTTGCGCTCCATCGAAACCTCTGATCTCCTCCCTTTTTGAAAGTCATCGATATTTCTTCATCCCCTTTCAATTGTGACCTTACTTTCTTTATACTGTACCATCAAATCCTAATTTTTAGCGAAGCTTTTCAAATAAGTTCTTCTTAGATGTGGAAAAAATACACAGAAATTATTTGAAGAGGATGTGGAGTCCTTTATCCCGCCAAAGGCGCCCTAGTGAACTAAAATAGTCGGGCGCTTAAGGACTTATCCTTTGTTAAGAGGATGAAGAAAACGGTGGGATTGCCGAGTGGCTTTTGTTTATCAAAGAAAAAGTACTTTTGTGCACGAGTTGTTATAAATCCTTCAGATTGTCCCTCCAAAGTTAACCTTTGCGACTTCTGGAGTTATGTTTTTGAGGTGCTCAGCTCGTTTTGGATCACTCAGAGCTTAAATGAGCGTAAGGACTCTACTGGAAATGTAAAAATAACGCCAACATTAAATTTGGTATTGCTTGTCTGATTATAATACAAAATATTTTTATATGCATTGTAGTTAGAACAAAAATTTTTCTTTATGTCTTATGCCACATTGTTTACGTCACGTAATTTAAAATTTATGTAAACAAATGTTTATTGTTTTGGAGGTAACTATAACTGTGTAGGCAATAAGTAAATTCATTACAGAAGTTTAAAAGTTGAAATTAACTGACACGGATCCCTACAAACTTTAATAGACGGCCAGGCACTTCAGTTTAGATGTGCTCCATAAAACCATAATGAAAATTTCATATTCCTTACTCTTTAGATGCTTCAAAAATAAAATTTGTAATTTTCTTTTTTAAAGTGTAAACAATTAAAGGTTTTGTAGCCTTTATACTCCACCAAAGCCAGGAAAATATAGCTTATAATTCAGTTGAGATATCCGATTGAGCCTGTTGGAAAAAATCTTCAAGACAAATTAGCAAAATTGCATACTCGTATTTTGAAGTAATTTACAGGGTACAGCCTTGCACTTGGGCTATATGCCATGCATTATCCGGCATAATCTAGGATCGAGTTTAGGCTAGCTTAACCTTTCTCTACTTACGTATTTCTCTTGATGTACGAGTATGTGGCACACTTTACAAGTCCATAAAATTGGGTGAGCATTTAATTTCAGTTACTCTGTGAAATTTTAATCGTCTTAACGTAAAATATTGCACTTTCTACTAAGGGCATCTTAAAACATGATAAAATAAATTGACTTTAATAAGAAATATTTTTCAGATACACCCTTATTTCGAACAATTCTATTAGTAATATAAGAAAAAGGTACTGAGGCAGCGATATCTATTAATATCTTTAAACCGAACATTTTGATGGGAAATATTTTCTTTACTTCTCGAAAGTAAAATTAATGGGTGATAGAAAACCGTGTCTGGTTTATTTCGTAGATAAGAGAACCAGATAATCAGAGAATAAATATCATCTGAGCTTAGAAAAATTGTCATAAAAATATGCGTTATTAATGATACATATACACTGAATTGCAAATTGGTTCCATTAAAGAACCTTTTTTTAAGAATATCTTGACTTATGTATTTTATGCTGGGTAATCTACTTCGAATGCCTTCATTGAGGTACTAAGCAAAAAATTTTCTTTGAGAATGTGTTAATAAATGCTGGATACTGCGTGCCTATACTTGAACCAAATTATTAAGTAAAGTACCCACGTGGAGTTCATTTTTAGCGGAATAATTTTTTATTTTGTTCCCCAGAAGGTGAGTTCATCGTGAAAGACATTTTAATAAAGTAAAAAAGCATTTTAGACATGAATTACCTCATCGCATTTCTATCAAATTGTCCTGTCCATGACTTGTGTGTTGCATAATTATATAATGTAGTAAAGTGAAGTCAGACAGGGAAGGACAATAGTTAAGATATCCAGACCTCTGGAAGAATCTGGTCGATGTTAAAATGTTAATACGTCCTGAGGTGTAGCAAAAATGGAAAGCAATAACATTTCTTCGCTTGAATATCTTCGTTCATAAAGGTCTTAAGACCTCCACAATAGAGTAAATTTTAAAATACTTACCTGTGCAGGTCCAGAAGATGTTGTGTTCTGTATTCCAAGAAAAACCCAACCTCAGCAGTATTTCATTCTTAATACTCAGGTAGCACGATGGTCTCGTAACATCGCGAAGGTTTTTAATTAAATTTTTTTTTTCAAGGCGAATATCATGATTACTTGGCAAATTACTTAAGTTCCGGTAGGCGGTAGATGCATGACAAGGGGACGGAAACGGAAATTTAAACGGATCGTAAAGAAGCCCTCATCAAATATTTATGCGAGCGCTCGACTAATTTTTCATATTTAATGAGCTTTTTCACGCTCTCATTAAATCTATTCAATTAACGAACTGCTTGAATTCTGTGGATCAGCCGTGCCCTCCCGTAGGGCGTACGTTAAAGAAGAAATGTTAAATTAGGGATTCTAGGAATTTCCAAGAAAACTTCGATAAACATGTTTTTTTATTATGTACATATACATGAGCCATTTATTTAGTTACAACCCGCCTTATCGCGACTGGAAACGTTTTTATATACACTTCTAATTTATAATTAGGAAATCATTTTCGACTGACCTTCAGAAAATTCGAATTATATGGCTGAGTTTTCCCTTATTTATTAATAATAAACGAAGTAAAACCAAATTTATACAGCAAAAATCAGTCATCGTAATCATTGTTTTATGAAGTAATTATACCTTTATTTTTGGGGTACTCACAACGAATAATCAATAATTCTAGAAGTGGTAATGAAAAAACAGCGCGACATGGAATACCTCTGATTGAAAGCTGGCAGTGAAATTATAATATACTATATAATACCTACTAAAATTGATGTAATGAAATTTTATAGGAGGACCAGGAGCATTTCCTGCAATGTATGTGTTTTCGTAATACAAACCCTGGGTTAAATATATTTAATGATAACTTACAAAACAATAAAACAGAGCTCTGACAAATATTTATATGTATGGTTCACTTTTAACACTCCATAAACAATATTTCTGTAAAGAATTTTATCATCATAATTTTTCTAGGGATATCCCTAATAAATCTGATTTAATTAAATTGTATTTAAATGCATATTTAATTACTTTCCTATTTAAAAGGGCTAGTTTTGTGCATGTACTGAGGCATTTATTTTTTTCCGTAGCCAGAAATGAATTATTTTTATATTTATTCAATATTCAGCACATTCTTAATTTTTCATAAAATTTTCCGATAGGAAAACATAAATATCTGTTGTGACATGTTTGAGTGGGAATGTTGAAATATGGGAATTATATTTATTTTAAGGGATCATGAAAACATAAAATCCATCATATAAAATACTCATTTTATAAAGAATAATACAAATTTGTAATTATTCAAATGAATATTTAAATATACTTTTGCTTGTTTCTAGTACTTTTCAACATCTGATAAATTTCACTGATTTTAATGCAATTATTTTAATGTCGAGGAAATAAATAATCAAGCAAATTATGTGTTTGAAAGGTTTGATAATAGTAACATACGAATGGATCCTGCTACGGACTGAATATGGGCATTTGTGTATTACATGTCATTCCAACAAATCAGTTACATACGCTAGATATTAATTACGAGCTGTAAAATTGTTATTTTATTATGTGTAAGGTAGGGGCCTCTGATAGTTCAGTTGTTAGCGCGCTGTCCTACCGTCCCAGAGGCTGTGGGTTCGAATCCTACGCATAACCATGGTCTCCTGCGCTACGTGGTAACACAATGGGCCAAAATTGGCCTAAGTGTGCCTTTCTAGGCAGCCACGGCAACCTAACCTAACCTAGGTGTAAGGTAAATACTCATTGTATATTCAATATAATATAAAATAAAATAATATTTTCGAATAAATAAATATGATTTCTTCTGGCCAGTACACTTAAAGGGCTGTTATTTCTGCGCTTGATTTGCAAAGTCCACGTATTTGGGAAATAAATATAATGATGATAACCAAATTTAATTGATGGAATTACAACTGAATATTAATATTTGTGAATCCTAGAAATGCACGTTCTTAGATACTGAGACTTCTTAAAGAAAGAACTTTTGTGTGAATTTGTACTTTGGTCTTTGGTAAGTAATTCTTGCTCGTTATTTATTTTTTTTACTTACTTCTTTTAGTTTTTAGCAAATTCCAAAATAGCTACACCTTCTCTAACTTTAAACCAAAATTTATAATTTCAATTATATGAAATCGTTCTAATCGTTTAATGCTTTCCGTACTAACGACGCCTATAATCGGCATCAACGAAAAGTTCTCTGGGTATGGCGTAAAGTCGGCATCCACGAAACATTCTTTGGGTACGAAGCATTTACGGAAAGCTCTGTGGGTATGATAATTCCCTATAGTACGCATTCTGTGCGTAAAGTCGCTATCTGCTCTAATTATTTGGATTTTTTTTACTTTTGTAATCACCTATAAATTCATTATTTTATTTCGGAATTTCTATCAATGCCCACTGTAAGCGGCGCTGCTTGAAATGAAAACTTTACACAGTGTTTGCAGCAAAACATATTTCAAGGTTTACACTGCCGTACAGTGAATGTATAACCGCGGCCAAAACTATCGTACCGAAAGGGTTAAGAAAACAAAAGTGTTACTATCATAAATGCCGCAATATGTAAAATTTCTCAAAACTTTGGTTTCCAAATTTTTTTTTTAAAACAATTAATCCATTTATAAATGGGATAGATTTTAGGTATGTATGTTGGATCGGTTGGATCCACACTCAGAACTCAAAATTATTCGAAGGCCCAGGTATGTGAGCGATCAAAGTAATGAAGCATAGATCTAAAGATTACAGATTTAATTCTAAGACTATGTCCGCCTTGACGTTTTTTGATTCATTCCAAATTCTATGTGCATATTTATAAAATCGTATATCTATCGTTTGTAAAATTTTATTCAAGCAACTATCCGTAAACCATGATTTTCATTCAGAGAAGTACATTTGATGGTAATCACAAGGGTTTAAGAAAAAAGGAGGGGGTGATGCATTTTTTAGGAACAAGCTGGCGTCAAATCGTTATGATAGAGTAGAATTCATTGAGGATATTTAGCTAAATTCAGATTCTAACTGCACTGCATGGACGAATTTTTGTCACATGACGATAACAATGGAAAAGCACTACACTGGCAAAGTAGTCTCACTAGTGCGTGTGATATGAGAAACTGTTGATTGGGGGTGTTGAGACGAAGGCAACAAAAGTGTAATGATTGCATCCTTATTCTAGCAAAGAACACTTCAGCACTTCTTAGGAAAAGGAAAGGGGCTATTTCAATATTTTAGTAACGACCTAAGTGCGACCTTTACGCAACATTTTCTGCCTTGAATGCTCTCAGAGACTTAGTCTTAGGAGTTAGGGAACCGGTGGGCATGAAGAAGTCCGCTGGTACTAAAATTTTTCTATTTGGAACGACAGGCCATCTGTGATTCTGAAGAGCACTCAACACGCTGCGAATTTAATTGGGACATAATTTGGGAGACGTTATTACAAGTGTTTTTTCGTGCATGCCCCTGAATTATGGCTGACTGTCAAGGGAAGGATGTGCTCGTTTCGATTTGAAACAAAACAGGAGTTTCTCGAGGTTTACTGCCTCGGAGACATTCCCTGGAATATAGACGGAATTTTACAGACATCGTAAATAGCAGCAGATGGTGGTGCAAGTGAAGCGAAGTACTTTGCGTGTGCTGAATATATTCATTCGGTTTTCTTGCGGCTTGACGACATTATTAAAGACGGATAAAATCAATTTGTATAAGCCTGAGTAAGCATACTGAAAACGCAGGTCATATATTGATTTATTATGCGTTGCCACGTAATAGCCAATTTTGTTCTTCTAAAAATCTGTTAAAAGGGGAGATTTCGTTGCCGCAAATCTAAATAATGCTGTACACTAGAGAAGCACGACATTGTAAAATCATATTAAATCAATGTAAATTAAAATATTCCATTTTTTAAAGTTTAAAATGTTAATTTATAAGATATACATTTCAAATTTACATTACAACATTTTCAACTGAAAACTAAAAGTTAATTTTACAAGTTTGATTGTATATTTAATATAGATATAGAATTTTTTATATTGAATTCTATGAAATTGCAATTTTATATAAGCTTTTAAAATGTAAATCATAGAACGGAATACAAACATACATTAAGTTAAAACGAAGGTCATCGAATCATTCTCTTGCCATGTGTTTGATGTTCCTTTGCTGCTGCAAGCACCGAAAATAAGACCGACGTTTATTGAAAATATCCATAGTTACTAGTTTTTTTTTCACTAGATTTAGATGTTAACTTGCGTATTTTAAAATTTAATTTTAATACCATCAATATAAAGTTTTATCTAAAAATTACAATTGTGACTTAACATAAAGTAATACAACAATTTTGTGATTCGCACTATAGGTTGGATATTGTAGTTTGTGATAATTTGTGGTAAAATAGTTAGCAAACTATGTATTATGTATGTCTACATAGTGAATATTACAAAGCTCTGGTATTTGTAGTCGCTGCAATTCGCTCTGAAAAAAAAACAAAGTTATTAATTTACTTGGAAAACAAAAAAATTCATTACTTACCTGTACCTCGGTTCAATTTCGAAATTCACCCGTACCCATACGCATACGATCGAACGTAATGTCAGTTACTTCTAAGCCAATGTTAATCAGCCTCTTTGCTAATAAAGTGCTCGAAGTAGTTGGACGTTCGGAGTTTTTATCTTTCGGCCCGGTCATTTTAAAAGTTAAGGTCACATTTATAATTATCAAACTCTTATATATTTAACCTTTATTGCATCATAATTTGAATTATCAAGTGAAAACATATATTTATAATACCTGCTAGAATCTATTACAGAACATGTTAAAATGTACATGCTTCTTTGCAATTCTAAATATTGCCATATAAATTCATCTACCTATTTAGACTTGCCTTTATTTCTAAATTTCCTTTTGTTATTTTATAGTACTTTGGTAGTAAGTTTCTAAAGAAGTCTCTGTATAATTAACATTGTTTCTTTTTAACAATATATATACTTATTTTGCTAAATTTAAAATGATTTTTCTCTCAATGTAGAGTGCATGCCAATTAAATTGAAGAATATTGACTTTTATCGCAACAACTTAATAAAAGACAATTGTAGGTATATAAGTTTAATTAAAAATTAGTTAGGCTTAAAGGGACTATCGAATATCATACAATATTACTTAACATTTGTGTGCAAAATTTGATTGTTATCATGATGATTTTTGTCATTTAAAAAATTTATATTCCAACTAATTCTGTAAATTTTTATGTGGCATTTGTGCATAGTGAAAGTATCCTTAAAAGTTCATTCTATTAAGATATGAACAAAATAATTTTTTAAATGTTAGTGTAACCTCTTAAACTAACCAGTCAAAATTAAAATACAAAAATTGGAATATGTCTCAAGTAATTTCAGAAACTATATGATATATTACATGTAAATAATTAGTAATTTTACTTATTTTCGTTCCTTTAAACCCTAAGTATAAAAAAATATTAAAAATTGATTTATAACACAAAAAGCAATCCTATTAATTAATTCCCTGTGCTTTTACTCTCGAAACTTTTATAAATCATATCTAATATAACTAGTCTAAGTAAGTTATTATATAATTCCTACTATAAATGAATATTCCATGCAAATATTTTGGAGAGTACTCTATTGTACAATTTTAATTTTGATATTAAATTTACGTTTTGTGTAAAATATAACTAGATCTTATATGTGATCTAAAAATATCATAATTTATTGAATTATAAAAAGTTCTCGGGTTAAGTGCATTAATAGATCATTTCAAAATTAACGCTCCCAGCTGTAACTCAGGGTAGGAGCTCATATTTGACTTGATATATTTTATATTATTAATTCAGTGCACTCTTTTTCAATTTTCGCAACACATAGCTGGAGGAAATGTATCTTTAATGGTAGTTGTCGGGTTTCTTTAGAAAAATTGAACACAAACACTGCTGAAATGGAAAGCAAACATTTGGAGTTGGGGTTTTGAGGGCTGCTTGCACCTTAAACGAGAACTCCTCTTCGAATGAGAAAAGTGGAACGCGAGGTCAGGGATGTTGGGTTTCTCATCGTAAACAATTGGAGGACTTGTTGCAGCGTTTCACCCGCAGAATGAGGAATGCTCCATCATCATCCATCAGGTGGCAGGGAACTTATTTATTCGTGACGGTGCTGAAGTTTGCTTTACTCAAATTTATGCGCATACATTGGGCGTTATTTGCATGAGATGCGCTGCTGAAAATCGCCCTTTGTAGAAGAGCTCTGTTGAGTGAACAGAGCAGCCAAATGCTGTGGTGTGATTTTTACAGTCGTAAAGTCAGTTGAACAATAATGGCTCTAAAACGGAGGAGTTTTGGAACATGTAAAACAAGCATAAAATATATCTTTTATCTAATCTATCAGAGCTTATAATATGAAACTTGAAATTTTGATTTCACAGCTTGTCTATGGGGGGTTATAAAAAATTCAATGCAGGTCAGATCCTCCTTAATTGGATAGAGAAGTTGAACTGTTCAAGGTTCGTTAAAATGCAGCAGACGTGGTGGTTATGGGGGTGAGCTTTATTGAATTTCTTCAAAAAAGTTTTATAGAACCATAGTACCTTTGACCAGTTCTAGTGCTTCTTTGTATCCCCCCAAATTCATCCAACAGATTAGCTGAGTCATTTTGCTGTTGCTGGCTCCAATGAAAACTCCGTTGAGTCTACCGTTGGTACGTGATGGATATCAACTCCGGGGGAATAGCCATCCTTTTTTTTAAATCTTTCAAAGGCAACAAATTTTGAAGTTGGTTTTTATGGTCATCGTACTGCAATGGTTAAATTCTAGAGTTTAGGATTAAATAAAAAATCTCTGGGTTTTCATAAAATGCAAGATGCTGAAATAAATTGAGTAACTGCTCGTTATTTATTATTACGAGAATACAAGAAAATATTAAACCAAAACGAAATTGTTTGGCCATGAATTTCGATATTTTTAAGTCTTTATGGTCGGTTCCTTAATTTTCATCGTTAGTGATAAAATTAAAAGGACACTTGTAAAAATGTAAATGTAAATGAAGAACAATAAAAGTTTCCTTTTAAAAATAATATTTTGTGTAAAAGTAGGGTGATCTATAGATTACTCGAATTAGAATTTAAGTGTTTAATATTGTAGAAAAATTTCGAGGCCTTTAACCGACCCACGATTTAAGAAAAAACTAATGGATGATGCGGATGATGTTCAAGGTTAATAAAATGACAATCGTAAAAATTTAAGCATAGAGTACATACAAATATAATAATAATAACATACAGTACATACAAACATAAATATTTCGACCAAATAACTAATCGATATATGTAGCTAAAAAATTGATAACTATCATAAAAAATATTAATTTCTTATTTTGCCGGACATACTTTTTTGCATATAACCTTATGCTAAAAAGCAACTCATCCTTAATCGTATCATCTTCACGGTCTCCTTGAAATATGTTACAGTTTTCGTATACGTTTTTGCCCAGCATGAATCTAAATAATTTCCATTAAACCTTCACCATGAGGTGTGCAAGTAAAAATTCTGTTGGAAGGAGAAACACTTTTGCATTAAGAACATTTTTCATTTCTCTGACACGGTTCAGTGAAAAGCAGGTCCGTCAGTTTTTCTGTCGACCTGAATAAGTTTCTGGCACATACCTTGTCCATGTGAGAAAAACAGATGTGATGTACCTATCTAATTCGCGTGGGAGGAAGCATTACGTCATTATCCTGATGAATATGTCACATAAAGCCCAGAAAAAAGAAACTCACTTAAATTGATGTCGACATATAAAAAAATTGCTTATACAGTGGAGTAAAGAAAATTTTATTGCCAAGAATCCTCAAACTGATTATTCGTCCCAAAAGCAAAAAAGGTGGAATAAAAGGCCTAACCTGGGGAGCGAGAAAGAACTTTTGTATACTTATAAACCCCAGAAAGTAAGATTGTTTGCGAAGAAGAAAGAAAAACACAAGGGTGAAGGGAGCCAGAAAAGGACTGAGGCAACAAAAGGAAAATTTTTTGAAGTTAAGAAAAATAGAGAAGCACATCATGAGGAATATATTCCGCTAAAGGCAGACCCTTTTGGTCAGCTTCTCTGTAAAATAGGCGATTTTATAAAAACCACCTTCACGGGGTTATATATTCGAAGGAAAAAATCCGGGCTTATTCTAAAGAATATATTTTAAAAAAAGACCGGCGGTTCTGGATAATGCACATCGAAATTCATTGCTTTTATGAAAACCGTGCCCTTCCTCGCTATTCAGCAATAAGCACGCCCCAAAACTTCTTCAAAATGTCTCTATTGAATGCGGTGGGTAGAAGAGGGTCTATAAAATTTTATTCGAAGTCTTCTGAACTTCCATTATGCGATTTCTGAAGGCTGTCTAATCGCAAAACAAGATTTCAAGTATGTACGTGGAATCATGCAAATGGCTTTTACGTGCAACACTGCCTAATATCTCTGCCTGAAATCATTTCAACTGCTTTAGGAGAATTTCTTTGGAAAGTTGCATATCCCTTAATCCATCATTAATTCTTATTTTTCAGAATTCACTACTGTGAAAATGAGCGACGATGATCCGAAACAAAAATGAAAAACTATTTCTTATAACGCATGTCTTTTCTTTAACTTTAGCAGTTTAGTACAAATAAAGGTTAATTTAGGTATATCAAAATTGAATAACGAAAACAAGGTATGTAATAAAAGTGGCATTGTCTATTTTAGTAATATTACGAATCGAGTCACTTTAGACTGTAAAAATGTCGAGCTCGTAAACAATGGTAAGATATTTACAAATTTTACGGACGACGAATAGTTTTCGAGTTATAACTAGATAAATACATCATTGGGTAAGCGACGATTTGAATGCATTGTGCCATTAATTTTCTTTTTTACTTTATATCCAAAATTATATTCCACAATTCTCTTGCTTTTCCTTACGACATCGTTGCCCTTACCGAAATTGAATTAACTCCCAACATTTATAGTAATGAATTACTTCCCGCAGATTTTTCTGTTTTTCGTGCTGATGCCTGCGACGACGAGTTAACCCACAGTAACCGCAGTGTACTTCTTGCTGTGGTTAATGATTTCAGTGCCAGCCTTCACACTTCCTCTAATTCCTCAAGCTGTAATTTTGTCTGCGCCAAAATTACGCTAACCGGCAAATTCCTGTATATAATCTGTGCATACATTCGCCCCTCCCAACCGCTTGAGTCCTACAAATTTTCCACCGATGCGATCGATTCTATTTTTAATATCCTTGGGCCCAATGATGAAGTCATTATTCGTGGCGACTTCAATCTCCTCTGTCTTGAATGGCTTCGATCTGATGACAATCTCTACTAAATCCCTTCTAACGCCCTCTCCGATAAGGAAATTTTATTTGTCGACCGCTTCTCCGACTTTGGTCTCTTCCAAATTAGTGGCCTAACTATAATCTTGGCAGACACCTTGACCTGATCTTTTCCTCTGATCCTGTTAATTCGGTTGTTTCTCGTAGCACTCATCTTCTCTCTACCCGCGACCAGTATCATCCTCCACTCTTCCTAACCCTTGCTCTAGTACTCCCACATCTATACTCTACTTCTGAGACTTCTTACTACTTCAATTTCCGCAGGGGCGATTTTGGAAAATTAAATTTCCTTCTTTGCCAGTCGGCCCTACATTCCATCACAACTTACTCTCAGCTTTCTGTTGATGTCGCCCTGCTTACCACTGCACCAACTATGGACTTTTTGAGCCTCTCACCCGAATACTTCGGAAAGTCAACCGCCACCCTTTTTTTGACTTTCACTTGAGTAAATGATCTCTCAGGAATGACCTTAATTGTCCCTCCTAATGTTGCCTGTTCCTTTCTAACGTTTCTTTTTTTCTTAATTTGTTATTGTTTTTAATTTATTCTTTTATTTAAGTAAACTTATTGTCAGTAGCTTTTATTAAGCGATAAATAAATAAATAAATTAATTAAGAAATATTGTTACGTAAAATTTATATATAACCATTTGTACTCGTATACGTTTGATACTTGGTCAAAGTGATCCGTTTTCGGTACACATATTACAAAGGGTGTTAAGATTTATCGAAACAAAATGATATCGACAGGACAACTATCTGATTAAAGAGATTAAAGATGGTCTTGATTTTACTTTCAGATTTGCAGGAAAAGACTTGAATTTTGTGCAAACTTCCAGTTAATTTGACCTTAAGGGGTTACATGGGTTTTGAGGGCAAAAAAGGAAAAGCATATATTCTATAACTATTTTTGAACAAACTATTTATTTTATTTCAACTTATGGTATTAGAAAGAGTAATATTTTAACAATATTTTATGCAATTTTCATTGAAAAATATCAAAAAATGATCTGACGGGTGTTGAACTGCGAAAGGAGCTTCGAAAAAAGTACCTTCGAGTTTGGCAGGATAACTCGTGAAGGACCAATCTGAAATAAAACTTTGAATGTTTTCTTTTAGTAGATATGTATATTAAAAGTTCCTGTTTGAACGATGGATTTTGAAAAATAATAAAATTTGATTTTTTTACAAAGCTTCGTGCAAAAACTTGGTCACGTATTGGCTTGTAAAATGAGTTGTGGCCAACGAAAATAAAAATCCTTCGTTCAATCACACAATTTAAAAGTAGTGTTCAAAATTTTAGAATTTAGGGATTAATTCGTTTTTGAAATGTCTTACCTACCAATCAAGAAAATTCTGTATTGAGACGAAGTATAGAAGTTGCAAAATATTTTAAATTTTTTATTAAACTTCGGAAAAAGGGGATACCCATGTACTCGTATATATACAATATTTTACAACCAATTAGGTAGCTTCAAAGATGGATTTTGTTATATTTACATATGATACCGTGGGAACAAGACTGGCACTAGTTATGGTGATTAAAGACATCAAAGTCACAACAAATTTTTGACTCTGCCTACATTTACTTTCGGAAGATCTTAAACAAAGCTAAATGATTTTGGAAAATCCAGTTTTTCTCTTGCATATGACCGCGAAATCATTGCCTCGAGCCTCATGAGAATACTTTGAAGGATTTTAAATATTCAAGAGATGAGCGCGTATCCTTGAGGCGCAGCGAGCACCAGTATCTAAGAAAAGAATATATACGCATTAGATGAAAGCATGGACACAAAAGATAAGGTAACATATTTGCCGAAGGAGATCTACTCGTACATCAGCAAAGCACTGAATTGGTTGAAGGTATGTTAGCACTTAACACCTTACGAATCGCATTTCCCCTGGTGATGTCGAGGACAGGTACTCTCCTTTCTTGAGCTCAACATTTCAAATTCACTCCATGAATATCATGTGCTGATTGTGCTTGTTGTTGGACGTCCCAATATCTCGGGAGAATTTAATTTCTACTTAAGCTTAGCTGGCAGGGATTATCTTGTCAAAAATTATGCATCCCTTTTCACGATAGAAGTTTCTTCTGTACCTGATTGCTTTCCTCTCCTCGATTACGGGGTAGAGGAATGGAAGTAAAGACAATTTTATGTTAGTTTTTCGTATTTTCACGACAAAAGATTACTAAGATTGGTCTATTCAACACGAAACATTATTTTTCTGATGTCGAATCATGCTATCTCCGCTAACAGGGAAAACTTTATTTTGCGTATATAAGCGTAGGAGTTCGTCTCTCGCAAGATGTTCTTTTGCCTATTCAATTTAATTCTTGCCACAACTTTTACAGATGCTTGTTAAGGAATAAAATTAGACCGCCCCCATTTAGCTGAGCTGATTAAGACAGCTTCTTTTATGGTTTTTGTTTTTATATCAAGAAAAAGAATGTTTCGGTAAAAGCCAATCTAGAAATCCCTATCCAAGGAAGCGACTTCATTAGCATACAAAGGTGACGGGAGAAAATTGTTGACACGAAATCGTTCCAAAAAATTAGGGTTTCTCTTGCTAATTAATCGCATGCTTTGACGCTGTTAGCACAAGAAAAGTCGACAAGTAATAAACTCGTCAGTTAAAAAGATACAGGCGAAGCTCCTTATAAGCCCACATCTATAGTTAACGAAACTTTCGCATTTAAATGCAAATAAGGAGTTCTGACATAATTTCACTTCAGCGGGTGGCGTTTTGGTATCTTACAAGTTAACGAAGTGATTCAAGTACGCCATATCTGATAGTAGGAAGATTTATTTCTACCGGCTATTGTGGTGGTTGGTTCTGTGGGTCAAATACGGCCCATGGGATCATTTATCATTTAATCTTCAGAGCAAGGACAATAGTAGTTAATTTAAGGGCCTTTGTTGCTAGAACCGACACACATTTTATTCGCTCTATAAAAGAAACTTGCTTTTTTCATTAGTCACTTTTAAAATTTCATTATTATTTCAAAATTTTAATTTTTGCTTTGTATTTTTGTACAACAACTTAAGATTTTGGCTATCACTTGAGCAACATTATAAGGTCCTGAATCAATCCGCTATTTTTTAATGATTTTACAAAACTGGCAAAAATACGGTGTTTTTTTACTCTACATTTTCCACTTTCATTTACAAATCCGTAATCTACAGAAAAACTCCTATAGAAATGGTTTTCCAATTATTTAGAGAAAAATTTGCTGCTGATCAGGGCTATTACATGAACTTTTTTTTATAGTCTCTGAAATATGCTCAAATTCTTGTAAAATCACTTATAAGGAAAATGTATCTTCCGTCTTGTCACGAGATATTCTTCTTTTTTAAAGTTCTAATATTGAAATAAATAAATATTCATCACCATAATACGGCGACATTTTCAAACTTGCCAAGAAGTAATATTTGATGTTTCAATTTAAATTGTACATGTTAAAATCTACAGAAAAAAAATCAATTATAACAGCACCAAGAGTAATTCATTACAGAACCAAAAAGTTCAAGTTTATGTACCTTTTCTCTTTCTACTTGATTCCTAGTTTCAAATTCTTAAGACTTGTGGAAAATTAATTAGGTTCTCTAAGTTGAAGCGAAGCAATCACATCAAAAGTTTTACCTTAACAAATTGTAACATAGCTTTGGGAACCCTTTACAAAATTTTAAAGATTTTTCGTCCATAAGGGAAAACTCTCATTTCTCAAGCCACTCAAAACCAACAGATGAAGCCTCCTTGAAATAGCATACTAAAATTTTGTAGCCACTTGTTCAAACAAAAATTGGTTCGCCGGTTATTAATTAATAGTTAGACTACTAGTTATGTCTAGGACTACAAATATGTTGGCCATTATAAGAGCTGCCTTGACAATCTACTCGTGTTTTCGGCGACAACCATTTAAACCAATAGTTCTAGCTTTTGTGTCCGACGACACGTGCGACCAAAACCACTTTCGCCCTGAAACTTTTGAGTGATTGGTCCTGGGAGAGGACAGGGTGTAAGTGGTTAACGTGTGGTTTGTCCTGTGGTTGTTGCTTTAATTAGAGGCATGCGAAGCATTTGCTCGGGCAATAACCCTGCATACCCCACCCACACTGAATTTGGTGCCAGAATCCAAAATTGCATTAATTCTGCATTCGTAGATTTTCCAATTCCAATTTCAACATTTGATTACGATGGAAATTGATCTGCAAAAGCTTGTTACTCGCAGAGTAAAATGTATTTTGATGGTGTAATTGCAATTCAGAAGTTGTTTTATTTATGCAGTAATACCGCAGTCGAAGGATGATTTTGTTACTATTTCCTAGAGTGGTAATATCCAGCAACAGAAGTTTTAGTGGAGTTACAGAACTGAAGTGGATTTTTCACGCATGCATTTGCTTCGAAAGCTGTATGTATGCCAAATGATAAAAAATAAAATGAAATGAGTTTATTATAAAGAAATTTTATCAATTAAAATAACAAGTTCTACTCAGTATTTTGGGAGATTGTAAAATTCAACGCACTATTTTATATTAAGTAAAAGTTATATTTTAAATTTCTACATTTTTAAAATTTACATATATTCTGTTAATTGCTAATCTTGAGTTTAAATAACCAAACTAAAACGTTGTTATTCTGTTTTAGCTTTACGAACTTTAACTTAACGTGTTTCACATTTAGTTTCACCGACGCACAATAGGCTTTAAAAAATAGGAAAATTAGTATTTTTTTAAAATTTAAATAAGTGATGAGGGTGTTTTAGGAACATTCCCAAGGGGATTAATCCGAAAATTAAATTTTAAATTTTGTTTATACGTTTACACTACGTACAGGATGACGGCAAAATTGCGGACAAAATTAAAATCTTGAAATTATCTTCCTTCTCGGAATGTTTAAAGGCAATATAAAATAAAATTGTTAGGACTACGTAGTTTTAATTTTCTAAATATAGCTCTTTCGGATGCATACTAATTTTTCAATTAAACTTGAATTTAAAACAGCTGCTACTTCTATTTGAGATTATATGAAAATGTTGCGAATTTTATGGTATCTTTGAGTTGGCACATAAATTAACCGATGAGTGAACAACAATAAACATATCAGTTATTTTAATAGTGATTTTATAATTCTATTATACTAAGATACCACATGCTAATAGCCTCTGCTTACACACATTGCTATTACATTTTCAAAACCGTTTAAATCATATGAAATATTGTGCATATTTATCATATTTATTCCTAAATCCAAGTCGTGTACTCAATGTACTCTGGTATTCATTGATTTGCTCCTCTGAGTCAATAACCCTTTTTATGATTATATTATAAGAATTTTAAATTTTTTAATTATCATATCGGCTTTTTAACATTACTACGATGTACCACAGTCTAACTTACTTACTTACTTAAATCTAAATAAATCTTTTGAATAGAAATGAGTAAAACGATTGACCAACTTTAAAGTTAGAATCACATTGTTTACCTGTTGATTTCTCTGATATGAATATGAATAGATATCTTCTGACTATCTGAGTTGCTATGAGATACTACAGCTTAGACTAGGCTGGGTGCTAAACATTTTAATAATTTTGCTCCTGGATACTGTATTCCTAACAAAGCCAATCTATCATACATATTTATCTAGTTTTAAGGCACCATAATCCATTTTAATGTTTGGAATCACAAATAAGTTACTAAACTTCAAAATGAGAAAGTTTAAAATAAAATTACATAATAGTTAGCGTGCAGAGTTTTGCAGATAAAAATTGATTGTCGTAATTAAGATATATAAGTTACAGAACTTAATGATGTCTTTGGGCCGGTGGTGTGAATAATTTGTTTGTTTTCGGTTTCACAATTCGTTTGCACGAGATCATTGAGAGACTCTTAAAAAAATTATCACCATTCCATTCTCCAAACCTAAGCAAAGTATAAATTTTTGACCGACTTTTGAAATTTAAATGAACAAAACAAGAGCAGACCAAAGCAATTCAACGAGGCTTAAAATATTTGAAGGTGCGGCCGGCATACCATTTAAAAGTTTTCCACGACGTGATTTCTTCCAGCATAAATATTTCCGGTGTAGAAAGAAAAAAAACCTTAAGGGTTGTAAATGTTTCACCCCCGTTAATGGATGAGAGATTGAAATACTTTTTGATTTTTTGAACGTTAAAGCTACTTTAGAAGTGATTTCCTTGCTTTCTTACTGAATGAGTGTTTTGTTCATAAGTAGATTAAAAGTTGAAGATTGAAATCTGCAAATGTGGATTAAAAGAGTTCGTTTTATGTACGTTGTATTATCTCTTAACAATAACTCCTTCTAGCAAAATTAAATTTCTGATTTCTATCAAAGAGCCTATTGAGAGCAATTCATCTTCTTCAAAGGGACAATTTATCATCCTCAAGTCCAGTTACTCATTTTACCCGATGGTCCCCTTCAGAGAAAAGGTCATATAGTGGGCATTTGCCCTTAATCTCCAGTTTTGTGCTGAATTTTTTAATTCATATAATTACTCAAAGAATACCTCCTGCCCAAGGCGTAATTTGAAACAACAGATGATGTAGCAATCTCTTAGTTGCTTTTATATGGCTATTTAGTGGAGCCTGTATTTAGGAAATCGCACTGAGATGGGTATTGCTAGCATATGAACCCTAAACCAATTTAGGCAAGTAGCTTTAGTGATATAGAGCATTAACTGATAAGGGTTAATATCCTAGTTGAAGAGCATTGAAAATATGTACATATGTATATTTATTCAGTAAAAGGTTTCCGTCGTCCTCTTTGTAATTAGTAGATTAATAGCGTTCGTTGGACGATACAAAATATAAGGTAAACTTTGTCTATAGAAGATTACAGTTTTTAGCGCCTCTTGTTTATTTTTTGGGTTCTATTAATACCAAATTTGAAATGGTTAATTATATTTTGATACCTGCCTTTCTTTTCAAGATATAGAAACTCAAACAAAGACTATATGAGCTGAATTTTTGCATATATTGTAATTAGAAGTTTATTATAAAAATCTATTATATTAAAGTTATACGCTAATCTTGAAGAGTTTGTTTTAATAAAGGATAGCATTTGAATTATACCAGTTAACTCAAAGTTTTATCATTATCAATTTGAATATGCCGTTTTCATTCATTTTACAGGTAAACCGAATCGATATATAATTTATTGTTAGTCGTAATTAATTCATTAGGCAACAGGAGCAAGACTGGGACAGCGTTGTTTATTTTTGGTATCTAAGTAGCAAACTCTAAAAACTAAATCTGCTGTTAAAAAGTATAGGGATGAAATTATATCAGTTTTTATTTAAAAACGGTTATTAATCACCCTATAGTTTAGAAGAAATACATGCCATGATGCATGACATATTCAATAGAAAATATCTGCTTAATAAAGTTTTAACAGTTTTTGTAGGGTGCATAGTTACTGAGCTATAGGGTGACTAATAACCACATATGACGAATGTTTTATGTTTCGTTATTTAGGAAAATGGGAACGTTTGTAATTGAAGTTTTGCAACTTAACTTTTAAAAGGCTTTTTGAACATAATTAGGTATGTATTTAGTGCATGGACGAAACCATAAGCCCTGTTCAACACGTTTTACTGTACAAGAAATATTTATTCCACGTCAGCAATTAGCTGGTATATACTTTTGTTATAATCGAGAAGTATACATCACGTAAAGTTTACTAATTCATATTTCATCTCCTATTATGCATAGCAGAGGACGTCATGTATGTGACGAAGGAATTAAAAGTGCAAATCACTTAATTCCAGTGATGAATGGGAACGACCCAGGGATGTCCGCAATGGATTAGTTCTGCGAACCCATCAGATGAACTACCACCGGGTGTTGCAATTTGTGCAATTCGGTCCAGATGGAGGTGGGTAATGCGTCCTTATCTGTGCACTGAGGCGACCTTAATTGAATTTCATGGTGAATCGATTTTTATTGGCCCAACACGACTTGAGCATCTCATGAAATTTTAATCAAGTAGATCCGTGCTGCACCGGGGCCAGATTCTTCTATCTCGACTTGTCGCTTTTATTTTATATGCAAGAAACGTCCTCTTTGCATTGATTTAGTTTCACATCTTCTATTTTATGAGAGCGGAAGAGACTCAAACTTCCTGTAAAATAACATATTGAGGAAGTCAGAAAATTTTGCAATTTATATTTCTTAAGATTTTACTTGGAAATCTGATTTTTACTATTCTATATATAAAGATAACATAAATCATGTAAATATTTAAGTAAAAGCAGCTTCAAAATAAATATTCCTAAAGTACGCAATTTTCTGAGACGCTGATTTCAATGTTTTCTATATTTATGAATTCAAGATAAAAATGCTATTTGAAGATTTTCGCAGATATTTGTTTGCATTAAGTTGACAAAATTTAGGAGTTTAAGTTGGTAGGCTATAAAATTTTGAGCATAAGTAATTTTTGAGCGTATTTCATGAGCAGTCATTTTTTATTTTATTTCATCCCTTATCTTTGAGAAATATGCAATAAATCTGACACAAAGCCAAAGTATAAGCACTTGAGAATCGTGTAAAAATAACAACAGGAAATTTTTATTTTCTTTGTGATATTCTAGGTGAATATTTCAGGGGAGAATAATTGCTTAAATCTTATATCCGACCAGATATCAAGCGTCTTAAAATATCTACCAGGTTTCAAATAATAAATTCTCTCAGGTGGTAGGTAGAGTAAATAAATCTGTTTGTGCCATAAAATAAAGTGAAAAATATTTCCTTGGAGAATGCCAATCCTTTGAGATACTATCTTAAGGGATATTGTGAAGTAAATGTAGTGAAATTGCTTTTGAAACGCTATACTGTTCTGCAGTGCAGGGTGTCAATATCGAGAATACCAAGGGGCAATCTAATACTACAAATGTCTAAAGATAACATTGCTTAAAAAATAAATTGCAGCTCCAACTGAGGATATTCGAATAAAGCATTTATTCAGTAATAAAAATTGATTCTCTCACATTTTCGATGTAACATTAAACGACTTATTCGACTCCAGAAGAATCTGAAGTTTATGAATTGCTGGAAGTGAACATGACTGCTATGACTGAGCACCATAAACTCATTTTTGCCAGAGGTGTTAAATTCTTAACTATTTTCATTCAAGACTAGACACTTCTAACAGAAAAGATTATCAATTAATGCTTGAATATAAAACATCTCAGTCATGTACGAGTATAGTTGAAATTTAAATACCTAGGTACATTTTTGTAGCTTATAATCAGGAGTATACTATCACTTGAAGTCTAAAATCTAATCTATATTTACTAACTTAATTGAAAACCGTTTATTATAGGGCTATTGTTGTTAGAATATACAATAGATAAGAATTATTATTTAGATATTGAAAATGCAATTAAAATACATTTAAAAATTCTCAATCTGTAAAAAAAATGATTAATGACTTAATTCTTAGCGACCTTTGATATTATCTTTGTAGCACAATTTGCCATCTAGTGAATAAATATGAATCAAGTGGTACTATTTCTGATATCAAAGTACCAATGAGAGAAAGAAATGCACGTAGTGAAGACAATATTGCTACTGTTAATGAAAGTCTACATGAAAGTCTAAATTTGTCAATTTTTCGCCGATCTCAGGAATTAGGCATTTCTCAAATATCTGTATGGTATATTTTGCGCAAAGATTTAGGTTTACATTCATATAAAATTCAGTTGATTCGAGAGCTAAAGCGAAATAATCATAAATTTCGTTGCAGATACACTGATTGGGCTTTCAGTCATCTCGAAATTGATCCTCATTTTGCTAAAAAAATTATCTTCAGTGACAAAGCACGTTTCTAGTTGAATGGCGTGCAATGGTAAAAAAACATTGATTGTTTGGTGTGATTATGGTCTGGTAGGATCATTGGTAGATTCTTCTTCAAAAATTATGTAGGGGACATATTTACTGTTAATGGAATCTATTACAGAGTTTAATTAATTTTGGAATCCCAAAATTTATGATATTTATACAGACAATATGTGGTTTCAACAAGATGGTGCTAGATATCATACAGCTAATGAAACAATTTGCTGAAGGATAATTTTGATGAGTCCATTATTCTGAGAAATGGATCAGACTTAATGCCACTGGATTTTATATTATGGGATTGTGTAAAGTCAATGTGATATGCCAAGCATATTTGATATTGATAAAAAAGACTCCTTCAAATTGTATAGAACTGTTGTGTAATTTCAGTTCAAAGTTATTATATACTTTTTTAATTAAATTTATTCCGTTATTACGTATCTATAGTACTGAGTTTTAAAATTCATTATTTTAAGCAAGCGAAACTAAATAATGTATAAAACCGTTGATGCTTCTAAATAATTCGTAAGGGAAAATATTTTAAGGGATTTGCTGGAGAAAATATGACTCTTGGGATCGCTCGTTTTTTCTGTTTTTGTGTTTAAGCTATCCCTACTTTTATAAAGCCCAAAAGGAATTCAACAAACCTTATCAAGTATATGGAGGAAGTTTAAGAACTTTAAGGACAATTAAGTTAATTTAATAACTCAGTCGTAGAATGGGGTTCTTATGACATTCAAACAATTGGTTCCCTTCTTAACTTTGGTAATTTACCGAAAGGGCGAACGTTCTTCACCGTAGGGAAAGGAAAATTGAAGAAAATCCCCCTAATTTTGGAATTTTGGGGGAGTTTTTTCTAAGGAAGCAACGAATATCCGCAAATTTTATTAACAGCGCTTTCCATGTGTTTCAGCTGATTATGCCCATTAGGAAAATTCTCACCTGTTTATAAGAATTTACTTTTCTCACGCCGAATAACTTAGCGTTTGTGAGAAAATACGATAAGCTTTTTTTTTGGCTTAAATTCCCATTCACTTAGATTTTTTTCGGTTTATAAAGAAACACCCAACTTCTGGTTAAGAACTTTAAATGTCGCTATTCCCGTCATTCTCAATTTTTTTAGGTATTTGAACTTCTGGCGTAACAAGTCCTATTCGGTTCGTTTACCTGTCTCGTTAACTCTCCTGTCTCTCCGGGTTTTAAAAAAAAAAAAAATTCCATAGAAGGGGCTTGCTAACTCATTGCTAAAGCAAATCCCCAGGAGGTGTTATAAAAGTGAAACAGGGACGAGCCTCCGGATGCCCATCGACCATCTTCGTAATTTACCAAAAAATTATGTTTTCCCAGTTTTCACGAGCAATTCTAGTCCCTTTCGATATGAAAACGATTCAAGGATAACCGTTGGGGCAAGCTGAGAATTTGAATGATGGCAGCGGAAAAAATATCGATTTGCCCAATGTTCACTGAACTTGTGATTTTGGTGGTGGCCCAAAACCTGCGGGTAGCTTTGGGTTAATTAAATTGATCGGCGTGTGAAGCCGGAACAGCTTGACGATTTTAAGGACGAATATTTCACGTTGAGCAACTTGTCAAATCAAGTTTAACTGCTTTTCACTCAATGATGAGTGGAATTGCGGCGGTTTTAGTACCTGTTACCTTGATTTAATGAATTTTATTTATTGAGTGTGATTGAAACATTAAAATCACTTAATCTTTTACATATTACATTTAAAAAGTTGCATAATGGATTCATCCTATTTTCTTGATAGAAATAGAGATAGTAGGTTAGGTTAGGTTAGGTTGCTGTGGCTGCCTAAAAAGGCACACTTAGGCCAATTTTGGCCCATTGTGTTACCACGTAGCGCAGGAGACCATGGTTATTCGTGGGATTCGAACCCACAGACTCTGGGACGGTAGGACAGCGCGCTAATAACTGAACTATCAGAGGCCCCAATAGAGATAGTAACTCTATCTATATTACGAACTAAAATATTCAATTCATTAAAAACAAAATACGATTACGCTTAGTAGACAGCTACATCAGATTAAGAAAATAATAAGGGTTTTGTTTGTTTCAAATAAGCTACCACCGAATTGTTAAATGTACCATGTGAAAACAGTTTTTTTGTGGATCACAACATTATAAAGTATTAATGTTTACCAATAAAGATTTGCGCAAACTAAGTTCAATGTGCAATAAACATATCTTATGCTCAGTTCTAAAATAATAGACTAAGTAAGAAAACGTTAAATCGTAAAATTTAGCAAATTTGACAACTCTTTACAATGGTATTCCTCTCGATTTACGGCTTTAGTTTAAAAGTCTTCTATTACTTTAAATGTCTCTCCTTGAATTTCTTGATTTGCATTTAGGGGGTGCGTCAGATTCAATTCATAATAGATTGAATATTTAAAAAAAAAACTGTGTACTGAATTATGCATATCTCCTTTTTTTAACATTGGTTTGAATGGTTTGGATCGACATTAAATTCCAAGGTACATTCAATTTTTTAAGAGAGCCGCGAAAACGAGTATGATATTGCCTATACATATATAAATTTTGAATCTTATTTAATCCTTTTTAAAATTAAAAAAAAGAATAGGAACTTCCCAATTTAGCACATATTATATATGTAAAGCCATGTTCACGTTTAGAAACATGCACTGGGACTTGTATTGTGATTTTTACAGAATTAGTATCAAGTTTTGTATGAGCACATTTCTACAAATCAATTGACATGTATAAATTTGCGTTTTATATTTACATGCGTTTACCTAGTATACAAGTACATTTAACTCGTAAATTTGCGTCATCGGTACGGTTAGTGTTAATACATCGCTTAAAAAGGGCAGCTTATATTTAAAGGACTTACTTTGTTCCAGTTATCCGCTCTGAAGTGCCGATGAGCTTTAGCGAAGGATAGTCTCACTTTTTTCCATTTTTGGAATCAGTTTAGACTTTTTTATGGTTCACTGACATTTTAAATTCGCTTTATTGCAATGATGTCTGAGCGGACGCTTTGAAAACTCGATTCCTTTGATTCTTAGAATATTGCGGATTTACCTTAAAGGTACAGAGCGATTTGCGGCTAGTGTACTAACTATTATCCGATCTCTTCTTGGGGTCCTTTGAGGATGAAAGGAATCACCTGGTCTTTACCATCCCGGTATTTCTTTCCCAATTTAATTATACTGCAATGGCTTACGCCCTCCTACCTAGCGGTTTCCAAGAGAGAATATCTTTTGCCTTTAAATACGAGTACTGCCTAAATAGCTGACATTTTTTATGATTTCTTTCCCATTTTCTAAAAATTATAGTAGATAGATTTCGATATTCAAAAGCAGAAAATTTGAAAAAGCCTACCTACTTTGGTGTCAGTAGTTTAAGTGACTTTTGCAGCTGCTTAAAGTGATAGGCGAAAATCACCTATCAGGTGAGTTCTGCTCCATTATACGTGTATATCATCATTTATCCTTCTATGGGCAAAAAGACATGATATCATGAGGTTGTGGCATATGTTGAGAATTAACAATTTCACCTAGGGTCTAATATTGGGGCGGAAAGGATATACAAGTTTTACTTGAAAAGTTAAATAGAATTGTTGAATGTGAAATTTCCCCCGGGCAACTTTACTCAAACTCCTTCTCAAGTTGAAAAGTTAGCCCGCAGAATTCGGACAGACCCAAAAGACTTTTCCTTAAAAGATTATCTTCATATACATAGAACATCTTTTGGGTATTCTTAGTACAGATTTGACGCTTCTCGAGTGTGCGATATACAAATGATGGTGTTCTGCATAAATAAGGCGGCTTCCGCAATTTTGTTTTTGGATTTCGCTGGTATATCCTGCGGGTAATACTACCAAATCTGTCAAGGATAAGTGATATGAATGGAAGGCAAGACAACTGCCTTTATCTCTTTTTGCGTCTGGTACAATCCTCTGAACGTCTGTGAGAATAATAGCGGCATAAACAGCCCCCAGCTACAGTAGACTTCAATTTAAGTAATGTTGCCCTTACTTTTGTTTTTCAGATGCCTGCCATCCGTACGAGCCCTTCAAGTGTCCGGGAGACGGGAACTGTATCTCAATTCAATACTTGTGCGATGGAGCTCCAGATTGTTCCGATGGGTATGATGAGGATATGCGGCTCTGTACAGCAGGTAGGTAGCCCTCGGAGTCTAAAATCTATTTAATGCGCGGAAAAGTCCTAAGGTCGTTTCTCGCGAACTTTGCAACTTTGCTGGCAATGAGCCTGATAACAAGAATATACGACTCCATCGTTTATTGCAATTAAAGTAAAGTAAGATGTACCTTGCCTCGTTTTGTGAAAGAGGAAGCCAGTAATGTTAATACTCGTAAAATACCAAATCTGTGCCCTTTGGGCACTCTGCCAGAAATCAGTTCAGACATGGAATCAATTTCCACATCAAATGGAAACCTCTGCACGGTATCGATTTGAGCAGTATGTCATGAATGCGAAATGTTTTTCGTATATTCATACAGCTCTAAGCTAAACCACAACCTCCATTAATTAATTTATTAATGTATTATTATTGTTTTTTGGTTGTTTGGAAAATTCCGCGATATTAAATGACCATCTTAAATGAAAAATTTTTTCGTTTAATTCGTTATTTTTAAGTATATAATAATAAAGCTAAAACCTTAAGGTAGAACAGCAATTAAAGTTCGAAACTATTTGAGTGTTAGTCCTTTGTAGTTTTTGGGCAGGTAGTCCTGTCTTTAAAGTCACTTTTTCGGATCCATAATGTAAATAAATAGCATTTATATATATATACACCATATTTTTTCGAGGTTAAGCATTGCCCAAAATTTATACGTTTGCTGCTTAGGAATTGGGTGAATGTTTCAATTTGTATAAGAAAACTTAAAAAGTAAAGTAAATTTTATTCAATATGGTCTATATTTTATTCTTCTATTATTTTATTTGATACTACTAAAGTGATACATTCGATTCCATATATGAATTCTGTAGCTTACTGTACTAATAATAGGATAATTGCTTTCATTAACTATGGAGAAGGAGCGAAAAGGTCATATCATAAATTGTATATGGTATCGAGTTCGTTCCCTTAAATAAATTAAACTCTATTAATAATTGGCAGAATTTATTAAGTAATAATTTGAAATTCAAATTTTCAAAATCGTTATTTTCCGTCTCTTTTCTGTTGGCAACCAATCCCAAATGGTTGGCTCTGTATTAACTGAATTAGGGAATTAAAGTCTTTTAAATAGCCGAAAAGGTTAATTTTCTCTATTGCGAGTGGTGTTCTACCATTTCACCTAGAACATTAAGTCATTATAAATATTAACCAGAAATTGGCCTCGGGCGACAACCTTCTTCATCGGTTCAAGTTGACAGCAGGTTAAGACCAGTTTAAGGTCATAGAAGATGCCTTGGAATTTCTGCTTCATTAGAAAAACGTCCTTTTTCCGGCTCTGCAAGCAGGTCTGGGTCGGGTTTACAAATTGGATTCCTTAAGGTGCTCTGGCTCTGTCTGAAGTCAGTTCTTCCAAGAAAATTGAAATCCACCCACGCGTGACTTCACCGCGAAGAAAAGTGTAATATATTCCAGAGCTCTGTCCTTCGCCAACTAAGACGATGAGTGGGATTCGACGTGAGCAATGTTGAGCCAGAAACATAAAATGTGTAAATATGAAATCAGTACGTTTTTCGGAACACATGTCTTACCATGACGAATACCGGTGGAAATCATTTCGGGATATAACTGAGAACCTCTATGATTGTGTTAAATTGCGTTCGTGATGTCGTTAAATTTGCTATTGAGGTACGTATGCCCGCCATTTGAATTTATAGGGAAACTTGGCTCGTCAGTGGGAAATCCCAGCAATATGGTGGTAATAAAGTGGCTTTTCGTAAATTCCTCGAATTAAACGTTGCATATAAACTAAAACTGCCGAACGACCATAATATAGTTGTTTGCGCGATAGATAGATAAATGTTGCGGCTTAAGGGGGACTAGGAAAAGAGTTTAGAAACTTTTTTAAATTTATTTATTTCGTGTTAAGTAATAATTCAGTGAAAATAATACAATTTCTCGGAAACTATTTATAATTCTAAAGTTTTTTAGTACATAATTGTTACAAGACTATCTACTTTTAGTTTAAAGTTTAAATTACATCCTTTCCCCACAAAGACCCCACATTGTATGATTTATGAATGATAAGCCCATTAAAGTTTAGGCTCTGAACTTTATAGTGAGACATTTCCAAAATTATTTTGGACGGAAGCTGGTTGAATTTCATAAATATAAAGTAATTGTGTAAGAAATAAGAGATTTAAAAACTATTTATCAAAATGTTGGTGAAATATGGTAGAAAGTAAGTGTTTACAAAAAACTAGACAAATATAAAAATATTCTTCAAAACGGACAACAATTTAATGGTCTGTCTCATCGCGAGTCAAATAAATTTGATTTTAAAATTATTGATAAAATTGTGTAGTTTTTTAGACATTACAAATTTTATTATTATATTATAATATTAATTTATTATGTACGTATTTTCATATACTCATTGACTCATTGTTCTCTAAACATAATAGATATGTACATATTTCATGTTGATCTATTGTAAACATTTTCAACAAACTTGAATAAATAATAAATGGCCCATAATATTTTTATGATGTTTGCTAAACGAGCACATTGGGTAAATAAATTATGCTTAACCGGAGTATGAGTTTTCAGGATACAGGAGATTACCAACTTTTGCCATTAATGATTCATTTTCACTCTGTTGTAGTACAGAAAGCTAGGTGGTAATGTGGCCAGAACATTAATTTGCGACTTAATTGAAATCATCAAAACCACAAACTCCAATTCATCCGTTGAGTTGGGTTTTATTACTAATAATATTATTTATTTAATTTATACTTATAATACAAATTAAATGAGTTCAAGTTTATTGTCCGATGGATATTTTTGAATGAAAAACGAAAAGATATTATTTTTTATTCTTTCTAACTAGGGGAGAGTGAAGTAAGATGGGGTGCCTTTAAAATCTCCTAAATCTAATTACGATATCGATAATATATTTATTATAAGTAGTCAATTTGTCCCTGTCAATGCTATAAATGATATCGAGGTAGGAAGTCTCATCAGATCTCAGATCTACAAGTTAGAGAAAATTCCCTTTTGCTCTGATTTAATTTGATTTGATATTAAAAAGGGGAAAGATTGGCTAGTTGAATAAAGATGAAATTCTACTTACCTCATCTTGCTCCTTTGGGCGATTCTACACGAAAATTTAATTCTTATTGTATTTTTTCTATTTATTTCGGTTTCGGAATGGTAAGAAATTGTGTTTACAAAATTATAATAATAAACTGGACCTAGTGCTTAGGTATAACCCATCTCATTCCCTGGGCGGGGCAAAATGTGTTGATCTGTTTCTATTATAGTAATTAATAAGAAGACTGATAATCAAAGGTTTACACCATAAGGCATTAGTTTCGAATATACTAAACAACGAAGTTCTATTAACCATAAAATCCAACTTCGCCTATGTGTTATCAGATAAAAAATTAAAGAAGTAGGTCAAGTGCGATTTTAAGTTAATGTCTTTTTATAGACTTTTGTCTCGATTTGCCAAATTTGAATATAAAATACTATTGACTATGTCGTATGGGGCCCACTATATGAAGTTATATTTTAGCAAAGAATACATTCTGCGAAAGAAAAAGAATAAATTTGAAAATCTTTCTTTTAATTTCTAGCTAAACGACCGCCAGTTGAAGAAACGGCATCATTTCTTCAAAGTCTGATAGCATCTCATGGACCTAATTATTTGGAAAAATTGTTTGGCAGCAAAGCACGTGATGCTCTCGCACCACTTGGAGGAGTTGAAAAAGTTGCGATCGCATTAAGTGAGTCACAAACGATAGAAGATTTTGGAGCAGCACTTCATCTAATGAGGTAAGATCTGATCGTAATATTGAACATGTTCCTTATTTTATAATTTATTTTAATTTATTAGGTCAGATCTTGAGCACCTTCGATCGGTATTCATGGCAGTTGAGAACGGTGACTTGGGCATGCTAAAATCTCTTGGAATAAAAGATTCTGAGTTGGGGGATGTTAAATTCTTCCTTGAAAAGCTGGTGAACACAGGTTTCCTCGACTGAGTAGCACCAGATCCAGCTTCCAAATATTACTATTCCGTTCCCATAAATCCCGGTTTCTATTCTTATTTGGGCTCCTACATGGACAGCTACAGTTATTAGAATTTTATTTAGTCCCGCCCTATGGTTCTTTATTTTTTCCTGTTAATTATTATTAATTTAAAAAAAAAAAAATTATGTTGCAGAAAATACCAAAAAAAAAAAGTTTCAACATGATTTCGAATGATTTGCCTTTCGTAGGCTTGCCTACAGCACTGCACAGTCTTGCTATCTACTGACACAAGTAAGACTGGCAGGCTTACCAACGAGCACCCTTCCGAGACATCTATGCAAAATTCGCTCAAGGAAAACTGGCGAAATGTCTAGAATTTTATAATTAAAAACTAAATAAGCCGCGACTCAACCGCAAGCCAAGAACTCAAAACTCACACTAAAAAGGAAGCAGGATCGGCACGGACAATGAACTAACTACTCAGAGCGCTCTGCGCTTGGGAGCGAATCTAATTTATAAAAAAAAAAAAAAACAACTATTACTAAGTGTAATTTTTCGATATCTTTATAAGTTTAGCTCGTGGTTTCAAGATCACGTTGTAAATGGTCAAGTTTCACAAGATTCTTGTTAGGGCAACGTGAGGTGCACCTTCGGATCGTTCTTAAGACAGTATCTGAAATGTACTTCTAGTAGCCTATTTCTCTTCAATTATATTCATGTCGTGCTGTAATATAAAATAAGTCTTCAGATTTTCTGTAAGGAGTTCCACTTTTAGTAATTAAGTGAGGAATGCGCGCGGGACTTTGCGAGGGAGAGAGAGAAAAGAAGTCCTCTACTCGCCGAGGAGGGGTAAAGACGATGTGATGCCAAGGAAGAGACCCAGGTGAATCTTTACATGTCATGTGATACGTGTTACTTATGTCCTAACGTAGTACTTAGAGATATTTAAAAGAGATACAAAAGATTCGTAGCGATCTATTTATTATACACGTAGCCTAGTAATCCAGAGGATTATTACTATATTTGCGGAAAAAAAAACGCATATACTCACATATCACATAGTGCTAGAACGATAGTATTATATTATTATATTGATGCAGCTACAAAGCTGTAGTTTTCAATTAAAAAAAAATGATTACCTGCATCTTAAGTGTCTAGTACTCCGCTAGGGTAAAATAGTAACGTAAGCAGGCAGTACCAACGCATATATTCATACATATCACATCTAGTGTAAGCACTGACACCGAAAGCAGCATTAAACTGCGATCGATTGAATATCCCTAAGATTTATAGTCTTTAGAAAGTTAAGAAATCTTTACAAAACATATCAGTGCTGGGTTTCGGCCTGCACCAATCAATTTCTGCTTAATGTATATTTACTTAAAATTATAAGAACCAAAAACAACACGAGGTTAAAGTGGAGTTACGTACCTTATGCTAGCTAGTAGGAGGCACCAAAGCGTGCAAATCATTAGCCTTTCTACTGTCTTTTCTCGAATTAAGATTTTCCATTTATTTCATCTTCTATTTTTTTTTTTTTAAACATAATGTAGAACTGAAAGGGCTGATAAACTTGCAATTTTAGAGGCTTTTCATGTTGATTACTCTCCATGACTAGGTCTTATAAACTTAACAATTAAATTAAAGCACTAATATTAACAGTTTAGAGTTTTATATTTTTCATTTTGTTGGTACAAAATTATATAATAAAAAATTCGTATATGTCTCGAGCAAAAATAATAAAATTTAAATTATTTTCGAAACTTTTTCTAAATTTACTACTAAAAAAAGTATTTCAACATATATAAGCCATGAGAATTTCAAAATATATATATAACAAACAAATGAACAGGTTTTCATATACATAAAAAGGTATATAAATGTATCAAAGCCGTAAATTGGGTACAAACATTTATACAATTATGAAGTTGCTCAATATTCTAATACTCCTATTTTTATTGTGTGCATATGATTCTTAAAATTCCAAGGGGATGTAAAGATCTGGATCAAATGTTGTACGGCAATGAATTTTTTTTTAAATATTTACTTAACATTAATTTTCATCACATCACAATATATAGTGACATACAAAAATATAAAAAAAGAGAACATTTTTATATAAAATTTTATATTTCAATGAGTAATTAAATGATATCTGTTGTATGCATAATTGTTCGTAGAAAATCTAAAATTAAGATCATCAAGATATCGTTCTTTGCCTCTGTGATACTTATTAAATAAGTTACTAAAAAACAACCCTCAAAAAGAAAAATAATCAGACATCCCTGGGTGTGGATTCCTCTAAAGATTACTTGCATTATTTCCTAGAATTAATTTATTGGTTGGTATTTGGTTTTGATGCAGAAGTATAGTCGATTCTTGGCCAGTAATATTCCTTTCAACATTCACTAGAAGTTTTTATCAATTGAAAAAAAAAACTAGAGTTTATAATTCTGAGATAACTTTCATTTAAAAAATTCGTTACGATAATAAAAATTGATCCAATTACTAAAAGTGCTGTTTTATAAAGCAATTGAAATGTTTGATATGTATGTACAATGGAGAAAAATAGTTGGAATTTTTAGAATGTTAATCAAATTCATAATTCGTATAAAAATTTTTCAAAATTCGAAACAAGCCTAAAATAAGTATGTCAATGTTTTCAGTCGTAGGCATTCCATTTTATAATTTTGATGCAGTTAAACTTTATTTTGAAGCTAACAGCTTGGAACTGTTATACTGGATATGCTTGCCTTTCAGTCGCATTAAGGCACTAAGAATGCACAAAAGTAATTAATAATTGCATATAAAAGACAACTCTACCTACTTAAGCAGAACATGAGGGGAGAGAGAGACACGTTGCGATATGACTGCAGCGCTAGAGACCTTAAGCCATGGTGGGCAGATGACCTGATCATCTGCCCATCGTAGGCTTTAGGTATTGTTTTCTATTCATGTTTGAATTCTAAATGTGTACATTGTAAGGTTCTCCATTTATTGTGACTAATGTTGACGTTTGCTAAATGTTTATAAAATATAAAATAAAATAAAGTATAAAGTAAAATATAAAAAAAAAAAATAATGAAAAAAAAAATAATAATAAAAAGAACTCAAAAAAGTATTCCCACGAATCATATCAAGAAACATATCATTTACAAACTATATACTTATATTATATACAAAAGTACGCGTAGATTTAGCCAAGTTAAGACGGGGACTGGGTTCCTGGTTTTGTGATAGTCCCTCAGCCAAGTTAATGTGAGCCCGGAAGGCCAATTCCAGCGCTGTGTTCTTGTTGGCCTGTACAACAAGGATACGAACCGCCTTGGATCGAAGCCTCTCTGACCAAGGGTGCCAGGTAAGCTTTGTACAGCTTACAGTGTCACCCACTTGGGCTTCAATCCGATGCACGTTCGAGGCATTAACCAGTTTTGGTTTTGGGTGTGGAAAGTTTCTTCATCAAAAATGTTGTTTTCTTTGCGTCCTGCGTTGGCTGCTTCTAGAGAACAAAAAGCCAACAGGACGTATCGAAGCTCTTGAGCAATCCAGGGAAGGTGGGGCAAGGCAAGCGACGATTTGTGAGCTGAATAGTCTTAACGCAAAATTGTAATTGTATCTACTTTAAAATGTTATTTTGCATCGATATTTATTGAGTAATAAATTTTTAACATTCAGAAAGTACTGCAGTGTTTTAATTTAACCTCATCCTTCAGGTATCTCCTTTAGTTTTTTTTAAGTATGTAAGTGGTGATATAAGACCTTAACTGACGCCAATTTAATATTATCTTTTATTTTTGATTTACATATAAATGGGAATGGTTATAAAATAAATAAACTTAAGTAAGTATTTAATCTTGAAAAAGTTATAACAGCTCACAACCCAAAAGATTTAAAAATGGATACTCTCGCTGTAACGTCTCTTAAAACATAAAATTTAAGATTTGAGACCAATTAATATAATTTTTGGATTTTTTGAAGTGGAAGACTTATGTAAACTAAATTTGTTAGTATAGAAAATCAATTATTTGAATCTGTGGGTCTTATTAACTTTTATTTACCTTTCTTAATTTTACCACAAAGTAAAACAATGAATAATCTTAAGTGATATAGTATTATTTTGTAAATGTTTGCATCAGTTCTATCTAATTGCTAAGTATTTCAGTGTAGTTAAACTGTTGAATACAAATTGGAAATAATATAATCGAAATTTAAACATTTGTTATTCGAGAAACTAAATCTAATAATTAATAAAATATAATAATATATTTATAACCTATGTAGGCAGCTGCTGTTGCGGTCTAAAACGTATCCTATCATATTTTTATCAGGACTCCTAAATATAAATAACACAGAACCGGGTCAAATTGTTGACTTACTCGCGTGCCGCAAAATATCGACGTGAAAAAGAGCATTGATCACCTAATCACCTGTTAAATGTATGTGAAGCATTATCAAAACCGATCACGTTCAATGTTCTAAATGCTTCTCCAGAACCCAATAACCGTTTGACTCTGCGTTAATTAGGTACAAAATTGATTTCAGTCTTTAATTGAATGTTAAATTGAGGGAAAGAAATGAGAAAGTTGAGTCATGAAGAGTTTGTCGGTACTTCAACAGTGTCGCCAGAACGTCGGCGCAAGCGACTCAATTAATTAAGAAACCGCCCAACTCCGGGAAGCTTCTTCTATCATTTGCTGAAGTTTGTTGAGAACATGATAAGAGATCAACAATAGACAAAATATCTGGGTACGGGCGTAGTAGTTGAGATGCGATACCTTTCACATATAACCGCGTCTAACTCTACCGGTTCCGGGGTACTGATAATTTTACTAAATCGATCCTCTATCCGATCTAGCTGAATAGTGAGTGAAGTGTTATACTGGAGATTGTGGGGAAGCAAATAAATTCCCAATAAAGTGAATGAATGAATTTTAGTTCTATACAAAATCTGGTGTAGTAATATGGACTCACTGGATCATGGAACCCCAGTTAGAAAATCTATTTCCAGAGTATGGCGCCTATGATGATTTTCGCAGAAAATTTGCAGGTTTGTTGATTTTTTTAGTTAAATGGTTTTACTTCTGGATTATGGCTATATGCGTTGTTACATAAGACCTATATTTTGTTTGTTTCGTTATCAACAGCCCCATCTACTTTATCACGTCGGGCCAGCACCTGTGGTAAAAATATTCCACTTATCTCTGTTTAAATTTACTTCGTATCTGTTGTATGTAGTCCTCAGCAAGCGCAGTCTGCAGCTCTGAGAATGAAACTATACATAAATGACATGAAATATAATATATATTTTAATTTTAATATCTATTAGTGTAGTTTTTTCAATCGCTTAAATTTGCTGGACTTGACAAACCTTTTCTATATAGAACAACCTTACCATAATTAGACCATTAATAACGAATAATAAAAGTAAAATCATACAAACCCAGCGAAAACATATTTGCAGACTTCATGCTACAAATAATTTTCTTTTAGTATTGTATAGACGGGAACTTCTTTACACTTTATTAAAAATAAAAATAAATAAATTGTACACAAGATTAAGATAACGAAAAATTATAATACGTTGCATCTTCAGAACCTGACAGACAAGACAATGCATAAAGATGCAAACATATTTCTATGAACCGAAAAAATCAGTTTAAATAAATTAAATCAAAAACAAAGTTTATCTGAGTTTGAATGTGTAGCAAATGTCGTTGTAAGTTTAAAATTTCTTGGAAGTATTTCTCATTAAAATCTTCAGTTTATTATAAAAAGTACCGAAAAAAGTAATTGTTTTTCTAAACTATTAATTGATAATAAAACAAAATGGATTTAAGTTGTTTAAAATAATGTAGTCTAGTTTCCGGCTTAACCTTTTAATCAAAATATAGTAAAATGAAATTGAACTAAAATTGTATTCACTCTTAGTTTTCCTAAATTCTTTATTCATTGGTGATTTAATACCAAGTTCACTTTTTGTTTTTTCTTTTGTTTTCATACTAATTATTATTCAAGTATCCATTTAAAATTAATTTTTACTTCAGTCTTTTAAAATTACATGCACATTTTAAAATGTTTTTTTAAATAAATGGGATCAAAACTTGTTAATTTAAATTTAACAGTAGAACTACCAAAACCAGTCAATTTGACTGGTACTCACTTTCCTCCCTCATTTAATTGTATATTTTTTAAATTCTCTTCTGGTTTATGCCAAAGTTTAATAGAATTGAGAATTACGACATATTGAAAAACCTTTTTTCATTAATAATTATTAATTCAAATTTGAAAGCGTATTTAATTAAAGGTGCAGAGAGTTGTTAAAATTACAGACTTGCGCGCCGGTAGTTCTAGTGTTAAAACGAATTGTTAAGATTCAGTAAAAATACATGAAAATTGTTTTAAACAACAAAATATATAAATACGGCGCACGCTATTTTGAAATCACTTTTTACATTTTTTAAACGCAACATAACAACGTAAAACCTTTTCTTTGTTTTGGTATTCTTACCAAGTGGTGCACAAAAAGGATTTTACGTTGTTATATTGCGGAGATACAGGTAAAATATTAAATATAAAAATTGCTAAAATTCTCAAAAATTCATTTCATTAATCTTTGACTTCAAAACAAATTTTTCCTTCAAAAGTGGTTAAAATAATCCAATAGAAAAATCCAATCGAATAACTTTGACGTTATGTATGGAAAAATTAAAATATGCCTGTGGTTTTAGTTTGAATAAACATTTAGTTTTGTTTAGTGAACGAATAAAAGAACATTTTAAGTGGGTAAATATACCTAAAAATTTTGAACCAAATCAAAGTCAGTAAAATTTTATTATTACATTTTAAATGTTCGCATAATTGTTGACTTTAACTGGGGGTGTGGAAAGAAAAATGAATAGGGAGGCTATAGTACATAGACATCGTGAAAGAGTAAATCGAAATAAAAATGAAAATGAAACCAATGTCGATGTCACTGATAGTGTTGTGGATATTCTGGAAGGTAATTTTTATTGTATTTTGTGTTACTATTATGATTATATAAATGAATCGTGTGTTAAATGTAATGCAATGCACTATTCTACCGAATTTCAGATTCATGCTCATAATAAATTTACATCCTGTTGCCATAAAGGTAAAGTTATTTTACCACCATTAACTGGAAATGCATATTTTAAGTCATTATATGATGGACTTATTTCGAATGATCAAATAATTAAGAGAAAATCGAAGAATTATTTCTCTATTCTGCGATGTTATAATTCAACATTTGAAATGGTCAAGTACGCAAGCAAATCGTTGCGTTCTACGCATGATTTTTAAGGGATTATTAACTTTATAATTGAAATACAAATCATCTTATTGTACCAGGAAAATCCCATGATATAAAAATGGATCAATTAGATAATTTAAATTTATTATTTAGAATTTAATTTTGTCGGTGAAAATATTTTCAAATTATTCAAAGGAATTTAATGTTGCCAATAAACCGACTAGTTTTTTCTTTTGTTTGTTTTATTCCATCTGAATCTTGCAACGTTTCGACTTTATAACAGTCATCTTTAGGCTAGAGTTACAAATCTTGTAATTATCAATCAGATGTTAGTACATCTTTGTCAAATTTGCAGACATCTCAATAAAAATAAAATCAAAACCGGACTAGTTATGGATTCACAAAACATCAATACTTTAGAATTCAACAATTTTCAAATTATTATTATCTACAATTTAAGTAGTAAGTTTAGTTTATAAATCAAAAATATTAAATTAAGTTTAATAAAGTCTGATTCCAAAATGATTTTCAAACAACAAAGAATTATGGAAAAAAAATGGGTTTATTCATTTTCATTTCATATAGAATTGTAATAAGAATAAAAGCGGTCGATTTTCGATCCTAGTTTTATATAATTTGTTTTCCTATATATTTTAAAAAAGGTTTTTTGTTTTTAAACCGTTTATGAGATTTTAGGCTTGATAAGGCTTACTGTCTTGGTTTAATATGTTTTTAGAACATTATGAAACGCATTTTAAATTTTCTAATTTCGGCTGTATTAGAAAAAACCTTCAAGTGCGATTGTAACATTTCCAATAATAATAATTTAAGTCTTAATAATTGTAGCTATTAAAAGAAAGAAATAGCTTCTGATACACATTTTCAGATATATCTCTAGATATCTCACTGACTAACATTATCAGTTAACCTTTTAAAGCATCATCTTGATAACGCACAAAATTACTTAATACCAAATGTTTAAATTAATTTTTTTAAGTTGTAACTACTGAGATAGGGGCCTCTGATAGTTCAGTTGTTAGTGCGTTGTCCTACCGTCCCAGAATCTGTGGGTTCGAATCCCACGAATAACCATGGTCTCCTGCGCTACGTGGTAACACAATGGGCCAAAAATTGGCCTAAGTGTGCCTTTCTAGGCAGCCACAGCAACCTAACCTAACCTAACTACTGAGAAATCTGTTGATTAGTAAGTTTTATTATTATGCCTGTTAACTCGGTTAATTGCATTTTACTCTACTTAAATAAATTTTTATAATATTTTACTGATATTAATCGCGAAAGGCACTTTTGATACATACTGTTCCGGTGACTTAAACGCCATCTAGAGATGAGTAGGAGCTCTTCTCAGCATTTCAAATTGAAAGAAAGGACAGAGAATGAAATGAAACTTCTGATAATATGAGATTGCTGATGTTTCGTAATTATAATCTTTTATTTAATATTAGACTCCTTTATAAAGAATATACTTTCGTTTCTTTTATACTTCGATCCTAACTTACCTTAGATTATAAAAAATTTTCTAACGTAACTGTACACGTCCCATGATCATGCTTCGAAATTGTATGGATAGTGCGATCAAAAAATGTCAAGAGAGGTCTGAGGCTGTTCACGATCACCCGCAAAGTTCAGTTTGATGTGCGCGCAACTGTGACTATGAGGGGCAAAATGTTTAAATCGTTTTTTTAACTTTTTTATTTAATCCATTCGGTTTAATTAACTTCTCGAATGTAAATAGGGTTTAGCCAACAATCGAATTACATTGCCAGAGGATCACTTTTCTCGGAGTATCGACAATATCGGGAACAATTAAAGTTGCGTTTCGCTAGAAGTTTCATTGTCAGACATTTTTTCGCTGTTCGGCTTCGGAATCACCTGTTGATTGTTTCGCCGCGGTGCAAGACGGTAGCATTGCTCATTTAGCGATCGGTAGTTTATGAAATAATTTTCGGGGAACTTCTCAGTTGAAAATGAAGGAGTAATTTTACTGGAAAGAATTCCATTCTCTTCAATTGGATAAGCAAGTGGAGAAAGGGTAGTGCTAGGAAAATTCTTGTTTATACCTGAGTGTGGTGTGCATGAGTGCAATCAGAAGTTGGTGTAAGTGTTTTTTTTAGTTCCTTCAGACGTGTGTGCGTGTTACCCTGCGATGGCAACTTCAGATCGATAGTCTTCCTCGATCAATTAAGTGTTAAGTGCTGAAAAGAAATCTGAACGTGGATAATCGCTGATTTTGTGAAAGTCCGGTTTGAAGAGCCTTGGATTATTGCTGTCGCTTACTAGCCGGCTTTGTCAATGGATTAAACGCACAAATTTTTCAGATACGAGTGATAAGATGGAACCTGTTATCATTGGTGAGTTTTAGAAGATGATAACGAGCACCTGGGGGATCAAGTCAAACTTATTTTACACTTTACCCTTTAAGCTTTTTAAATAAATTCTTAATCAAATACATGCTACCTTTCAATTCCGTTCCAAACATAAGATTTATTATTTTGTTCGGTGATCCGATCAATCATGCGTGATTTATACGATCGTACGGTGCTGTATATATTTACATGACTGTCTAGGTATTGTGGGAATGTTCAAACGATTATGTAATTATTTATCAGAACTGAGCCGATCCCATGAAAACAAAAACTCGGCGACCTAGGGGAAAAAATGTCGCCGTCAGCTGTGCTGGTTTCAGCTGCTTTCAGCTGCTTGATCAATTTAACATTTGGCAGCTGCAGAGCTGCAGTTAATCAACAACATCTTGGTAGGCATTTTACTTTCAATTTAACTTCAAGCAATTACCAATGTAGAATTTGAGAAGCATACTAAGCCATCAATTTTATTTTATACCTTTACATGTATCTACAGAATAACTTTTAAGATTATTTTGGCCTATTTACAACCTACACAAAATTGTGTTTTTAAGGTAGTTGGTTGATTGGTTCATGGGACGGTATCGATAACTGGTTAAAATTCAATTGGCACTAGTCATTGCGCCGTTTTAATATCATAAAACCTATGATCTGGTTATTCATGGATTTTATGTGAACAGTTAGAATATCGTTGTTTTGATTAATAGGAAGATTCACCACCCCTTAATAGTGAATAAGATACTTCGTTGCGACTGTTGGTAATGCCCCTACATTTTTTCTTATCTAATTTTAATTTGTTCGCTTATTAGAGGTAGAACTTTTACAAAATTTCTCATAACTCTCTGTGTATATCTTCACCGCCTTGGTAAATTGATATAAGAATGGTATCCTATTGAAAAACAATTTTCTTTAATTAATAATTTGCTTTTAAACAAAATAATAAATCAAAAATCTAAAAAGTACTATGGTACTAGCAGCAAATATTGGCAGAAGTTTTTCTAGATTTTACATTTTCGATTAACTAAAGGAGTGTGATATTTAAAAGTATTTTAAGATTTAATTAACCTTAGTGGATTTTCAAATATGTACAGCCGGAAGAAAATTGAATATTTAAACTGCTACTGAAATAGACTCTTATGAAAGATGGATAGACGGATATATGAGCCGTTCAAATTGATTAACTCCACTTTTATTGAATAATATAGAAACACCTGTTGTAAGCTTAACACTTCATTTTGGAAATCAATTTTATGCGAGAGTAATAAGTTTTAATAAATTGTGCTTGAGTTAGGAATGGGGAAATGGGATTCGAATAAAATTTTGCAGGCGCCTTCCGTTTGGTCTAAACCGGAAAGATCTCAAAGGATGTTTTGTTAGTCGGCTAGTTTCCGAAATATTCCACTTTTAATTTTGACACTTCGTCACCGCCATTCTTTCTCCCCGCATAATTTCATCATAATTCGATGACTTTCCTTAACACGCACTCCACTAAATAACTAAGTTGAATATTTATTATTATTTATGTACAGTTTATAAGGGTTACCCATGTAACAGTGAGTACATAGTATAAAGAGTATGATAAGATACATTGGAAAATACAGAAAGAGGTATAAATAATATGACAGTTTAAAGATATCACAGCTCATTGGTAGGGATGACTAAAAAAGTAAAAAAGTAATCAATTCACGACTGACGTACTACTCGTAAAGGCAGAAGGCTGTGATGCTAAGTTGAATATTTCGGAAACTATAGTCGACCGACAAAAAATTCTTTGAGATCCTTCCGTTTTAGGTGCAAAATTTTTTTCCGAATCGGCCCATTTATCCTATTCCGAATTTTTATTTTAAAACAAATTTTTAAATCAAAAATGAATATTTTCCCCAGTATTCTCCACTTTTTAATTTTGGCGTTAATCGTTAAAGCTTGTAAATGTTCTTACATATCCAATTGTAGGGATTCAGTACGCATTTGTTTTTAACTCTAGAAAGATAGTCTACTTCTACGAAACGTACACAGCAGCGAAATATTTTTAATTAATTTTTAAAAGGATTCATCGTTTTCTGTTTTTTAACTTTTAAATAAATAAATATATTAAAAAAAAATATAGTAAGTGTATATTTTCCTTTTAATAATACCTAAAATAATTTGTAAGATTATAAAAGGTAGTAAACTGGGACGTATGACTACTTTTAACGCCATCTGAAATATGATTATCTTTCGCGCGCCCTGTAATTGTTAAGGGGCCTATGAGGGCTCGCCTAGATCCCTAGTAAAAATTCTATCTGGGCCCCTGAAAGGGAGGTTTGCACACTTGTGTGAGTGACGTCGACAATTTCTAAAACATATTTTGAATTGTTATTGTCATAGAACTATTGTCGGCATAACCATCATGTCATTACAATTTACACAAGTGAAAATGCTTAACGATGTCAACGTTTTAAAAATAGTCAAAAAACTCAAATATAATTAAAACTCAATTGTCACGTAAGTTTTGTATTGAAATAAAAGTTTGCAAAGTGTTGCTATCAATTTAATTGTATTAAATACCTTATTTTCAAAATAAGAAAATTTTCATTTATAAAATCCCTTCAAAGGCAATAGGTAGGGCCTATGTTGACTCGGTATTTACCAGGCGGAGCGTTACATGCCAATGATGGGCCCGCTTTCAGCCTAGCAATCGCCCTTGCAGGGCCTGGACGATTTACCGGTCGCGCCTTTCAAGGGCCCAGATAGAATTTTTACTAGGGTCTAGGGTTAACTATTGTACGCATTAATCAATCGAACTATCTAAATTTTAGGTAGTCTGAATCAGGTTGCCGTTGTCTTGTACACTTCTCTTTAGATTTTATGTTTTGTTTCGGATCTGTTTAAGATATTAATTTTAAAAATTGTAATTGTAATTGTAGTCTCTAAGGTTATTACTAAATAAAACTTAAAATTGAATTCAGATAACCAGGCAGGCAAATTTGCCACAGTACGAATTATTTAGTATCTCTGAAAGCAAATAATGTACTTCACTTTAGTGAAATTATGTTAAAATTGTATAATTGCATAGCTTTCGAATTATTAGACTTGTTAGACACCTATTCCCTATTTGGAAGAGGTGGAGGGAAGTTCCTTAGTTTAGTATATTATTATTTATGAGGTTTATGTTAATAAAATGAATGTGTTTCCTTTTTTAATTCTTATTTTAGGTAAATATGAAATATACCCAGTTATTGACCATACAAAATACTAAGAAAAGGAATGATGTTTAAATTCACGCCCTCAGGAATAGATTTTAAAAAGTTTTGGAATTGAAATATTATATGCAACGTCTATTATTATTAAACTTATCACTGCGACAAATTTGGATCATCATCCATATCAAAACTTTAAATGGTTTATGATTTTTTAAGAATGGCGAATAAAAAAAGGTTTTGGAATTCAGGACTTTTAAACCTTTAAATATGTCAGAAATATTCAGGTACGAGTATAATAATTCAAATTATAATAAATAATTATATAGCTAATAGATGATTGTCAAAAATTAAAATAAAGATAATATTACAATAACAAAAGGTAGTTATTTTAATTTAGAAATGTCATCGTAAATCGAGTATTAATGTAAGTATTTTTAGCTTAAATATCAACTGCATCTGATGAGTCTAAGTATATTGAAAAAGGTACTGCCTGAAAGATCATTTTATAAACGAGTATTATATTATAATATTAACTTATTTCCTAACTTAATGTAGACTTTGGATTTACCGCATAAGTGGATATATTTATTTATTTTCAGGATGTTAAATTTTAAAAAAGAAGTAAAAAAGATAAAGGCTTTTTCGATTTTTCTTTTTTAAATTGAAATTCGATAGTTTTACGGTAAGATAATTTTCTAACTAAATACTTTCTAGGGTGTGATGCGTTAAGTGTTACTTCTGTTCTGATGATGTTCTTCTTCAACTATGCCTCGAATGTCCAACAACCACAGGTTGTACGGTGGCTAGGAAAATAGACGAAGTCTCTAAACCCGCTTGCTAGAACCGGCCAGACCTGGTTATCGCCTAGTTCGTTCGTGGGTAGCAGTTCCAACAAAAATTATTAAAAACTCGAATATTTCGAAAATATGCCACATGGAGACAGTGGTTCGGTCTCCGGCCTCATTCATGAAATGCTTACGGCGTGAATGCTAAGGAGAGCTGCAAGTCCGCGAATGAGCGTTTATCAAATAAACGACCGCCGCACTCTCTCCCTGGTGCACGGTTAATTTTCCAAACAAAGTCACGTGCGACTGGAACCGGTATGCCCGCAGATTGAGATCCATCATTTAAACACGGTGTCGTGCGTGGTTTTGAATCGAGGGAGCCGCAGGCTTTCGGCAGGTAGGCGGCCGCTAAAATGATCGCATGATCTTTACGAGCGATTTACAAGCGCGAGGGTGCAGTAGTCTTTTAATTATTTTAAGGAAGGGCGGCCAACTGCCTCAACATCCGCCCCGCTGTCGTAGCCTACTAGAAAAATCAGGGAGACGGACAGGAAATATTTTCCAATTCTTTAGAAGGTAACGACCACAGAACGCACCTGGACCTGACTTGGTTGCTTGATTAATTCACAACAACTTGCTATCAATGTTGGGCATGTTCTTTGATAATTTTTATGCTTTATACATAAAAAGCAAAAGTGAAACCAAAGTAAAACTGAAACAACAGAGCATATCAAAATAATTCAAACCTTTGGTTAACACCAAATTTCTTGCCAAATTTATTTCTGTGATATATTTGTAATCAGTTGTCGTTTACGAGAAAAAATAAAAAAGGCTGTACCTGCTTCCAAAAACTACTTGCAACCGGAGGTACTTATTTCGGAATAGATTGACGCAAGCATTTTGATGAAACTATTTAAAAACATTCATTTGCAGTTAAAAGTCATAAAAAGATAAACAAATTCGTGCTCTGGTATTTGGAAAAATGACGATTTCTTTAGAAATTATATTAATTTCGTAAAAAATTTAAATTTAAGGGAAATAACTTATTAAACGGGAAAAGGGTTTTTAAAAAACTTACTCCAATAAGTACTTGATAACGTTATGCATGATTTTTACTAACCACATATTTTAAATTTAATAATGATGGTTTTTGAATATTCGGTTAACTCTAATCTAAAAACCAAAAGTTTGAATTTATAAAAACGATTCTGTTTACTATCATAAGAGGTAAGGCATAGAAACAACATTTACAAATTAAAATAATCAGTAGTAATTGTTCAAATACTAAATTTTGTTAGAAACAAATTTCCTATAGTTTTTAATATGTAAAAGAGCATTTTCCATTTAGTTATAATAAACTCAACATTCTCCAAATCTAATTCTTTTATTATATCTAGAAGTTCTATTGTAAATACAAAAATTGCTCATAAGTTGTGAATGTTTTAAAAGTCTTTCAATTCATAAGATGAAAGATGCGTTTTGAATACCGAACTGCACCGATTTGTATTTTCTAAAATAGCTCATACACCCCGATAAAAGAGCATTTGCTATTTTTTGCCGCATTTCTGAATGAGACATTTTATCGATTGCTTCCTTCGCCATCGCCACTAACCCAGATAGTTAGTTAGATAGACGGATTTCTAGGACCGATTGGTTGTGTGGTGTTTGCTAAGCTCTGATATACCTTTTAATTTTTCTAGCGATGTATCCCCCCGAAGCGTGGGAGAACAGGTGGGATGGGAAGGTAAATACTTTCGCGTGGAGCAAACCTATTCACAAATCTCGTTTACATCTGAATGGAACGAGAAAGACTACTGGCACCATCCTATCGCGATGGGAAAAGCAAAATACGCCGGTCGGAGTGATCAATGGGATTCAAATGAGGTGTATACCACGTCAAGTGGGAATGCTGTGCCAGCGCATCCGATACATAAATCAGTAGTCGCCCGCCCCCGATCAGCGCTGATAAGAAGACATTGACTGTCAATTAAGTCGGCTATTTTCTGCTCATTATCGCCGCGAGCACTTCACAGCTTTGACTTCTAACCTGGGCTATACCACGACTTCCGTACACCGTGCGAAGCCCGTTGTTTTGGCGAAAGCCTGCGTTTTGCGTGCTGTGGCCGCTAATCGAGCGATGATTTCAGAGAGTTACGATGATCCGCGGCTTTTATCGAGCACACCGTGGGATGATATCATTTCTGCACTCCTGACCTTTCCAACTAGCAGGCTGCCATTAAGTCGGCCTCACAAGAAGACAAAATTGCGTAACGTCTGTTTCAGGCTAGATCAATTCCAGCGCGCGATCGAGGTCTGCGTCTCGCTGGAATTTATTCGGCCGCAAATGAGTCTTCAATTGAGACCCACAGCTGCACTATTTATTGCGCTAATTTGCATTTCTGGTTGGATAACATAATTTTACAAATTCAGCTGTGGCTTATTGATTACTTAGTAGAAATACAATAGTTAAAAATTTACAAGAGTCTCGTGATTTTGTAGTAATTTATAGAAATATCGTCATGTAAAATCAAAACACATTAGTCATAACTAACAAAAATCTAAATATAGAGTCATAAAAACTAATGAGTTCATCAGTGTTTTCATAAGTTCATTAGTGTTTCTCCATGAAAATTTTAATATTTAAATCTGTTTATTCGATCTATATGAATGTAGTAGTCGTTATGCTAAGCGGTCTTAAAAAAATGTATTTATCAAATTTTTAAAAATCGACTACGCACAGATTTAGTTACTAACATATTTTGTTAATCGATCAGGTTAAAAAAGTAATTTTAATAAAAACACGTTTAAAGTTTTCTTTATATGAAATTAAATTTAAATTTGAATATGGATTCTTCTACAGGTTGTTTTTACCCGAGTAAAAACTAAGGCTCGCCCATTTTTAGCCCGAAACAGGCACGCACGGCATCAAAACGCCTGTATGGCTCCCAAACGCGGCACCGTACGTCTGATCGAAAACCTTATTTTTTCAAATGCGGCCCGCTGCAGGCACGTATTGTTAAAAGACGCACGAAATAGTACAAACGTAGCATGGTACGCTTACCTTTTTCCAGGTTAAAAATTGAAAATAAATGCAATAAAATTATTTTCGTAGATTAAGGTCTGTGACGTCTCATAAAATAAATAATGTATTCTACTCATATATGTGTAATATATAATATATGTGTAATATATTATTGTTGTTTTTATCTGTCGTCTAATTCAATTTGTAGAAACTAAACAAATTTGTAGATTTTTGTGCCTGTAGCGGGAGCGTGCATACCCGTGTGGCTGGCATATTTTTAAATTTTTGGGCCTGTAGCGGAAGCGAGTATAACTCTGTAGCGGGTGGATTTTTTTATTTTCGTACCTGTAGCGGGAGAGTATCATGATAGTACTGGGCTCATTTGTTCGCTATGCCTGCTAGTTTCGGGCGCATGTATAATTTAAAAAATTTAAATGTTTGTACTTAGTTTGGGCGTAAAGATACCAGACAAATTATTTTTACTCGGGTAGTGGGTGTCCAAAATGAGTGGGATAAAAAATTTGACCTAGACAAACAAAAAATTGTATAGCGGGGGGCATCTCAACCGATTGGGAGTTATAGGGTGATTCGTGAATTCTAATTTTTCATGATATCCACATCACTATTTTTCTTTTATTTTCTAATCTACTCAACGCAGTGCTATCCAACTTGCGCCAAAATCTACTATACGAATGTCCTTTCTAAAGACCTCAACAATGTTGACTTTCCACCATCTACGCAGGTACACTCACTTTCAAAAATGGAAAAATATTTTTCATTTTCCTAAAAGTCACATTTGCATGGAAATTTTAAATTCAAGTAATTAATACACCTATCTATTATTTTTATCAAATTGTTCATTTTATTAACTTTTAAAAGGGTACTATATGTCCAGGTTAAATATATTAAAAGTAGAAAAAGTTGTCCTTTGATAACCTTCACTGGTATTTTATTGTTCCATTGTCCTGTAGTTGCAAAAATCGTAACATGAACAGAATGTCTTAAAAAAATTATCAGGTATGTTTGTATGCTAGACAGGTAACTAGTTTTAATTATTGTTGCAGTAAAGTCATAAAAAGGTAATTAGATTATCTCAGCCAGCCATACTTGGGTGTATCCTAAAGCTCTGTTATTAACTAATACCAGACAAATATGTTGCTATAAAAGAGAGTCAGTCAGCAAGGATAACGATCATAGTTGAAAAACCAAGCGATAATTACCGTTGTTCTAAACTGAAATGCTAGAACAAGGACTTCTGGAAGGAGATTCTGCGAGAACATTGGAGTTTTGCGATTTTTGGAGATTCTGGAATGCGACATAGAGGACAGGCCTTTTCTAGACTGAATTCTGTTGACAAATGAATCGTAATTCACTAAGGATGGTATCATAAACTTTCACAAAATTTTATACTTGGTCAGATACTACCCCACATATGAGAAAGGTGACATTATTTCAGTATAAATTCAATGTCAATGTTTGGGTTGGCATTATCGGCAATCATTTAATTTAAAGGAATGCCGCAAGTGCTTAGTGGCCAAATTTATGTGGACTTTTTGGAGAATACTACTTACTAGAACTTGAAGACATCTCTATGAGTAATATAAGGTCAATGTTTTGTGTGTTTGTCACGATGGAGCCTAGCGCATACTGGTAGTACTTGAAACTTGAAAATTAAATGAATAATCAGCTGAATTCTGGATTGGACGAGGTGGACCGATGCCTTGGCCTATTATTTTCTTATGGAGAACGATGAAGGATGAAGTTTACTCAAGTCCTGTTAATATCAGAGAGGAATTAATTGACAGAATTGGGCTTGCTGCAACGAACATACGGGAAAAGCTAACTATTATTAGCGTTAACTTAAATCAAGTTAATAATTAACTAAAAAACATTTTGGGGGTAATTTTAGTCTAAATATTTTTTGATATTGGAATATTTTCCATATTTTTACTCTACTTGTATTATCAAAAACTTTTTAAAATTTATGTACTTTTATATTAGGTACATAGGAAAAACTATTTTATTCAAGTATAATCAAAAGATAGATAGATAGCATGTAAATAATAGAATAAAGGTTAATAAAATTATTTTTAATAAAATTTCGAGTGCTTTGATTATGTGAAAAACAATAAGATACTACTTTTATGCTTATAGATCTTCTCTTTAATATTGAGTTGCGTAACACATTAAATAAGAGCAGAACTATTGAAACTATTGATTTTTTAAAGTGGTTTGAAATGTAACATAGTCAAATGCATCGTATTTTCTATTGAACTAAGTATGGGTTATAGGTTTGGATATTTATGTTCTTCTATTATAAGCAATTTTATGTGTTGTTTTGGTTAAAAAAGTTTCTTTCAATCTGAAATATTAGCAATTTAGCATAAATAACAATTTCTAGTGAGTGAATGCACTTTTCTAATTCCTGTTTTTTGGGAACATCGGGAATGTCGGGAAATCACACAGGGAGAAAATATAGAAATTTAAGGTAAAATAAATTGAAGAGTTGACGTCCGTGCAGTCAGATATTCAATTTCGAATAGAGTGCGAGAAAAGATTTCCTCCTCTTGGGTAAATTAAAGGAACCTTTTGGAGTAGTGGGCGTTTGGGAAGCAGAGTGAAGGCTTGCGGTCATGCATCGCCCTTTCTGACCTCTGATTACCCCCCATTACTGCTCCGCAAACCCACCCCCGCGGGAAATAAGCCTTCGATTTTAGTCGGACATCTGAATAGAGTAGAAGGTATCGCCTTTCATCCTTAAGCCGCATATTCGTTCCTGCCGATTCCTATGAATTCCTTTGAGCCCACTGCCTTCGCCGGTGGCGACCTCTTCCTGGTTTTTTTTTTACTTGCCGTTTATATCCATGCCCGCGAATTCTATCGATGGCGTCGTTCGGAAGGTAAATCATTTACCTGTCGAGCTTCCTGCTGTGGTTTTAGTTTCATATTTTTCGCGGCCGATCGCTGCCTACCTCTAGAACGCTCTCCACTTTGTTTACCAATAAGTCGGTGTTGGCGATAGCGTTAACTAACACTACCCTGAACTCCGTTTTATTTCTGATATAAACAAAATAACAAGCGTTGTAAAGCAGGTGTAATTTTTATCAGTTCGCGGTTCCGGCCGGTCGTGTGTTTTTGGTCGTCTTATCAGGGCGTCCGTTGAGAAATTTTAAAGTATACATCACAAATATGTGTGGCGATTCAGGTGCAATTTTGTTCTTAAATTTATTGCTAGAAATGTAGGACTTAAAATTTTACTACTGAATGCTTGTGGTTTATTACTCAAATTGTTTCGAATACAAAACGATTGTGTGAAAGTTAAAAGTTATTGGGCAGTAATTGCAAAAGAGTCTTACTACACTTTATTTCTTTTAAAAATGAGATGAGACGAGATAAGATGAATATTTGGTATAAATGTGCAACACTATCTATCTATATTTCTTCTGGTTATCCGGTTTTACCCCGGATCACTATTTAGTTAAACACTTCTCAAGTCCTAAACGTTAATATTTCATTCACTAAAATCTATGGATGTAGAATCATAATCCAAAAATTATTTCCCTAGTTCGGTCCACATCTAAAGGGCTTCTTATTTACTTATGCATGTTTCTTGTGTGTTAAATAAATGTATAAAGATACTCCTGTTATTTTCAGTATTTGCTATTATATTGCCTTTTGGGTATTCGAAATTTTTATAGTATCTAAATTCTTTAATAGCTCCCGCAAAAGAAATCAGTATCTTCAAAATATTTTTGGCACTAATTCTTACTTAAATTTGTTGAAATTGAATAACTTTAAAAAACAACAAATATTTCCGAATAACGACTACGACTGTTAAAAATCATTTTTCTTTTTTATTGTGTATGGCAAGTGATCGCGGGATTATTGATTATTCAATTGTTCTAGGGAAGTTGCATAAAACACTATAAAACATAAGTAACAAAAGTAAAATATAAGTGACCATAAGCTAGAAAAATAATGTAATCTGCTAACACTACGAGTATTATAAATTTGCGTTCGATGTTTCTTAATTACTTCGGTAGGAGCGTCGACTATAGTCGGCAGCCAGAGATGACTGCGCACAGCTGAGCGGCGACTTAAGCCAACAGCCAAAAGCTTTTACTTTATCTTTGCAGTTGCAGTGTTCAGCTAACAAGTTACTACGAATCTGTAATGTTTTTACATGTCCTTAGTAGGAGTTATTATATGTTAGTACGCTTTTGTTTCATGTAAGTAATAAAATATCGTGTGGATTATGAGTGCCGGCTGTAGGTTAGTACCGTACCGAAGTGGTTAAATCAAACCGTTTTTAAAAACAAGTGTTAATTTCTGTTTGGTATTGGACCAATAGTTAAAATATATGCTGAATTTTATCAGTATTTTCTTAAGCTTTACCTTTGTCTCAATATGTACCTGGATTTTGCCAATAAAACATATATTTTTAATTTTTAATTAATATTTATTTTATCGTCTTTAAAGTAAACTTCTTCCGTCAGCTTCGTTTTTTTCTTCTGTCAGCGCTTAATCGAATCCTCCATACACTTTTCGTGGACCCGTGCAGGAATGGTTTTAAGTTCCTTCAGTGAATTCTCTTTTACCGATTCAATCGACTCAAAACGCTTCCAACGAAGTGGTAAAAAATCGTGTATAATCAGATCAGTGTGCGATGATGCATTATCGTGTTGGAGAATGCAATTGCTCTCCTTCCATAAATCTGGCCACTTGTTATGGATAGACTGACCTAACTTTGATTTTTCAACGGTTTTTGGGTTATGCTTCGTTTTTGCACCGCCACTCGTCTTCAAGTACCACTTCCTTGATTTTGGTCACGCTTTCTTCCGTATTTGATGTTGATGGGCGTCCCGAACAAACCAAATCTTCGACCACTTCACGACCATGTTTGAATGAATGGCTCGTATGCCTATGTTTTAGACATGGCAGAGTCCCTAAAAGCTTTCAGCATTTTTTCAATGCCTCAGTACATCAAATTTCGTTCAAAACAAACAAAATAAAATTTCAAAAAAACTCGTTGTTCAACAATTTTATACATGTTAAAAATCACCAAATTACTTAATGTGATTTCGTATAAACAGCTGCTGTAAACCAAATAATTGATAGGTCGCGCTCAAATGTATACCATATGTCAAGGAAAGATGTACCAACATTGTGTTTTCTTTTTAAAATCCTATTACTTCAAGTACTGAACAACATTCAGGTGCTTATTGAGCAGAAGGTATAATCCTACTGAGAACATTTTGAACGATATAGGGATGAAGATATGCGACTTTAAACCATATAATTTAAATATTATTGTATTATTATGGATTATACATAAAAGGGATGTTATTATTTGGTTGCTCTAAATAACTACTTACACATTGTGCAGAATTACTCCAAAAAACGTGTTCTAATATATAACAATCGTTTCGTTTTTCAAAAAAACATTGCAGGATTAGGCAAATTCATAGTTGGGAAATAATTGGTACTCATGGAGTAAGTCGCGATGATCCTTTATTATTATTGTATAACTTTTCTTAACAGTAAAGAAAATGCACAATAATTGGTAAAAAAATTGTTGTTCGTAATATTTAAATGACTTTTTATCACGGATATCTCTTCTTAAAATGTTTTTCATAGAATTTACATTAGTACATGGTCAAGAATCTTGATGTTGTGCCCTAAAGAGGAACTTCTTGTATAGAGTTGATGTTGAGGTTGTCTTGTTAAAAATTTAATTCTATACTCATTATCCATGATATTGAAAGCTATTCATACTATAGGAAGAAAGTATTAATTATACAATGCTTTCGAAGTCTATTTCATGCATAGTTTTTAAGAGAAACAGGTGGGACAATACAGGTAGACAGGAACAGAAAAATATGCAAAATTTTAATTCTATACTAAATAGTTATAACACAAAACATTGATCCTAAATCGTATTATCGCCGGGCATTTCTATATGCTGTCATAAATCTTCCTATTTCCACTACGAAAATGTTAGCGGATGAAAAGAATTTAAATTGATGAATCCTTTGCCGCCTTAAGAGCTCCGTACCGTGCAGCATCCGGGGGCATCCCCTGGGGCTCCGCATATCCCATAGTATCGTTGCGGAACTGCATTGTAAAGCCGAAGGCTTTTGCGCTGTTTATGTTGTCTGAATCGGGGTCATTGGCACGATCATGCTCCATGCTTTCATTGCGTCGTCGCCACCGCATCGTTGCGATCAATCAATTCCCTTCTTTGACCACCATCCCCGCACGGGTAATGGAACTCATCAGAGCATATGACGCAATGGCGATCGTGTTTTCACAATACGTCTGCGAGTTTCTGGCGCATTTGATCTTTGTCTCAATGAATCAATCCATCGATCAAATACTCTCTGCGATCGGGACTTTATGCCCAAGATTATCGCTGTGGGAGCTTTTCTTTGTGTTGTAAGGAGCGTGATAAATTTTCTTAATTTGTTTAATATTATAACATCTCACCGGCAAACACTTTAGATAAAAACGGTTAAGAAATCTAACCGATATTTGTGGTTGGTAAAGAGAAATTGCGTTAATTCCAGGGAAAGCCATCTTCCGCCAAGGCTGTTGTCACAAGTCGGGTTCGATTATGGAAGCTTGCAATGCAGCACCTTGCAAGAAGGCTATACAATTGAAAAAATTAGCGACTTAGGTGGCAGAAAAGTGGCTCAAGCCCGCAACACGTTTCTACATGAACGATATAATTAACATTAATAGAAAATAGAAAACTCCACCCGTAATAATTGGCCCAAGGCCGGGCAGGGGGGAACTGGTCGCTGTTAATTAATCTCGCGTTCAGCAGCTTCAATTAACGTCTACATCCATCCCGGCCCGGTCGACCACCGAGCATCTGAATTCTAACGCCTTAGGCTCCCATCTTTTGTGGCTAGTTGTCCCCGGGATTACTTTTTGTTAAGAACGCGGGAAGATTTTTCAGCCATAAGTGCTTCTTGAGGTGTTCTTGTGAGACACAATAGTGCTGAATTGTCGTTAACAAATTTAAGCATCTGTAAATTGTTCTGTTGTGTCCCGATTGTGTTAGGCTTGGATGGCTGAACTCTGAACAGATGTGGATGGAGTTCGTTAAACTTAGGCCTGTGAATTCGGGTTCGTTTTGTACTGCTTAACTGCAGTTTTATCTTATGGCTGGCAATTTTAGACGTTTTATAGGTTCCAGCGTAGCCCTGGTTAGCTATTATTTGACTTAAATGTTATAGTTTTCAAGTAATATTTGATATAAATGCGAAGTGTAATGAGTTTAAGTATAAAACGGACTGTGTGGGAAAAATCTATTAATTAACTTAGACCAACCCCTTTCAGCTGTATTAATAATGCTTTTCCCGAGATTTGCAGAACATTTGTGCAAATTTGAGAAACTCGATTTTGCAATGCACAAAACAACTCTAAAAATCCCATTTCTATTTAAAACGTGCCAAGATCAATATTTATGATCGCTCTACCATCACAACTATTTTGAAATACGCCACCTTGTTTTTTTTTTCAGGTATACATAAGTTTTTCAGCACGCTCTAGAGTATGCATATAAATTATGACTGCAGTTGGAGCAACGGTGTAGATTTGTGTAGCGAAAAAAACACACGTACAAAATGTTTGGACAAATATTCCAAATTTTTTTCCTTTCCAGTACCTTCCAGTATAAGTTCCGTCGAAATCGGTTTAGTCGGTTATTAGTTAGACACACAAAATTTGTAAAAGCAGTTGTACGAAGTCTGTTCAAGAAGTATTGCGAATTTTGAATTTCCGCGGGTTACGTATATTCGATTTTGCTTGGACGTGTTTTGGCTCGTCTTCGATTTTTGCCTATTCCAAAAAATGGATCAATTGTATAAATATGTAATATCACCTATAGCACTTTTTGTTTATATAAAAATCAAAATGAAGTTAAGTTAATAAAATATGTAGAAAATTCAATTTTCTAAAAATAAGCTAACATTTTTGTTAAGAGTACATTTTTAATTATCAACTCATATTTTATTATATTTAAAAACTGACTTAATTAACTAAAATTCCAATTGCAATTACTCGCAAAAGTTTTTTAAGACTACCTCTGTTTTTAGAATATTTTCACTTTAAGAACTTTGGTTTTTAATACCGCCTTTGGAAAACCTTCTCTATTATTTTATACTGAGACGCGTACTTATATATTTTTGATAGAAATTTACAATATTTAAAAAACGAGGTTTTTAAAGTGGAAGTGTTCCAAAACCAAAGGTGGCCTTCAACTTTTGCGAATAATTGTGGTATATATGACCGAAAATATGCATAAATATTTTCCGATATGTTTGATTAACATTTAAAAGAGCGCATAATTAAGTATGAACTCCTACTCCAAAATTTAGGTTTAATCTTGAAATGGCTTTATGACCTTGGGTAAAGGTGAAATAAAGCCCTCGTAAGCTTAACTTTTGAAAACAAAAAATGTTTTTAATATTGTTTCAATATGAGGGGTTAATATGTTTCCACCGAAATATGTTTCTCGAAATCTTTAGGCATTTTGTAAAAATATTATGAAAATTTAATTTTAAAAAATTAAGTTGAATTTGAAATTATATTATGACCTTAAAAGTCTAGAAGTCATGCAAATATCACCAGCAGGTGACCATAAAACTGTAAAACTCTTTGAATTATTTATTAATAATTAATATGGTCAATCAAAGAAATTGGATGGTGTGGACTTAAAGAGCTTAAGTTGTCTTAAAATCTTTGTAACCAATTAAAAATGTGTTTACTTTTACAGATGAGCGACAGGACATACAGAAGAAGACCTTTACAAAGTGGATAAATGCGCAGCTTACAAAAACCAAAAGTTCGCCAATCAAAGATTTATTTCAAGATCTCCGTGATGGCCATAAATTACTTGCCTTACTTGAAGTACTTACAAACACTCAACAGGTAACATTAGCTTTAAGATTTACATTTATTGGCACATTTAATTAATAATTAATTATAAATAAACTATTTATTCATTTAGAAACCTGAAAAGGGAAGGATGCGAGTGCATCACATAAACAATCTGAACAAAGCGCTCCAAGTGATACAGGAGCACGGTATAAAGTTGGTGAATATTTCGAGCGATGATATTGCGGCTGGAAATCCTAAATTAACTCTAGGGTTGATATGGTTAATAGCACTTGGCTTCAATGGCCAAAACCTTGTTAATTCTCAAGCTACGAATGGCATAGAAAAGTCTCTACTTGCGTGGTCTCGCCGGTTTATAGAGCCCCATGGTTTGACTATTAACGACTTTTCATCCAGTTGGTCAGATGGTCGCGCTTTTTTGTACATTCTTCATGCAAACCTCCCTCACTTCGACCTTCACGGGGCTCTCAAAAAACATCCGAATGCCAGACTTAAGATGGCTTTCGATCTGGCTAATCGATACTTTAATATCGAAAAGCTTCTGGATCCTGAAGATGTAAACACTAGTAAGCCTGATAAAAAATCGATTCTAATGTATGTTATGTGTCTGTATCATGCTATCGATTCGCGAAAAAGTGTGCATGATCTAGCCCAACATTGCGACAGTACAGAAGAGATACAACTGTTGGATGAAAAAGGGGAGCTCTACACTAGTGAAGAACGATTGTCTGAAGATCCTGAGAGTCCTAAGGTTGAAACACAGCAAAGTATTCATTCCGGTCACTTATCAGATATGGATGAGATCCCGCTAAACACCTCCAGGGATGACTTGATTAAAGAGGAAAGCCGTCCCAATTTAGTTCGGAGCTCCACTTTTACGATTTCTAAAGGAGAAGACAACATGCGTCTTATAGACATGAGTATAGAGGACACGAAATCAGAGTTTCTCTTAGTAGACTCCAAATCTCGACCATTATCCACAGCGACGAATGCTTCAATAGAGATAAATGGATACCAAGCAGCTCTAGAGGCAGTCCTAGCGCTTCTTTTGGAAGATGAGGAAATTCTATCACGAAACCTACCAGATCCCGTTGATTTCCTTACGGCAAAGGTACAATTTCACGACAATGAATCTTTCATGCTTAAGCTGACGGAACATCAACAGTACGTTGGAAATGCCTTAGAGGAGGGCTCGAATCTAATAAATGAATCTCAAAGGACATCAGGTCTGTCTCTGGAGGATCAGAATGAAATTCGCCAACAAATGGTACTTCTTAATGAAAGGTGGGAAACGCTAAGAGTACGAGCGCTGGACGTTCAATCAAAAATTTTGGAACGCTTGGCAGACTTTCAGTCTCAGAAAATTGAAAAATTGCGCGAGTTTTTGACCAATGCTGAAGATCGCATTTCTAGAATGGCCGATATAGGGCCTAGCATGGCTGATTTGGACCGGCAAACAGAGGAGCTTAAGCAACTGAGGAATGACCTTAGGGAACAGCAAGATCTAGTCGACAGCCTCAGTAATATGGTTGTTATTGTTAATGACGAGTCGGGAAGATTTAGTGATTTGGAAGATAAATTGACTGCTTTGGGAGAAAGGTGGTCGCATATTATAAAGTGGAATGAAATTCGAGCTGAAAAATTACACCAGTATAAGGTAATTTAAATTCTATTTTTGTATAATTTTACTTATTTAAAATCTGTACAATCTTAATAATTTGAAGCAATTTAAAACTCTCTAAAATTCTCAAGATCATCGGGCAGAGCAGGGTTTTTAAAAACCATATTCCTCTTTTTATTTTACACTATTTCGGTTTGTAATTTTATACATCGGCCGTTATTGAAAATATTACATTTTGATTATTTCTCATAATTTCGTATCTTCGAGATTTCTTGGAATTCGGTAAGTCGAAATTTTGAAGAGATTCCGACAAGCCTTTGTAAAAGCGTAATTTTTGGGCATAGGTTTGCTTATAGAAAAGCTTTTAAAACTAATGAAAAATACCATGAGATGTTAGTTATAAACAATACAAAATTGACCCCTTGAGGGGAAACTATTGTAAATGTCAAAAGTGTAATTTTACGACAGCTATTATAAAATAATAAAAATATTTTTCCCCAACACATAGTAGTTGTACTTGAAACTTGAGAATTAAAGAAAATGTATAATAAACTTTACGTTTTAAAATAACAATAACTTTAAATAGGCTATTAACAGGAATACATCAGAAAGTAAGGAAATAAACATTATTTTATTATAACTAGGTGATTACGCGGTGGATGGATACACGCGAAAAGGATCTAAAAGCCATGGAGAGCAAAGAACTTACGGAGCTGGGGACAATTACACGTCGGATCAATGATCTACGCTATTGTGAGGCCGATTTAAAGGAGTTGGAGCGGTACTTAATAGATTTAAGGCAAATGGTGCAGCAGACTATCCAGGAAGGTGGGCAGAACTCTCAACTGATCCTGGAGCGAATAGAAAATTTAGAGGATCGTCTCGATGCACTTAGGCAGATTGTTGAAGTGCAACGTATGCGAATAGAGTCTATGGGATTTAAATTTCCTAGCAAAGCTGACGAAAAGAATATAGAAAGACCAGCCTCATGGACCGACTTCCAAATGATAATTAAATTTGGGGAGGAAAGTGAGGTACCCCAACATGATGAGGACTTGTTTCCACAAAGTAGCAAAAAACGAAAAATTCAGAAATCCCAGAACTTATATCTTTTGGAGGGTAAAATTATGGAAAATTTCAATTTTTTGGATGACTGCGGAGAAAAGATGAAATCTCTTCCCAAGCAGAGCTTGAAACAACAAAGTTTGATTTTGGACGGGATTTGCGAAGCTTTAAAAGGTCGGGAACGGGAGCCAGTAGAATTGCAAAATTTGTGTACTTTTTGCAATGAGGAAGAACCCGATCGAAATTTATCCTTAGAAATTGGTCAAGTGAACGAAATAGTTGATCGATACTCCTCACTAGAGTCACAAGCGACTGACCTTAGAAAAGAAATTCAACATTTGCTAACTAAGGAAAAATTCTATACAAGTTTGACTGGGTTCAAGCTAGTCTTGGCTGATTCTAGGGACTGGTACAAGCAGCACGCAAACACAGCCTCAAAGTTGGATCTGGAGAATCGTCTTAGTGACATGGAGTCTCTTTCTTCTGAGATTGTGGATGCCAAAAATATAACTGAAGCTCTCCCAGACGACCTGAAGGAGTGGAAAAAAGACTTTGAACAATTCTATGAGAGCTGGGATGATATGAAAAAGGCCATAACGCGACTAATTCAAGAAAAGGGAGGATTTGATGAATCTAACCAGAAACTTAAGGGTCTCGAAGCTTTTATGATTGAGATTGATCTGATGACTGTTTTAGTATCCGACGAGATTAAAATGAACTCGAATTTGAATAAACTCAACTCACTCAAATCAAAGTACAAAGATCTAGAAGACGATTTTGATTTTGTGAGCGAACAGAGGAACCCTGAAGATATAAAGAATCTCGCGGAAGTATGGCCAAAAATTCCAGATATGATCAACGAAAAGATCATCAAGCAGAATACCGCCTTAGAAAACTTGAATCACTTTAATAGGGAGTACAAGGATATCATAAAGATTTTGCAAAAGTTAGAAACCACCCTGAAGAATGACTTGTTTGTACTGGGGGAAATTAAAATGCTACAGAAGCAATCTGAGGAATACGACATTCATGCCACTGAGCTTAAAAAAATCGAAATAGATGTGATCAGTGCGCGAAATTTTAGCGAAATAATCATAAAGGAGGCAGATGATGGTAATAAGGCTGAACTGACTGAGCGGATAACAAAGCTCAATGATTTTTATACGAGGGTTCTAGATCAGTACCAACAAAACTCAAAGAAACTTCATCAAATTTTGACTAAAACTGAGGAGATTTTACAAAGGATTCATCAAACTGAACTCTGGCTGAATGATCTTGAAATGAATACACCCAAAAACCAGAATTGCGAAATTACAAACTCAAATGAACTATTCCAAATAAAATCGAAGTTTCAAACTTTAAAAGAAACCTGTGAGCGAGAAACTGTGCGATTTAGGGAACTCAATGAGACAGGTGGCGATATTTTGCTACAAATTGATGATCTTGTTCAAAATAAGACCAATAATAAATACACCTACTTGGCAAAAAAGTTCACACGACTTAATGCAAGATGGAGCGAAGTGACGGCGTTGGTATATAATAGAACAGCATTACTGGAGCATATTTCTAGTCAATTAGGCGAATTTAAGAAGCTTGTTGTCTCTGAGACTGGCTATCTTGATAAGCTCGAAAAGAAATTGAGGTATAGTCCAGAAAATGCTGCTGATGCCGAAGAAATGATTGAAGAACTTGATGTAAGTATTTCTCAATTATGAGTATTTAAGCTAGATTAGAAAATCTTAAATGAAAATAAAACTAGTTTTTTTAAATAATTTTATTTGGATATTTTAAATAATTAACATTTTTAGGAGGTTTATCTCTATATTGAAAAAACACTTAAGAAGTTATTCCTTTAGAAAATGTGAAACATTATATTATTCTAGTTTATTTTTATTATGTTAGAGTTTGAAAAATTCTTCTATTGGTAATTTTCTTTAAACAGAAAGGAAAATAAAATTATAAAGAAAAGTACCCCTAATTTGACGCGTGATTGTTTTTGAGGAGATCAAAACAGATGAATTTTGTTTTTCCTATTATATATTATCCAACTATCAATTTGTAAAAAATATAATGCGATCCTTTTTTTGCAGAAGAAACCGATTCGAAGATATAGAAAAAATGAAGTCTAAAAAGAGAATTTGGTTCTGGTTTTATTATTTTTAAGCTACAGTCATACAATTTTTCCACACCTTTTACTTGAAAACGATCAGTTGAACTAAAAACTATATAAAAAGTCATATCGAAACCTAAAATTTAAACGCTACCAACCCTAAATAACCCATGCACCAAAATTAAGGGTACTTTTCGAGCTTTTATTAGAAAGATTCTTACAAGGGTTGGTCGAACTTTTATTCTTGTTTGTACAAAATAATCAAATATTTTATATTAGTCGTAAAATTTGCAAAAGTTTACGATTATTTATGTACAACATATAAATGTGTTATAGGATCTTGAAAATAACATACGCAACCACTCAGACGATCGTTTGGATAAGATCCAGGAAATTGGTTCTGAGCTAATTGAACTTGAATTTATGTCCGATTCCATTCAGAAAGAGATCGACGTCATCACGGACAGGTGGAGTCAGCTTCAGCAAAAGGTAAGCGATTTTATACAAGATCTAGGTAATTTTTATAAGAAGCACAAAACCGTCTGCTATGCTCATATTTTTATCTTTCTCTTTCATTTTTCGTTTATCTCGCATTTTTTGTGCATCCGACCACTTGCAATGCATGCGCATGTGCTTTTCTATCGTCTCGTTAAAATCAAACAAATGTCTTTCTCTCTCGCACACTCACACCTCACCGTAAAGGCTAAGCAAAGGACGGAGATTTTGGAACTGGAAGTCACAGAGGCTGAGAAATCTGAAGAGTGTGTTTCACGTTTTGAAAAATGGCTGACTCGTGTTGATGATGTGCTCTCGGAGCACCTGCAAAATGACATCACAATTGAAGACTTACCGCACGATTTTCAGGTGAGTTTTATGGGATACCGACAACGTGTCTTTAATCCTCAGGGAATAAAACCTCATGAGGTCTAAACAGATAATAACGTTTTTAAAACTTCAAAGGTAAATAATTATTATAAAAAATAAATGTATTAATAAAAGGTTATTAATTGTTTAAACTCCGAGGTCGGGAAGGGTGGACATGCATGGAAGAGTTGCCATAATTTTGTTTATAAACTATAAAGAATAGAATTATTATGTACACTACTACATATATGCTCTACATATTCTCTATATGTGCATGCACATATATAAAGGGTGATTTTTGAAGCATTTGGTTTTTAATTTTCAAAAAAAAAAAAAAAAGACAGAAAGGTATAAAATTTTTGTTGGATATTAAAAATCAATCCTTGCCATTTACTTGTTAAAGATTATTTAATGTAAATGTTGGTCACGGCTACGGTTCAGGTGGTCCATACGAGAAGTTCAAATTTGAGTGACTTTTATAGGTCCATCGTTTTGCGTGGCATGTGGCACAATCTTGTTGCAATCACACGTCAACCAGAATTAGCTCGTTTACTTTGGGCGATAAAAAGTTGGAAATCATTACATGATAACGAGCTCCATTGACGGTAACGTTGCTCTCATCGTCATCTTTGATAAACTGGACCAATGATTCTACCAGCCCATAAAACACACCAAACAGTGCATTTTTCAGGATGACCGGCTTCAGTTCTTGAACGAACTAAATTTTATATGCCTTCAAACCAAGATCCTTGCGTTAAATCTTCCTCGTAGTGGAATAGTACAATATCAATATCAATACAAGGTGCTGCGAACGGCGACGAATGGACATATCACGATTTTCACCAACAGTGGCGGCTACAGCAGCAATATTTTCTTCTATACGGACTGTACGAACACGGCTTGTTGTATAATAACGTGAAATTGGTGTGAAATTTGGTCACTATGGCTTGAATAGTCTGCTCAGTAGGGCGATTATGACGAACATAAAATGGTCGAAGTGCGCGAAATACATTTTTTTACAGAGTATGAATTTTGATAATAAACTTCAATAATTTGTAAGCGTTGTTCGGCTGTAAGTCTTTCCATGATGAAATAATAATGCAAACCGAACAACTTTGATACATGCTACGAATCTCGCGTGAGCGGTGAAAAACCAAATAGCAAAAAAATTACCCATTAGTAAAAAATTTTTACCGAAAATTCATTCATTGTCTACTTGTGCCTTTCTTATTTAGATTCTGTATTCTGAGAAATTTCATCTTATATTTCTTATTTTTACGAGTGCAGTGGATACAAAATTACGTTTTGTAATTTCAAAAATAGTATTCATATTTAAAAAACTGAAACAATAAATTATGGTAAACTATGTATTTATGAACATAAATGTGGTATTAATATTTCTTTAGAAATTACTTACAAAACATTGGCAGCTATTACAGGAAAAATAATATTCATAATTTCAAATTATGATTTTGGAATTTATTCTGTGATGCTCTTACTTGGTGTTTGTATGATTACACATTTTAACTTTTGGTCAATTTAAACACTTTAAAAATAAGTTTTTTCGCAACATTTACCATAGCTTTATTTTTAATTTAAAGTAAAGTTTACCTATGTATAGTTAAGTAATTAAATTAATTTTAATTATTGCAGAATACCAATTTGGAAAAACTTTATTGTTATTCATTGCATATTTACATTCATTCCTATATCTCTCCTTGAATTAAAATATAGTAAGATTTGAGTTTTTTAAAGTATCAAACATGTAATATAATACTTCACTACTAAGAGGAGCATTTACGATGATAATAATTAAATTTTAAGAAAGGACTAATTTTATGTCTTCCTTTACTTCTATGATACCATTGCATCTCAAAGTGCTAGTGTTGACACAAATTATTTTTTTAATTCCTTCATTTCGTTTACATTCACTGGTTTGCTGCTTCCTTCATTAAAATGTTTAGATATATTAACTTAAGTTCTTCATATTACAATTACGTATTGATGAAAACCTGGGATATGAGATTTTATATTTTAAAAAGGATTTTATTCTAACCAGAAGGTATTAGATGATAAGTTCGTTTGATTTACTCACGCACATTAAATATTTTATAAAATCTATTATATAATATGTATAATATGTATAAGATCTGAAACAAAATATATAATTTTCTAAATCTTTTAATTAATTCTAATAGCGTCTTACTGAAGAGTTCCGGGAAAATGAAATTGCTTTAGCTGAAGTTAGAGAATTGATCGCAAAACATGTGAAAAAGGGCAAAGTTGAGGCTGCAAATCGTCTAAGAGATCAGCTGAATCTTCTTGAGGTATCGTAATATTTTTAATCTTGTTAACAATTTAACAAAATTCCATTCTTCCAGAGTCGCTTCAAGGCCTGCCAGCTTAAATTGGATAAGTGTACAGCTCCACAGGCCGGATATGAATCTCGCCTCAGCCGGGCCCTTGCTGACCTTCGAAGTGTTGAAAGAACGACACTCGTCTTAGATGTTGCCTCAGCGGGACCTTCAATTGTACAGGATCAGTATCAACATTGTCTGGTAAGGCATTTCACAGACGTGAATATTGCTTTGTTAGAAATGGACATTCTAGGCTCATTGCTCAATCGGCTCACTATTTGTATTTTTCTCTTACAATTTTTTAAGTAAATTAATTCAAAAAATTATTCCATTTACTTATATATTTCATATTTAACATAAAGGCGTAGTAAAAATTCAAGGATTGAATATTTAGATATTCTAGCGAAGTCCAACTTACGGGGGCTATTTTAAACGTCTATCTTCAAACCAATATTTCATTATAGAGTTGATAGCAATATAAAGCATTATATAATTATATAATTTTATTTTTAAGAAAATATATAGAAAACTATCAGAAGTTAAGGGTGAAATCGAGAGCACAATAAAGACAGGCCGAAAAGTATGTGAGGATAAGTTCACTAAAGACCCAAAGCAGTTGGGTCAGCGAATCGATGCTTTGAAGCATCTTTACAATGCTCTAGGTGAAAATGTGACGCAATCAAAACAATCGTTGGAACGATTACTTAAACTTGCCCGCCAATTGAATGATGCACTCGATGTATCCGAGAAGCTATTCCAATCATCAGAACCTTTGGAAATGCCAGAAAAAGCAGCGAAATTTCAAGAAGTCGAGGAATCATTACGAAAATGCGAAAAACTTTACGACGACTACAGTCAATTCTGCGAACCCATTTACATGGAGGATATACGACAAAAAATTGATTCAATGCGAAAGAGGTACCTGAAATTGTCCAGTACTGACGTTATTAAAAGTCTAAACGAAATGAAGTCCACTCTTCAGAATCTTGATAATATCCCGATGGAAACCCTAAAGTATATTAAAAATTTTATCTTGCATACATAATTCGTTTACTTTGTATATTTTTTTCCAGAACTATGGAGGACGATCTCCAAAAGATTAATGTGGCTGATTCTGAAATCGAAGAATTGCATTCACAAGTAATTGGCATTGTTAAGGTGAGTACCATTTAGGAGCATCTCTCCACTTAATCACTTCTGTGTGGCTTTTTGCATTTAACACTTGTAAATAGCTAAGCGGGATGTGCTTGTCGCCGCCAGTGTACAAATTAGGGGATAGGTTTAAGGTGGTACCCAAAAGTTATCGAATATGAAACAATATGGACAAAGTGCTGCTCTAATTATGGTATACAAATTACTGTCTTATTAATTTTTAAAATGTTCGTAAGTCGAATATGCGAATTTCTGAAAAATACATTCTTTCGAATAGTACCCATGCTAGAATAATTCATTGAATTTATCGTAATTTTCTGCCTCTATAATACAATTTTTCATACATTTTTGATGTTATTTGTAAAAAATTGTATTAAATTTCTATTTCTAGACTTGAATAATAAAATACTGAATGAAGTGTAAGATCTTGAGTTTCTTAAAAACTATTTAAATTTCCGGTGTAGGTGGCGTAGGTGGACTTAAATTACATTTGAAGAATGAATTGTTCTTGTTCTTTTCTAATTAACAACTTTTGATAGAAAACTCATATCAACTCATAACTTTTGTAAAAGTTTTGTAAAGATTTTAAATTTGCAAAAACTAATTGGTTGGTTTTTAAGAAATCGAATGGTGCAATTTTTAGGTGTTTTTATTTCGTCCTCTAAAAATAGATATAGTGGAATAAACAGAAGGCAAAAAATGTGTAGTCTAAACGTTGATAAATTAAAACAGAATTCATCGAAAATCAATAAAACTTACTATCGCCATTTATTATAATATTTTCTATAAAAGAAATGAAAAACCCTATCGGAGCATTTAAGTGAGTCTTTTTTTAAAGGACGAAATACGAGAAACCTAAAAAATTGCCCAAGTAGTTTTCTTAAAAACGAAAGAATTAGTTGTAGACAATTTAAAATCGGATAATTGTTACAAAAGTTATAAGTTGTCAAAGTTTAGACAACAAATATTTTTTATATTATATTGTTTACCTCACCATAACTATTTTAAGAGATGGAGATAACAAAATTTAAAACAATGCTTCACTAGATTTTTCAAAGGCAAACAAATTATTTTTTGAAAATTTAAAATCGGATGATTTTTGTAGAAGTTAGGAGTTGCTAGAGTTTTCTATTATTTGGTTTTCGCGAACTTCAGCATAAATTTTCATTTGAGTTCGGTTTTTTTTATATGGAAAAATAATGATAAGATTTTTAAATGTATTTACATAATACAAAAATAAATTATAAATAAATCTCCAAAGTCACCTATAACAATATTATTATGATACTCGTGTCTATTCCCTAAGGTAAACTAACAATCAGTAAAGGCAGTAGATATTCCAATAAAATTTGGGTAATACCTTGTAGCAAAGATTAAGGAATTTTAGGTGATCTCTGTAAAAATACCCTCAGAAATTAGGTTGTAAATAAGTTTAGCTCTAGGTTATTTTGTATTGGAGAATAAAAGAGATGTTTTTAAGCGTTCCAAATCACGCACGTGAAAAATATGGCTGACATAGGGGTTTTGTACATTCGTAACTAACAAAGACCGGTTTTCATGCGTGTTGATTTGTATCGATTAGGTGCACTCATTGCAATCAGTGTCTTTCTAACATAAAAATATCAAAGCATATCCCACCCCAGATCACATCCTCCAGGTGGTTTCGGAAAACACAAGTAGTTCATGAGGTTCGCCAATCTGGCTCGCATGAGAGCGGGGAAGAGGAATTAACATAAATAGACGCACTATATTGATGTAGATGTCTGTCTTTGTACAATTCTGGGCGAGGTTTCATTACACACCACCAACCCTTCATGCTTACTTCATTATACCTTTCTCCTCCATAAGCGAGATTGCGGTGCTTTGTGGTTATGTTACCTGTAAGTGTTGCGAGATATTTTCTCAACATGCGAAATTTTTGGAACACCACACAGGATGCCCTAATTAGCCGAATTGTGGAAAAACCTGATGTTCCCGAGACGGAAATTGTTGTTGTAAGTGATACAGTGCGACAGAGGAGGGCAAGGACACCCTCGGCGAATGAGAGCAATAATGGGGCAATTTCGGTTGCAACGAATCCAAAAGGTGTTGACCAAAATCCAAACGTTCTTCCAGATCTTCTACCAAAAACATTCAGGCTGGCGGAAACGAGTTCACTGTTTTCTCAGATATCTAAAAATAATACTAATCAGGATTTTGCTGAGTTGAAAAACCCTCCGGTGGAGGTGAAAAGAGAGGCACAAAACGTTTCAGTAGTCGAAGTAAGAGAAAAGGATCTTAACGATAAAAAAATGTCTGTCAGAAATATCGGTATCGACAATAGCGAAATAAGTCCTAAAATTGGGGAGGTGGTAGATACTATAAATGTTTTTGAGAGTGTGTCTCCTTTGGAGCCACAGTACGTTGAAACGGTGCATATAATCGATGTCTCGGAAGATACATCCGACACCGACTCATCCCTACGAACGGACGATAAGAAGCAGCGTTCTAGCACGGAAGACCTTTTGGAGTATGAGTCTGAGAAAGAGTTAGATGCTATCTGCTCTGCTGCAGCAGCAACAGCAGCAGCAGCAGGAGCTGATGAAGAGTTGGCAGAACTTCGATCACCCTCTGAGAGCGTCCTTAAAGTGGAAAGGCAGAGGATATCATTTGAGGAGAAAAGAAAGCGGCTAGAGAATGAACGTGATATTCTAAGAGATTCAGAGGAGGAGACTCTTGAAACGAAGAAGCCACCTCCACAAAAACCGAAACGAACTCGACATTTCAGAGATATGATGCGCTCCAGCAGCAATGTGGAACGTGATAGTTTCTATAACTCCGACAAGGAGAATTTCGATGAACCACTTGTGTTTTCCGAAGACGAAGATATCCCCAGGTTCTCTCTAGAAATGACGACAGCTCCCGACTCCGATAGTGATACGGTAATCGTTTTCTTAAGTATACCAAAAATATTTTCTTCTCACTTCTGTAATACTTCCACATTTTTGGATCACTTACTAAAACTTTTCATAGAGTCGAATCGAAACACCCGGTGCGAAGAAAACGAATGCCATGCAGAGCAAATTATCACCAGATACAACGCCAAGATACGAATTTTACAAGAATTCCACCTCTTTGGACCAAAGAGTTCAGGAATTTGATAAAACGGCTAAGTACATGATTCGAAAACTGGAAGCGACCAAGGAAAAAATTGAGGCCTGCGTAGATGGGGAGAGGTACTTTAAAAATAAGACAACATTATTTCAAGTAACAATTTTTATTTAATCACAGTGCTATTGAGCACCTGAAACTCTCCATTGCACCAGATGCGGCTACTCTTATATCTCAAGGAGACACGTTGGTTTTGGAGACTCATGGTAAACCCGGAAATCTTTCTCAGATTGTGATGAGGGCCCAAACTATCCTACGAGATAAGTTCCGCGAAGTGCAACAAGCTAAGTATGTATTAACTTAACTCTAAAATATGTTTAATATATTTAAATCATAATCGGTATAATAGTTCATTCAAACACAAGTTGGACTGACTTCTTTATAATAAATATCTTTACTTTTCAAGGACACCTAAAGTGACACTATCAGCAGACACTGGTAGTCCGAATAAACAGCTTTTTGAACGAAATGATGTTCAAACCACTGTTCTTGGAAGTAAACAACCTACAGACAAGAAAATGCCTGTAGATCTCGCTAAAACTAAGCCCAATCATGAAATTAATTTGGATGAGCTAATTTCTAAAGGACTCAAGAGGGTCTACGATCTCATTGAGAAACCTTTGGATAGAAAATCTGAGACCGAGCTGAGGAAGAGAATCCTTGAAATTAATGTAAGCGAATTACTTTATATTTTTAAGCTAAAACCTATTTTAATGGCTTAGTTATTTTATTTGGAAGAATCGTGGACAGATATTTTTTGTTTATATTTCGAAAAGTGATTACAAACTTTTCAAAGATATTTTTTTATCTGTTTAGCAGTTTCGTGAAAAATGTTATAATTGATTTAAGAAAATAAAAAGAACCAAAAATCGAACATTAAAAGTTAAATGTCAATCAAATAGAACCAAAACAAACAAAAATGCTGTGTAAGTTTTGCAGATATGAATGTCACCAATTCCAAAAATACATTTCAATATATTAAGACAGTACAAGCATCTTTTTTCAGTTATTATTCTTCTATATCTGTATTTATATTCTTATGTGAGGAGAATGGCTGATATATTTAAAGAAAAGCAACTTTTATTAATATTTACTAAAATTCTATTCGTGATTTCTGAAGTTATGTTTTACGTAGGTATTGAAATCGGAAATGTTATATAATTAAAAAAGCAAAAAAAATCAGTTTATAGGATTTTAACTTCTCAACAAACTCCAACATGTACTGTCCCTTTTCAAAAGCATATGAGACACTGTTTGTTACTATTACTCCTTAATTTAAAAACATTTAGACACATATTTTTAAAGATATCAGATAAATACGAAATTAATAACTGACTTTGAATATTTACATGTTTTCTAAAAACATAATTCTGTTTTCGCAGTCGTGTAAAAATCTGGTCTTATAACAAAAAAACATCTAAAAAATTGCGAATGCATATGGCCTTCGTTATCTCAATTTGCAATTAACTTGTTTTTCGGTTCTATTCAGTACATTGTTTTTTTTTTTTTTTAAAGAGAAGAAGCGCCGACGGGAAGTGCGGCTGATCAAAGCCGGGTGGGTGCTTCTCCGGCGGTACAATCCTATTCTCAAGAATCATTACATCCGCTCCGGCGGTCCTAAAAATACGAAAAACGGCTGTAGGACGGTTTTCCGAATTAGCGCGGATTTTCCCGCGGAACAGCGACAGCGGTTTTCCGAGTGTTAAATAAGAAGCTAGCGGACGTTCAGTTGCTCAGAACTCTCTGGCACCATCGGACGCTTCCCTATAAATAAAACGTGCTCCCACCGGGAAGAGGAGTCGCGGCGTACAAAATTCTATTTTCCGCGGTGCATTTTCGGTGTTGGGGGCGTTGGCTTTGTGTTTACATTCAATTCGCCGCGCAATGCAAACATTCTTATTTTGTTGTCTTACTTTCGTATTTTTCTGTACGTAGGACCGAAAAGACGACCTAAAGCTAGCGTTTAACGCTGTAAATAAGGGAAAGTCGCTAACTAAGGCTAAGAAGGCAATAGACGTCCTGGACAAGGTAAGACCCCAATGATTACAGGGGAAAACTTAAGATTTTAATGTTCTGCTAATTACAGGCTAAAATGGACCTTGCTGCCCATGCCGACTCAGTGGAGACTTCCTTGGAGCATCTCAGTTCAGAAATTTCGGAAGGAAGTGAAGTCGAAGGGAAGCTGACTATACCACTATCACTGCCTGCCGGCGAACAGCCGAACCATGGAGAAAAAGCCGAGAGGGAAAGCCCTCGACAGGGTAAGTTTAAGACAGGGCTTGTAGGGATGTGGGCTGACGTGGGTGCTTCCTTGAAAGCTCGTCTGATTGCGAACGAAAGTGAAATGAGTCGGAACAATTTTGTAGTCATTTTTTTTTTTTTTGGGACATCCGGATACGAACGATTCCTTCTGGGTGTGAGCTGGGGCACTCGGCCCTCGATCAAATAGTCGGTTTTCTACGGCCAGTCGGTGGATTTGGGGTTGGGCTTTAAGGGTGATTCCTACGTTTACTTTCGTTCAAACTCAATCTGACTCTGAAAGGGAAGTCGGATATTTGCGAAATGAAAAATTTTCGTGACTGCCCGTTTATTTGCTTCTACTGCTCAATGTCTGAAAAGTTACTTAAGACTTTTTTACGTGTGGGGCCAGCAATGACACATCATGGAGATGAGGATGCATGCGGTATAATAAATATTTTGACCGTTTATTTAAAGTATTGTCAGAATGAATTTGAATAACAATCTCTGCTTATTACACAAACCAATTATAAAAATTTAAATTAGAAATAAAACATCATATGACATTTTTTTTTTCTATTCAAAAATTAAAGCAAAATATTCCTTGCAATTGATTGTTGTAAATTGAAAATTATCCAAAAGAATGTTTCATTAAATAAATCTGTAGGCGATGCCAAATACTTTAAAGAAATTGTAAAATTGTATTAGCAATATCTTTGTGTATCAAATCGACAAGCGACGTTGTGGTATTTATTAATTTTGTTTAATATAAGTAACTAAACAATTTATATATACTACACTCAAAAAACTAAATCCTTGTTATAAACACGGGACTTGTGCCAAGTAACTTTAAATATGATTTTCAGTTTACATTATTTCCTGCGTAAAATTACGCAAACCGCACAATGGATCAAAAAGACATGTTGGTTATTAAACATTTATAACTTTTGTTGTGATATAAATATCATAATGAAACTTTGGGAAATAAATCTTTACATTATTAAGCCTTAACTTATAAAAAAATGGTCAATTGGTTTACAGGGCGCCTCAAAATAAATCATCTCCCTAACGATTTTAATTTTAAAAAAAATTACGAATACAGGGTGGTCCATTTAAAAATTGGAATTTCTTTTTGTTATAAAAAAAACGGCTCAATATTTTTCAATGGTTAAACATTTATTTGAAAGGTTGTTTTATGTCATTTATTTATGAAAAACAATTTCGGTCACCACGACTGACTTGGCATTCGGTCCACCCAATTTTTGAGTACCCTTTCGACTGTTTCGGCCCTTATGTCAGCAATAGCAGCTTGAATCTTGTACTTGAGGCCTTGAATTGTTTCTGGTTTGTTGGCGTAACATTTATCTTTCACCGCTCCCCAAAGATAATAGTCCAACGGCGTCAAATCGCAGCTTCTTGCTGGCCAAATCACATCACCATTTTTGCTGATTATGCGATTTCTGAAGATAGGACGCAAAAGATCAATTGTGGCGTTCGCTGTATGGCACGCAGCGCCTTCCTGTTGAAACCAAATATCGTCAAAGTCTTCGGCTTCAATTTCCCCGAAAAACCAATCGGCCAACATTGCGCGGTAGCGCTCGTCATTGATGCAATGCTTTTACTTATTTGGTTGGAAATATGTCGTTTCGTTTAATTTAAAAATGATTTTATGATATTTAATCCAAAAATGCTATGACATTGTTTAGGGTTAGACCTTGTTTCTTTGATATGGTTTCCTGGCATTCAGTGTTTTTTTTTTTTAAATTTAACGACTGTTACAATAGTTTAAGGTCCACTAGACTTTTGGAGCCTGTAGTTAATTATTTCATTGGAAGCCCTGCATATCAGCAAAATTTGCTTCTTTTCAGGGAGCAACACTTGTTCAGACATCCACCCACACAACATCACCCTTGCAACCAGTCGTCTCGTCTGGTGTAATTAAAAAATAATTTATATGGGCAGTTAGGCCTGCCAGATCGAGGGCATGGTACAACCAGTTTTATTTGCCAACGTAATGCCATCCTTCGTCTTGCCACCCTCCACCCCCGGTTGGGGTGGTTTGCAAACAAGCGACAAGGCACCCTTACATATTTTGTCAGGGACTGCCACTCGCTTGTGCAGTTGCTTCCTTGAAAAGCCTTCGGGCTCCCGGGGCTATGCACATTTACAGGAGTCGCCCCGTGGCAAATTGCTTCGTGTCTTGCTGCAATGTTTTAGTTTCAACAACGTTGGGGGCACGACTATCAGCGGCGGCAACAATAGTCACCCCTTAAACGACATTAGTAACCGCGGCGGGAGCGGTAGCAAAACCATTAGTGCCCGTTACACGTACATGCAAAGCCTGGCCGCGAGAGAGGTGTGCAGTCTAGCAAAACTAACCAAAAATAGATCTAACTAGCCGACGTTATCCGGTGCAATTCGGGGCCAATCCTCCTAGGGTCAAATTAATCAGTTTCTCTATCACAGGCGAACGAAGCCGTTTGTTTAATCAAATGGCTATTAATTAATTGTAGCCCAGCCGGCGGCGGGTCTGGGTGAATAAAAACATGCCATATGAGGAGGTGTTGTGATTACTAAGTAACGTTCACACAATATCCCTTAGAGCTACACAAAGCCGCTCAGGTACAAAGAGCTGTGCGTGGAAAATCCGTAAAGCAGCAAAGATTGTATTTCTCCAGCCTGTCCTTCCGTAGAAGTTTTTTAATAATTTTAATGAGATTTTCCTCTTTCTCTTCTGCTGGAGGATGAAAAGAGGTTTCCTCGTCATTTGCCAGGTTTATCACATCTGAATGCGTGTCACCCACCGACGAGGCGTTATAAGGCATTGAACGATACAAATGATTTCTTACAAAGTAGGTACCCACATACATTTCAAGAAGATTGCGCGACAGGAGCTTTTAGCCCATTTCTTCGCTTTTAAAGGGAAAACAACAGAATCGAGGTCGTCGCAAGAAAGAGGTTAGCTCTCATCCCTATCAGAATGGGTTTAAAGCATTTAATCTTACGAACAAGGGTGTAATGATATTCGTGATGATTACTTAGACTTTGCAAATTTTCTATAAGTCTTGAATTTTTATTTTGTCCGTTGAATAGGGAAATTGGAATAGCTAACTTATGCTAATTTTTCATATTTTTCCATATCGGACGATTCATTAACAGTGGCGTTACTATCCGAAATTTTCCACGTTAATTTACTATTCTAATTAATTCTAAATTAGTGTTTCAATGTATCTATTTGGAAATGTCATATAATTTCAGATTTAATATCCGAAATTCGACCTATCCGGAATCGGAAACTGGAAATCTGCACTGGACAATTGAGTCGATATAGTGCAATTTATAAATTTTACGCTTCGAAGCCGAATCGAATCGAGTTTAATTTTTCATGTTACTTTATAAATGAATTGCTTGCTTTTCTTTATTATTTTATATTTCACATGCGGGAAAAGTACTAACCTATCGCACACTTTTCCGTGTGTTAAATGGCAAATAAAACAAGAAATTTTTACTGCTTGAATTATGGTTGGATTTTCGTTTTGTGTGGAAAAATTAGTTAAAATTAGCAGTAACTAAAGTAAATTTTAAAGTTTTATCATAAAAATCCTTTGCAAACTACTTTTGGACATGTACATTGTCAAATTGTCGGTATTTTGCCCGAAATCATTTCATATTTTTAGGTATGTTTTCGGTACCTTTCCTTTTTTTAAAATCTCCATCGAATATCACACTAAAATTGATTTTTTACTACACAAAATAATTCTGAAAATATGTATTTGGAAATCTTGCAAACTGCAGTTTTTATTGAATACGAAAGGAAAAATGTTTCATTAAGTAATCTTTAAAAGCCTGCTGTACCTAACGTAGTACACGTGGAAAGTGTCATTATAAGAGTGCCTGCTTTACGAGTTTATCGCAAGTTGCACCTGAGCTCACCTGGGAGATACGCACTCTTTAATTAAGAGGAAAGCCCTTTAAATGTATGTCACAGTTGTGTATGATGACACGCAAAAATTCACCCGTAAGGTGCACATCGACATAGCTATTCTTCTCCTTCTCATTTTGTAGGAATAAAAAGGAATCATAACGCCCTATGACGATATGAACACGGAAAAAAATATGGCCAGCAATACTTAAGTTTTAATAGTTTTGAAAGGATTTCAAAAATGTACCGCATATGCATGTATCAGACAGAGCTTTGTTTGGAAAATTTATTTAAAGATTAATAGTGAATTTGTAGTGTATTGAAATTAGTTAATTTAACTATTTGGTATTTAAATTTATGAATTTATTCGATATTGCGAAATTTTCATATATTCTCTGTACAGTTGGTTTAATCAATTTTAAAATTTTGTGACCGAGCCCACAAAATTACATCAAAATCCGTGAAGAGACCTCAAAATCAATCCGTTATATTTTAAAATTCTTACTGAATATGCGAATTTGTATACTGTGTATTTCCATATAGCTAGTAACTATCAGTTATAAAATTTCGGACTGACCTTAACACTAGAACTACGAAAACCAGTCAATTTGACTGGTACACAATTTCTTCCTTTATTTAATTGTATATTTTTGTAATTCTCTTCTGATTTATGCCAAAATTGAATAGAATTGAGCATTACAAATTTGAAAGTGTATTAAATTAAAGGTGCAGAAAGTTGTTAAAATTACAGACTTGTTCTATTGTTAATACCTTAAATACTGAAAAATTTTTCCTATATGCTTCATAGAGTTCTCTGATTTTGTTGAAATTAAATCCTCATGCAGTTTTGAAGATACCAATGTAAGTTATCCGCTTTGTAAAAAATCGGGTTAGCGCGAAATGGCAATTTTTGGAAAATTTCATACGACTATATTTATGAGAATTCGATTTTATATTGTATTTTTGCTCTTCTGAGTTTCCATCGGAAAATAAAACAATAGAAACATACACATATTTTTATGTGAAACATATGTTTCGGAGTCATTGTGCTATTATGAAAAGTTAAGGCAGAGTAATAAAAAACCAAAAAGATTCTATTATTAATATAATTTTGTTATGGGGAAGTAGTCAACAAATGAAATGAACGGAAGCTCTTTTGCCTCATATTCAGTGAACACCTTGCTATAAAAAGACATACTCGTATATACAAATTGATAATTAAATGCTACTAAAGAACAGATGAACCCATGAAACCATCCTTCCCGAACCATAGTAAAAGCCTTGATGGCTATACACTTTTTTGATATTGTGCCCCAAAGCTGGTCCTTCCTCTCCAGAAATTTGTTATCCCCAGTTAGTCCTGTCGAAAACACGTGGTGGCACGACATGGTCCATGACCCATGCATTCGTTTAGGCTGGTTCGAAGCTTTCACCTCTGTCCTGCTCAAGCTTTAGCTCGGCGCTAATCTTTGCTCTAGAATAGCCCCTTTTATTTATGGGAAGGAAGCGGCGCCAGTTTTGCGCTTGAAGGACCTCCAAAAACTCCTGCCTCGACCTGCGACAGATTAAGGGGTGGCAAATTTTTAAATAATTTGAAGGTCAAATTGGTTCAGTTTTTCATGGGGTTTGAGAAAGCTCACAAATACCGGCCTGCAGAAGAGTGTGCCGGGACGCCAGCTTGTTCCTTGCAAGTGGCAACTAGCAAAAGGACGAACTTTTCCCACCCAGCTGATGCCGCTGACGACGGTTAAAGCTCCTCTGCAAAGCCTCCCAGCTAATGCCTTCCTGGCTCGGTGCGAAGAACGCCGGCAACTGGCATAAATCTATTGCAGGCTCAGCTCAGTCTAGCGCGACGCCTTCTAGTGAAAGCAGTAGAAAAAGTTTTTTAATCCTTGGCACGTGGACCTTTCAGGACGGTCGTAGTCTTTTCAAGTGGCTCTAGTGTCTATCGTTTCGTCCCAAAGACGTTTTAACTGAAAGCTATGGTTGGCTCAGGTGCAGATAGATTTATGGATGGAAAGTTATTTTATACTTACTAGAAGATGGATACTTTGCTTTAAGACCGAACATTCTCTATTTATTGGAATCAAGGAAGGATTAAAGTACACTTCCTGTAAGTATCGAATCTAATTAAATAAGAGGTGCTTCTAGGGTAAAGTGAATACTTTCTAGTGTTGTCTTTAGTCAGGGGTCATTTCAGTTTTGAGAAATCGCTTTGATAGGACAACAAAAGGTAGCCCTAAGGCTGAGACCCAACAATCAGTTTGAGAGGGTATTGGGAGAGGTCCAAAAGGCTTTTAAAACAGCATAATGTTGGGACACAGGTCGAATTTATTGTTGGGTATTCTTGTGTGCCTCACGGGGCAGTGTCGGGTACTTGAATTGCTCAAAAGAACTATTGAAATCAGTTACGTCTCACCCCTGAGCAAATTCCATTCAGAAGAAGCCGAACAACAAGTAACAAACCTTCAAGACTCCTGCAGCCCTATGTTAGCTACACGTAGGGAATGCAGGCGCGAACAATAGTGGGTAAAGGGCTCCTTCGCGGACTCTGTTGTGTCTGCGTGAAAAATTGTTTACATGGGAGGGTGATACGGCGCTAAGACTTTAATGGGCCCCACCAGTGCTGCACTGGAAAATTGTAGAGGTTAATAGACGTCGGAATGGATGGTATTCATGCCGTCGTCGGGGTTGTCGTCGTGCTCCCATTGGATCAGCGGTGTAGCATTTTGTAAGCTATATACCGGCACCGTTGGGTCGCTTATCCCGCAGGTTAATCTTGACAATTCCCCTGTCATCGGGCACTAGGCAGACGCCAGAATATCCCAACTTTGGGGGCACAAGAGGCCTTTTAAGTATGGAAACAGGAGCGGGGGTTCCAGTTCTTCAAGTATTTAGAATATTCTGTGTAAGGAACGCCAAGCAGTTCTGGTGGTATATGCCTGCTCATATATGCCCGAAACAAAGACTCGCTGCAATTTTGCAACTCTGCTCTTTGCCTTGTTAGTCATGGAATTTAATCCCAAGGGTACCATTTCAGGCACATCGGACTGCTTAAAGCATTCCTTGAGTGATTCCCCAAATCGTCAGGAGGTTTCTAAAATACCCGGAGGTAGTCGGAGCGATTTCTGGCTACCTTCTTGAGGTGGTTCGTAAAAAGAAGAGATTCAACATTTAAAATATTTTCCATCAACCGTTGAAAGAAAATAACCAAATCTTATTATTGGAAAGAAATAACAAATTTATCTACTACAGTCAGTTTTACAAAATAAAAAAAAAGTCTTCATTTTAAGAATTTTCGCTATTATGTATATTTAAAGAAACAAACAACTCTAATTTGCATTATCATAGAAATAAAGTTCGTTCAAAATATAAGAGATTGAAAAATATAAATACTAGAATTAAAATATTCAAAAAGCGATAAGTTGTCTTAGTCTGCTTTAAACGAACGAGAATTTTATCTAACTTGAATTTCTCCGGAAATTAGTTTTAAATTTTCATAATTAATCATCTCTCATTGTAATAATCCAATAGCAGTTTCGGAATTTAGAAAATTTTACTTGCAATTGTAATTTTATTTGCCATTGTAATTTCGATTCCACAAATTAATATTTGGGTTTAATTAAATTACAGTTTAATGAATTTATATCAATTTATATTGTAATCGGTTTAATATAACTTGCATATTTAATTGCTTTAATTAGAAATTGTTTTATAGTAAATAGATATTCATACCTAGTTTTTGTTTTAAAATAAATAGACGTATGCCAATTTCAAAAATAACGATTCATATTTAGCTAAATGACTTAATTTGATGAATGCTCTAAAATTAAATAGTTTCAGGAATTGCTTGGAAATATCCCAATTCAAAAATTTTTCGAAGGGTTCTTACTATCCATCATCCATGAAACCTTTGGGGTTGAATGCTTCTGTTGGAATGTTTTCCAACTTATTCAAATTAATCAAAACAAAGCAAATCATCTTCGATCTTATTTCAAGCCCAAAGCCTGGCAATTAGGCCTTCCTCTCCATCATTTGGGAAACAGTCAAGCCATAACAACTTAAGAACCACTTCTTCCTACCACCCTTGAGAAAATATTGAATTTTACGGGCTACAAAATTTAAGTTGAGGGTTCTACGGCAGCAGGGAGCATCTGTGGATGCGGGTTTTCTATACTGAGGTTTAGGTGATGACGGCAACAGCTAGAATGGTGGTGTAAATCATTGCGGAGTGACGATAAAATGCACGGTGACCTTCACGTTTGCTGACAACATATATGTGGTCGGAAAGTGAGGAAAATGTTGTCTTTAAGGACGCTTTACTGAAAATATTAGGGGGTGCTTAAAGTGATGACTTGGCGAACATGGAAAAGGGTCTTCTGTAGAAGTGCCAACATCGCACAAAATCCTTCTCCAAGTTGCATTAGCAGTATTACATCTTTTGAAGATGGTTCAAATCTAGAGACCGCGAATGGGCTTTAGACGCATATATGTATTAATAATTCTCCCAAGCAAGCACATAACTTTGCTATCTATCCAGTTCGCTGCACTGGAGAGTCGGTGGCACATTCTTTACATTTGGCAGAAAAATATTTTTTCCTCCAGTGTTTAGCTGGAAATAGCAAGAAAACTTTCATCGGTAAAAGGAAAGTATCTTTGCCGTAAATGAGCTCGAGCGCCACCCACCCCCATTCAACTCCCGCGGGGAGTTAGAGTGAGGGAAAGGTGAATGGTTAGGTGCTCTAGTTATTTGCGACAATAGGAAATGCATAAAAAAAAAAAAAAATTAAAAAGAAACATTTCCTTGATCTGTTTGCCCCGTCATCGTCCTAAAAGTTCCTGGATATTTGCCACTTTTTAAAAAATGGGGCTACCTCTTGGGCTGTTTTCCACAGTACTTATATACAAATAATAAAAAGCGAACAGAAGTATCTCAAATTATAGATATACTTTTAAAAATTCAGGTAAATCGTAAAAATTAATTTACCACTACTGGAAACCTTTTACGAAATATTGTCATCCCTATACCCTAATATATTTTTATCTATTCTATACCTACCTATCTTTCATACCTTCATATCGACGTTGTGCTTTTAAAATTCGGTATGTTTAATTTTTCCGACCGTAATGCATTGTTTGGAAAACTTTTTACGATGGGACAAATATTTAATGAACCGTTTTATGAATTTGCAAAAATTATAGTCTCTATAAGGAAAATATAAATCGTCATCATTTTCCCTACTTGGAATGTTATCTTGTTTGTTTTGCAGCCCACATTTTGTTTTATTCAAATAAGAACATTTAAATTGGATTTATGAAAATATAAAACATGAAATAAGAAAATAAACTAAGGAGCTAATTTTTTTTCAATGTTTTGCAATAAAATTAGAAAAATAGAACACGAAAGAGATTTAAAAACTTTCGTATTTTATTTTTAAAGACTGTTCGGAAAACAAGTGAAAAGATTCTTGTTGAAATTTTTATTAGACTTTTTTTAGTTGATATTTTTTTGTGATCTTAATTTATTTTACTATAATATAAATTTTAAAGTGGCAATGCTATACTGAGAGTACCCTCTAGTCAAAGTTCTCCAAAAGAACATATTTAACATAAACTATACTCTATATTTTTTAGCCTTTAATTGTACATTTTTATAGTAAAAAAATAGCTTGGTCAAATTCTCAAATCGTTATTATTATTATTAAATGGAATGGCGACTTTTGCGAGCATCTTTAGAAAAAAAGACAGAAAAATAAAATTGTTTGAGCTTTTCCATACACTTAGTTAAAATTTAAAAAAAAGGAATTTTAAAAAGTAAAGCAAAATCGATAATAAATGTGTGTGAAAACAGCTTAAATTGGCATTGGGGAAGGAAACTCGGATTGTATTTAGTTATCACGATAATCCCCGTATGCAAAGATTGGAATTTTGAGTATAGATAATTGGAAAATTTCGTGTTTTTTGTTTTGGCAAGCATAACCGCCCTGTACCTAATTTTGAAGTTATTGAAAATTTGTTTCTTTTCTTTTTCAAGGCTTAAAGAAGAAAATATCAGTAAAACGTGGGTTGATATTAATTTTATTTTAATATTAACTTTTTCCTAACTGGTCATTTCATGGAAGATGATCTTATTAATTGGTAATCATTTTTCGGTCATTTTATTTTAGCAAAGCGTTTAACGTTTGAGTTTAGCGCATTTAATTATGTTGTCATCTGTGCAGGTGTATTTAAAAAAGGTAAGCTAGTTTTAAATTTACAACAATTTGGAAAAACCACCCACCCGCAACTAAAAAAAATGTATTAACACGTTCGCGGACGGCTACTGCATATGCAGCATTTTGGTTTTGCCCTGCTGGGTCACCACTGCATATACAGTACATTTGTTTTATATAATTTGAATAATCAAAACGATGAAAAAACAGTAGCAGAAGTTTATTTTTTCAATGGGAAAGTTTACAACTATGAGACAGCAATGCAGGATTTTTTTATATATTTTATGTCTTCATATAAAATCCATCAAAATTCTCTTGTCTTGATATGATCCAACAAAAATTGAAGGAGAGCTTCTGGAGAGTGATCATATTAACACCCCATGTGAATTTATACCGTCCGCGAACGTGTTAAGTAGATTTTTGCCACGTTATAATATTGTTTTTTTCCCAAGGAAAAGTGTTAATATGTGTATATTATTGCAATAGATAATAGCAAAACAATAAAAAAAAACTATGCTTAAATTCAGATATTTCTCATGTAATTGTTTACTTGACCCACCCGTCTCAATAATTGAAACTTCTCAGAAAATATTTGTATTGATTTTTTACTCAGTTCCATCTAGAAATCTAGAAAACAATTAGTAATGCTATTCAATTGAACTGATGGGAATTTCGTGACCCATCCGTCACCCATATATGTAAATTTATGAATTTAACAAAGCTAGGTCAGATCTCTACGTTTTTTTACTTTAAAAAGATATATCTAGGAATCTGTAAAAAGATATATCTAGGAATACACAAACAATTTGTGTTACGTGCTTATTTATACCTTGAAATATGTAAATTGCTTGTCATAAAATGCGTGAAAAAGTCCCATCCGTTACCATGAAATTACACTGAGTCCTTATGCCAGGCATTAATCTGAATTGAAAATAAAAAAATAAAAACTCTTTCTAAGTTTAAAAAGAGAGAAAATTCAATAAAATCATTTCCCATGTCGTTAAGTGCACTTTACCCTGACTAGACAAGACTTCACAATATCTGTGCGGCGTTTTTCTTTCACCCAAAAAAATATTCAATTCTACCTCTAGTCCTTTTTGTGCATAATATGTCAAGTTGAGCTGCCAAGGAAAAAAAATTCAACAATTTCATTTCCGCTTGATTGCACATCACACTCGTAAAGGCATTCACCTTTAAGCATCCGGCGGCAGGGGGGGGGGAGGAGATTGGCAAAACTCATTTGAATGTTTCTAAATATTCCTGCAGCTTCAGCTCAGGTAAAGCAGGTAAAAATAGCGCGATGACAACTGTATCCTTGCATATCCCCTCTGTTTATGTCACGCAGGTAGTTGGGGAGGCAACATTTAATGAGGATACCTCTAAAAGCCCTCCTGTCGGAGGAGCACATCTTTCCTGAAAGAGCTCAAGGAAGGCATACAAATTTGCATGCAACAAAAACCCACATTTTCCGGGCGTCATGTCGAAAATTTTCCTCTAACATATCCGCCTGAACGGAGGCGCTTCAGAAATGGGATGTTTCACAGGATTCCAGCTTAACATCACGGCGGAAAGAGAATGTAGTCGACAGACAGGACAAAGTTGTCTTGGCTGCCACTCAAAAGGGTTATAGGACTAGTTTTATAGTTCTCGCTGGATGCACATCATTCGTCGTAAGTTCTTGTATATTTAATTTTTTATATATAGGAGTCCTTCAATGCATCAAAACCTGTTGCAGCGAGTACTCGTATTACGGCAAAATTATTTCTATCCAATTAAGTTGCAGCGGGGACAGTGTGCCCTTTTGCATGCTAAAAATTCTAATCACCTGAATGCACCCCAAAACCTATTAATGCATTTATTGTATCCCATATCCATTCACCTTTCAGACTTTTATTAGTTACATAGCCTAGTCGAGGAATCAATAAAATTCAATCAACACTGGCAGAAATGGGAACGCTGTGCCGTTTAACTTGATTAAGAGGCTCTTTTCTGTCCCCATGGCATTATTTGACCTTTTTCTTACGATTGCCTGTCGTCCATTTGTCACCCACTAAGAGGGTACATTGTGCTCATGAAATTCTTGAAACCGCTGGGAGATGCTCTGGCAAGCCAAGAAGGGCCTATTCTATTCAGCAGAAAATAATTTGGAAACTTACAAATCTCATTAGGGGCCTAATAAGATTCGGAGAAGGACGTAGTTACGCGCTTCAAAGACATCATAGTAGATGGCAGCTGAAACACGTTAATGATTATTTAATTGTTTGTGTATCGCCCTGTAAATTATGGGTGGTGTACTTCATCATTTTGCATTGGAGGTAAGGATGATGTTCTACCTCATTAACCACAGTAAGTCTTTTTAATTTTAGTGATAAAAATTCTAAAAAAGAATCGCTAAGGTGGTATTGGGGATTTCATTTGTTTTAGAACTTTTAAATAACCCTTCTTGGGTTAAAATATAACAAAACTAAATGGAACAATACTAACAAGCATATAAATGTTTTATATACTTAGAATGAAGCAAAATGAAGGTAATTCGTTCAGGTCCAAATCGTTTTTGAATCAAAATCGACTGACAAATTAGGTTGAGTAAGAAATTTGCTTCGATGTCGATAGTTTTAGACGTAGATTATATTTTTCAATTTTCTTCCAGTATTATTGTGTATAATAAATTCCATATTAAATAAAATCTTCGTTCTATCGAGAGTATATCGAGCCATGCTTTAGTGTAGGATTCTGTTGGTTCTGTAGCTGTTACTACAAACGATAAAATTGATTGTAAATTTGGCTCTACATCAAAATCAAATCATGCTCATAAAATATGGAGATAACTGAAAAGAGAGTTGTATAATACCACATCAGTTTAAATCAACGATGTTATAAAGCTACATATAAAAGTTATCGTAGACAAACATCTTAGTGTGCAAATTTATTTTACAGTTCAAGTGAATATAATTTTGGTTGGCATATTTTCTAAACTATTTGACTCTAGTAAGTTGTGTTATATTTAAAGATTATTTCAATCTTTTTCATATTTTTTCATATTTTAATTTGGTTCAGGGTGATATCTTGCCCGATATAAATCTAATCGAAATTGCCATTTTTGAGTCGAGTACGGGGTATAATTTTAAAAAACGATTAAAGAAATTTAAGAAATTTTAAATTCGATTTTCTGTGATACTCCAGTCGATGTGGTAAGCAAACATTGTTTTCAGACTTTGAGAAGTTATAAGGGTTCCTTGTTTTGCAATTGAACTCTAAGAACAATTCTTGCAATATTCTCAAAACAGTGAATTTAAAGTAGAATAAAATATTATCCATGATACCATACCATGAAATATTGGTTTTTATTGTTGAAAAATAATGTAGGGAATAGTTTCTTTAAAGAGATTTTGTTTATTTAGAATAATATTAATTTGTAATAAAACTAGATGTAGAGGTTAAGAAGTAATGCTCAGTTGTAATTTTGATCTTATCGAGTTTAATTAGTTTAAAATTGTTTTACCTTTCGTGAATATCCTTAGAAAATTTATATAATATTTAAGTATTGTCCTAATGTGTATGAGAGAGTGATAAAACAATATTTTACATTTTGAAAATCACGTGAAGTTTTCCAAATTTAACAGACATAAGAAAAACAGTTGGTCCTTGATTCTTTATGTAAATATTGTATTTTTTTCTTAATTCATCAAAAACGAAGAATCTTTCTAACAAATGGAGTACCATTTACTTTGAATGTTCGTCATTTTGCTGCAAATCCTCTTTATTTATTTATTTTTTTTTTTTTAAATCATATAAATGTATGGCAATATATTTTAAATCTGATTCGAATTTGTATTACTTTAACCCCTACCCTTAAATTCATTGCCCACTTTTACCAATTGAAACATGTATAATAAATTTAGTATTCTAAAGTAAGGGTATAAATTTCATGAAGAAAATGTTAAACCTCATAGGGTTTCCGAAGAAGGGTGCACATACAGAAGCAATTTGATGTGATTTCTAAGGTGAAATACGGTGAAATATTCAACTGGGTCCCTCACAAATGCGAATTTAGTTTCTAATAGAGAGTTCGAATGAGAAAAAACAATATCTAGAAAGTTGCTGTCCAATTACGAACTACCCAAAGGTAAATGGGGCTTATGCGAAAAATTCTGGGTCCGAGAGTTTTGCCAGGAAGTTCTTAATGTGTCGAATCAATGACACCGCTGGAATAGGATTATCTCCTTCTTACTTAAGCCGACCCATTTGCCTTTAGTTTGTCCTTGGAGGATCCCTACGTCCTCCCCAAACTCTGCACGAAGGGAAATGCCTATCCGCGTCTTATTCAATTTTTTTTCCTTCCTACGTGATCACATAAGTCGTCCGCCTCCTACTACGCAAAAGTGGCTTGGTCCCGGGATTTTGTGTCAATTCACTTCTGTTACCTGAAGGCAACTATCGCACACCTGAGTGCTCGCAGGTAAATGGAATCAACTGTGGCCCACCTCTGACGCCTCGCACTCAAGCTGATCAATGCTTAAAATGCGGGTGCCCGGGGATTTGCAGAGTTGGAGCGGAGTTGGAGCGAAGTTGGAGTTATACTCGTGCTCGTGTTCTTGAAGTAGTTAACTAGCTAATGGTTTCCTATACATCCTGGCGCTTACCGGGCGTTGCATGATTGCATCGCAACCCTCTTGCACCCCCCGCGCATTTTCACATTCCCAGCGTAATGACCCCAATTTGAGGGGCTCGTCTAAAAGCCCAGCCTGGCGTATTCGCCTTCCTCGCATGGCAGATATCCGACCTCTTTTATTTCTCACCGTAACAAATCCCTTTTGTTTTGCGCCCTCCACCGAGCTGTACTTACCTTTTCATATAAAAAAAAAAGGATTTTTTTTGTTATGCCCCTTTTTTTAGTTCTCATTTTCATTTTTCAACGTCTGTTTTTCAGATAAGCCCAAAGACACCTATGTGCCCGGATCATTCACGGCAAAAGCGAGGCCTAAGCTTGTGCATTCTTCTTCTCTAGCTGGCAATTTTGATAAATCCGTTTTACAGGTGAGTTGCTTTACCCATTCACCCCAAACGTTATTTCCCCACAAATCATAATTCCCGTGTCACCCATGCTCGGGGAATCATTTCTTTCCCTCTATTACACGTGTCAGTTGCCAAATCATAGCACTTTTTTTGTCGACTTAGTAATATTTCCGTTTTGTTTTCTACAGATATCCGACTGGCTGACTTGGGAGCGAAATATGATAAAGAGTCAAAGTATTCCTGTGGGAGACGTTGACGCCATCCGAGCCGCTATTGAAAAGCAAAAGGTGAGTTTTAGCTTCGTGCCAATTCCCTTTCCATGTTTTCGAAACACACTCAAAATCTTCCCGCCTAGTAGGAATCCTTTCGCTTGTGGCAGTATCCTGACCTAGTGCCTTCCTATATGGGAGTCATTCCTTTCCGGTTTGGTTGGGACACTTTCCTATCAGTTGCGAAGCAAAGTCCGTTTATAAGATACTTTCATTTTCGTCTTACACATTCCAGCGTTTGACCCTACATTTTAATAGCTTCCTCTGGGACATGATAGCTTCCTGTTCCTGGAATAACACTCCTAATGTTATCTAAAATTTTGCACTATCACTCTTAGTTTTAGCATTCGTTCGAATATTACTTAAAATTACGGAAATAATATATCTACGACCTTTTTCCTCATCTAAATAACATTTTTTTAGAGAAACGTTTGTATCGAATTTAAGTAAAACAATGTAAAAATAGGGTAAACGTCTAGAGGAGACTATATTTAAAAGTACATTAAAGTATCGAATCTCTTCATGTTTATTTGTCAACAGGATTTTAGAAACTAATAAATGTTGTATCTTTAGTAGTACCATAAAATAATAAATAATAAAGTTACAATCAATCAAGTTTTGATGATATACTGAAGAAATTTATTTTTTTTTGTTAAATCTTTTAAAATGAATAATATTTAGGATGTAAATTTGCCTTTGTTGACAAATTTTAGTACAGAAATTTAAACAATATTTGATACCTTAGCTATTTTTTTTTATCCTTTTCCTATACGTTATATGATTATGATATGCAGAAATTTAAACGATTCTTATTACAACATCTTGTTAAAATAATACAGACCTTAACATTGGAACTTTTTTTTCCTACTCTTCTTGGATTATATTTATTTATTTAGTTCGCTTAATACAAGCTGCAATGATATTTGGTTTAAATTAATCCTTTCGGTATTAACGCCGCTTATGATCGGCATCCACGAAAACTTCTCTGGATACGATCGCCGTGTATAGTTTCCATTCACGGAAAACTCTGTGGATATGATCATTCGCTATAGTACGCATTCAGTGCGTAAAATCGCCAACTGCTTTAATTATTTGGCGCTTTTTCTTTACCTTTGTTATCATCTACAAATTCATTATTTTATTTCCATGGATGCTGACCAGGAGCTCGAGATAAATCTCTGTTTGTTTGCAGCAAAACATATTTTCGCGGCTTACATTGCCGCACAGCGAATGTATAACCGCGGCTAACTCTACCGTACCGAAAGGGTTAAACTAAACAAAAAAATTAAATAACTTAATTATAACTAGTTTAAAAACAATGAACAGGTTACAGAATGAGGATATTGTAAGGGTGGGTTCGACAAGTAAAGTTAACACCTAAGGGAGGCTTTGTCTATATGGACTTCGGACGTGGCAGAGTTAATTTATTTATTTATTTAAGCTTTATATTTACCAGCAGTAGTAATAATATTGGGGGTACAAATAAGTGTTCGCTGTTTTTAATAAAAAATTGGGCATCCATAGTGAAAGAAAGGTATCTATGATTTTAAACGATTGTTGAATTAATCTTAATGTAAGTTCTTTTGGCGTTTAGTACGAATCTTCATTCAATAATATGCTTCCAAACTTGCATCTCCGTTCGCTTTCGACTTTGCGCCAAGTTCTTTGTCTTCGACGTCAAAGTCACTGTTCTTAAATCTTTGAAACCATCCATTACATTTTTTTTCACTTAAGTCACTCTTATCATATGCTTCTAAATCTAAATACAAGCAATTGATGCGCTTCAGCTGATTTCTTCAAAAAAAGAAATAAATCAAAATTTTCTGCAAATTACGCTTATTCGGCTCAAAAATCGACATTTGCAAACCAAAAAAATATCTGATGCTGATACAAAATTAGGTCAAGGTTATGCGTGGTTATGTGTCCAACCTTGCGATATGACGTCAGACAATTTTAACCATAACTTAATGATGGCGCAATCAATTTTCAAACGGTGGAGATTTATTTGTACCCCTATTACTAATAATAAAACGATAATGAATGATACTGATAATGAAAGTTATTGTAAGATGGACAGCATAGGTCGGTCCTTAGAGATGATTTTCTCAGGTTAAAGTCAAAGGAAGGAAGGAAGGCAGTTGGCTTTCCGAAGCAGTCGGGTGAGAGGTTTAGAAAAGCCATAGATGGTGCGGTTGTAGACAGTGCGAAAGAGGAGGACCGATCTTCGTAAGAGGTGAGACTTAGACGATCCGACTAAAGAAGGTCGCGCAAGACAAAGCGAAGGAACCACGTGTTCATATGGTATTCGCGGATTACTATAAATATGAATATACGACTTAGCATTTATCGAATTATGAACAAAAACAATTAATTATTAATATGAATTGCTAGAAAGCTAATTAAAAAATGTATGATTTTTGATAACGCCCCAGAATTAAGGTGTTTGTTTGTTTTTAATATGCTTTTATAAACAAAGTGATCTAATGAAAAAGAGAAAATAGAAAATAGTTCTTTATACATTTTTTTCTGCTGTGTTTGTTAAAACGAAAGTCGAGTTTATTTCAAACATTTTTTGTTGCATTTTAAAAGACCTATCTAAATACACTTAATGGGTCATGTGAAAAAAAAACATTAGTTGTGGACTTTTATCAATCTTCGTCCGTATACGATATTATTTGATATATAAATGGGAGAATAGAAGGCCATGATATACAGACAGACGGACAGAGATTAAAACTATAAGAGTTCTTAGTTGGCTAAAGTACCCTAAATAGTAACAACGCCGTTTAACAGTCAAGGCCTTTCGGCGTGTTTTTTTTAAAAATCAGCAAGAAAACTTCCATAATTTGTACAGTGTAAACTCAATACCAAGTTTCGAAACTAAGAAACTTTTAAAGCTTCCAGGGGGTGGCTAACGTTATCGGATAAAGATTAAAACCTGAAGCTCTTTCGGAGATAATTCTAGACAGCTACCTTTTTTAAGGATTATTGAAAGCTTAAAAATTATGACCCACGAGCTTTGAGCTTAACGTAAACTACATCACTTCTTCTTTTACGCCTAAAGCGGCAATTTATCCCCCCACAAAATTACTTTTACATTTACTCTAATTATTGCTCGTGAAGCCTGATAATTGCAGGAGTTGTTTTTATCAAACTCTCTTTAATGCGCAAGCCCTCCCGGAAATCCTTGCATAATCCACCGAAAATATATGTAATTACCATGATTAATTGATTTTCTCATTTTAGAGTGTCCTGCGGGAGCTTGAGGTGAAAAAACCGCAGTTGAATGAGCTTGTGCACACAGCCGAATCTCTTCGTATGGACGTAAACAGGCAGCAACTCCAGGAGAAAGGTAAGTACCCATGTCTTACCTGTCCAGCTTTGCTTTCTGTTTACCGGCAAACATCCGGGAATGACACCTGTGACCCAAATGGACACACAACCCATAGATTATAGTCGCTTTCGGTTCCTCATTTCACCTTGGATAATCTCCAGGTGCTACCTCGCCACTAGCCAAAGCACCAGCATACGTAGTGGCTACTATTTGCCCACAAAATACCCCCTCTTCTGCTCCTTAATTAGATGTTTACTTATCGCTCCGGCGGTTGTTTGGCTGGAGGTACTGCAATATGCGCCCCATCCAGGCTCCCCTTCCGAACGGCTTTCTAATGACCAGAGGCTTTTAAAGTCTCCCCGATCCCGCCCAGCTGGATCTCAATTGAGGCCCGATTTAGTCAATTAGGGGCTCAAACTAATCCTTCCAAATTGCACTTTCCGCAAGGAGGCAAGAGCCGCACCCTTACATCCGATGACCTCCCACCGAGCGAACCATGGGGGCGTGTAGTTTACTCCCCAAGGGCACTTCATCCCTTTGGAAGAATAAAAGAAGAAAATAATTCCTAACCGAAACAACGGGCCTAAACGCTAGCTCTGTATTTGTGGGGACTGTTGTGATTAGCGGCGGGGGTGAGCACCGGGCGGCGACCGAAACCGAAGTAACTGCCGGATTTTTCTTTATGGAGCAGTTTCGGGGATTAGCTAATGATGCTTGCCACGATATCACTTATCATACTCCGCTCGGTAGCCCGCCGGGTGCTGCGTCTGCCGAACCCATTCATCGAGATTTGATATGCCCGGAGATAGAGAGCCCCGCCAATTTGGATTTGGCCCTGGGGCTAATAACTTTTCGTTATCCCAAGGCTTCTCTGCCTCTTGGCGAGAGCTACCAACGTCAACTGGTAATTTGCTGGGGGAATGAAGGGATAGCTTTACTGAGGTGTGACTTACCAACTTAGCGTTGCTTTATCGCGTTCAGAATTGGAAGACGCATTAGTGAATTCAACTACGCAAAAAAGAGCATTCTACCTTCGGCCTTTATTTATTTATTTCATATTCATTAGCAAACTGGTTCTATATACTAAAAATTTGAAACTAGGCTTTAAAAACGATATCGTCGATGATAAATCACATTCGCGCACTTTAATTTCATAATCTATAGTATTTTCTGTATAATACAAATAAAGTATATTTTTAGGACTCATTCGCAAATTTTTAGAACTCTTTAGTTAGAGGAACTCACTCCCGAAATATTAATTCTTAATCTAACATATGCTATGTATATAAAAAGACAATAATTGCGCTTTATATTGTAGGCATTGTAGAAAAATATGTTCGAAATTCAACCCCACCCATAAGAGGTAAAAAGATTATATAATTATTGTATGTAGATGAGAGCTAGTTTGGTGCGAGAAAGGCACCGGAAAAAAAACTAATAATAAAATGATTTTGGTCAGTTAAATTAAATCAAAACTTTTTCTCCTCTTGGCTCATTTAAAAAAAATATGAACGACTACAGAGTTGAATAAAAAGTTACTACTTTATTTTTTGTTATCACAAAACTTTTAAAATAAATGAACAAATTTATAAGGTGACATTTGTATGTAACATTATGTGACACCTTCAAAAAATACAATTTTTCTAAATATTTAGAAAGTAGCGATTTTTTAATTTTTTTAATTAGATTAAATATCAAATTTCGACATCTGATTCATTGAAAAATTCTTGAATTTGTACAATGAAATACGTCAAAAATACTACTTCGAAAAAATTCGAAGTGCTGCTAATAGTTTAAGGTTTTTGATTTACTTTAAGATAATTTTGTATATTGTAGGGAAAAGACAATTCATGATGAATTGTAGAATCGATTTTTACAGAGAATTGTGTTCAACTGTTTAACCCTTTGCTTCCCAAATACGCCTTGCGGGTAAAAATAAATCTTCGGTGAAAATGAAGAGATTTTATCTTCTACAAATTTCCTATGTATTTAGATAGAACCTTTTATTGGTTTTCAAAGGCAAAAAGAATCGAAGTTGCCCTAAGACGTTATTCGAAGTACAAATACATAATCTGGTCATTACAAAAGTTTTTAACGTGCTTTATATAAAAGTTTTGACCTTTAGCTATTATATGGAAATAAAAAAAGTTTCAAACATTTTCCTTAATATTTCATAAAAATGTAATTTCATGTAGTTTTAATATAGTTTCTTTTGATACTACTTAAAGAGTGTTTTTAGCTCTAAGATTCGATTTATTTGGCTTTAGTTCTGATTATTTATTATAATATTGCTAATGTTTGTAAGCATCTACTCGTAATTAGATATGGTGTCTGTGAACTTGTCAATAACCTTGGAAATGAAAATGTTACGGAATTACGTTTCATTATCTGTACTTTTTCGTTGCTAGTGCTAACTTTTTTTCGCAGCATTTGCTAAGTATCAATTAGGAACCATAATGGAAATTGCATCTGCTCCAGACTTGCGGTAAGGCATGCTCTAGCGCCTATCAGTTTCCAGCATATCCACTTTTTGACTTGATTTATGCTTTCGACGCCTGCCTTTGTCGCAAGTTTTAAAGTACTAGCCGTCTTGCTGTACTCCTTCTTACAGATGAAACTGCTCCTCCTTTGCAGCCCTAATTAATTTGTCTGAAGAATTTGTTCGCGAAAAACGGCACCACCTTAGGCACAACCCTGTTGCCGGCAGCTGTTGTAGGGTCCTATTCAAAAGCAGATCCTTTTTGCTTTAGAAAGTTTTCGTGTCTGCTTAGAAAACTGGCGATGAAAAAGTTATAGTCAAATTAGTAGGAAAGGGTTTTTGCTTTGTTGTTTAAGTACAATGAAGTATTTTTAATTTCCACTTGGCAAGGTCCTTTAAAATATTAGATCCTTTTATCTTGTGGTTAAATACGTGGAGTCTTAATTACCTCTTCAGTGATCACGTTTTGCCAAAAAATAAAACAAAAAACTAGATTTCTAGCAGTTAAATTTTAAATTAAGGCTCATTCGTATTAACATACAGCAATCGTTTCCTTGTCTTCCAGCATAAGGTATCACTATTTATGATATTTTTAAGTACTGGAGTAGAAAGAAAGAATATATCAATTGCAAGTTCAATAACACTGAAGTAAAGATACCAATACTAGTTAAAGATTTTATGTTTATTTGCAGTTTGAGGACATAGCTTCCTCATGAATAGAAAATATATATTAAAGAATAGCGTTCTTCTTTCAAGTGTAAATCTTTAAAAATTAGAGGTTACGAAAATGATACTATATTTATGGTAAAATAAAATTATAATTACACCTTTTACTCAAAATACGGCTTTTAATCAGAATGTCGAGGTGAAAATTTTAGGAAATAGGAAACTTAAATATGAGCTTGAAGGTTTGGAAATTTCTCTAAGTGCAGTGCTAAGCTGTTTGATAATTCCAGACTGCTTTTAAATAAATTGTTATTTCAGGTAACCAAATATAACTAAGATAATTAGTTTTTTGTAGAATGTTAAATTTTTCTTTTCGGAAAATTTCGGAATTTTCCATCGGAAACTTTCATTTGAAATGTTATGGACTAATAGGCATGTATATCATAATCAAAATCCTAAGACAAGACGGCGCAAAATGTATCACCTGATTTTCTTTTGCTGTAATTTCAAAAATAATTAAAAGATGATATTTTTTTCTACGGAATATGTTTATTTGATGTAATAAATTTCATGTTATCATGTTTCCAAAATGATATTTGATAGATGGCCGCCTCCAGAGTTGATGCAAATTTCGGCTCCTTTTATGGTAATTTGCATCATAGATGATTTCCGTCGTTGGATTGTCGATTTTTTGACGAATGTTGATCTTGAGGGCCTTGAAGATCTGCTGTTTATTTGCGTAGAGCAGCCTTTTTAAGTAACCCCTCAGAAAGAAGTCTGGAGCCATCAGATCGGGCGATCTCGCTGGCCAACCAAAATCCAAAATTGGAATAGTGTTCCTCGCTTTTTGGGCGGTTTCGAAATTAAGAACTTTTCGAAAATGGTCCGGTATCGTTCGCTAGCGATGATTACCGCATCTCCATTGTCGTCTTCAAAAAGAATGACTCTATCACATGTTCTGAATAAACAGCGCACCACACCGTCACTTTTTGTGGATTGATTGGTGTCATGGAGAATAGAGAATTGTAGGTTGCCCAAAACCGAGAGGTGAAAATACGCATCGTCATCAATTTCTCGAAAAAATCAGGTATTTCTTTATTATGCTGCAACAATCTCTGACTGCAGTGCCGGATTTACCTAAGACGGGGCCCCAAGCAACCTCAGGTTTTCGGGGCCCTCATTCTAAAATTAACCCCCCCCGCCAATATTTTAAAATAATAAATAACCAGTTAATTTTGCAAAATCAATATATTATACAGTTTACTTATAATTTACGAACTAAATTACAACTTTTTCCTACTTTTCGCAGTCGCAAATTGATAAATGACATCTTCAAAGTCAAGTTTTTGAAGCTTGTCTTTTTCGATAAAAAGTAACGAAAGACACGAAATACGAGCGACCGAAGCGCCAACTATACGCGCGAAATACAGTTTTGAACTAATTTAAATTCGTTTGAGGACAATGAATAATCGATATTGTTTACATGGATTTTTTCATTTCGCATTTTTTATTTATTTTTTTTTTAATTTCCGAATGTATTTTCAACATTTTTAAATTTTTGGGGCCCCTGTCCAAGCGGGGCCCCAAGCAATTGCTTCCTTTGCTTCCTGGTAAATCCACTACTGTCTGACTGTACATCACAAGGGTTTGGCGGTTGGCTGACAGCAATTGTGCAATCATTTTAATTTTATACGGAAACATTCTCATATCTTTGGTCAAAATTCTTTGAAGGCACCGCCGAGAAGTGGTCATTTGCGTTGCACGTTTTCGCTTCGATGTATGATGGCTCCTCCTCCGCACTATCCCTCACATCTTAAATATTCTCAAGTAATCAACTTGTTCGAGGCCGCCCAGATGATATCCGATTTTGAATTAAGCCATTCTTTCCAAGTCGAGCCGGCAGACGTCGAATTGTTTGAGCAGTAGGCGTCACACGGTTTGGATATTTGCTCCGAAATTCACCTTGAGTTAAAATATCTGACGAATTATTCCGCGTTCTGGTAGCGTATACCTCTCCATTTTACAACAAAATAAATTTCGTGACTGTCATCGGTCAAATGTAAAAAACCAATGTGATTAACCGCCTAATGAAAAATTGTTAGCGTCTTCCAATAGGGTGATACTTTTTGCGTCATCTTGTATCTTATGCGTGTTTAGTAATCTTCCAACCATTTTTGTTAATAAAATTCAAATATGCCATTTCCAACGCTTTATATTAATGCTTTGACTTATACTATAATTATAAGTTCAATATGACGCAAACATTTTATCACAGGTATACTAACTCGATATAATTCAAATTTAATATTATTATATAATATATTTCATTTTCTAACAAATAATACTGGATATTGAACATACACCAATATAAAAACTATCTACTATGGTAGACATGAATTTCTGTATCTGATCGGCCGAAGCATATGGTGTAGTGCAATAAAAAAAATATGGGTCTAGAGATCTCAATTTAATGAAGGTAATTTACATGGGTGTAGTTCAACAGATTGAAAATGTCAAGGATGTTTATTTAATCTGAAACACTTACCAAGTTCCTGAGTATCTGAGTGTAGGAGGCATCTAATCACGTGGCTCGCGTGGACGGATGCACCATGAAAGTAGAAGGATTGAGAATATGTGCCGGCACGTAAAGAGCCTTCTCATTTGATCCACAAATGGTCACGTAATTGTGCCATCCTTATATGTTCCAACCATAATTTGTACCACCGTGTGTCACATTGCGGTTGCCTTCATTCTTGAGTAGACCCTCGAAAAGAGCAACACGTCATGCTCAATTTTGACCCACAATTGACATCCTCATGCCTCGAGAGGAGACACTTTGGGGCGCAAGTAAATTAATTTCATTTATACCTAGGATGCCCGCATATACACTGGATTTCGACCTGTTTCAAGGATCTGCTTATTTCATCCTCGCGGGGGGTAAAGGGGGAATTCAAATCGTTTCTTCAAGATGGTAAAGGGCTCAGTAAGCAGTGGGATAAGGAGCAATTCAATCTTTTTGCTTTTTTGAGGATTTAAGGAAATTACTTTAAAAAAGTTGTATCCATATAAAAAATAAAACGGAACGTACTTTGAGAGCTTGTCGGTACCAATCAAATTGGCCTTCATTCATTTATGCAAACAAAGTTCGCAGCATCCACTTTATATGATGTCTGAGGAGTACGCTTTTTACGGCACGCAAGTGGGAATCTGTGCATGGCACCTAACAAAACGAACAACGGTTGGCGTTGCCGCATTTTCCTGGGTTCAGGAGTACTCGACAGAAAAAAGAGATTCATCTAGGGTTCCTCCGCCTGTCTATGACTGTGGACGGAACATGTGGTAAACACCTGACAATCACAGGACACATGGTGTGCGTTGCCACTAGTGGGAATTGGCAGTAGATGCCGAACGAATCAAACGAACCTTGTTATTAGTCGCCAAGAGAATTTCACCCGAATGAATTATCCGAAGGATCAGCCGGAGTGGGACCAAATAACTGCTATATTAAAAGTAAGAATGAGATGTGATTGCGATGTGCTAAATTACCGGTATATGAAAATTCCCTTCCCCAACAAAATCGGAGACGTATCTTGAACACATCTATAACCCGGCAAATTTTATTGTGTGAACTGAATGAGTGTGAGGACATGCGCACTAATTTTTCTTGAAGAATGTTTCAAGTTGGCATGGAACGAACTGGCAGATGTCTTTCTAAAAATTTGAACAATCGGTTTGAGAAATATGAAAAATATAAATTGTTATTCAAGTGCATGTACCTTTCATCTCTCAGTGTTTTGAATTTTTTTTTTGTACGGATGACGAAATACATTAAAAAAGAGATTTAAGGGTATAGGGTTGCTGAAATATTGGCAGTTGGACTTGATTTTTACCCGACTATAAACCACCAAGATGTAAGTAGAAATTTTGATGTATGATTTTAATAGGTTGCTTGCGTAAAATTTAATTTTACATATGAATTTGGTTTTAATTCTCAGTCGAAGTACTTTCAGTTAACCCAATATAACTAAGATAATTAGTTTTTTGTAGAATGTAAAATATTTCTTTTCGGAAACTTTCGGAATTTTCCATCAGAAACGTTCATTTAAAAAGTTATGGACTAATAGGCATGTATATCATAATCAAAATCCTAAGACAAGGCGGCGCATAATGTATCACCTGATTTTCTTTTGCTGTAATTTCAAAAATAATTAAAAGATGATATTTTTTTCAACGGAATATGTTTATTTGATGTAATAAATTTCATGTTATCATGTTTCCAAAATGATATTTGATAGGTAGCCGCCTCCAGAGTTGATATGACATTTTGCATCATGCATAATTTCCGTCGTTGGATTGTCGATTTCTTGACGAATGTTGATCTTGAGGGCTTTGAAGATCTGCTGTTTATTTGCGTAGAGCAGCCTTTTTAAGTAACCCCTCAGTAAGAAGTCTGGAGCCATCAGACCGGGCGATCTCGCTGGCCAACCAAAATCCAACATTGGAATAGTGTTTCTCAAAATCTCCATGGTGTCGGGGGGTTAGAAAAGTACTAAAGATAAGAAACATATGGGTTGGGGATATCTTTTATTTTTGATAGCGCAATTTTCGATGTTTTAAAAAGCCTAATGGTAACTCCTTTTTCAGGTACTTTATAAAACTTAAAAATAAAGTTAAAAAACTAAATTTATTTGGGAGTCGATATTTCACATTTTCTCTTAAATATGAAAAATGACATTAAATAATAATAATAATAATAACGACGAATGTAATACAATGAATTGTGTCTGAACAAGTTTAAGGCATGCAATTTCGTGTTTGAAATTGTCGGAATCACTCCGTTTTGAATTTAAACTTAGTTTTGACCACGAACATTATACATACATATAAATTTGAGTAGTTTAGAAAACGTTTTTCGTTCTAGAAAATTTTAAAGAAAAGTGAGCTTAGGAGAACTAATTAGTAATGCAAATATCTATTTCTTTGTCATTAATATAAATATATTAGGTTTACCGGAAAGTTTTTGAAGAGGAGGAAAATTATACAATTTTTGACATATTTAACTAGATTTATTGTACGATATAATTTCCATCGTTCCTTATGACTTCTTCCCAGCAGCATTATCGTGTTGCAGTATGATTTCCTTCCTATTGAATATTGTCAGCTTTTTTTTTGGAGTACTTTGTTAACTCGTCCATTTGTTGACTGTATTTCTCCGATTTAGCTTTCTCTTGGGTTACAAAAGCTCATAATGGATTGGACCTTGCATGTCCCACCATATACACAGTATTCTTTTTTTAAGGCTCAAGCTTGGTGTAGAGGTGAAGAAGGCATGTTTTCCGGGTTCACGTTGTTTTCCTTACGATATTTTCATATATAATTTTTCATCATTTGATCTATCATGGTCTTAAAAATATCGTCATCAACCACAAATAGCCGCCCAGAGCGTTGCTTATCACTAAAGCCGAAATCACCTGCTTTAAGTTTTTCGAACCATCTCCTACACGTTCTGTCCGAAACAGCATCTTCACCAAAAATTTTTAACAAATTTCGCAATGACATGTGTTATCTTTATTGTAGTTAATTTCGAAGGGCACATAATAAATACAATTGTAAAGATACAGCCACATACAACTCAAACGAACATATCCAAATATATTCAGACTTGAAACGAAATTATCGGACAGAACTTTCCGGTAGACCTAATATATCTAAACCATTCTTTTGACCTACTATCGATGGAAGTTTGCCTTCCTCTTAAAAGTAAGTAGTCGTAATTTATTTTCTATTTGCTTATAAATTAAGCAGCAGCTAATGCGCTTAGTATTACAACTCATGAGATTTGCGTGCAAAAGACCATTATCCTGCTTAACGACCAAAACAATTCAGAATTTTTCGAGTGTGTCTACAATTGCGGAAACACACCGTACTAAAGAGGTCGGGAGAAAGTCACATGGAAAGTGATGTGGTCCAGTTTAAGATCGATTGAAAAATATCTTCTATGAATTATGCCAATTATGCTTTTATACTAAGAAAGATGAATAATAGAGCGTGAGATTGTCTTTCATTACGATGACGATTAAAACGGAGCCGCCCTAGGATCTAAGGCTCTTCTCGTCAGAGTCATAGCAATGATATCAATTTTCTTCCCTTCGAAAATATCAAAAAGTTTTCCTAGACAAGGGAGGAATTCGGACGATTTACTTCCTCCAGGGAACTTCGTTGTCGGTCGTGCACATTGAGCGATACGACGTCGCTGGCGATAGTGGCAGTAGGGCTGCATGAAAAAGGTTTGGAGCAGCGAGGGTGCGTAAAAGCTCCCTTGGAGTAACCTTTGATTGTGTACAAGTATCCTGGCAGATACAATACAACGAAAGGTACTAGCACTTTCACAAAGGCGGCCTCATAACTTAGAGAGGGGTTTGGGGAAGAAAAAGGACTCTGTGACCAAGGGAGTCTTGCAGGTTTGATTTTGAGGCACAAAAACCAGCAGCCAGCAGTAGTCGGTCTTTAAGCTTACGGTTGTGAGAACATGTTTGAAGCGGTGGGCGATACAACTCTGTTGTAGACTTGGTGGACCCAAATTCTAGTTTTGGTTAGACAAAAAAGGCGCTGTACTGTATGCAGTGTATTAATTTGGAATTGGGGAAAAATCCTAAAAGGCACTGAAGCAAAGATAGACGCCGAGCCCATTTAGATTTCAATCAGATAAGACGATTGATTTGTTGTCCGACTGCAGAAGGGCTAGGCTCTATCTACACTGCCTTTAAGAAGTTGATAATGGCCACATCGTAGACTCTCTCTGGCTACATGTGAAAATATTGCGGATAAATAAAAAAGTGGGCTTTGACACTTCCTCCAGGCAAGGGATTACCTCGTTTTCTGCCTACTATACTCGCGTAGTGTTTGCTATTATTTTTTTTTTTGTTTCCTACCGAAGGAGTTGTGTTTTGATACATACGAGTGAGCGTGGACGTGTGCTGTCCGTAAACAGTAAAAAAATAAATAAAATAGAATAAAAAGTGTGGGATTACCACAACCCAGGGGTTTACCATATCTAGATACATATCTTTACAGCAAAGGGGTCATCCTAAGAAGCTGAGAGTTGTTTTTTGAAGTGAAATTCTTGAAATGCAACAAAACCCGGCAAAATAAACCATCAAGTACGTCGCCATCCCTCATCATCTACATCATCGTTATTGCCACCCTTGAAACCTCACTTGCGTCCACTGCCCCTCTTGTACACGTATATATGTAAAGGAATTGATCAGCCCCCTAGTTCCCTGCGGAAGCTTGAAATACGTACAGAAGTGTTAGAGTGGTGTATGCTCCCCTGGAAACCCACATTTTGGAGCACAGCCCTAGAGGGTTAATATTGCGTTCGCCGGCTGCTTTCGGTTGAATTGGAAAAGGTTTTAAAGGAATTTGGTGGAAGAACGAGTTAATTATTGTTAGAAAGAAAAAAGCTTTTTTACACATTACATAGTGTAGTATCCCTTACCCTTACCTACAATAAGTGCAATATCGTGATAACTAAGCAACATATCTTAAACAGTGATAGTGATATCCACATAATCTAAATAGCTTGATATAACTACTCTCAGGCTTTAATTGTTTTTGTTTTTTTGTTTTAAAAACCAACACATATCTGATAGTTATAAGGAAACTTACAGCAACATTTTCAGAAGTTTTAACTGGTGAAATAATGTCGCAACAGCAGCAATCCTCATCAATGGCAACGAAGCCTGAAATAGCTCCAGAGATACCAAAAATGGCACAAGAATTGGCCGCACAGGCGGCACAGCGTGCTCAAGAAATGTTAAATAAAGCGGCTGAATCGCGAAAGGTTCCTGAAATTCCGGCACGGTCGGAGAGTCATAAACCTCCACCAGAAATTCCACCAAAGAGGATTGGCTTAAAAAAATCAATGTCAGAAGCTGGTGGAACAGGTGTACCCAGTCGGATTCCACCACCTTTACCACAAAAACCGGCGAGTGCCCAAAATTCGCCTCAACTTATGCACAAGATTAAAGACAAACCACCAAGTATTCCACCACAGCAACCACAAATGCAATCGGGCAGACCCTCTGTTCCACCACAAATGTTGCATAAATTCCAGGAAAAATCACCGCAGCCAGGAGGTGGTCAACCCTCCCCACAACCGATTTCGAAATTCGTAGAAAAGATGACAAACTCACCTCAGTTCGGTGTTCGTAATATGAATTCACCACAAATGAGTATTCGGTCATCTCCGCCCACAGCGAACAATTCACCACAGTTGAGCGGTAAAAAACCAGTACCAAAGACGATTATTTCACCAACTGAAGATTTTGGATCTGAAGATGCTCTGCGCCGCATAGAAAGCGGTCTACACAACATGGAACGCGCCATGCAGGAACAAATGAACCTTAGATCGTTAGAAGCGGCAGCGAACCGGGAACCACCGGTTGAGTCCCTCCGGTATCCGGTTGAATTTAAATCTGGCAATATGAGGGCGATGGGGTCAATAACATCCCTGGACGGATCATCGCAAAATATGCGGGCTATCGAAAATATGCGGCTCAGTTTAGACAACCAGGCAGGGTTCAATCCCACCATGCGAGCGTTGGAGAGAAACCTCAGCATGGATCAGATGCGTCTCGAAAACTATCATGGCGGGGGCGGTGTCTCCGAAAGGGTTGCATCCGGCAACCCTGGCGGTAATATGAGGTCAATGGAGTCGAATCCGAACATCCGGAGCACCCTGGAAGAGATTAAAATGCGCGGCCAGCAGGAGCATGTCAGCCACGGAGTGCGTGGGCCTCCCGTTGAGCACCATATGCGCTCCCTAGATCGGAACCTACCCCTGGAACTACAGTACAGCCGGCATCGATCCCAGGACTTTAGCGGCATGGTCGGCGGAGATTTCCGGGAACATATCCGCCAACAGCTAGTTGGAGGCGGGGGACCCGTTCAAGTAGGTGCTGGGGGCGGTGGTGGCGGCATCGGAGGGGTACCTCCCGTCTCGGCTGCAGCAAGTGCATACTCGGGACTTGTGGGAGGGCCCGGGATGCTCATGCAGCAACAAGCAGCCCAAGCGCGACAAGCGACGGGCTTATCACGGGAGGACTTGAGAATGAGACGCCGTTCATCACACGACGAGACTCAGCTGTCGCAAGGGATTCCTGGTAAAGATAATCCTCCCAAACGTTCCTTGTTTCCCTCCCACTCGTGTGGGGATCGAGCAGGATTTTTAATTAAATTTTTCCCTCTGTCGTATTAATTTTAAGGTGACGAAGAAGCCAGCGGTAGGAAGTGCTCTGCACTAAAATTAGCAATTTCCGCGAAAAGCTCGCCGCCTAGAATTTCTATAGGCTTAGGCGTTCAGCTGGCAATTGCCACTGAAAGGAGCCTGCGGGGATATTCTCCGTTGTGTACAGATAGAGCCCTTCGGCTACGTGGGCTCGCATGATGTCCCCTTCATTTCGCCGGAACTCTATGCAATCTGAATTGCCTCATTTCGGGGAATATGGAGCAATCTTTGGCTATTTATGAAAATTAAGTAAAATACGCTAGAACGAGAAGCCACGGTACAAGATCTTATATCTAACGTTTATAGTATTTGTATACTTTAGTAAGGAATACACACGTAAACATGCAATATACTGTCCAAGATATTTCTACTTAAATCCTAGAGGGTGAAAAAAGCTAATTTAATATAATAAAAAGGTTATTCTGTCTTCTTTCCCTCACTTTTTTTTATATATTCTGACCAAAACAAGAGTTATCTTGATGAAACAAAGAATGCCCTATATGTCTATAATTAATAATTAAAATGCAGTTAAATTAAGAAAAAGTTAGACTTCAGGTTTGGTGGTTTAGTAAAAGAATTTTCTAAGTTTTAATTTTTTTACCTACTTTTCTGTAGTCTTATCGGCGAGTGTTACGAAAACATCTCTCAAACATTCAGGGTTAATAGAGGAAAATAATTGTTTACCTCAAATCTAAACGGTGGTTTAAAATTAGGAATACTGATAGTTAGGAAGGAAATGAAAGGAAATTAACAAAATTCAATATCTTACGATACTAAGCTATTTATCAAATTAGTCATAAAAATAAAATCATTTTAGTACAAAAAATACTGGTCTAGTGACTTTAGAAGAATTTCGCTAATTTTTTCGACTCTATAAACGATAAAATTCTCTGCTTAAAAATATTTTCTGAAAACACAAATTGGAAAGGGTTCTGCTTGAATGTGCCTGTTTTCAGGTTGAATGGATTGCTAATTCGATTAATTAAATCGCCGATAGCCAGAAAGTCTACCTTGTGGAATGTGGCACTTTCTAAAGCGGGCTGTTTCCCTATTTTAATTTATTTTATCCGGGAAACGTGTGCCAGACTAAAAGAAAGAATTTCCTGATGAAGTCGACAGAGACGGTTGAGCTCAAACAAAAAGGCACTGCCGCTTGATAAATGATCCTGATCCCGGGCAACATGAAGTTCGTTCCAAATTAATCCGCGACATTAGAACCTTGGGCCAGGGGGTTCCTTTAAATTTATTAGTGACGAAAACTTTTCTAATTAGATGGAACGACTCGCCTGCATGTAGTATGTACATGTCACCCGACTTGGCTGCATTCCTTTGAGAGGGTGGAGCCCCATTATTAAGGGCAGTTATGGTGGGGTGACAACTTTATGAGCCGTCGCTCGTTAGCGCTGAGTATTTGGTGCAATATTGCAATTTTAAGTGATCTAGGGGAAGGAGGAGGGTGTCTTTTAAGGGTTCTACGACACTCTCACGCAGTTATTGCTACCCGCGGCGGTATGAATAGAAACTGTCGCCTACCACTCTTTTCTAATTGGTCCGATGACGATGCGACGGTTTCGTTCTTGAGGAGAAGACAGTCGACGCCGTGGGCTTTGTTGTTTTCAGCCCTCTCGGTGTTATTCCACTTGAATTTTTCTTAATTGACGACTAATGGAAAGGAGTTTACTAAGGGTTCATATTTTTAAAAAAAACTGAAAAATTTAAAACTATTCTTGCTTTGGAGCAAATTTTCCAAAAATTTGATTTCTTTGATTTCTTCTGAATGCCAGTCTTATTTCTAAAAGGACACCTGACAGAAATGGACCATCCGTCCCATTGATGGAGTTGATTGTTGATTTTTAATATTTTTAATGTCGCATATTTCTCATTACAGCCTTAATATCAAGGCCTTTTTTTACTTAGTATACATATTGATTGCATTTATGCTTTTTAATTTCTAGTTGTTCAAACTTCGGGAAAATAGCTGCTTAACTCGCATACCTGAGTTAACCGCATAAAAGGTCCTACTACTTAGAAATATACAAAAGCGTACTAATCGTATTTTTTTTCTTCTTCAGTCAGTACTCATGACTGGCAACAAGGCGTCCATTTTGGACCTTTTCGAACCAAAAGAGGATTTGAGGTAACTTGACCTTTGTATAGGTGTACAAAGAGAAACCACCGCGAATGCGTCATACAAAAACGATTTCCGCCCGATTTAAAATTCATGAATATGGAAGGGGATGCCCGGAGGCGTTGTTAGTCCTGGGCCCTATAGGCACAGGCCGTTTAGCACACCTACCTGCCTGGATACATTTCATTTTAAAAAAATTTTTGCTCTCAACCACCACCCGGTCCTTTCCCAATTTGAAAGAAAATTCAAAGCACTTTGATATGAAAATGAGTCTCTTCGTTGGATCCGAGCATGGAAAATAAAAATTCCAGGCAGGTAGGGTAGAATGATGCTTTGCGCTTTTACGGGTCGACTGTGGCTTGGCCCGAAACGTCTCATACATTCCAAACTGGGCCATCACGACTTAGTCTTTCTGGAGTTAGCTACAGCTTGTTCAGATCACAAACTGGCTGGCCATCGTCGGTGTCTCATTCCTGACGAGTGATATTTTTAGGGCGCGCCGTTCCGGGGGAGGGCGGTAAAAACTTGTGGTATTTGGGTTAAGGCTCGCTCAAACCGCGGCATTGTTCCGCTATATCTGGGAATAAAATATCTGTTCCACTTTTATAATAAATGGGATGAGAATCCTTTCTTCTCCTGCCATTGTCGGGAAATTGAAAATTTCAAAGCTCTCGGATTTACTGCTCATCCCATCGCAGTCGAATCGACCGGTTTTTATATGCCCTGGATAAAAAGACCCAGATTTGCTGCTAATGAGAGTACAGCTTGCAGCTGGCTAGAAATGTCCAGAAATTTATAAAACTTTCCACATTTGGTAGAGCAAAACCAATAAAAATTGGCCGAAACTCGACACATGAATTTCAGCTAAACACATTTGATGATTGTGGCATTCCTGTAGCCGGCTGTCGCAGCCGTAATAAAGCGAGTGACAACAGATAGAAGATACACAGAACCACTTACAGCTGTTTGTTAACAAGAGCTTTAGCCCGACCTGTCCTACCCTCGGAAATAGGCTCATAACCATAACTTGTGAAGTGTCCAATTTCCTCTGGTCACAACGATGCTTACTTGATTAGAGCATTTTGTTCTGAAAATTACTTTTTACTGCGACTAATGCATCCTTTTGGAAAACTAGTTCTGTTAATTGGCAATCGTTAATTTTACCGATTAAGTACAAACTATGCTTATTCCATCATTAATGGATTCAAGTAAATGAAAAAAATTGTAAATACGAGACTTACCCTCGTCCATTTTCCGTGTTTTCTTGAATTTTCAAGTGTATCTTCAGATTGAAGAGGTTTACAATTTACGGAATAACAAGTTGTGCGGCTGAAAGCTAAGGAATAGATATGTTTTGAGTCTCAAGGAAAGCGATCAATAGCAACCTTACAAACAAAAATTATTTCAATTCGAAATATCTCATCTGGAAATATGTAAATAAAACAAAATTAATATCGGCGTATAATGAACCTGTTTTTAGGGTTCTAGACTCAAATGAGAAAATCGTATCTGCTTCTTTGATTGCTTTTACCTATTCCTTAAGAATTTGTTTTGTTTATTGTTAAATTAAAAATATATATTGTTTACTTTTCATTTTCTTATGAAAATATTTTGATTTGAAGGAAATTCTTGACTGCCATATTGAATCCTGCACATTAAAATTCTTAATTTAAAAGAAATTATAAACAAGGAAGTAAAGCAAAGTATTTAAAGTGAGTGTTTCGAAGTGGCCGTTTTACTAAGGTCATTACAATTTGAGAAGCTTTCATTGTCTTATTGGATCCGCAATTTTGAATATCGAAATTTCAAAAACGAATTCGTATTATTATAAACCAGTATCAAATTTTCATAACAATCTTATTACTGTTGTGATGAAGTACAATATTTTGTCAAAAATTAAAAACATGTATATTTTTAGATTTTCATGATAAGTTTTTATTTCATTCTCTCGAGTAGTGAGAAAAGTATTGGATAGGTAAAAAATTCGAATTTTTGCTAAAGTAAGGTCTGTGAAGGTCTAAATTTAAAAGAGGTCGTTTTAACTTCATATAACATCAGAAATAAAGAAATGAAAAATATTAACTAAATACTGTTTAAGAATTACTACTTCCAATAATAGTTCAATTTCAATAGATCAGTGGTTTATATCGTAAAAATTTAAGCAAAAGTTGAGTTTTAATTTTTACATAAAACAATTTGGCTCAACCCCAATTTGATAGTAAATGTAGTAAATCTTGGTTGCCCATGTAATAATTAAGACTAAACTTTTGCTTATTTTTTTCGAATATTTCTATTATCCTATTCAAGCGCAAGTGAGTACAGTACAACAATTTTTGTTTTGATTTTATAGTAAGACTATATTATATTCTAATTTTGGGAAAGCACTTGGAGACACTGTCCGAGTTATCATTTCGAGCACCGAGTGTGGCCTAAGTATGCATCCAGATAAAACATAACTAGTTCTATTCACTAGGAAGCATAAGATTCCCCTTTTTGGACTCCACTCTTAAATGGAGTGAGCCTTAGCCTTACAGACCAGGTAAAATACTTGAGCCTGATTCTGGACAGTTGGATTGAAAGGCTAACATACAAGCAACAGTAAGAAAGGCCACTACGGCCCTCTATATTTGCCGTAGGCTGATCGGGATAAAGTGGGCTTGGAACCTTGTATAGCACATTGGCTTTTCGCGACCATGGTCAGAGCGGTCAACGTCTATAGTGCGTTGGTTTGATGCCTTGATGAAGGCTTGTCACCGGAATGCTTTAGAAAAAGCCCAGAGAACTGCCACCCGACTGGCGCACTTGGAATAACCCCAAGAAAGGCGCTGAATGTCCTTCTCCAGTTTATTCCAGTGGAATTTATTGGAAAGCAGATTGCAGTAAAATCGATCACGAGGCTCAATTGGTAAAACTGTGGACATGTACGGACTATGGATACTCTGGAATATTTAGAGATCGTACCCCCAACCTGGATTACATTAGCCATACCCATACCCTCCTTTGGGAGGGTTATATTGTTATTGACTTGTGTGTATAATTTTAACACAACTCCTTTTAAAGCTATGATTTCCACAAATTTAAAAAAAATGCAGTTTTGAGAAAAACATATTTAAAGTCCTTTACCTGCCACGCGTTTCGGGTAAGTGGTAAGGTGAATCACACTTACGGACAATAACTTTAGAACGGCTACGAATTTCAGTTTAAAACTTTACCATCATACCTATTTTTAAGATTTTTAATTAATTAGTTAATTAATTTTGTGTGACGTGCTGTGCTGTTTTTTTATTTGTATCACTATTAACTATATTCAATCACACTAGGTTAAATTCACCCAGGTTTTTTCTCGCCTGGAACGAGACCTTTGGAATAAAGTTCTCGAATATACTTTTTGGAAAGCCCAACCAACCAACCAATCAAATTTATCGAAAAGCATATCATTTCAGGCTTAAGAACACATTTTTATTGTTTTTAGAGATTGTTAAAGAAGTTACAGCGATATTTGTAAAAGAAGTAATATTCTCGATTGTTTCTTGGGAAATTTTTTTATCAATATGCTCTTATAAAAGTTTGAAAAGTAACATTATATTTTTTTTAATTTTTTTATGTGCATTTTATAATTGTTTATAGCGGTGCAAGGGTGCTGAGGTAGAGTTTTAATTTACATTTAAATTATTACATTATTGCTCCGTCTTTATCTAACTTTTAATTTTTCTTAATCCACTATAAAATGCAATGAATACTGGCAACAGCTCCAATCAGATGCGGTGAGTCTAAGCAGGAAAAATTCCTGTTCGCTCCTGAATTGGTTAGCCATAGCCACTGATGAGAAAAGGGAATCGTTGTGGGAATTTATACAGGATAAAAACCGCCATTATAAGCACAAACGGTGTAACCCCCTGTGCCTAGCCTGCCCGAGCATCCCTGTCGAGTACATTCTCAAAGTTCCAGTTTATATTTCTCTAGCCGCAATGTGTAAAACTTGGAAGACTTTCAAAGTGCTCCTGGGGATAGTGTGAGGAGGCGCTGATATGTGAGAGATTCGTGATTTGCTTAGTTTTGAATACAAAAGCTTCTGTGCATGCTCGCCCTACTCCTCCCCAGGAAAGGAAGCAGAGAATAATGGGCTCCCCCAGACGTTTCAAATAGACAAAAACAAGAGGAGTCTTCCGCAGATAGATCTAGAGCCAACAGCTAAATTGCCTCTGCCACTGCTGGAAGACATCTGCAACAAAATTGCCCTAGCCAGCAATCCGGCATTCTTCTGCAAAAAGGAAAGACGAACCGGAAGCCAGGGGGATGCTTTAGCAGGGGCGAGCAAATGATTCGAATAAATTTTACGTACTGGCGAGGAAGCAACTACCCTCAGTCGTTAACTTGAACTTCTTGGCTGCCAGTTACCATCGCAACGTTCAATCCCTGTATCCAATTCAGCTCCGATTCACGCGGATATAATGCCATAAATCAAGAAGGTTTCATGTCTTAGGTTTTTTTAGGGAACTTTTAGGAATTACGGAATATGTTCAACCGCAGCAGGCAGGTGGCTTGTGTTTATAAATTGATACAGGAATATCCTCCCCTTGAATGGCTTTTTCTGAGACTATCAGGATTTAACGTTTATATATGAATTAGGGAACGATTTTCCTATAAACATTATAAGAAATGTTTTTGTTCGCAACGATGCCCAGAGTGTGTATATTTTGAAAAATATTTCGATGAAAAAATGAATTAAGAGAATTTTCCAGGGTAGTTATTTATTATTAGGTACTCAGGGTATCTGAGATAAAAAATATATGGTTTTTGTTACAGCCTCATGGAAAAATTTAAGTAAACTAATGAAAACATTGAATATCTCATTAGTTGTGGTGTTTTTTTAGTTCTGATTAATGATTTCCATAAGGGATAAATAGACAAACTCACAGACTATGTAAGTAACTAAGTAAATTAAATTGGTAGGTTTTGGGGCCACTGATTTTGAAATTTCAGATAAAGGATTCGAGAGTGATCGGCATGAAAACCTCGCACAGTGTTGAATTATTTACGTACCCCACAACATAATCGTAGCACTTGGTCAAGCCAGATCAGTCACCAGAATAATTAAAATTAAACTACTTCCAGGCATGTTGCAAACTTGGCCATATTCTAATTCTTTTGAAAATAGTACCTTCATTTGCAAAATAAAGTTATCTGACATTTTTTTTTAAATTAATGCAGCTCCTCTGGCAGTGCCACATAGAGCAAGATTCTCCCCTTGGTGCATTATTTTATAGTGTGCACCGGGGACAGCATGTGGGCGTTCCGCTTTCATTTGCGGAATGAGGAAACTACGAGGCCTGCAATTATTTCGTTCGCTTTGTTTTAAATGCAATTTTGCGATTTTTCTGTCTTGCCGCACCTTCCCGCCACGAATGCAATCCACCACCCAGTTGATGCATGTGCATATGCATATGAACTCATACTATATGTGCATCTACTGTCGACCCACTCGTGGAGGTTTTTAACGAACTTTTGGACCGCTGGCGGATTTCATCGGAGGGCGCGGTTCATGTGGCACTGTTAGAAATTTATATGGCTAAAAACTTTTTGGAACTGTATGAAACGTGCAACCAAAGTGCATAGGAAGTTCAGGATTTGTGGGATAAGGGAAATATATTCTGCTTTTGTATGAACAGATGCTAGATACGTGTTATACAGTCAGTAAAGACGATTTATTCGTCTCTTCTATTTTAGCAGTTGTAAATAAATTATAAAAACGGATTTCTTTGTTATTGATTATTTTTATATACTTAGGTATTTTTAAGGATAATAAAAAAAGTATTGAATAGTTCTATTTAGTTATAAATGGTAATGGTTATGCCACTCTTAAACTTTTTTCTTGAAATTATGGTTTCGATTCGGTCTGTACGTTAACATCAATTTTCACCCATAATTTATTATAATATCGTATTTTTTGTAGTTAAAAGATTCCATACATTAATAAGAAAAATGTAATTCCTAGAAAATTGTTCACTTACTGTCTGCTCGTTTGTTAAAATCAATTATATCAGAAACTATTAAATTTTAGCAAAGCTGTAGAACTTGCTTACTTATTTTGTGAAGATTTTTAATTTTATTATACCATTTAAAGGTAATGTGAAATGGTCAAGGTATCATAGGAGGTATGACCAAAAATGTGCAAAAATATACCATGATCTCTGCCCCTTTGCCAAAGCATACATACTTAAAAGTTTGAAATAATTCATGATAATATATATAGTTTTTGAGAAATTAAGAAAATTGGCGGCGTTTTTTAGTTAAGAGGAATGAAAGATTGCAGAGCAATAAGTCTTAAGATGTTCGAATTTCAATTAAAAAACTCTGCATGCTTGACCTCTGAATTTAGTTATTTGAAAAGTACATAATTCGATCAAATATCTTGTAAATGTATCTTCTAGTAATAATATTTATTCCCATAACGTGATGTGTCTTTTCAATCCAATTACTTTATATAGTACTGTAAAAATATATAGACACGAATGGTCCTTGAGATTCCGCGTAAAATATTTTTGGATGACTGATTACCGCATGTGAGTCGCAGAAGGTTTACGGATGATAGGGACATTCGAAAGGTGATAAACTGCAAGGGGTTCGCAAATATCGCCGTGGGACATTTTAAAGTCCTTAAGGAGCGCTCCGCATGGCTGCAACAATTTCAGTGGGGGCTTTATCGCTTTCCAGAAGATTACTTCACATCAGGTCGCCCCATGAATGTCGTGTCATGAGGCGTTCTCTTACTATCGCCGGGAGTGATGGTCGCCTCCTTAATTTTCGCAGCCCCTTCATCGTTGAGGAGTCACCTAAAGCTCACACACACCCTAGGCATTAAGGCACACACTGGTGACGAACAGCTTAAATTCCAGGCTCTATACAAACACTGTTACCATGCTGTATAGTGTCGCTCTCCCGAAAAGTCTTTGCTCCTTGCTATTCTTAAGGATATTATATCACATCCCTTAATTGTATGTTTACGTCCCTCTCTTTGAAGTGTAAGTGTGTGCGCGCTCCCCAGCTTGCTAGGGGCGTTATACATTTTTTAGAAGCTAAGTCCTGGAATTTTGTTGTTGTGCTGCCCGCTCCTTTTGGCCTTTCTATAAAAGAATCCCCTGCCACAGCCTATGCGGGTGAGGTGAAGGAAATTCATTTTCTTATCAGACAAATTCCTGCTCCTTTTCATTTTGTTTCCCCCATTTTTCTTGTCTAACGACACAGACACGCTTCCTAAATGCTCCAAAGGTGCATTCTGTTCAGGCCCCCCTATTTTCATCGGTGGCAGCACAGTATGACAAGGAGAATGGAAACTGTTTTGGCGCGCAACTCGGAAATTGCCTTTCATGAAAATTCAAGGGCTCCGTGCTTGTTTTTATGTTTGTAGATTTGCGGTTGCCATATGAAAGTGGCCCTCCACCCCCTCTAATTCGACTTCGTTCCCTTCATCCTGCTGGCTAGTTGCACCATTTTCCTGCTTTCTCTGGCGGAATTCTAATTTCTGACTTGGGATGAAACTGGAGTACCCAGCTGTTGTACCTGAGGTCATTGAACCTCCGGACAGTAGAGATGTGCACACACAGAAAAATCCACGGGTGGGCTCGGTTCGGAGCTTTTAGGTTATGTTATCAGATGCGATTGGATTCGCTGGTGAGCCGAGCGGGATCGAACGTATCCTCAATTATGAGGGTGAACGTGTCCCGCGTGTGTGATACACCTGGTGGAGAGTTCCCAATTTTATAGACCGGCCGATTGCAGGTCATAATTTTCTCTATTAGCCAATCGGTGCAAAAATGTCATGCCCGCCGGGAACCGAGCCCAAACTTAATTTCATAATTCCAACTCTGTAGGAAATTGGGGCGAAAAACCCGTCATTGGGAGCGGGAAAGATAAATTTAAATTATTTGCATAATGCACTTTGTCCTGTTATTTTAAAAATCTGCATGGGAGCCAGAATATACTATCGCAGGTCTGTCCCACCGAGTGTCCGGCGAACTACGCCGGTGTTATATTCGCAGCATTTGCACCATCCTGGTGGGTTCAACACATTTTGAATGAATCACCCTGTGCCTGTTCCCATGCCTTAGGGGTGAAATTTGCCAGAAATTTAATTTTGCCTACGAGCAGACCAATTTGTGTGCTTTTAACTCTTTTTTTTTGGTAAATAATTGGACCACACCTCTTTAACAATATGTGCATTGCATGTTGCCCAAACAGAGATGTTGTGTGGGGGTGTAAATCGCTGAAACACACTCTGAATGCCCTTTTCATTATTTGTTTTTTTTTTCGGCTTTTGGTTAAATCGTAAAACGTAAAAACGTGGGCATTCCACACAAAATAACATAATCGTTTCGTATTTCCCTTCCAGTCATGACGAAGTTATTCAAAAAATGTATAGCCATTCTGTTTCGAAGTGACATAAATGAAAAGTGTTCCATTATTTTGCTTCAATCTGTTCAGTATTGTGAAAAATTCGCTCGTTTTGCCACCAAACAAAAAATTGGGTAATTTTTAAAAATATTTTATTGAGAAAAAATTTTTATGATTTTGTTTATTAAATTGTTTCTCAAAAAGAGTTAAGTAAAATCAACTTTAACTCAAAACATTAGAATAATAAAGAAACAGAACTCCACTTTTACAAAACAGGATCGGAAGTGCCATTTATTCCTGTACCAATCCCAGGAATGAAGTCATTACAGGTTTTTATAGGTATCATAAATAGAATAATATTTTTGTTATTTATCTGAAACCTTCATTGAAGCTTTACTTCTTTATCTTTTATGTGTATCTTATTTATTATTATTATTGGGGTCAGCGAGACGTGTAGACGCTCAGAAAAGATCATGGTTTTTTGTGGGATTCGAACTCAAGGACGGTAGGTCAACGCGTTAACAACTGATCTACTAGAGGTGTATCTTATTTACAAATTTAGCACAAAGTTAGTTATGAAAATGAAAGGACTGCTTTGTTGTGAAAGTATTAATTTAATATTTTTGGAAATTTATACTTCTTTTATAACTATCAGATACCAATGACTTTATAATATATGGCTACTTTATTTATTTATATTAAATTCGGGAGAAAAGCAGTAAAAATATGCTTATATACAACTACAATTCTTGGGCGCAATTCTCCAAAGTATGACAATAGAATACTTTACGAGATCCTTTATCTTACTATAGCTATAACATAACCCAATGGTTTAAAAATCTTAAAACAATAAATATAGATTATCGATAAAAAGTGCGCCCAGATTGCTTTTTATAACTACTCTATATAATATGCATTAATAATTAGTGTAAAAATGTTTTCTCATGATAGAATGATGATGCTTGGAGCTCAGAAAGTTTTTTTCCACGATATTTTCGCTTAAACAATTTCTACATTCGTTATGAGATAGATGGATACATGACCACACTCAACAGGCATCCCTAAAGATAAATAAAATGTAGACAGCGAGTACCGGGTCGTTTCGGGTCAGTTTTTTCCCTATAAGCTTCCGTCAGTCTAGACTAGATTTCTAAGTAAACAATCATGGCATAGTTCGCCCGCATAACCCGAACTCATGCAAAATCAACATGTGGCAACCAACCACAATCGCAGCTCAACATGAAGTGGTGCTGCCAGGCACGAAAATGTAGTTTCCAAACAGCCAGCAGCAGTTAGCTGGCTGCCATCACTTGTCTGTCTATTTTGAACTATTTAGCGTACACTACTCAGATAGGGCAGATAAGACATGATAGTGCTCCGCCACCAACGTTCCCACTTTCACAGGGAGTCGAGATCTCAGCCGTCCGATGTCTACGAACTATCATGAAACTTTTATGTTTGAAATTTAGGAAATGTTCTGCATAGCGTTAAATCGAGTTGCGATGGACGCAAATTTTGAAAGTTTCTAAAGTTTGTTTTTGCAACCCGTCCAAGTTCATCTTAACACTTTTACGAAGCTAAGCAATTCCCAGCCGCAAGAGTCCGTATGAATTTTGCTTATCCTTAAACATGTCCGCATAATGCTCCACTAACAGCTGCACAAGATTGCTTTGACTCAATAAGAAAAAAAACATTTTCTTTCTTTCATGTGCAACTATTTTGGCAACGTTTAGGCTCCCTTGCTGCGGCTCCGCACTGTAGCGCTGATTTGGACAATTTGAGGGCCTGTCTTAAAGGTAATGTTGATTTACTGCAACCTCATGACTAAGTGCACCCTTGTGAATTGACTTTCGGAACTCCCCGACAATCTAATCCTTTTTATACACTACACAAACATATTTCGCCCCCGCCCTTTTCTATGTTTTCATCGACTTGGTGTAGATGTTTGTGGGATGTTTTTACCCAAAGGCGAAAAAAGAAAACATTTTTGTTTGTTACTCTGCCCGATGGTTCGTTCCTGTAGGCATGACACGTAATGTTCTCTTTTGGATGGAAAGAAGTTTTCCCTAGAAAGATGTAAATAAAGTAGGATTAATAAATTAAATATTGAAAAGCTTGCAACCACCAGCAAAAAAGTTTTAAACCAGGTTATCATATTCAACCGTAAGGCTTAGTACTTTAAGTAGTAAGGCTTAATACTTTAAGATTTTTTGGATGAGAAGATACCTACATAAACAAAGAAACAATGTTTCCTAATTTTCTTTGGAAAAAATATTTTTAATTAGACTGAAAAAACAGAATTGCTTTAACAAGTTATGACAACACATACTTAGTTTAAAACAATTTCAGAAGCAATTCAGAAGAATTTTTTATTTGTAGCATAGTATAGGGCGGGGCTAAAAGGTCCAATTTAGTAATATTGCTTCGTAACTACTTAACTATAAGGTTCCCAAAAAAGACCCAAGTACCAATAAGTAGCGTAATTCTTTATTTAAATAGAATTACTAACGAATATGTCCAGTTTATACAGATTTAGAAAATCAGGTCGAGTGGGGTCCTTTTAGTCCTGCTATAGGGGTAAAAAGGACCAGTGATGAGGTCAAAGGGACCAGTATAAAATAAACAACAAATTTCAGTTGATTAAAAAAAAACGACATTCAGTTTAATCAACAGTTCTTTATATGTATTTTTTACGAAAAATCAACTGTTCTTTATATTTATTAAGAAAAAATAAATAACAAATATAGACTATTAAACACATGTTACTTAGCTTGAAACTATAGCACGGCATTTCAGTTTTATTAATAAGTCTTTAGTTTGATTTTTGGTTCAAAACTTACATTGTACATATGAAATTGACTTATATTTTTCGTCATACAACGTAGAAATTTAAAAACAAACATATATGGACCTTTTTACCTCAACGAGTCACGAGTTGAGTTTGATTTTATGTACAAAACCCTTATCTGTACATTCAAAAAATAATTTTTCTATAATACATAAAACTTTATGCTGTAAGCTTAAATAGAAAAATCTAGTTTTGTAATGTTACAAAACGTAACTCTCAAACTGAAAATAAAGTATTTGAACAATTTTACTTTCGTGACTTTTTTGACTGCGACCACGTGTCCTCCCAAATTGCATTCCAGAGCTCACTAGGTTCCGTGCGGGTCTCTTCCCTTTCTTAACCCCTCCTTACATCAGTACTTGAAATCTTTATCGGAGCATTATTTTCGGAAATAGCAATGGTGGACCTTTTTACCCGCAGACTTTTTAGCTCCACCCTAAAGCTAATGGGAATTGTTTGCATAGTTTTTGTCAAAATTATTAATAAAGGCTAGTCTTTCTAATCCCTTCGCATTTATTGTACTAGCCATAATTTTTCAGAATAAAACTTAAAAAGTTATGAAGAATTCTGATTATACTTACTCTTGGATATCTTAAGTAAATAAATTAAAAAACAAAACAATAATTGAGCATAGAGAAGGTTTTTTTGTATAAAACACACATTTCTACTAAAATATGTTGTTTGGTTATTCAAATTCACAACACCTACTATTACTATAAAAATACTTAAAAACATTGTTCTTTAATGTTGCCGCATTTTATAAAAAATGTGTTTAGAATTACTAACAACACCTACAATAATGTGTTAATGTTTAAAAAAATACCCTGTTTTTATGGGGATTTCCACAACTATAGACTTAGAGTAAATCACTCTAGTTTTGGTAGGCTAAGTTGAAAAATAAACAAAAACATTAAGACTGATATTAAGATCCAAGAAAAATTAACTGTTACCCTATAATTTATATTTACTTTAAAGAAGGTCAAGAAAAGTTTGGAAACTGTCGAAGTCGAGACACGACATCGAAAATATGGTTCATAGTCTGTTCCAGTAGTGTTAATTAGGTCAAGAATACGTACTGATTCCTACCTGATATAGAATTTTGATTTAGTAGGTACTTTAATTTCGATCTTGCCTAATATTTAGGTTTTTATTGTAGGTAAAAATTTTCTAAATTAAATTTTGATTTCATTCTGTTACCATAAAATTTCCATGTAGAATAGAAGAAATAGAACTAAATATCTGTTTAAAGAAGGCATGAATAGCAAATGAACTTTAGTAATTGTCGTACACTATTTTTGTAAATAAAGTTCTATTCAAAAATTATGAAAATCGAAGATTATTCGGAAATTAATGTTAGCGGAAAAATTTTATTATTTATTTAAATATATCTTATCAAGTATTATTATCAATTTTTATTATTTAAATATCATTGTATTTTCGCTAGAAGATATTGATTATTATTAATCGAAAAAATACAGCAAAATTCTTTGTCAAAATAGACTTCCTGTTCTCAACTTTTAGTAGAAGGTCGATAAAACTTCTTTAATCCTTGATTACCCGTCATACAGCAGTTTCCCTTTCTTACAAAAGTACAAAACTGGAAGAATGAGCTATTTATCCGGCTGCAAAGGGGCTTAGCAAGCGAGCTGTATATGTAGTTTCCTTCTTAACTAGGATGATTGAAACACTCACCTGGAGAATGCGAAGAAAACTTTTAACAAAATCCAAGGCTTTCGGGTGTCAACGTTGAGTTTCTGAAACGTAAATAGGTAGCTACATTTGCACCATATAAGCGGATTTTCCGCGTTTAAGAAAGTAGAACGCATTAACAAGACAAAAGTTAAAGTTGTTCGGTTATAGATTTTATAAAGGATATGGCCATTGCGATTAAAAGAACAAGGAACGAGATTGTTTAGCTTAAGCTACGTTCTAATTATTTTGTATTTCAAAAGAAACCTTCTAAAGTTCCTGAAGGGTAGGAGTTTTTCCCCGTTGGGAGAAGGTGCTGCTTTGTAAACAGCTTTGACCTTAATGAGATATTCGTAAGAGAAAGCGATCTAATTTGTGCTTTCTTGAGTAGGCATTGAGTGATACCGAAAATCTTCTGAAAGATTATTTCCACCCCTTAAAGAACAAAGCAGTTACTCTCGAAAAAGAAGGGCCAGACCGGAGGCAAAGTTTTAAATCGGATGAAAGCGGTACATCTTTGAAATAACATTCAGATAATGTCGCCTTAACCTTATCAGTGATTTAAAAGTAGTCTTTCAGGTTTGTGTAACTTGTTCTGCTACGTTATAAAGTTTGTTACTTTCATATTTACCATAACCTTCCTTCCTTGACTCCTTGAACGGATTATTCTTATTTATTTTTTATTTTCTTTTTTGCAGTGACACGACTACGGGAACACTGGGATGAAACATCACAATGCGTCCTCCAGCGAGCCTCGCAACTTAAGAATATGCTTGGAGATTCACAAAGGTAAGTTTTGAAATTTGATCAAAGATAAAAAGGAATCCAATGGCTTAGATAAAAAGGTAAAGGCCAAGGATAACCACGCCCGACCCAGACTGCACACCATGCGGAAATGTTCGAAGGGTTTACATACAAGGGGTATATAATCAAGTTGGGTATATGCCCAGCGATTTCCTGAGGACTTGTTCGTATTAATGTTGGACTTCGGTAGCAAGACGGACTGACACCGATTCTGAGGAATTGAGGGAATAGGAAAACAACTGAGCTGAATTTTGTAGCAGACTGTGCCTGCACTTACCTTCCACTTTAGGGTTTCTTGGTTAGATTTCTTCAATTTTCTTATCCACAGAAAAAAGAAATAATGAAGGACGTTTCCACATCTTGGGATTTTTCCTTTCAATTTCCAAAATTATAGACAATCTGTCTGGTCAAAAGATCGCCAGCTTAGAAAGAGACGTTCAAAAGCAAAGATTTCAGCAAAATTGTATGGTGCTAAGGCGCCACATCCTTCTGTTTTATATAAAAGACCATTGGTGTCGATATGTGGTCAACTGTGCCCTTAGTTTGTCTCTAGTTTTCCTCGAACATTTCCTGCTTGAGTTCGTCATGTGAGAGGATTAAGTGGCCACTTTGCGCTTTGTACTCCATTACTTTTCAGAATTGCTCATCCATTCAGATAAAAACCCTCATTGTGCCCTCGTTGTGGTGCACTCTATGAATTCTGTGTACAAAGGTTCAATTAGCGCCTGATTCAGATGCTGCGGAACTGACTGATGATTGTTATTTTAATTATGTGCCCTTGTAACGCAATCATGCGCTTCTTTATGAGATTAAGTTTACCTGCTAGTCGACTGGTAGTGGAATATTTTAAGGCGACGATCGGAAACCTTACAGTCAAGTAAATGAAAAGGTTCGGAAATGCGGATAATTTTAAAATTACTGACCTTGGGTGGCTGACTATAAAAACAAACAAATACTATTAATTTTGTATAACCAATTTGAATTGCATTATTTTAAAGAATTAATGCATTTAGAATAAGTCTCTTCTTAACGGTCATATGCGAGAATCGATTTCAAGGGAACCAAAGAAATGGGACCTGAAAGTTTAATTATAATTTGGCCCAACCTGACTTCATACATCCAATGCAATTTGAATAGGATCCAACTAGGCGAATAAAGGTCAGAATGTATTTGTAAAAATTAAATTTAACTTAAGTTGCATAATATTTATTATAATTCATTATTAAGTTCATTAAAATTTTTATTTTTATTAAATTTATGATTTTTCTTCATTTCTATAATCAAATTAATAAAGTGGAAAGATTCACAGATTCTAATCTTGTGGAGTAAAAATTTTCTGCTTGCTTTGCAATCATAAGAAGTCCTTTTCTTTAAACATTTTAGAACCTGTCCTAATTTAAGATTTTGTCTTTATCTTCGTCTTGTTATGAGAGTTCGTGACGAAACAACAAGCTAAGATATGTTCGAATTCATGTCTATGGCTGTGAGTTTAGCTACGTAGTGAAAAAGTTACAAGTGTTTAGCTTGATGAGCGAATCAAGGTTTGGGTTGACTTTGTGAGTTGAAATGAGAAAAAGTTGTAGGAGTATTACTGTTGAATTGCGGATTTTTGATTTATTTTGTTAACTTCAAATGTCAAACTTAAAGCTAAGCGAACATATTCGAACAGTTTTTCTATGTATTCGTTTTAATTATTATATTAGTAAAGTAATGAAATATAGTGAAAATAATGTTTATATAAATTAAACTGGGTTTAATTTTAATGTAACATGGCATGTAAATATCTCCAAGTAAAATAGAGTGAATTCAGTTTACCTTCACACCCATATTCTGCCCTTGTGACCGATCGCAAGTCGCTGAGAATTACCAGAATATGGAAATTAAAATAAATTTTATTTACAATTCAATAGTGATAAAAATGATTTCAGAAATAAATGCCATTAAGTAATTTCAAAACTTGAATTACATACGTACTTTAAATTAGATTTTCGGGATAGATGAGATAATTCTAAGTACATTGCATACACATGAAAAGATAACGAAAATAGAAGATGCCATAAACCAAACAAAAAGGGAAATTGAAATTGCAAAGTCTGTCTAATAATTGATGCATATAGTTGAAGGCTATTTTAGTTTATATGTATAACCTTAATTTACTTATCAAATTAATACTGCACTGTCCATTGAGTGTTTTTAAATTTTTAGATGGAAAAATCAATTCTTGAGAAAAGCGTATATTGATTTCTTTTAATCCGAGCAAAATATTTATATATTTTACTTTAAATAAAATAAATAAAATAGATAGATAGATAATATAATACACAATATAATAGACAATTAGGTTTAGCTTTTAGTCGGCTGAAAAGACAAATACACTATAATAAAGTGCCTTACATTTTACCCCTGAAATTGTGTCTTGTCTTGGTGTGAAGTTACAGAGTTTTTCAATAATGATTGATCTGATAGTACTGAATATCTTGAATAACAATCATTATTAGTTTTAAATCTATTGTCTTCCTCCAGTCGAGAAATGAACTCATATTCCGTGGAATCCTTGCTCAATAGGCAACTTTTATTACTCTCAGGTACGAAGGCAAGCGGCTGGAGATGGAAACGTGGCTATCGCGAATGGAAAATCGCTGCGAGCGGATGGGCTCGGTAGCCACCACTGCGGATGTTTTGGAAGCTCAACAAAAGGAACAAAAGGTAAATACTGACCTTTGCACGTAGGCAATCTCACTATATCCAATGTCCCTCTCCAGTCATTCCACGCTGAGCTGCACCAGTACAAGCACCAGATAGAGCTGTTTAACGCCCTCACCCAGAAGCTAATTGCGGTGTACCCCACCGATGACACCTCCCGGATTAAAAGGATGACCGAATCAGTTAATCAAAGGTAAGTGTGTTTAAGGTCCTTGCCGACGTACGGTCGTAGTATCGCTGCAAAAGCCCTGTCTCTGCACGTGTCCGCTGCAAGTTAATTAAAAGTCCCCCCCTCCCCCCCCCCACCCCCTAACTTATTTGCATACTTATCAGCAGACGGGTGCTTGTGTAGAATAATGCCGAAGAGCTTCTTCACTTTCAAAAGTCTCACACTCTCCCTTCCGGTGGTTTTCTTTTAGGTACAACAACTTGAACAACGCTGTTATAAATCGTGGCAAGTTGCTTCACGCAGCCGTGCATAACCTTCAATCCTTTGACAGGTCAATGGATCAGGTAATTGCATCCTCCCTAATTTTTATGGTCTTACGCCGCTGACTCGTATTTAACGGAAACTTCATAAACTTCCGGACTTTTTCAGTTTCTGGCCTTCCTCTCTGAAGCGGAGTCGCTTTGTGAAAACGCCGAGGCTGAAATCGACAGGAATCCACTCGTCCTCAAGGTAAGTAAGAGGCATTTGCATGTTCCTATTTAATAAGAGTCTGCAGAGGATTGCGATTTTTGCACTCGCTTGTGACCTCACTCCGGGCAGTGTGGATTAAACGGGGGGCATTTTCGCCCTAATAAGAGGAAAATAACTTCCGTGGTTCATTTCCTGCTGAGCCGAGCAGTGCGATTTTCTAAATTTCAAGAGAAAACGGATGCGGATGTATAAAGGGATTTAGATATTTTTCGGATTTCGTCCCATGAGACTTTTACTTTTATGCAGGGCTTTAAGGCAAAAAATGTCAATCGATTCAGCTTATTAAATTTTTGTTACATAACAAAATCGCTAATATGTACTGTATAAGGTAAACGATTTTTTGTACAACATTTAATTCTCTAGAAAAAAGCGCTCATACATTTCAAATCCATTCTATGTAATCATCAAACATTTTAATTTACTTGCGTTCTTTAAGAAATATTTAATCATTTCAATTAAGTATTACTAGTTAAAAATTCAGCTCTTTAACAAAATATCTCAATGTTAACCTAAAAAAAATAACCATTCAATTCAAAGCAACAGCAGTTTCCAATACATGTGTATCAGTATTGCTCCACTATTTTAAGTTAACCGAAAAAGCTTTCAAGGACTGCACTCACCGAAAAAGGTATTGCCAAAGTTTTTTGTGTCCTTAATGTTTTCGGAAACATTTCGTGTAAAAGCTTAGACCGAAGTTTCTACTTTTCGTTTAATAACCCTATTAAAAGTTTGCTAAAAAGACTTTAAAGGTTTCCACGAAAAAGCTTGTCCTTGACCATAAAAATATTTTAAGCCGGCGAAGCTTTCAATCACTTAGCTGTAAAGTAAAAGGGTTTATAATTCAGGGTTTGGAAAGCTTTTGTGGAAGTAATATTTTGGAGATGTAGGCTAACTCTGTGTTTTTCGGGAAATTTCGAAATTTCACAGAGATTTGTTGGTTTTTGTACTTGTTTATTCTTTACTTAAAGCTCTTCTATATATAGTACAAATTTGTAGTTTTTCAAAGTAATCCAAATTACAGATAATGCATATATAAAAATGAACTTACAATTTTAGATAACCTTAACATTATTTTCGCATTTATTTAAAACAAATATATTCCATCCAATAAAATTAAGATTTAATTTATAATAGATACGGTCAAGAAATATCATATCAAAAGCAATTTTGCAGATGAAAACCCAAATAATGCCATACTAAATTGCTTAATATTTACACTATTCAAAATTTAACAGAAAACAAAATTGTTGCAACAAAACACACAAAAAATCTCTCCTTGTAATGAGGGAGTAATTCTTCAGTTTCTTTATGCCTCAAAACTCTACTTCAGGGTTGAAAGGAAATATTCCAAGAGAGTAGGATTTAAATAAAAAAACGATGTAATTGCTAAAAGTTTTAAAAATGTTTTTCTGAAGTTTTTTCTACACTCATAGAGTAGATGAACTCTATTTTTGGATGAAAATTGTTTTTCATCATAAAATGAAGTATTAGGCATTGATATTATTAAAAAAATAAAATAATTACAAAATTCCTGTTTACCAATTTTATTAGTTTAATATAAAATATTTATGTCCAGACAATTCAGCGTTTTATGTTGCTCAAGGATGGTTTCACAGTCCAAGCTTAGGCTCAGCTCAAGTGAACATGTTTCGTGGTGTTAATTTAAGCTTTTCCTAAGCGTTTATTCTCAGTAACTTAAGCTTAGTAAGAAAATTTACTGTCCAAGCAAAGGCAATATATAAATTTTATAACTGAATATTTGTTATGTAACTTTAGCTGCTCAGAGCACATTGCAAAACCCTAAATTAAAGCTCTAGGTTAAGTAAACGATTTGGTTTAATTTAACATAAACTTAAATTCGTATTATATAACAGGCATTAAATTTTCACAAGTATAATTATTTATCAGCAACATTTTTATATAGTGCTTTCAGAAAGCTTAACCAGCCGTTTAATCGCCTTCGTTGCAAAATTATAAGCTCTCATTTAATTTAAAAGATTAAGACGTTTACTCTAATAATAGTGAACCTTCTTAAGAAACATGAATACAGCGGGAACAAGTTTCATTGCTCAGGAAATCATGGATGCGTGAAATTAACCCTGCAAGCGTGCGCATCATTTTATATCCTGTGGGTCTGCAGAATATTATTCACTATTCCCCTTTCCACTACAGTAAATCTAGTTCTTGTATACATTTTTTCTGCATCCTGACCAATTGCCGAATGGGTCGCGTAGGTTCTGGCCAAAAAGTCAAAGCGATGAAAGGCCTCATTAGTCCAACCATTGGCCAGGCTGCAGGTAGAACAGTCAGCCAGGCGGAATCGTTCAAAAATCCATGTAAAACTTTTATCTGTTGTGAACAAAACGAGAGCAAGCCGCCCAAAGTTGGTCCAGGCATCCAGAAATGAGCCTCGATGCACAAACAACTTTTCGCAACAGGAGCTAGCCTCTGGACCACCTGCAAACTGGCTGGGCTACATGATAACATAAAGTCTGCGAACAGTTGCAGCAAAAACTTAACCAAATAAAACTTATCGAGAGGATTGAAAACTATTTCGGAAATCCACGTGGAACGACAGTGGGTGGGATTATTCGGCGAAGGGTGAGGGGTGTATGTTCGAGGCTGGGCACTGCTGATACGGATAGTGCGACCATAGACAAGTTTCGTTATCGACGGGACTTTTTCGTTCTTTGCTAACTGTGGGAGGCTGTCCCGATTCGCCTCCAACTCAACACCTGACACCACCCACCCAACCGAGTCCTGGAGGAGTTATGTTCTCAAGGTTTCTCTTTTTTGTTTGGTCTTATTTTTTATTTTTTTTTTTTTCGCAACCGTCGTCGAAAAACTATCTGGCTAGGACTGTGTGCAGACAGCCTTCTCGAAGCGAATGTGTGCCGAGCCATTTGCATCCTAATGAAACATTTCACGGGAATTTTTGGCTCCTGTGGCAGAGGAGTCGAGTGGTATGCAACTGGCTGGGCCTACATCCCATTGGGTAGCCCAAAGGGTTTGGGAAAGGATTGGCGAGGGTGGCGAATGTATGCGACTCTCTGTGGCTTGGAAGGAAACTTGAAAATTGCGAAATGTTTCCAATTTTTCACTGGTGCGCTTTTAGAGAAGACTCTTTGGTGAGTTCGGCGCACCAAAACTTAAAAGTGGCTTCCGCCGACTTTGTCTGCCTCGGAATGGAATCGTAAAAGGGATTAAGGGAATGAGCCTCGGAGACAAATTTTTATGGCTTCCGGAGTGAATTATTAAGCAGGCAAGTTGGGAAATGTACGATGCACTAGCTTACTAGTGTCCTTTTTTTCCGTTTTATCTTGGCACATTTCGTAGTCAGCCATGGTAGTACCACTGTACTCGCTGGCTAGGCTGTTGAATTCTCGTTCCAGGGCGCGATGATGACAATTTATTCACCCACCCGAACCAGGTCCACTTTCTTTACACAACTTAACAGTGGGACCAGTACCCCACTTTAAAGCATAAATGTAAAATTCAATTTTTTTCCCATAACTGATTAAAGCTGATTTATATAATAATAGGTACTTTAAACAAATATTCACTAATAATACATTAACAATTTCGTTATCATAATAAAAACCGTAACTTGTTAACATAAATTTGATTTTAAATATGTTAAAAATTTCCGAATTACAGCAGCAAATTCTAATGCAAAAATACTTATTTTGTGAATTTTAAGTCTTCAGTTTTTGAATAATAAAATCAATTCAATTAATGTAATACTTCACTGTACCTTGCATTCCTTTTCTTTACTTTTTTCATCTTTCGTTTTATAAAGCTAACATGAAAAATTTATGATAAAAGTCGTTACTTATTCGTAAAGCAATAACATTAAGTTAGAATATTTTATTTCTGATTTTCAAAGAAGAATCGTAAATATTGCAGAAGACTCTGTTTTTTTATTTTCCTTTACATAGAAATTTTGTTTATAAAACCAACTTATATTTGAAATTTTTGTTGACATTAAAAGAAAATACAACTACTATCGAATTTAGTTATTACAATTGTTTTATAAGAAATTAGAGTTACAAAAATTATAACATTTTATGTTAATGTTGACTAGCTTTGTAAATTTGATCTTAGTCTGGCAATCGTAACCAAATTTCGCATGGAAAATTCCTTAAAAGAAGTCGTAAAATGTTTAATAAATATATCAGAGGAATAATGAGGACTTCATATAAAACTAGGATATTCTAACATAGGTCGAAAAAGTCTTACATATAAAGATTTCAATAAAAAAGGGTCTAATAAAACTGAACAACATTACTGTTAGTAAAAATACAACTTCCAAATCAAAGAAATAATTGGAATAGGATTAAATTAAACTCATAGTAAAAAGGACAAGTTGCAAGTTGCAATTTTCAGAATGAATAGAAATTTATATACAGGAAGAATAGAAGTGGGAAAAATATGTATCCTTGCGGTAGACCAATGATTACATAGAAATAAACTGTGCAAGAAGTTCATAGTACACAATCACAATCATTTGTGAAGTACAAAATAGTTAACATGATAACAGCAGCTTTAATATACCATGATTTCTCTTGTTTAAGATTTATTACTAAAAATTAATGCCAATTTAAAAACAAGGCTCCAGTCTTAACACAACTGTGGAATTTGAAACTTATTGTTCTTAAAATCAAAGACACTGTGTGGGCATTTTTTTAAGAAGAAAAGTAAAATTATGCCAGGAAATAAAGGACCCCAGGGGGTTTATGGGAACTCGCCCGTAGCCCTAACCCCTACAGACGCTTTTGTCACTGTACATTGTTTCGCATTCCTTTTGCCTTTTGTGCAAACATATTTGATCTGCATATCTGCTGGCGGACGCTCCACACGTCCCTTTAAAGGCTGTAAGTATACTTGACAATTCTGTTTGCTTTTCAAATCAATTCCGACCCCGGTTGTTACCCACCCTAGCCCCAGCCTCGAACCCTCGACGACACAGGAGCATATTTTCCAGCCGAGAAAGCTTCCACTTGAAGTGACAAACGAAAGAAAATTCCGCGTTAGCCCTGGCTTTCGCGCAAATTGAAAACATCTTAAAATCTTCGACGGGAGGAGGCAGGGCAAGGTAGGGTTCCTGTAATTCTCTTCGCGGCTACTTCAGCTGGAAAATAGCAGCAGCAGCAGCGAAGCGGAGCCCTCATCAATACTTAATTACTGGCAACGATACCAAAAACGAGCAAAATCTAGTCACCAATCAATCCACTTAGCATCCAGCCAGCCCCACCGGATTAGATTTGGGGCTAATTCCCTTTAAATCGCGCTTCGTTTGTCGGGAGCAAACCATGGACCCATTAGCAAACTATTCAGCGGCAATCAGTCATTCAATCCGCTCCGTGCTCCTCCCGTTACACTGAGAGGGCGCGCGGTGACCCAGCAGAATTTAGCTAAATTGCTGGGACCTCCTGGCTGCGAGCGAAGTTCGAAAGTTTTGATGTATCTGAATTGTGTACTTCCTTGTACCCGACCTCCATCTGAGAATCTAGCTTAGGCCCGGGGGCTGGAGGGTCTTCTCCGGGTCCTTTAGCCGATTGCCGTCAAAGTTAATCCTATAACCAACCGGTCCGGATATGCTCTGGCCCAGTTAAATGCTAAAAATAAACATCCCGGACGCCCTCGCCCGCATTTATTAGAGTGCAGAGGCTGACGGGCGATCGATCGATTTTCTGGATGGATATTCGGATAACAATTGAGTTTGACTATTTCATAGGAAAATATCTATCGGTGCGGTGCCGACCGACAGTTGTGCACTTCCAGAAGGAGTGGCGCCTGGGCACATAATGGCCCACAATTGTCCTCTGAGGAGACACGGAGGAGTTCTTGTCATGCACTTGAGCGGATGTCAAGTTGCATGTGGCCTCCGTGTTAATTCAATTACCGCGCCTTGAAGGACTCGGTTAAATTTGAATAGATGTCTCGGAGGCTGATGTTTTAAACTAGCTTACATTGCGTGTGCCTCAAAGACTAGATATTCCTCAAAGAGACTTTAAAAATAAGTAAGTTATAAAAGACAAACCCCAATGTCGATAGCTCTACAAATTAAGTCAATATCTATAGTTGTTTTAAAGTCTTAAAATAAGTTTTGTTAGTTTGTTTAAACAAAAAAGGCCAATTGTGAATGAAACGCAAGCGTAGACATGAAAAATACATTCTATCAAATAAAAGTAGAATTTTTATCTATTCTTAGCTAATCGTTTTTAATTCGTTCTTACCTGTTGTAATTTTTGCTCTTTATTACTGATGCAAAATGTTAGTGGTGAATTTTTTCTCATCGAAACTTTAAATATTATATAACGTTTTATTTTATTTTCCTATCTCAGCATTAGCAAAAATTAATTTAAAGGTTTTCGCCCACAATATTTGGAGATAAGACTGGAGATATATTTGTGGTGTAGGCACATTTTTAATAATATTTCATATGATATTTCGCTTTTGCATATGAATACGAGCAAAATTATATAAAAAATTGCCAGATAAAATAGACATAGTACAATATATAGAATTTGCAAAGTTTGGTGAAAATCGCATGTCTTTTAAAAGAGTCTTGCCATTTAAAAATAAATTTCAATCGTAGAATTTGCGGTAAAACTTAGTATGATAACATAAATCATAAACCTATCTAAATACTCATCATATATCTATTAACGATGCGTCATAGTTATTGATTAGAATATTGCCACTTAGTTAAATATGTGTATGTTCGTTTTAAGCAATTTAAGATTATTTAACCGGACTAGGATTGTAGATAAACTGAAATGAGGCTAATAAGTCTGGATTGGGCCTTACGTAGCAACTGAACAATTTCGGCTTTAGACTTTTGTGGTAAAAATGATATCGATTGGTTCATGGGAGAAGGAATAATTATAGTTTTTATTGAATCGAATTGTTTTTTAGCTTCCCCTTTTCAGATTAAGTTTATTTAATAACTAGTAATATATGTAGCAAGATAGTTTGCATATTACTCGGAAAAGACAGTGGCATTGGTTCTAACCTTACCTTAGTTTGGAAAATATTGCTAAAAATTAGTTTCAGAAAAATATGCACAACAAAAGGCCAATGTATGTTGAATACATGTTTACGTACAGAAGAAACTTTTACTAGAGAAACTATTGTGAAATTAGCTAAACAGGCTTGGGTGAAATATTTGATATGGAAGTTTATACTAAAGCGAAAATTGTCTTTGTATTTTATTATTTTATGCCAAGCATTGACATCCTCATATTGGGTAAATTATCTAAAATAACTGATTATATTCCTAAGTTTTTACAAGAATGATATGTAAAACTACTCGCTATTAATTTTGCGTTTGAATTTACCCTAGCAATTGTTGCAAGAATCATTTTATATACAATTTCCGAACTTGTTTATATATGGCGGGTATGGGATTACGTAAGGAGGTAAGGGCGTACGTAAAGGGGAATGGACAGTGGGCAGCTAACCCTTTATAGAACCTGCACAAAAAGAGGGAATGGGAAGCTGACCTCTTTCAACTTTTTTATAAGTGGGAATCTGACCGCCACCAACCTGTACACACAAAGGAAAATAAGCAATGAACAGCTGGCATTCTCTCCCCGCCCTTCTTCAACCCTAAAAAAATACTATTCGCATGGGGGAATGCAAAATCGCTGTTGTCCCCCTAAAAATTAAATTTTTAATAATTTACCTAAACTACATTTATAACATTGTTGCAGTATTGCAGCAAATGTTTAGTTAATTCACCTTAGTATCTTATACAGGTAACCTAGTTTTTCTCTGGCACGATAAGAAAATTTAGAATGCCTTCGTATAAGACAGCAACCTACAACACAGTTTCGTTCTAACATGGTACCGAAATTGCGGAAACCATTTTACAACACTGTTATAAAATTAAATTACGTACTATCCATTTATCCACAAATGTATTTAGGTAAAAATAAATTAAAATTCGGGAAGGGAATTATTACCTTCAATTTATATTCTCTTGTAATTAAATCACAACTTTTTTGTGTTACATACAGAAAGGCAGTGTATTGTTCGATTTAAGCAAAGTTCTGACTGCGTGCTGTGTTTTGAGCTTAGTCTAGTATGTTGTCTTTTAAGTGTTCAGTTGATTTTTTGTATAAAATTATAACCGTAGTTATATATAAATTTTAACTCTTGCATTGGCGATTTTTATTTGTATTTTCGAAACTAAAAACATTTTCGGAACCCATCCCCATATTGCATTGTCTCTCAACCTCCTATAACACGGTCTCAAATAACACGACATTTACCAGGATCCTATTCACCGTGTTATAGGAGGGTTATCTGTATAAATTTGCCTAAATGTTTTAGGTAATTTACCAAAATTATTGGGTGATCTTCCATAGTATTTTCCGTAAGTTTTTTTGGTGTTTCACCTAATGATATTTTAATTTCTCTCAGTAATGCTATGAATTATTCATCCATAAGTAAAAAGCGAAAATGCCATATGATTTTGTGGCTAATACTTAACTGCTAGTGAATAATTTTTAGGTTAAATTAAAGCCTTTATCACATAATGTATTTTAACTCTATACTATAGAATATTAAAACAAATTTCAATCTTTTAGGCTAAAATGTCTAACTTAAGATCGTCCTGTATTATTAGTCAGTAGTTTATTTTTGCTGCAGGTTTCTGAAAATCAGGTGGACGTATCTAACCAGAAAAAAAGAAAATGTTTCAACCTTCAGAGTTCATCTTAAAGTTCTTTTGATGCAGCTGCTATCCGGCAGCATCAGCCAAAAATTACCTACCGCCCTTAAATTTCTTTAAAGAAGCCCACTGACCGACAAGTGCTGCGGTAATTAACCCATCTCTAAGCCTGCAGCGACCAAGCACTTCAAAATTTTTGTGGGCCGAAAAGCAGTCGTAAAATTCGAACATCGTCCAAAAAAGTCTAAGAAGGCCCGGGATAAAAATAGAGAGGCGTCTCAAGGAGAACAGTGCTGGAATGAATTATTGAGAAAATTCGGTATGGGGATATGGTGGCTGATATCAATAACGGATTGATTGACGGCCGGCTGGTGGAGGAGGACGTCTTATTTTGCGTCTCTTACAGAAGGATAAGATTGGATAAGTGGTGTGTGCCAGCCGCCGCGATTGCATGCATAAATAATTCCCCAGACCATTCGTGAGCTACTTTCTAGTGGGGGAAAGTAGTATGCTAGAAAGAATTAGGAATGAAGCGAATATTCTGTGATCAGTAAAAAAATAGGTCCAACATCGTCAAACGTTGGGACGGTTTAACGTAGGGCTCAATTGGGGCTTCGCACAGTAGCCCTTCTTGTGAAAAACAACAGTCCCAACTGAAGAGCACGTGCTGTTGTGGGGGCGACCGGAAACTTTCCCGCTGTTATAGGGCTCCGCTCTCAGTACTAAAATTTGTAGATACATTTTTAGTACGTGCGCAGTGAGAGAACGGCCCGAAGTGGGTCCCTCTTTAGATACATGAGCCACATTGAGCTGATGGTACATGGAGCCCCGGAGCTTGTGGGGCTTTCAGGAGATGCATCTCCTCCGCTTCTTCGGGATGCGATGTGAGGATGTTGGCGGTTCTGTACCGCTGAATAGTCGGATACAGCGCGAAGCCTTTGGGATGTTCTGGATTGGTCGTGGACATCCCCATGGTTGTTGGTTCGGATTCGGGCGCCGTATCTTGTTTTAGTTTTAGCGCTGATTTGCTTTGAGCAACATCGCACCCCCGCGTGTGTTTGCGGGCTCTTTCGGTTTTATTCTCAATTCTATAGCAACAAAATTTCCGATTATACATCGACTATCAAAATTGAAAAAAAAAATATACATATATATTTAGTGTCCGGCCTATCGATTGTGGCATTCAATTGTTCACATATCTCGGTCGTTTCCGATTTTATTAAAAAATTTTGTTGAGACCCCAATCTCGTCGAGTTTAAAAGCGGTTAAAGTTTCAAGCCCTATTGTCGGCGTTTTTTTTTCGCAGATACGCATGTGTACGCAAAAGCGGGTCGCAATAAATTTCTTGCAGAAATGTCGGAATAGACTATGCGACTAGTGAGTGTGTTGCAGTTCCAATTAAAGGAGCTTTAAATCGTGAAGAAGGTTTTTACCAAGGATCCACTATCTTCACGTCCCCGCCAGGGATTTCTGCAGTCGTTACGAACAGTTGTTTCAAAAGTCTTCCTTGCATATCCCTCAAGACGGTGTTATTTTACACGCAATTAGGAGAGCACATCTTGGTCCTGAAAATAGTACCATTCGGAAGGGGGAATGGCTACGTATTTTCCAAGCATATTACACTATCCCAGTGCACGGCAAACTAGCTGCTGGCCCGGTTTCTTAGCGAAAGGATCATTTAAGAAGATATGCATCTTAATATTTTAGGTGCTTTTACACCGGGACCCATTCCTATTAACAATTTCTGTTGGAGCTGGATAGCTCTACTCATGTTATGTCAGCACACATAGCATCGTTGTCTTTCCTGATGAAATGGGATACCTCCTTAACTTGAGCAAACAGCTAGCTCTGAGAACCGCCCGAATTTTAAATATTGTTTATCTTGCCGTAATGTCAATCATGTTGACAAGATCCACGATAACGCAGAAAATTATCCCTTTGGGAACTCGGAAACTTGCTTGCTACAGTTGATTGCCTTATCTCGTTCTTAAAAAGAGGTATATGTACGTCTCCGCTTACTAGAATGAGTTGGATTCAAACGAACCCGAAACTCCCATCTGGACCCGTCTGGGGAAAAAAGGGCTCAAAGTTGAAATAATTTGTTCTATTTTGTTTTTTATTTATTTATTTATTTATTTTTTTTTTTAAATTTTTTTGCGGTCACATATTTTTTTCTTATTTATCACAAAAAAAAATAAGTTTTTTTTTCACAAGCAAGGATATTTTGGTATATACTTTAAAATTTACCGCCTGTTACGGACTTTTATCTTTCTGCCAAAAATTCCTTAAAGCATTAAAAGCAGAGAAATATCTCCTTCGTAAAATTGCTGGAATTACTTAGTGCATTCTTCTTGAAATGGAATTTTCAGGGATTAATTGCGAGGATTTTAAGTTTTTTATTTTATTTTCTCTCTCTCTGCAGAAACTTTATTTTTAATCCCTGAGACGTTGTATTCTTTCAATTAGTTTACTTTATTTTTAATTGTGAAGTTCTGGAATTTGTGCCATATTGTTCGTGTTTATAATATCAACACACCGTTTTTTAGGAATATTTTTAAGAACACTTCGAAGAAGTGAATTTTGTGTTATTACAAGAGAATCTCCAAAATTTAGCAATGAAATATTTGAAAAATTTTTCAAGTTCGAAAGTTACAAAGATCCCCTCCTTGACGAAGCAATTCTCTAATAGACTCCGATTGGATTTATAGCTAAAGTTACTCTCGAAAAAAATCCATTAATTGTATTACTGATTAATTGATTTTATTTAAATTGTGTAAGTTGCAATAATAATGCAGATATGCTATTCAAAAAATTAATTCTTCAAATATACTATGACGATTGATCCGTAAACGTAACAAAATTTTCTTTTGATATTGAGATTGATCATATATCATCATATTTTTCGGTTAAAAAAGTCTTTGACGTGTATTTATTTAATGCTCAAAAAATAAGAGCCGGATTATAATTTTGATTCTATTCATTCCATGAATTATGAAGATTAAAATATTGAGTTAAAGAAAAATTCTTTTCTTTTGTAGGTTATACGCAGAAAAAATATAATGTATAACATGTATTAAATCATAGAAATATCTGTTTTTGCCTCGAGTTTTAATAATAATTAATAATTTTATGATAGTCACGTAATTTTTTATTGCCTTGATAAATTTAAAAATTCATTTCAACAATTTAATCTAATTGAAACTGACTCAATAGTTCAATTGGTAAGACGACGCTTTTATGACGAGCTAGCTTTGATATTTAAGATTATAAACTGCAATTACAAATAAGAAAAGATTTCGATCGTTATTCCAAAAAAGCGAGTTCTAAAGTTCATAAAATTTTATTTTACAATAATAGAAACATATTGAGGGGATAAATGGAATTCATTGAAAATGTTGTTGTATTTCGATGATAATATTAAGTTTTTAAATCCTTTATTGTAAACTATTTCTCGAAATGTTTATTTAATTTATTTAACGATCATAAATTCAGTGTTAGATTTTAGCTTAATTGAAATGCTATAATTAAATCGATCACTACAATTCTGTTAAAGATGTCTTTCTGGTGTCAAAAAGTAGTTCAAATAATAATTGTATAATCAAAATCTGGTTCTTATTCACATTTAAGCATTTTATTATTATGAAAGGAATTTACCTTTAATTTTAAGAGTAAATATGCTCTTTTGCCTGGCTAATGTTTTAAGCCGCATAAGAAAACAAAAATTGCAATAGTTCTACGTTCTAAATTCTAACAGGCGTATGTTAATAGTGATGTTCTTAGAAAGTATTAATCTTAAAGGACTTAAGGGCATGACCATTAATATACTCTATGATAGCCAAATGGCCATCAGGGCACTTTCATAATAGCGCTATTCTTGAAAACTCGCCAAAGAGTGCTTCGACTCTCTTCAACGTCTCGCTGCCTCAAACTACCGGGTACCGGGACACTCTGGCGTTGAGGGAAACAAGGTTGCTGATGAATTAGTTAGAAAAGTATCTTTCACTAGGTATCAAAACCTTAAACCCTACTGCAGTATTGGCTGGTCCTTGAACAAAACTGTGGTGGAAAAATAGGTGAAAAGACAGCAAGCCATATACTGGGAAAATGCTTCGGGGTTACGGCAAGCCAAGAAGCGTTTTAAACCCAATATATACTCTAACACCACCACCCAGAGAAAAAGCGATCTCAGAATCCTAGTGGGCCTATCTAGATATTTCGGTTTAAGATATCACCTACATGAAATAGGTCTGTCAGTTGAGACAGAATGTTGACTATGTCCAGAATCGAGAAAACCACATCTCACATCTATCAAGGACGAGAAAAGAGACTTTTAACAAGGTTCAGCTCGGCTGGAATTAGAAGCTCTTCTTTGAGTGACCTTCTAGCTTTCTTTAGGATAGCGGATCGTCTACCCACTAGTGAGGTGAGGTCTTGACACTAAAAACAGTTTTTGGTCGAAGTGAATGCGAGGTAATTTTGAAGAAAGTTGCATGATTATAAATAAAAATTTATGTTTTGATTAATTTTGATCTAAAGTTTTTACAAATGTTACTAATATTAAAAACATGTTAGTAGACTTTGTTGATTATAAAATCGAAAAGTAATTCTATAGGTTTAGCATAACGAGCGATATATCGGTTTTTGGCATTCAAAGGTAGAAAAGGTTAATTTGCATTAAACTTGGGTTCTAATAATATTGTCAAAGTAATAGATAAATCTTTTCATATTCTGTTATATTTTAATTTTCATTGGCACTTTAACACCAAAAGCTAATTTTAAAAAATTTGTAAATTTAATCAGAACATTATTCAGCGTAATAAGTCAGCCTATTAAAATGTTTAATTGCTTCGGTCTCTGCATAATAAGTAGTCCAACCAGCTATGGAAAGAAAAATTTACATTCCATTTATTTTGAGTGTTAAAAAAGCAAACAAAAAAAATAAATAAATAATAATAATTTTACTCAGCTTGAAGGATTGGTCTTATTCCTATCCGACATTTCGGAATTTAACCCGTAACTCTTCAGCTTGACATCCCATCGTTGAGCTAATTGTGAAAACAATGCGAACCTTTTTACGTTCAACAATCGCCAAGCAATTCACTATTAAAATGTTGACTATAGCCTTAAGTCAAATTAGCTTTTCAGGCGGCTAGCAAAAAGGCTGTAGTGGCCGTAACCATTCCAATTCTCCCAGGGCGGACGGCCAGCGGACATCATTCCTCAAAGGCTTTGTTGTCCAGTCTGTCCACCTAATTAACTTTCTCCAAAAAAGGGGAAAAAAACGCGAGATTAATTCATAAAGTTTACACTGAACAAAACAGAGGCCCATAAAAACGTTAAGGTCGAAATAGACCGCCCTGCGAGAGCTATAAACCATGAAAAAATACACGATATACAAAAAAGCTTCTACCCTCCTTCATCCCCTTTTGGAGCTGATGTCGTTGTCTGCTCAGAATTTTTAAAACTTGCACAGATTTCCACTTCATGGAATAATTTTTTTGTTTTATAATTTTATTTTTTGGAAAAGAAGGACCAACTCTGGACGAGGAAGTGAAAATAACGAGACCATGTTTCCTAGAGACATTTCTCTGTTTGTTTTTTTCCGCCTTAATTGTCCCAAAAGACAAAGAAGGCAAAACGACGACGAAGTCGAGGGTGTTCGTAGCGATTGCATAAAATTGACCCGGGCTTGGATCTGAAATTGGAATGTTGGCTTGATAAAATTTCCCTTTTTCTTTGTTAGATTAATTTTACAAATTCATTTGAAATAGAAAAGAAATTTAATTTGGGTGCTAACTATGACGTTGTAAGGACTAAGGTCCCTTTTATTTTCGATGGGAATAAGAAAAATAAATAAATAGAGCGAAATAAAATGTGACACTGAACTGAAGGCAGAAAAATCGGGATTAATGAGGCTTTTTAGTCTTCTAAATATTATGTAACGGTCGGGATCGGGATTTGTGTTGTATGTGTAGTAAAAGAGAGAGCGTTTCCCCTGGGATTAATAAAAAGACGAGGGAAGGATTAAGCGTGTGCCCTGTGAAGGGAGTTTTCCGCCCCGATTGTGTGTGCTTTACGCGTACTTAGTGAGTTGTATATATTTTTTTTCTATCCACAAAAGCAACCCAACTGCGTTTCGAAACTGCCTGATTAAAGTATTTTAGAGAAAAATATTAAAGACGACCATTCCTGTTTTGTGATTTACTAAAATATGTTGAGTGAATCGTAAAGAGGATTGTTTTTTTCCCCGTGAGTTTAAAGCAGTTTTCGTTTATATCATTTTAAACATAAAAATGACTTCGACCCACTTACAAAATGGAGCTCCTGGCTCAAAAGCGACCACATCCGTTCCGGTGTCTTCATCTGAGACAATTTCGTCTAAGACACAGCCACAGGGGCAGGTGCAGCAAGGTGATTTTCAGCAGCAAAAGGAACAAAGGCATCGTAAGGTCCTGAACCAGCAATTAGTACAGCAAATGCCGGTTAGCAATGCCCGAATGGTGAACGGGTATAGGATGATGAATTCACCCTCATCAGGACCACCCATACCTTCAGGAAGCGCGGCAAACTATGTTGCCTCAAGTAAGTCTGAATTTCAAGAGTACAGCGACTATGTGGACATGAGTCGAAAGATACAATTGAATGGCGGAAGCGAGCTACAGATCGATGATAAAAACATATCCCTTCATATAAACAATCCTTTTGTTGTCGAGGCTAGTAAGAGTCCAGCCAATGTGATACCAAAGATACATCATGAAAGTGGCGATGAATATGCTGATCCTGTAAAGATACGTCCGAAAAGACCGCACAGCATTCCGGTTACATCACCTTTAAATGACCTGAATAACGACTTAAAGCCAACTATCTACACTCAGCAACAGCAGAGAATTCTGGCTGCGAGGCAACAACAGCAGCACTTTCAAGTGCGCCAACAGGAGAAGGAGGCAGTGTACGCCTCTTTGTACAACCAATTCCGAAATAGCCCCGCCAGGTTGCATGTTCGCCCAAATGAGCAGGTAACCCTTTACACACCTCCTTCGCCAATATCTAGTCAGCACCATCCGCACCCTCAGCAGCAGCAGCACCAACAGACACTGCACCCAGTTGTACCACGGCGGTCTCATAGCACCCCAAGAACCCCTAGCGCTCCGAACAACCAGCCAGGCAATAGTGTTGTTAATAGCCAAATGGTTGCCCAGCGCCCTCGGAGCCTTGATCGGTGCAATGGAATCGAAAAAAGCTACAAGCCACCACCTATACCCAGCCGGCGGTTATCTCAGCCAGTTATGTCCCAATCGGTGGGTGCAATTGCAGCTGGGACCCAAATTTTAAATCAAAATTCCCGCCCGAATGGTCCTGGAGGTGGCTGTGCAGCCTCACCGTCAGGCACGCACCCACAAAAAGCTATGGGTCCAGTAGGAGCCGGTGGGAACGGCGTTACTCCCAGTGGCATGAGGCACTCAGCCACATTTCACGGACAAATAAACCGACAGCCCTTGCCATTTAGCATGACGGCAACTCCAGAAAATGGGGATTCGGGAAACATATCAGACTCGGGTTGTGGCAATCTGAATAGTGCCTCTTCTGTAAACGTAACGAATATCAACAGTGGTTGTATCCCGTCGAATAAAAGAAAGCCCGACCGACCACTTTCCTATGCGTACGGCACTATTCCTGACCAGGCGTTCCTCGAAAACCAACTAAGGATCTACTCGGAACAATTGAGGGCTATAACAGAAAGTGTCCGAAAGTACTCGGAGCAGGCAAAATTGCTATCAGAGCTAAAAAGACAGCAACAGATGCAAAAGCAGCAGACGCCAACTAGCCAACAGCCGAAACAGTCTCACATTCCTATGTCGGCCTCCACCGGAAGTTTTGTATCATCCAGCGATGGGGGCGATTCAAGCTCATCTGAGGCACAAACGCCATCCCATCAGCTTAAGCTGTTTCTGGACAGCATTCGAAGTTCCATGCGTGGAGAGACCGCCACTATTCCTGAAGAAAAACAAGCCACAGTTCCTTCGCTATCCAGCCACAAGTTACCACAAGAAAAGCCAGCCCCACCAGTGGTAGAAATAAAAGGACCAGCTGCCGAACTTAGAACACCTTCAGACCAACTAAGAGTTTTTCTAGACGCTATAAGATCCAACCAGCTTCCGGATTCTGAACCAAAACCAATTCTTCAAGATATCTACGCAAAGCCTAACAACGACACTCGTCCAAAATCTGCAAATTTTGATAGTCTCGGTCACAGTCTGACAACCTCTGAGAGTTTCCATCAAATATCAGATAATCTGCGTCTAATGAGCCAGGATCTGGAAGCGCTAAGTCCAACAAGAGAATTAGCTAAAAATGTTCACACAAAACCACAAAAGCCGGCCACAATCGATATTAATCAAATTTTAGACAATTTTCATCAAATGGCTGACCAATATAAAGCCACTGGATCTCTGGACTATTTAAAAAAGTGTTCCGATGCGTTACGACAGACCTCAGATCAGCTTAAAATGGCACAAATGCAGAACAACAATGGATACGGAGATTCTCCTGATGGCAGCTCGTGCAGCACAACCCCCGGCTCAATACGCGAAGCTGTCCAAAATTTGCTAATGCAACCGCGAAATGGATTCCAAATTATGGACGACAGAATGCGGCTATTTATTGATATTCTGGACAGCCAGGAAAAATTTAGCCAGGTGAGTTAGATCATCTTAATAATTATACGTAAATGTTTAGTCGTGATATATATTTTCGATAGGTATGAAAATGATGTGAATAGAAATTAGGGATATTTCTAATTTTATATTAAATTTCGTTTCGCTTTATAAGTTTATTTCAATTTTAAGAAAGTTTAAAACAACAGAAAATAAAATCAATTTGAAAATGTTATGATTTTGTTTTTGTTTTATTTAGACAAGACTTTATTGTGTAAAATATTTATTAACGATTTGTTTCTGTTAATATTCAATTTAAATATTCTAGCTTATGTGGATCTTAAAAAACCTTCTATCTGGTTAAATCTTGAAGATTACGACTATTAGAATTTATGTATCTTTCCCAGAGTTGCTCGTGTAATAGATTCTACGGATATTTTGGGTATTAAAATAATAATTGCAATTCGTTAGACTTCCCA